>JAGPOW010000261.1:52453513-52464151 GCA_030014935.1 Caiman crocodilus | reverse complement strand
GACCCTGGCACTCGTTCCTGCCATTGGTGGGGGGTCAGACTAGATGGCCTGCTCTAGGCCCCTTCTGACCCTAGTTACTATGAAACTATGAAACTATGAGAAGGAAATCATCTAGAGGAGGGCAGTGGGTGACCTGGAGGAGGAAGAGCAAGCAGGAGGGGACGACAGGGAGGTGTTCCTAGTCTTGCTGAGAAGTCAGGGCAATTAACTAGTTATCTTAGGTGCCTGTACATGGATGCACATAACTTGAGAAACACAAAGGAGGAATGTGAAGTCCTTGCACAGTTATGGAACTATGACATGATTGGAGTAACACAGACTAGGTGGGATAACTCGCATGACTGGAGCACGGTTATGGATGGGTACAGACTGTTCAGGAAGGACAGGCAGGGGAAAAGAAGAGGAGTTGCACTTTATATAAAAGAGCCACATGATTGCTCAGAGCTCCAGTATGAAATTGGACATAGTCTTGTCAAAAGTTTCTGGGTTAGAATCAGAGAAGAGAGCAACATGGGTGATGTTATGGTGTGTGTCTGCTATAGACCACCAGACGAGGAGAAAGTATTCTTCAAACAGCTAGTGGAAGTTTCCAAGTCACAGGCCCTGGTTCTCATGGGGGAATTCAGTCACCCTGACATCTGCTGCGAGGGCAATATAGCATTTTTGCAGGCAATCCAGGACATTTTTTGAGTGTTGGGCACAGCTTCCTGGTGCAAGTGCAGGGTGTGTGTGTGGGGTGGGGGGTGTGCGACCGAACACGGACCAGTGACTGTCACCGCTGGTGAGCTTCCCTATGTCTAGCCGGTCAGGTGGTGCCTACGTAGCAAATCTCCATCCCTGCCCACATGTGTAACCCCTAGGGCCTTATCATGTACCCCCAGTGGTACACATACTCCTGGTTGACAGTCCCTGTACTAGGAGATACCTTGGGCAGCAGCAACCATGAGATAACTGAGTTCAGGATCTTGAGGAAACGAAGGATGGAAGCCAGCAGTGTATGGACCCTGGACTTCAGAAAAACAGAGAGGAGTCCAAGAAAGCTGGCTGTACTTTAAGGAAGACTTACTGAGAGTGCAGAAACAAACCATCCCAATGTGCAGGAAGATTAGCAAGTATGGCAGAAGACCAGCTTGGCTTATCAGGGAACTAAACTAACAAATCACAAAAAGGAAGCTTATAAGCAGTGGAAACTTGGACAAACAACTAGGGAGGAGTATAAGAGTATTGCTCAGGCATGCAGGGATGAAGTCAGAAAGGCCAAAGTGCAACTGGAGTTACAGCTAACAAGGAATATGAAGGGTAAGAAGAAAAGTTTGTCAGTAACAAGAGGAAGATCAGGGAGAGAGTGTGTGTGGGTCCCTTACTGAATGGAGAAGCAACCTTGTGACAGAGGATGCAGAATAAAACCAGATATACTCAATGTGTTTTCCACCTCAAACTTCAAAGGTCATCTCCCAGACTACTACACATGGCAGCACAGTTCTGGAAGGAGGTGAGAAGCCAGCAAGTTAGGGACTATTTAGAAAAGCTGGATATATACAAGTCCAGCAAGGGCTGGATGGGATGCACTTGAAGATGCTGAGGGAGTTGTGTGATGTGATTGCAGAGCCAATGGGTATCATCTTTGAAAACTTATGGTGATCAGGAGAGGTTCCACATAATTGGAAAAGGGTAAACATAGTGCCCATATTTAAGAAAGGGACAAGGGAGGATCCAGGGAACTGCAGACCAATCAGTTTCACCACAATCCCTGGAAAAATCATGGATCAGATCCTCAAGGAACCCATTTCTAAGCACTTGGAGGAGAAGTAGGTGATAAGGAACAGTCAGCCTGGAGTCACCAAGGGCAAGTCATGCCTGACCAACCTGAATGCCTGGCTCTGTGGATGTGGGGATACTGGTGGATGTGGTATACCTTGATTTTAGCAAGGCTTTTGATATGGTTTCCCACAGCATTCTTTCAAGGAAGCTAAGTAAGTATACGGGCAGGATGAATGGACTGAAAGGTGGATAGAAAACTGGCTGAAGCATCAGGCTTAGCAAGTAGTAATCAATGGCTCAATGTCTAGATGGCAGCTAGTATCAAGTGGAGTGCCCCAGGGTTGGTCCCGGGGCCAGTATTGTTCAATATCTTCATGAACGACTTGGAAGATGGCATAGAGCAAACCCTCAGCAAGTTTGCAAATGACACCAAGCTGGGGAGAGTAGTAGATATGCTGGAGGGTAGGGCTAGGATTCAGAATGGCCTAGACAAATTGGAGGATTGAGCCAAAAGGTTCAACAAGGACAAGTGACATTCAACATGAGGTTCATGAGGCTCAATAAGGACAAGTGCAAAGTCCTGTACTTAGGCCAGAAAAATCCCATGCACCTACAGGCTGTGGGCTGAGTGGCTGGGCAGCAACTCTGCAGAAAAGGGCCTGGGGGTTACAGTGGACAATAAGCTGAGCCAATAGTGTGCCATTGTTGCCAAGAAGGTTAATGGCATACTGGGCTTCATTGGTAGAAGTGTTGCCAGTTATTCAGCACTGGTGAAGTGTTGCCAGTTATTCAACACCGGTGAGGCCACATCTGGAATAATGTGTTCAGTTTTGGGGCCCATACTACAGGAAGGATGTGGACAAACTGGAGATAGTCAAGTGCAAGGCAACAAACATGGTAAGAGGGCTGGGGCATGCGACTTCTGAGGAGAGGGTAAGGAAACGGCTTATTTAGTCTAGAGAATAGAAGATTAAGGGGGGATTTAATAGCAGCCTTCAACTACCTGAAGAGGGGTTCCAAGGAGGACAGAACAAGACTGTTTCCAATTGTAGCAGATGACAGAACAAGGAACATATGTCTCAAGCTGCAGCAAGGGAAGTTTAGGTTAGATATTAGGAAGAATTTTCCCACTAGGATGATAGTGTAAACACTGTAACAGGTTATCCAGACAGGTTGTGGACTCTCTGTCCTTGGAGGCTTTCAAGATCCAGCTAGACAAAGCCTTGGCTAGGAGGATCTAGTTGGGCATGGTCCTGCTTTGAGCAGGGGGTTGGACTAGATGACCTACTGAGGTCCTTTCCAACCCTAATTTTCTATAGGTGCTACACCTATATTTGAACCTGAATTTGTAGAAATTCATGCATTACTTCCAACGAAACTGCAAGAATATTGTTTTCCTAATATATTAATTCATATATGAGCCATATGCAGTGCAGAATAGGATACTGAAGGAGTTTGTTGAGGCAATTTCAGAGCCGTTGGCTATCTTCTTTTAAAGCTCATGGAAGTTGGGAGAGTTCCCGGATGACTGGAAAAGGGCAAATGCAGTGCTCTTCTTTAAGGAGGGCAAAAGGAGGATCCAGGAAACTAAACAGGATGAACTTGATATCTGGAAAGACCATGGAGCAGGTCCTCAAAGAATCTACTCTGAAACACTTACAGAAGAACAAGGTGATCAGGAACAGCCAGTGTGGAATACCAAAACCAACTTATACCTGACTAACCTGATTTCCTCCTATGATAAGTTGACAGGTTCTGTGGATGAGGGGAGAACAGTGGATGTGATACACCTTGATTCTTGCTTGATACCATCTCCCAGGATATTCTCATTCACAAGCTGAAGGAAATAAAGACCTGGTGAAAGTACCATAAGGTTGATACATAACTGGTTGGATCATCCTACTCAATGGAGGATAGGGCTAGATAGACTAAAGAAATGGTCTGCAAACAATTAAATTAGATTCAACAAGAACAAATGCAAAGTCCTGTACTTGGGACACAATTGCATGCACAAACACAGACTGGGAACAAGTGGCTAGGCTGCCATACTGCAGAGAAGGACCTGGGGATTGCAGTGATCATAAACTGAATATTAGCCAAATGTGTTGCCAAAACAGCCAACAATATATTGAGTTGTATTAATAGGAGTATCACTTGTAAATCAAGTGCTGATTGCAAATCAAGGGAAGTGATTCTTTCCCTCTATTCAGCACTAGTGAGGCCTCACCTATAGTACTGTGTCCAGTTTTGGGCCCACAATTCAAGAAGGATGTGAACAGATTGGAAAAAGTCCAGCACAGAGCAACACAAATTATTGTGGTCCTGAGAAGCAGGACTTATGAGGAAAGGCTGAAGGAAATTAGGGTTATTTAGCCTGGAAAAGAGAAGACTGAGGAGGGACACTGCTAACAGTCTTCAAATACCTGAAGGGTGATTACAAAAAAGGAAGGACATGAGATGTTCTCTGTGGTCATAGGGAGCAGGACTAGGAGCAATGGTCTTAAGATTCAGCAGGGAAACTTTAGGTTGGAGATTAGAAGGAAATTTCTTAATGTAAGGTTTGTTAAGCACTGGAATAGACTACCAAGACAAGCTGTGGAATCTCCATCCTTGGAAGTTTTCAAGAGCAGGTTAGACAGACACTTGGCTGGTGTGGTTTGATCAGGGATGATCCTCCCTTGAGCAGGGAGCTAGACCTTGTGAGGTACCTTCCAACCCTACTTTTCTATGATCTTATGTAAAGTAACTTTCAGCGTGGAGATTGCTGTAGCAGTTGCACACAGTGTTACCTTTCTTATTCAGACACTGGTAGATAATATTGTTTTGGCAGCTAAATATAGTAGCATGATGTGTAATTTACCATGTAATTTATGAAGGTAGTGTAAACATTGTGATTGGAATTAAGTGAGACTCAGCATGTCCAAACAGAAACTCAAGCCAGGCAACTGAAAGAAAGCTTTATAAAAACCTGTGGGACTATGACTCTTTCATCTTGCCTGCACGGTGGCTCAGCATCGACAGGAAGGGTGGAGGGCTGCTTCCCAGATCATTCTCTAGCCAGGTGATTAGGAAACCATCCTGGAAAGTGAGAAAAATGGATCTGAACCCCTGTATCTGAGGGACTAGCATATCAGTCTCCAACTTCTTGGTTGAATGCCTTAACCAGTAAATTATTATGCAAAAGGTAGGCAGTATCACCACATCCTTTTATGGCTATATGTCTCCTATGTTTTAGCTGAGTAATCTTGTATTTTAGATATTTACCAGAGAACAGGAAGACCCAGATTTTAGGCACCTCTCACCTAGGTGGTTTAACCCAAGACCTACTTCCCTCACCAGCCAGTAATGGGGCTTTGCCCAGCTACAATTTCAGTATTTACAGAGTCTTACATGTGTAACAGCACCACCTGTCACCAAATATCTGCCCTACCAGAACATGCTTAGTAGGTATTTTGGCATTTGTGTGCCAGCGTCAAAAACTGCAAAGGTGGTTTTCACACACTGAGGTGTATGCAATGAAATAGGAATCTGCCGTTAGTTTATAAATCTGGGCCTGGGCCTCCATGACTTGCCCCATTCATTAAATATGAGGTAATGTGATTGTATCTGTACAAGAAAGTGTAGCTTAGAAACTTCTGAACAGAGACAGAATATCAGATAAAGACTACACTTGGGGCTTGATCCAAAAGCCAGTGACGTTAATAGGGATTTTCTGTGGACCTCAGAGGGCTTTAAATCAGAATCTAAGTAAACAGTGATAGTAAATCAAACCCATTGCTCCGTCTTGGGCTGAAGAGGCAATAATGATCTAGACTATATTTTAGATTGCATATTTACTGATAAAATAGCAAGTGTAACCCCCTAAAACCAAAGAAAAGTATTCGAGAAGACAGATTGATTAATTGATTTCTGTAAATACAGAAGTTTAATTGAAAAATAAAGGAAAATGAAATACTAGCTAAACTTCTAAACAAATCCAAGGCTTGGGGTCCAAAGTGAATGGGGCAAGAAGAATATATAGGGTGCTAAAAGCCTGTTTTGACAGATTAATTAGGGAAACAAAGTTTAGCATTGTAATTGAAAAAATAACATTCCAGAGTGACTCGAGGTGCTGGAACTGTAATGGTCCAGGAATGAGGGAAAAGGGAGATTGTTATAGGAATTTACCTCTTTAAAAAATAAAATAAAATACCAAACTCCTTCCAGTGCCAACACTTTTTTTTCTTACAATAGCATTTAGAACACAACTTTCATATAGGTTCTCAAGTTTAGAGGACACCAATTCAAAATGATTCAGTATATATTATTTTATTTGTTCCCTGATCCGTTCTCTCTGCTTCATTTCCTTATTTTCATTTAAAGCAAATCATTCTTTGTTTTGTTTTAAGTTATTTTCAACTTCTGGATATTTTAAACTTCTGGATCTCAAAGTTTAGAGTTAGTTTTGTCATATTTTTGTCTTTCCTTTATGTTAGTGGAGATGGTAGTTAGAAGATGCAGAATAATGAGGCCCTATATTTATATTTAGTACCGGTGACAGCATCTGTAGTGGCAAGGGATATTCAGATCCTAGAATGGTAAATTGAATGTTTTGTTCAAAATGAAAATTAAAATGAGTGGTATCCTTCCAGATTAGATGTCTGGAATAAGACACTCATCTTGGCTTTTCTCTGGTAGATAAGCAGCACCATATAAGAATGGGAGAAAAAACATGGAGAGCAAAAAAGGTGGGAGCCAAAGGTACTAATCAAGAAGTTGCTTTGCACATATGCCTGTTATGTTCTTGCATATGTTCTTCCAAATATTCCTTCTGTTTGGTATACAATGTAACTAAGATAATTAAGGTTAATTAATAGTACCTATTAAAACCTATACAGCAATGAGTGTTGAAACGCGGCAGGCTGTTTTTTCTCAATTCCTCACAAGAGCTTTCTGTCAGAGGAGACAATGACCAGAGTCCCAGATCCATACTTTCAGCAGAAGGTATTTTGTTTATATTATGGGCATTTTTCTAAAAGGTCCACTGCTGAACACTGGAGCCACATTCTGTCTTTTATTGCACTGTACATTAGGAATCTATCAAAATCGATCTCTGCTTTATAATCTTTACAAAATCTAAATAATTCCAGGATCATTAGTCTGTTGTTAATTCTATTGTTTTTGGTTTTGAGTTTTTTTGCCCTACATCGAATTGTCTCCAGTGTTATATTTTTTTTCCAAATAAGACACCTTGAATATAATCTGCTATGCCCCCAGTAAATGTTTTGTGGCCAGGGCCAAATTTTTAACAGGTGTATTGAGACTTCTTTTGTGGATTTTCAGCAGTTACTTGTGACTAAGGCACAAAACAAGAAGCAAATACCAGAATATATCATGAAAGAAATTACATTGACTCTCATGCTGCTGGTGCTAGTATATATTTTACCTATATGGCTGCAGTTCTATGAATAAATAAAGGAACCAACACCCTCAGTTCCTGTCAAGTAAAATAGTTCAATTTTCTTGGACAGAGCTAAGCCAATAAATACTAACTTGAGCATCTAGACCCATGTTTTGATTTGTATTTTAGGTATGTGTGTGTTATGATCCACTTGCATTGTAAGATACTAATGTACACCTGAATATCACAAGCCTACTGCCTGTACAATATTATGTTGCGTTTATTCCTTTTGCTCTCCCTTTCCCATTTGATTGTATTCTAACTCTCCCATTTGAAAAGGTAATTTAAAGGAAGGTTTGTCATCTTGCTTTGGAATTATCAGTCTCCACTAATTCAATTTCCTGAGCTACTTTCCATAGCTGCAGGGTTGCCAGCATCAATAGCACTGTTTCCAGCACTAATTTTCTCAATTGCATGATTTCACATTTTCTATGGCCATCTTTTGTAATTAAGGAAATGCTCTTGTTTTCTGTTATGTGGAGTGTGACTGATATATACATTCATAATTGCACTGATTTGTACTGCTTCCTTAATCAGTCTCATCTCATTGTATGAATAATTTCTTCCAATTTCCATTAATTTGGTGCAATAGGTATATATTAAATCATGCTACAGATACTACACTAATTTACATAAATTTAGCATTACATGTTCTGTAATAGCAGTTACCTATTGATATATATTAATGTTATATCAATCTGTTTTAGTGCAGTTCATTAGGTTTACCTATAATGGATAAATGATTAATAATAGAATGCAGTGAACCTCCTGATAAAGTTGATTCACTTCTAAAAGCATAAGCCTAAACCAATTGGTTATTTAGAGTCTAAAAATTGGAGCCAAAGGGTGCTTTAATAAAACCTCTACTATTTAGCAAACAGATGCTTTTTGGATCCAGAGGACTGAGTTTTGGAGGGTAGTTAGTATTTAGCAAGGATAATTCATTTTAGACCTGAAGCAGAATTTTATGCACAATAAATCATCTTGTAGGAAATCTTGCAGATAATGTAAGAAACTAGAGTGTTGGAAGGAGAGCTGGGGAGTGGGGGGCAGGGGTTGAGTAGAGATTGGGGCTGAAGGAACTGCTACCTGCAGGGCTTTTCATGAAAATAGCACTTTAGATCTCAGGAAGCTTCAAAAACCAACTCAGCTCTAATGTTTGGTACGATTATATTCTTTGAATATATACTTCCTCCTGGCACATTCTGAAGGTGCACAATCACAGTGGAAAAGCCTGTGGCTGTTTTCATCCTGCCCTGTTCTCTCTCTCTGGAGATATATTACACTCACACCTTTGTTCCTGTGTTCTGGATTTGCAATAACGAAGAGAGGGAGGAAAGAAGAAGCGGAAAGAGAAAGAAGAAGCTGAGATCACCAACTGTGCCAAATTGTATTGAGCTACAAAATGGTTTTAAGATGTTGAACAATTCCACCAAAGGTAACAAAACCCATTTCACTTATACTCTAAGGTCACTTTGAACCACAGTGCTTGAAGATTCATTTTAACATGTGGAGCAACTAAGTCCCTTAATTACAGAAAATGCTTTAGTCCAATACATTTAGTAGGTGCTTAAGTTGTGTATTTTTATTTTTTGTTGTTGTTGAATGAAACTGAATGGAACATTAATGTGGAAAATTATTTTCTTTGGTGTAAATTTCTTTGCCCTGAAACTTACTGTCTTGATCACATCTTACATGGGATTTGGTAAAACAAAACAACACTGTATTGTGCTCTACAATCTATAATTTCTACACTTGCAATATTGTTAGCAAAGACCTCTATTCTTGAATGATTTGCTCATTTGAATGATTCGCTCATAACTATGGATAGAGGCAGTCTTAGACAACAGTTAAGAGGGGACTCAGTGCCATTGCATTCTTTTATATTGTACCATGGTGAACATATTATTTCAAGTGCAGAAAGTTATCACAATCAACCAAAAATCCCTCAAGGCAAATGACGTTTAGAAATTTTCCTTTTCTGTCCCTACTCCCTGACAGCCTGGCCCATACTACAGCAAAATCAGGAAGTCACTGTGTAACCCCCTTCAGAATAGTTAACATTCCTGTAAATCTAAACACAGAGAAATAGATTGTGACTCAGACTATGAAAGACACTGGGGGAAGGGTTGGGGAGGGAATTTCTGCCATTCCCTCTACTGCATTTAGGCTGCCTAGACTTAGCTTGAGATTTGCAGGAATTAGTAAAGTTCTTCTTCAGTTTACTTCCTCCCTGGAGCAATTGGTGGGAAATAGGTGGAACTTTGGTCTACCCTTTCCTGCTATTTCGTTGGATTATTGAGCCAACATGTATAAATATTGTGGGGTGGATGTAGTAATTTATTGCAGGTATAAAACAACATAAAGTACTACCCTGGAAAGCAAGGAGAGAACAGGGAAAAGCTGTTACTTAGGGCAGGGCTGAGAATCATGGGTAAATTAGCCTATGCTGATCTGTAGCTCAAGTACTACTGGTGCTGATGTAAATTTATTTAAAACTAGCTTAAGTTTTAATTGAACATGTTGCCTCCTTGGTCACTCAGTCATCTCCAGACTAATTGATGACTGATGGGCTGACTTCTCTGTTTACTGTAAGACTGTCATCCTTGTATTGAGGGACTGCTTAGGATGATGAGTTCAGGCACCTTCACACTACGTTGTGCTCACTGCTGCAACTACAGTGTGTAGTCATAGACTCTGACATACAAGGTCTTCAGGTGTTGGACAGTTCATTAGAACTCCTTGCCAAAGGCTGTGGCTGAAGTCACAACTTATCTCAAAACTCATAAAAGCAATGAATTGAATATGAACTGTTCTGAAAAAAAAAAATGGAGAAACTCACTTCATTGGTTCTAGAACAGCCTAAAAAAGATAATGAATTAATGAAGACAGTTTAGACCATATATACTGCCGCAGGATTCTTGTTTAGCATCTACTATAGAATAGCACCCCTAAGTCTTTCCTAAAAGAAAAAATATATGGAAAGGGGGAACTAAATTATTCATTTTATCAAGACATATATAATACATTTTAAAGTGGTACAGTGGAAGAAAAAATGAGACAGGTGTAATATAAGCATCCTGGCTGGAAGTATGACAATCTTTTCTCTAAAAAAAAATAATAATATACTTGATTCTAGGAGGTAGTCTCCTACCATTGTACATGGCGAGGGGAAGCCCTCTATCTTAGAATCAAGTATAAGGGCAAGGAGGGGGACAGGCTCTGTCTCCAGCCCCTACCCATTAGGGGCCATGGTCACAGCTGCTGCCTCCTCCCTGCCATCTCTGCACCATAAATATCTTCCCCCCACCACTGCAATACAGCCCTAGTATCATAGCATCATAGTACCTAGGGTCAGAAGGGGCCTAAAGCAGGCCATCTAGTCTGACCCCCCGCCAATTGGCAGGAAACGAGTGCCAGGGTCACAGGACCCCAGC
>JAGPOW010000261.1:52436078-52453413 GCA_030014935.1 Caiman crocodilus | reverse complement strand
TGTCCTAACCGCCTCCTTAAGCTGGCCAGGGAATTGGAGGTCCAGCTCCTCCTTCTGGTTGGGTGGTCTATAGCAGACACCCACCATTAAGTCCCTTTCCCCTTGTCCTCCCTTGCAGCCTGACAACTGCTTCAGGGGTTGGGTTAGAGCTGGGCTCAGTGCCCCAGGCTAGAACAGGGACAGTGCCTGTGGTACGGAGCAAAGGGAAAGAGTAGTGGGGATAAGTAGGGAGGAGCAGAGACTGGAGGATGGGAGGGGGACAGAGAGGCTGGGGAGGAGGGGCAGGAGGTAGAAGAGAGGCAAAGAGGGGATGGGGGCTCTGAGGCTGTAGAGAGCTGGCAAGAGGCTAGGTACAAGAAATGGGAAAGCTGCTTGACATCCCCATGCCGCATGCCTTCCTGTAGTGTTGGGAGGGATGAATTGAAGAAACCACCCCAAAAGTAGAGCAAATTTTCTATGTATAGAATGTTTTAATTGGGGGGCTATCTTAGATTTGAATATATATGGTAATAAAATGACATACTGAATCATAAACAGCATCTTAGTTGTCTAGCTAAAAATAAGGTGCAGTAGCATAATTACACCCCCATAACAAGGTATTCCATTAAGCAGAAAGACATGTATAAGTCTTCCAATGTTACATGTAGGCAGGTAAATAAGTTTACAAACTATAACTTAAAGGAAATCCGGCCATATCCCAAGACTTAAAAAAAAAGTTTCGTTTTTGATCATCTGTAAAAAAGGTCAGCATGTAGAACAATGTGGTCTGAGTTTCTACTAAAAACAATACTTACTGTCTTACTTTTCTTTAAAATCAGTTCATTAGTTTTAAACCATACTTCCATAAATCAAACTCCAGTTGAAGGTAACTTGCCATAGCTAGTGTTATTGAAGCAAAAGTCACACAGATTCATCTGCATTTGCATTTTCTCATTACATGATTTATGAAAGGACCATTAACCAAAACAAAAAGAAAAAGCTACTGTATTTTATAAGTTTAAATTCCAAAATCCAACTAGTATTTATAGCTGGAAACTGCCTTATGCACGCTAAGAAAATAAAACACTTAACAGGAAGGGAATTTAGGTCAAGATATTAATGTCAATCTGCTAACACTAATAACACATTTTTGGAGGCAGTGTGGTCCAGTAAAATAAGCAGAGGAGTAAGAGGCACTCTAATCCTAGATCAACCATTGTCTTTCAATGAGACATGGAGCAAATGATTGTTTTATTTTTTTTATCAGTTTTCAAATGTATGTAATTGGGTTATTTGTTGGAGATCTGGGCCACATTGGGTGTTTATACATATGCTTCCAGAGGTAGGGGAGGAGACGCTTTAATTAGAGTGGCTCTAAGAGCTCATCTAATAAAAGCACCCTGAGTGCCACGTTTATCAAGCTTTAATGAAAGTGCCCCACCACCATTTCAGCATGGGAACACTGATACATGTGCTGCTGGAATCAATTAATCAAGTCTGTTCCAACGCGCTGTAATTATAGTTTGTCAGAGCAGCTTCAATATAGATTCAGTATAGGCATCCTATTATGCCTTGAGGTCTGTGGTCCTGAATCCTCTACATTTAAAAACTCAGGCTTATCCTTGAAGTAAATATAAGAATTATTTAATAATATCACTCTCAAATGACAAAAAACCCAGTGTAGGCTTTGTAGAAATGTCATTTCTACCTGGAGAAATTTCTCAGAAACTTTCCCTGGTAGAAATCCTACTGAGAGGGAGCAGTACAGATGTTCAGTCTGGTGCGACTCCCCTCCCCTGTTCTCTATGGCTTCCTGAAACTGAGTTGATCCTGGTCTGGGAAAGACAAGGGGAGCAGTTCCTGATCCTGAAGTGAGTGGAGGAGCAGGGAAAGACTCTCCAGACATGCCCAGGACTGGGCTCTAGGGAGCAGTGTGGGGAAGCAGCCTCCCACACTGGAGGCTGTGGGAGTAGAAGGGAAGGAGCACTGAGGCAAAGGCCCCAGTCCCCACCTCAAGTAGGTCAGTGTCCAGGTTGGGGAAGAGGCATGGGGCAGTGGTAGATACTCCTTTCCTCTCCCCTCCTGGACTGGTCTGAGAGAAGAAGGGAGCAGTGAGGCACAGCCCCCAGCTCCTTCCCCAAACTAGGCACTTCCCTGGCTTGGGGAAGGGGATGTGGACTGTGTCTTGCCACTTCCTTCCTCTCCTGGATTAGTCCAGAAGAGGAGAGGAGCATCAGGACAATCCCCCCTTCCCTGCCCTGCACTGCCTCACCCAGAGCAGCTTCCCAGTCTCGGGGAGTAGAGCAGAGGGAGCAACATCACCCACCTTCTTATTTTGAGGGCTCGGGTGTGAGAAGCAGGCAGGGGGCTTGCAACACTACTCCCTAGGCTTGGCTTCCAAGGGACCAAAGCACTGGGGCTGTCAGGAGTGGGTGGGGGCTTTGCTCCGCTAGCCCAGGAACAGCATTTTTGAACCCAGGTCCCTGTCAACTAGCTTCCTCTTGCCTCCCTTGTTGCTCAGCTGAGCAGTGGGGGCAGTGATTTAAAAGGTGGGGTGACTGAGAGCTGGGACTGGGGAGGCTTTCCTCAATCTGGCTCGCCCATTTCCCCAAAGCTCAGCTAAGTGGCGGAGGTGGGGGTGGTGGGGAGGAAGGGGGAGGCTGGCAGGAGACAGCACCACTCTCTGCACTAAGCTCACTATGTCCAGGAACCAAGAAGAGAAAGCAGCAGAAGAAAGCTCCTGCTTGTTTCTCACACTGAGAACTCTGGTATGAAAAGCAGGCAGGGTCTGCACTGCTTCCTGCTGCTTGGCCCTGGTGCCTGGCAGCCCAGCAGAAAGAGTGGTGCAACAAAACTTCTCACACTAAGAACTCTGGTGTGAGAAGCTGGAAGAGAACAACTGGAGTCTTCTCCTCCCCTTCCCTCCCAGTCTATGGGAGGGGCAAGAGAAGTTACCTCCTGCAACTTTGCATGACTGTGATGACCCCAGTCTTAAGAAGACATGGGAGTCTTTCCTCTGGCTCCACTCCTCCTGGTCCCTAGAAAGAGTAAAGCAAGGAAAAAGTGTAAAGGCATTCAGGAGAAACTCTTCTGAAACAACTTAACCCTCATTACTTTAAGGTTATTTTTCTCCTGGAGTAGCCATTTTTGTTTTGTGAGAAAAAGCCTGAGTCTATACATTTATGGTTTCTACTGGGACAACAGCAATTCTTCTGGTAGAAACTGAAAGCCTATACCTAGCCTTTCTACAGTAATTCAAGAGAACTGAGAAACTAGAAAGGCCTTCCAAAGTTCTCCTGCACACACAGCATTATGCAGTAGATCCAGAAAGATACTAAGTAATCTCTCTCTGACCCCATGCAACTTGGGAGATGAAGGTGCCCAATCATTTTAAGCAGGCAAATGGTTACAGTTTACACATGCAGTGCCATTACTTATCATTTGTGCAGTTTCTTCTTAAAGACATAGCTATGAAATGAAGAATTTTCCTAGAACTGGAAGCACTCCATGTGCTCAAAAGGCTCTTAAAGTTGTTGTCTTAAAACAATAAAGCATGCTAATTTCTCAAAATGCAGTATTTTTGTGCTGCTTCTTGAATTCTATTTGTCAGTAATGCATCAGTCACACTTCCTTTTTTGAGTGCCAAAATCTACTCCTTTAATATTGTTTAGCTTGTGGTCAGCCCTCACAAGCAGAAACCCTGCACAAAATAAATGATCAATATTTATGTTACAGTGTTTCTGATAGAGTGGTACATCATCATGGGGGATTAACTAGCAAGACCATTAATTAAATAGCTAACCTTTCCAGAGCTGTGCACAGCTCATCTCTGCATGTGATGCACACCTCTAAATATAACAGTTGATTTGGCATCAGAACCCTGAAAGCCTTCCAGTTTCAATACTTGCAAACCTCTCTGTCCACTCAAATATCCAAGAAGTGCTGATCCATGACATATTCATCAACAATGCTTACTATGTGAAAATTGAATGTATTGCACAAGAAAACATCAGCTTCAACCCTGTATATCTTGCTGAACAGTATTTCAGGTTGCTTTTGTTCTGTAAATCTTGTTTTAAAAGTTACCACCATAATGCCAAAGTATGCAAACAAGTGTACTTTAAAAGGAGTCTCAGTGGTTGATTTGGTGCAATTTTTCCTTACTTCATCATTTCTGTGAGGTACGTGTCAAAAAAGCATGAGATTGAACGGATGTTTTGACAAATTTTGGCTTTTAAAAAGTTAGTTTAGTTCATGCAAATGGGTCCCATCTATGTTGCAGCTAGAAGGATATAAAGTATATTAACACCAGACTTGGCCTGAAAGTGGAACCTTGAGGACAGATTAAATTAATGTGATTTTTTTCCTTTGTTTTTGTTTGCCTTTTTAAACAATTAGATACCATTTAATAATAAAATGTGACCTAAACTTTGTCCTCAGCATATATGTAATGCTAACATTCAGCATATATGTAATGCTAACATACTTATGCACAATCAAAATATTTTATAACAGTTTTAGTAAATAAATATAATTATAGTTTAATATAATATTTTTTCTCTTAAAAATTATAATCTTGTTTCTTGAGGTGATCATTGGCTTTTTGATAGTATGTTGCATCAATTCATGCATGCGCCTGCATGACTTATACTTACTGACTGCACTTTTCCAGTCATTCTTATAATAGTTATCCATTTCGACATAAAAATTAAGTTCCTAAATCTATCAGGCACACGTGCTCAGAAGTGGCACGGGGCGGGGGGAGTGGAGTGTTTTAATTAGAGCAGTTCCTGGACAGCCACTTCAGTTAAAACACTTAACACTCAAGTGTATTAATAGGCCATGAGATGCTTTATCTAAACCTCATTCAATGCTATTAAATGAATTACAATATGACAGTTTAAACTTGCTGATAGCTTCTGTGATCTTTTATTCACGTTAAGTTTAAGGGACAGGAAATCTTTCATTATTAAACTACATAAAAAAATGCTATTTCCATGTATTAAAGAATGTTCTACCTTCACAGTAATGTCTGTGGTCATTCCTTCCCTTGTGGTGTTACTATAGTCACACTTTTAAATTGTACTCTTAAAATTTGCACTTTAAATTCATGATTTCACAGTATTTAGATATACTCATGCACTTCAAAGACATGGCAAAATATGCTTCACTGACTCAGAAAGAAGAGAATTTGGTCCAAATATTTATTTTCTCCTCATTGACATCATATGTAAGTTTTCAACTCTGGAGAAGTTTCTACAAAATGTCTACATCTACTTCATTTGCAATATCTCGATTAGAACTATATTCATGCAGCAAAAAAGGAAACTTTTTTCCCCCCCAAAAATACTCAAAGGCATACAATAAAGGTATGAAAACATATATTCTGCTACAAATTTTAGTTTGGAATCCAGTTATGAAAAAGGAGGCTCCAAAAGCTTACAGGATATAGGTGAGAATCCTTTTCTTTTTTTTCCTTTGAGATAATGCTCTGTATTTTGCCTCATAGAAGAAAAGGGATCTATTAGCTGTATTTAATAAACACCAATACAGTGACATTGAAAACAAACTGTAGAAGTATAGGCTTTTTTTATATTGCACTATAATAAAATCTCATCTGCAGCACAGGTAAGGTAAGGGAGTCTAAGGATATGTCTACACTGCATTATGCAGTTTATTGTAGAGGTTCAACTAGGACTCCCACACAGTGCGAGGCAGTGGGGATTGCCCCCTGCCTGGCAGCAACAAGTGAGTGCCAGGCTTTTTTTTCAAGGAGCCAGGAAGCTGGGGCCGGGCGGGACAGCCATTGATGGGGCTGGGAGAGTGGGCGGGGTATGAAGCCTGTTTGATTTGGAGATTCAGCCAATTTGGTGGTAGCCAAATCTCTGAATCAGATTCAGCCAAATTTATTCGGGACAGTGATTTGAATCAGATTCGGCCGAATTGATTCAGGACAGTGATTTGAATCACCAGACTGAATCAGTGTCCCCTGAATTGGCTGAATCTAAATCAAAAGTGAATACTAGTGGCTTCACACAGGCCTATTCTACAGTAAGTTTTTAGAGGTAACTCAGAAACTTAAAAAAAAGAGTCCAACAGTTTTGTTCCATGACATTTTTACAACAAGCAAAAACAATGAATGTGATTGATACACTAGGCCAGTGGTGTTCAATCTACCTCACCTGGGAAGCCAGATGAGTGGTATAGGGCTAGTCCACGGCTGAATCCCCTGCTTCGTCCACTGGCCTGGTCCAGTATGGGTCATCATGGGTCAGTCTGCAGGTGTGGTCAGGTGCAGTGGCCTGACCCCATACTCTTGATCTGGCCGCAGACCAACCCAACACAGCAGCCTGACCCTGCACAGTGGATCCAACCATGAATCACCCCTGCATGCTAGAGCTTTTCACAGGCCCAGATACATGACAGTGAGGGAGCCGTGGTAGTGCCAAATTGCCATGGATGCCAGGTTCCAATAACACAGCCAGATGACGCAGCTCCAGGGGCCACATCCAACCCATGGGCTGAGCACCGCTTCACCAGGGAAATCTTACTGAAATTGCTTGTTTTATTCTAAGATTGCAAATGATTCAGGGAAGGGACCTTTTTATAAAGATCTGGGGGTTACAGTGGACAATAAGGTGGATATGAGTCAGCAGTGTGCCCTTGTTGCCAAGAAGGCTAACAGGATACTGGGCTGCATTAGTAGGAGCATTGCCAGAAGACAGAGGGAAGTGACTATTCTCTTCTATTCAACATTGGTGATGCCACATCTGGAGTACTGTCTTCAGTTTGGAACCCCCCATTATAGAAAGGATTTGGACAAGTTGGACAGAGTCCAGCAAGGAGTAATAAAAATTGTACAGGGGCTGGGGCACATGACTTCTGAGGAGAGGTTGAGGAGACTGGGTTTATTTAGTCTGCAGAAGAGAAGACTGAGAGGGGATTTGTTAACATAACTACCTGAAGTGGGGGATCCAAAAGAGGATGGACCTAGACTTTTCTTAGTAGTGACAGATCACAGAACAATGAGCAATGATCTCAAGGGAGTTACAGCAAGGGAGTTTTAAGTAGGATATTAGGAAAAACTCTCTCACTAGGAGGGTGGTGAAGCACTGGTACAGGTTACCCAGAGAAATTGTGGAATCTCCAACCTTGGAGATTTTTAAGGCCTGGCTTGACAAAACCCTGGCTGGAATGATCTAGCTGGGGATGATCCTGCTTTGAGCAGGGTTTGGACTAGATGACCTTCTGAGGTCCTTTCCAACCTTATTTTCTATGATTCTATATACCTGTATCATGCTTAGTGCAATGAAAATGGGACTCCAGGAGCTATTACAAATATTGAAATGATGATAGTAAAAGGTATAGGCATAGATCTCTCTTTTCATACTTATTTGAAAGTTGTAAGTAATAGAGATAAGTATTATGTAGAGAGCATAACTGTAAATAATGGTATATATTTAAACAAAGGAAAATATAAATAGGAGATGAGGATATAGGTCTTAGTAAGAAAGGTCTATTGTGCTTTGTGATATTAAATTTCAAGTCCTATCCCTGACCACTAATCTATAACTTGATCAAATTTTAACTGCTTACACAGAAATTTTCCAGGCCAGATTGATTATTAAGTCTGAATGGTTTTAGCATAGTCAGTCAAACATAATTCAAATGCTTTCAAGAATAAGGCTAAGAAGAATGTATTGTTTTGCCTATCTTCAAAAAAATGTTGTTGTTCTAGTGTCCCTTTGATTTGGATTTGAAATTTGGCAGAGAGAGTCAACTTTATATCAGGAATGCACTGTTTGCTGTCCCAAATGAAAATATGCCCAAATTTGGCCAACTTATATAAGCTGTTGCAAAATTGCAGTTCTCAATAGACCTCAATATTCAATTGACTTGGAAATGTGAGTCAATAGTGCGATGGTCAAGTTTGCAGATGACAAAATTAATCAGAGGGGAGAAACTGAAGAAGGACCTCACAGATTTGAATGAGTGGGAATAACATGGAAATTGAAATTCAGTGCTGAGCAGCATAAAGTTATGCACTTGGGAAAAAATAACCCAGAGTATACACATACACTGATGAGTTTCCATATTGACAGTTACCACACAAGAAAGAGCTGTTAGATTCATCACAGGCAGTTCACTAAAAACATCAGTGCAACAAATAGCAAATAAAATACTAGAAATTATCAAAAAGCAAATAGTAAACAAAACAGAAAATATTATTTTTCCACTTTATAAGACTGTGATGCATCCACACCTTGAATAATGTGTGCAGTTTTGGTTTGCACATCTCAGAAGGATATAGAAGAACTGGAAAAGATATAAAGGACAACAAGGAAGATCAAAGTGTGATGACGATTCCATACAAGGAGAAACTAAATAGGCTAAGACTTTCAGCTTAGAAAAAGGAGGCTTGAGGAAGGGACATGATAAAATTTTACAAAATATTAAGTTGTGCAGAGAAAGTAAATAGGTTTTTTTATCTACTATCACTTACTATACTAGAAACAGGGGAAATAAAATGAAACTATTGAATAGAAGGTTTAAAGAAATAAAAGGAAGTTCTTTTTCATATAGCAAACAATTAACTTGTGGACTTATTGCCATAAGAAGTTGTGAAGGCTGGTAGTTTAACCCAGTTCACAAAGAGATTCGACCAATTCTTGGAGGAAAACTCAATCAGTAGGCCATGAACCACTCATGCTCCCGGTGGCTGGTGTGGCACAGTGGTGGCGGGAGAGCAGCTACAGGAGCAGCAGAAGCATGGTGGCAGTGAGTGGGTAGCTCCTGCTACCATGTCACTGGTGCTATTGGTGGGGTATAGGGGTGGTGAGCATTGACCAAGGGTCAAGCAAATACCTGATGCCAATGCCAGCAGTGGTGACTAGCAGGGATTGTGGACTGCCTGCAGATGCTGCTGGTGGTGCCGGCGGCGGGGTGGCCAGTGACGACTGCCTGCAGGCACCAGCATCACTATTGTCCGTGCCTTTTCATAAGAGGTGCACTGCCATGCTTAGGGGGTGCATGTGCACCCACATACACCCGCTACACATCAATAAGTAAGGGAAGCTGAAACTAGATTAGGAATGTGGGGGGAAACTTGAATTGCTTGCCATTGCATAAAGAAACTAGGATTGAGACCTATGAAGCAGGGAAAGTGAGAAGAAAGGAAAGACTCATCAAGAAGAGTGGGGGTATTAGCTGAAAAAAGAACTCACATGCTTCTGTGGTTAGTATCAAATGTGTTATTAATCAGTTCTTCCACCTGTCTGTCTCCTTCAAACTATTACTTAATAAAGCCACTTATGGTTTCTTCAGGTAATATTACTTTAGTTATCTTCTGTATTTTCCTCTGAGATATTATTGTAGGGCATTTCATCATTACATACTTGAAACCCTTTTGTATCTGCTTTGCCCTTGTGTAAACACCTGCAGGGGATGCATGGTAATGGTGGAAACCTGGTTCAGTTCTGAAATAATTTTGAGCAGTCCAGGCTGTGTGTTGAGAGTGGTGACTGATGGAATGAATTTTGACACATCTGTTTGCAGGTGGACATAAAAGGTAAGGACATGCTACAGTTTTGGCTGTATTTGGAAATAACAATAGAAAAAAACTTCTACTTTCAGGGCTGTCACTATTCAACTACAAATGCTTTTTATGGAGTTTTGAAAGGGAACTACATCCATGAATTGTAACCTTTGCTATAAAACCAGAATAATTTCTACATGCAGAAATTGAGAGCATTAAATAGAGTTAAACAATATCAACCAGACATCCTATTGACCAAAACAAATTAGGCCTAGTGAACACCATTTATTAAATATAAATTAGTTCTCTAAAGCAACCTCCATAAAATATAGGTAAGTGTGTCTACACCAACATAAAGAGAAGCAAAAAACATACATCATATATGGCAAAATAATTATGGAAGACAACTTTATCGTATGTAGGCAAATGGTATTATATTTTTTTCCAATTATTTCTGTAAAATAAAGCCATTTTTTCCATTAATGATGTTGCAGATAACTCACTGAGAGGATCATTATTTGTAGAAGAACTCTACATCTCCCTAATAAGGAGGTCTTGAAATGATGCTGAAATAATTATAAGAACTCATCTACAGTGGGAGAAAATACTTCCATTGCAGAGAAATATACAAAGGTAAATTGAACTTCAGAGTCCTGCAGAAAGCAAAAACATGCAAACTGAATTATGCACCTATACATGCAGGATTCACCATTCCTAAATGTCAGAAAGTTTCCTATCCGTTCTTTTCTTGAAAATCTCCAGTGAAGGAGATTCCAAATCTTCCCCAGGCAGCTTATTTCATTAATTTATTGTTGTTACAGTTAGTGTTTTCTGAAATTTAATATAAATCTACTTCACTGTAGTTTAAACCCAGAGCTGCTTATCTGGCTTTATAGCAAGGGTGAACATTTCTTCTCCTTCTTTACGGCAGCCCTGCACTATATGAAAGCTGTCATGTGTCCCCTGACTCCCCTTCTTAGTCCTTTCTTCCTTCAGACTAGACATACCTAGTTCCTTCAATGTTTACACATATGACAGAGGCAGGAAAAGTTCTTTGGGTAGATGTGATATCTTTTATTGGACCAACTGAGTAGTTGGAAAAAGCTTATTTGCAAGCTTTTGTGCACAAGCGACTTTCTTCAGGCACAGGAGTCTCTGCTGTTCTGAGATTCCAGGGAATGAAAGAAGCTAAAAGTGTGACAGGAGGTCAGTGAGAATGTAAATAGGTGGAAATTAGAAAAACAATGGGCAGAAAAGGGAAGGGATGGGAGGAACAAGGGGGAAATAATACCAAAGGTAAGCAAGGGAGACTGCTGTAACTGTGTTCTCCAAAGTAGAAGAGAGAGAGTTTGTGAAAAAGTAAATCACTGGAAATTAGGAAAACAAAGGCTGGAGAAGGAGGGGAGAAGAAGAGGAGGAAGTGTAAATGGTAAGGTCAAGCTGTACCTGGTGAATCAGATGTCACGGGTGTTGTAATGTGTCCAATGTCTATACTGAATCCATGATTTTTTGTATCCAGTAGATTTATGAAGTGAGTTAATAGGCTTGTTTATGAAAGCTTTTTTGTAAGTTCCCTTTGAGGATTAAAACTGAGAAATCAGAGAGGGAGTGATTGTCTTGTGAAAAGTTTGCACCCACAGGTAGTTAGACATTTTTGTCTTTGATGGATTTTCGGTGTGCATTCATTCTGGTGCACAGTTGTTTGGTTTCTCCTGATGGAAAATATGTAGGAAAAGACCTCTTGTCATCTCCATGACTTTGAAACTTGGTGAATTATGGCTGGCAGCTCTGACCTTTCTTCAGGTATTACATCACACCCTGCTGATTTAAATTAATTTACATTTATTTGTTCTCTGACACACTTTTGTCATGATCTGCCTCTGTGAAACCTTGTTTATATTAATTTTGCTAGTCTTCTGGTTACAACACTTTTTTGTGAAAAAAAGCTGAATGGAGCAGCTTGACCTTCTTTGCACCTACCATTAATAACTGAGGTTTTCCATTAAGCAGCTGACTCCCCATTTCTTGGTCTTTCTTTTGTCTAACATATTTATTTAATCCTTTCTAGATGTCTTCAATATCTCTTGCAATCTGTGAATCAGTTTTAACTTTCATTTTCTGTATTGTATCCCCACACAGTGCTGTTCACTGACATGCTTGTTTGGTGACATGCCCTTTTCTCCATTTCTTGTGTGTACCTTTTTTGAGAACCATATTAGACTTTGGCAATTCTTACCTTGTCTCTGCACCTGAGTAACAAGCCTATAATATCAGCATACAGAATTTTCTCATTGTAAGGTATATTATTTATGCTCTTCATGAGGAAAAGAAGTTACTAATTTTTTTTTCTCAGGGAAATAATTTTGGAGGTTTCTAAAAGCATTAAAGTGTTTTTACCTTTCAATGTAGTTGTTGATACATTAATATCCTGATTAGATACTACAAAAAAAAATCTATCTAAAAATTATCTAGGTAAACATGGTCAAATACAGACAAAACAAACTAGCTTCTGCAAACTCCCAAAATCTATTTAGGTCAATATAAAAGTCAATAATGATATATCACTAATTTATTTGCCTTCCTCACGTATTTTAACAAAATTCTCATAAAGGCAGTTGTTAAAAATTAAGAGTTCAAAGGACAGGAAAATAGTGACAAAGAATAGAACTCCTCTAAGAGAAAAAACCAAATAGGAAGAAATAAAGGGCTGAATTTCAATGTGGCAAAATGTAAACACTGCTGTGAATGCCCACAGCACCACACTGCTACCATGGATCAAGAACTTGGGTGACACAACATTGACATTGCTGCACTGAGTGAGACCTGGAGAGCGGGAGATGAGCAACTCAAAGAACAAGGAGGTGGCCTCTTTTGGAAAGGTAAACAGGAAGGAGAACACTGACTTTATGGAGTTGGCTTTACCATTAAGAAAGAATTCATAAACCAACTCAATGAGTTCCTTATCAGAATTAATGAGTAACTTATGAATTTATATCTCAAATTTCCAGGGAGCTAATATGCCACTCTCATCAGTGTTTCTGCCTTATTTTTGATGCTGCTGCTGAAGCCAAGCAGGAATTCTATGTCAACCTTGACTGTATCCTTCTTGATGTTCCAGAAAGAGACAGCTTTATTCTGCTTCGTGATTTCAATGCCAGAATTGGAAGAGACTCAAACATCTGGAATGGAACCACTGGCAAAGGAGGAGTGGGAAAGATTAATTTCAGTAGCATCCTTCTTTTTATCAAATTTGTGGAACATGGACTCACTATCACCAACACCCTGTTTCTCCAGAAAACAGGCAGAAGACATCATGACATCATGACAACCCCCATAATCTAAGCATTGGCACTTGATTGACTATGTCATTGTTTGTGTCCAGGATTGCAAACATGTCTGCATCACTCGAGCTATGATAGGAGCTGACAATTCCTGGACTGATAACTGACTCATCTGCTTTGTTATTTTACTCAGATTGGCTCACAAATGCTGGCTGCATCAAAAGCAATACCAATGGAAGATCACTGTCAGAGACTCACGGACCTAATCAAATGAGAACTATACCAACAATGCCTTAATGAAATACTGATGAATTCCAATCAACAATGATCAGAGAATGTCAGCAGCCCTTGGGGTACTTCGAGCCCACCATCATCAGTGCCTGTGAAGAGACACTTAGATTCTCTACTATGATGTTGGCTACAAATGTCCAACTCGGGAACCTTAAAATTCTGGTTTATTAGGTGGATTGAAACACTGTAATGAAGTCAAATCATAAACCTTGGGGCTGGTTCCCTCACACACACACACATGCACACACACAGTAATGAGCTACAAATGTTGGGGGAGGGCACCAGAGTTGGGTATACCTATCTCACAAGCGCTGGAGTCTGCCATCAATGGCCAGTCGAGGCTTCTTTCAGCGTGGTGTTATCCTCCAGAAGGGGGTCACTGGCTGGTCCTTCTGGCTAGACAGGTTGGGTGCTGGTCAAATTGGAGATCAAGATGGCACCCCTGAGGCACTTTTCACCACTTTTTATCTGTCCTTGGCAGACTTTGGTGATTCCCCAGTTTTCAGGTTTGCCCAATCCAGGGGTCATTGACCCTCATGGGACTTCCCCCTCAGTAGCTACTGGATGGCATCTGTCAGCCCCAGGGGTCGTCCACATGTCCATGCAGGTTTGGGTGCCCATTGGTGAATTTTGATTAATTTACCACTGAATAAGGCTCTGGGAGCGGTTGATCTGGAGATATTCAGCCCCAAAAGTTGGTCCCTGGCATTGATTAACTCAGACCAGGGCTTCTAGCCCTTTAACAGTGAAGTTTAGAGAATTCCCAGTTGTTACATTGTCTCCTATTGATTTCTTCCATTGGTTGATCTGCAGTTTCCGTAGGTGTTAATTGCCGCATGTTAATGAAGTCTGCTACTGTGTTATACATTCAATCACTGCTTCACTCATTCTTTCAGGGGCCCGCCTGATACAGGGAAGTGGCAGTTTGATTCCTGCCCTTGTTAACATTTTTACAATGTATAACTTACTTCTAAAACTAAAACACATTTAGTTAAAAGGTGAAGAGTATAAAATATAAGCTACAAAAGTAATGCCATGGCACACAAATAGATAAAAAATACCAAAATACAAGGGGAGATACAAAATGCACAGATACAAATTTTACAACACAATTCCTTATCTTATAGTGAAAAAAATAGGAAGTAAGAAAAGGTAGAAGAGGGGAAACATATCCAAAGAGGGGAAAGCAAATGCAGACAAGAGGAAAAAGGGGCTTTCTGTTACAGTAGAAACACCAACATTGGTTTGATTAGAATGATCAGGAAATCCAAGTGTTGATTAACCACAAGTGCAAACCTTTCTTGCTTGGCAGAATGACACCAACTCCAAGCAAAAGAAGTTGAATCAGCAGCAAGCCAAGGCATAGTCCAAAGGAAGGTCTGCAATATGAAGAATAAATGGGAAGACAAGATGATGGATATTCAACATCTCACTGACATCCAAAATATTCATTTTTTTTAATGCCTCCAAAGCTATCATTGGGGAGCCATTGGAGACCAATCCCTGTGAGACTTAAGGATGGAGAAGGCCTGATCAAGGAAAGAGGAACCATTAACTGCTGTTGGAAGGATCATTTTGAAGATCTTGTCAATTGAGTCTTTGTTGTTCATGAAAATGTTCTCATTTCTCCCCAATTAGAGATGATCTCAGAATCCTTCCAACCATTGATGAGATGAGGAAAGCCACCAAGCAGATGAGGAATGACAAGGCATCCAACTCAGATGAAATTCCTGCCAAAAAATTCAAGAGGAGCTTACACCACAGCTCCATGCCCTCATCTTAAGGATCTGGAATGATGTGGAAATCTCAGATGACCTCACAGATGCTGTGGTCATGACAATCTTCAAGGAAAGAGACAGATCCAGCTGTGGAAATAACAGATTGCCTGAATGTCAAACACAGAAAAGATCATTGTACGGACCCTCTTGAACTGTCTCCTTTCACTTGCTGAAAAGCTCCTCCTAGAATCTCAGTGTGGGCTTAAGGCATCAAGAAGCACAATCAACATGATCTTCACCGTTCATCAGCTGCAGGAAAATGCCAGTAACAACATAAACCTCTCTTACCATTCTCTGACTTCACAAAATCCTTCAACTCTGTCAGTTGAGAAGCGCTGTTGATGATTCTTCTGTGGTATGGATGCCCACTGAAATTTGTTGCCATTCTTTGCCTGCTTCAAGATGATATATGGGTGACAGTCCTTAGTAACAGATCCCTTTGAGATTAAGACAGGAATTAAGCAAGGCTGTGTCATTGCTCCAATGCTCTTCTTGGTATTCTTTACTCTGATGCTATATCCGACCACCAACAAGCTTCCAGTCACAGTGGAGTGGAACTACTGAATGGATAGTAAGCTGTTTAGTCTCAGCTGACTCTGAGCCAAAACCAAGAACACCCCAACCCTCAATCATTCATCTCCAGTATGCTGATGATCCTGTAGTGTGTGCTTACTCAGAAGTAGAACTTCAGGTAACCACTGATGTCTTTTTTAAGGCACACAAGAAAATAGAAATGACACTTGACATTCAGAAGATTAAGGTCCTCCATCAACAAGCTCTTAAGCGTCAAACCAGTCTCCAGCTTTGGTCATTGAGATTCATGGTGAGACTCTGGAGAAAGTGAAGTATTTCCTGAACTGCAGAAATGATCTCTTGCAGAAAGCTGACATCAAGCAAGAACTCTAATATCACATCAAAGGTGCAAGTGCAGTCTTTGGATGTCTGAGGAAACAGGTGATCAAAGATCACAACATCAGATTTGAAATCAAGCTCATGGTTTATTAACCAGTTATGATCCCTACCTCACGATACAGAGCTGAGATGTGGACAACATACAGGAGATGCCTCAAATCATTGGAAAAATACCATTAATGGTGCTTGTGGAAATTCCTTCAAATCCAGTGGGAAAACAGATGCACCAATGTTAGTATCCTCTCGCAAGCAAACACTATGAGCATTGAGGCAATGATCATGTGACTTCAACTACTCTGGCCCAGCCGTCCAATTGCAGACTTCTGAAGCAAGTATTATTCTCCTAGCTTAGTCAAAGCACAAGCTCAAGAGGGCAGGGAATGCACTTCAAGGATGTCCTCAAAGCCAAATTGAAAAAAATGCAACATCAACATCATCTCCTGAGAGGCTACTGTCCAGGACCACCCCAAATGGATGAAGAGTCTACTGAAGGATTTCAGTACTTTGAAACCTCATGACACCACCAGGAGAAAAAAGTGAAGGTGGTAGAAACAGTATGTGTTGTGGACTGAATCAAGAATCTACAACCACATGGAAACATGTGCCTGAGTTGAAATAGAACCTGTTGATCCTGGATTGACCATGTCAGCCATTTTTGGACCCACAAATAAGGCAATCATGGTAGACAATCATCCTCGACTAAGTCATCTTGGATTCAGCTAAATATGGTATAACCTGTGCAATTCATTGTGCTGTATTATCACTGAAGGATTTATAAGGAGAATCAATCAATTGACAGTCCCTGTCAATATCTATTTATGAGAATCTAACAATATGGAAAATGAGAACTGGAAAAGGTCCAATGTGGTCCCTATTTTCAAGAAGGGCAGAAAGGAGAATCCAGGTAACTACAGAGTGGTTAGTCTCATCTCTATCCTTGGGAAAACCTTTGAAAAGGTTATTAAGGATCACATTTGTGGGAATCCAGTGGGAAAAACAATGCTAAGGGCAATCAGCACAGATTCATAGCAGGTAGATCCTTCCTGACTAACCCTGTTTCTTTTTATGACCAGGTCACAAAAGGTTAGATGCAGAAATCAAGGGAGATGTCATCTACTTGGATTTTAAGAAAGCCTTCAATACAGTATCTCATCCTATTCTTACAGATAAACTGAGTGGCTGTGACATAGATGATTACACAGTCACATGTGTGGAAAATTAGCTTAAGGGTCACACTCAGAGAGTGGTGGTGGATGGGTCAGTAGTGACCTTGAAAGATGTGGGCAGTAGTGTCTCACAGGGCTTGATCTTTCAATCTGTACTGTTCAATGTCATCATCAGTGACTTGGATGAGGGTATGGAAGGCATTCTGTCCAAATTCACAGAAGAAAGCAAATTATGTGGGATGAGGTAGGGACACAAGAGGAGAGGGAGAAGCTGCAGCGGGATCTGGGCTGACCGCAGGAGTGGGCGGACAGGAACAGGATGGGATTTAACATGGACAAGTGCAGGGTGATGCATCTGGGGAGAGGCAACCCCCAGCACACATACTGGCTGGG
>JAGPOW010000261.1:52392047-52435978 GCA_030014935.1 Caiman crocodilus | reverse complement strand
CTGATGATACCAAAATTTGGGGTGAGGTGGGCACGCTAGTAGGGAGGGAAAGACTGCAGCAAGACCTGGATAGGTTGCAGGGGTGGGGTAACAAAAACAGGATGAGTTTCAATACGGACAAGTGCAGGGTGCTTCATTTGGGCAGTAGTAACCAGCAGCACACTTATAAGATGGGAAACTCCCTTCTTGAGAGCACGAAGGCAGAAAGGGATCTTGGAGTCATCATTGACTGCAAGATGAACATGGGCCGACAACGCGAGGTCACAGTCAGCAGGGCCTATCATGCATCCACAGGTGCATCTCAAGTAGGGCCAAAAAGGTGATCCTCCCCCTCTACGCGACACTGGTCAGGCCACAGCTGGGGTATTGTGTCCAGTTCTGGGCACCCCACTTCAAGAGGGATGTGGACAACATTGAGAGGGTCCAGAGGAGAGCCACATGCATGATCCAGGGACAGCAGGGCAAAGCCTACAATGAGGGGCTATGGGACCTGAACCTGTTCAGCCTTCACAAGGGAAGGCTGAGATGGGACCTGATGACCATCTATAAACTCACTAGTGGGGACCAGAAGGGTTTAGGG
Source organism: Caiman crocodilus (assembly GCA_030014935.1). Lineage (NCBI taxonomy): Eukaryota > Metazoa > Chordata > Crocodylia > Alligatoridae > Caiman > Caiman crocodilus. Next base: position 52,435,398 of record JAGPOW010000261.1, on the reverse strand, counting down.
GAAACCTTGTTTCCCCTAGCGCCCCTCAGGATAACAAGGAATAACAGCCACAAGTTATTGGAAAGTGGGTTTAAATTGGACATCCATAAGAACTACTTCACAGTTAGGGCAGCTAGGATCTGGAACCAAATTCCGAGGGAAGTGGTACTGGCTCTTACCCTGGGAGTCTTTAAGAAGAGGCTTGATGCCTACCTGGCTAGGGTCATCTGAGCCCAGTTTTCCTCCTGCCCAGGCAGGGGGTCGGACTTGAAGATCTACAAGGTCCCTTTGGACCCTACTTCTACGATTCTATGATTCTCAGCCACACAGCAGCACAAAGGGATCTTGGAGTCATTGTTGACACTAAGATGAACATGAATTGTCAATGTGATGAAGCAATCAGTAAAGCTAACCACACTTTATCATGCATTAGCAGATGCATGATGAACAGGTCCAGGGGGGTGATACTTCCCCACCATGCAGCATTGGTCAGGCCGCAGTTGGAATACTGTGTCCAGTTTTGGGTGCCACACTTTAAGAGGGATGTGGACAACCTCAAGAGGGTTCAGAGGAGGGCCACTCGTACGGTTAGCAGCTTTTAGACAAAGCCCCGTGAAGAGAGATTGAGGGCCCTGGATCACTTCAGCTTCTGTAAGAGAAGGCTGAAAGGTGATTTTGTGATTTGTGAAAGGTAGAAATTCACTGCGGGGGGGGTGGGGGGCGAAGGCAGCAAGGAAAAGGAGATGCTCTGTGTACCAAGACACTCCTTGGAGTAACTAAGAACAATGGCCACAAGCTGATGGAGGGCAGATTTAGGTTAGACATTAGGAAGAACTTCTTTATGGTAAGGGTTGCCAGAAGCTGGAATGGGCTTCTAAGGGAGATGCTGCGTTCCCTTACCTAGACTTGCATTTGGCTGAGGTCACCTGAACCCAGAACTTTTTTCTGCCTAAGGCAGGGGGTCAGACTCAATCTGCTAAGGTCCCTTCTGACCCAAACATTTATTAGCACATTCAGATGAGCCTGCATGTGCTTCTGGCAGCATCCAAAACCCCTTTGAGACTCTGCGAGAGGCACATACAGGAATGAGAAAATGTTCCCTGTGCTGCAAGTTTGCAGTGCAGGGGCAAAATTAGACCCTGGATATCCAAGGGTCAAAAAAACCCGCACAGAAAACAATGAAGACTATGCCCTGCCTTCAGCAGACTCTTCCTCCATTTGGGGTGGTCCTGGGCAATAGTCTCTCAAGAGTTGAAGATGATCAAGAAGCCTTCCCCCTGAGGCCCCTGATCTCTGCCCCCCCACCCTAGCATTGGGGACCCCCCAAAAAAAATCCAACCCTGGAGGTCACTGGGGTTCCACCCACACAATTTAGGGTGAGGTGACAGCCCCAGTGGCCCAGCCTGGGCCCTAGTGCCCCCTGCTGCCCCCCATGGGGAGCTGGGGGTGGAAGTGGGGCCTGGAGCCAGGTGGGCAGCCACTGGGGAGTCTGGGGGAGTGCGGGGGGTTGCATGGGGCAGCCATCTGGGGGGCTGCTGGAGCTGGTAAAGGATGGGGCTAGGTGGGACAGCAATCTAGGGGGCTGAGAGAGAGCAAGTGGGGGTGGGGCAGGGCATGTAGGCCCTGCGGGAGGGTAGCTCCTGTTGGGGGGGCAGCCCCTGTGGGGGAGCCATGGCCTCTGTAGGGAGCTGTAACCCCTGTGAGGGAGCTGTAAACCCTGTGGGGGGGGCATGGCCCTTGTGGGGGTCTGTAGCCCCTGAGGGGGGCAGCAAAACATATGTTCATGTATTATAAATTCATGAAACATGCATTTAGAGTTCACTTGATTATTATGATAGAGACACTGGTAGTCTCCCAAATTGCTTTAACACTGTAGATACATCAATAAAACATTGCCCAACTGATAGTTCTCTCTCTCTCTCTTTAAAGTGGTCTTTTATTTTAATTGTGGAAGGACATCAATTTTAGGATATTTTACAGAGTGTCTTTGGGATTTTTTTTATCAGGAATGTTTCAGTTTTCCAATAGGGAACACTAGTATTCCTGCTAGGGAGGCCAGTGGCAGGACCCTGCTTGCTCAGAGTTGGCACCTTGGAACCAGCTGACTGTGACTGACCTCCTGGCCAGTTGGGGCCAGGAGGACATGTTTTGACAGTTCAAAGCAGGTCACCACACCAGGAACATCTTCTGGATGATAGCTGCTCAGATATCCAGGCAGAGGCACACATGGCTGTAGTGCTGCACAAAGGTCAACTTTGCAGCCACAGCCCATTGGCAGCTGGCCCAGAGGGGCAGATGCCTCATTCGGATCTGGCAGGTACACAGCAGATCACAGTCAGGCAGCAGCCCCCACTACCAGACTGCTGCAGGAAACTCTCAGGGCTGTTTCAGCAGCCCAGCTGGCACAAGGAGTAGAGTCTCCAAGTACCAGTTGGCTGTTCCCAGAAGCTCCTGTCAGCAAGTAGCCCTGAGCTACTTTCTAGGGCAGCTTTTTGTACTGATGGGACCAGGACAGGGAAGCTTTTTATACACAGGTGCTGACCCCGGGCTCTAGCTCTCCCTGGGTACATATTGAGGAGGAGCCAGGCAGGGTTATTTTGCTCCAAGTGGCACAATTTGCTCCACAATGAAGTGCATGTATGAGCACATGCACTGAAGCAAAAAACCTCAGCTCAAATTTTCACTGCTCCTATTTGAGCTGATGCTGTAAGCACATGTGCCTGCATGTGTGGATATGCCCCATGTATCTATAAGAATGCCTAACACTTACCTTAGGAAGGATCCTATAATATGACTTTAGATTTCAAAACAATATAAGGTGGTTAATTGATGAGTTCAGGAAAAAATGCCCCCTATAGGCTAGTCATTCCATAATTGTTTATTTTATAATTGATTATACTAATATCTGGGTGAAATTGTTTTGAGGAATAAAAGATTAAGCTTCTGGAATAACTGAAACTATTCACAAATTTGTTTCACATGAGGGACTGAAACTATTCCCAGAGAGGCTTGTGAGGAAAGAGGAGGGAAATTTTGGGTGTTAAATGTTTCATTTCAGAAATTCCAAAATTATCCAACTTCTTTAAAGGAAACTTTCAAGTTTCTTTTTGAAATAATATTTTTGTTTACAAATTGACTCCAGTTAAAAAAGAAAAAAAAAGTCCTCCAAGCTAAAACATTTCCTTTTGGGTCAAGTAAATTTTTTTTGGTGAGCCAAAATTAAATATTTTGATTCTGATTTTAGTTTTACTAAAAAAAAAAAAAGAAAAGAAAGAAAAGAGACTAATACACGGAATACCTGTTTATATCTGACCTGAACTATTGTTTCATCCCTATATTTTGGTTTAGGCACTCAATCAAAAAATTCATTATTCTTCCAACTCCAGGTATTGTGCATCTTCACCTCAGAATATCCAGTGCTGGACGAGAAGATGACCAGTCTGACCCAGCATGGTAATTTGTCAGTTCTCTCTCATATACCCTGTGCATTAGATAGAGATATATAACTCTATGTAATAGTTTACACAAGTATCTTAGGATGAACTACTGGGTTCAGAAAATTCCCTGCGCTTGAATAAAGGATAGAGCAGAGAGAATGATCACTTCACATCGGCTCGAGGCAACAGTTGCTACCCCACATAGTTCCCCTGGCCTCGGAGTGGCTTGATCTCGGGGATGCGATAGCCTGTGCCGGGCTCTGCGTAAGTCAGGATTCTTGCCAGAGTTTGAGGAACTCCCATTAATTAAGAATGTACAGTTTATATAGTCTGGAGTAAATAACATTATCTTGAACTAGGAATTTCATTATCTCAAGCTAAGAATTTGGGGATGAGTTGTGACCCAACACACCTGGTGTTTACCACATTCTGCTGTATTACAACATTCTACTATCTAGGTTCATGGTTCGGTCACACTCACAAAGCAAAAAGCTATGTGCTATAATACTGGCCTACTATGGAGTCAGCATACAAAACTCTTGCTATGAGCATTAAGCAAAGCCCTTACTATTACAACAGGTGTATGTGTACCATGTTTATATGCATACATACATACCCAAGCACTCATGAATATGGCACAGGTCTGCAAATGGGGCAAGAACACTAACTCACTGTTATATTCCTTGTATTGTAGAGCAGCCAAGAGTCAGTCTGCCTCAGGGGCAGGTAAAGTCCTGCGCTCAGGGCATGCAGCTGGGTGGAGAGCTGCTCCAGGGCCAGGATCTTGCTCTGGGTGACAGCATAGCCTGGAGTTGGAGCAGAACTACCATCTGCTGCCCTCATGCCCCAGATTTGGGAGGGGGAAATGGGGTGCCTGTAAATTGGTCATAGCAACATCAGGAGAAGCTGTTGGGAAATGGAGTCCAGCTGCTGGCTTGATCCACCATTTTGCCACCCACTGGTCTACCTGCTAGCAGGTTAAGCGCTGCTCCAATTTACCTCTCAGGGCTTGTTACAGAACTTGATATGTAGCAAATGGCCTAGGTGCAGTGCAGTCCAGCTGTGTCTGGTTTGCCTGAGTAGGGTGAAGGTGCTTTAATATAGCTGAGAATCATACTCATAATATAGAACCATATGAATTAAATTAATATCCATTCATTTCAATGGGAGTATTATGAGCATTAGGTTTGGAAAGTAAGTTTGAAATACCGTATTGGTGAGTGGTGCTATGGTGTCTAGACTTTCTGGTCTACCAAGCAGTACAGTAGTGGATGCGTAGAATTTCCCCTGCAGTCAACAATTTTCAAGTCAAGCAAGAGAAGCAGGAAGCATCGGGTGTATATGCTATAATATATATCTTTCTAGTAGCCCTAAAAAGCAACATTGAACAATGCATAGACTGAATCTAATTTAGTTGGAATAATGTTTTTGGTTAATATATTATCATGGGAAAACTGGGACTCCTGTCTTTACAATAACCATTGCTCTTATGAATCAGTGATAATATCAGACATTTTATGTTTTCATGGATCTAAAAAAATAAAATGTGTGTTTGAAAGAGTTAATGAGGGAATTCAAGAGGAACAAAAGATCACAAGGCTAGCAGGTTAGCCTAGCCAAAGAAAATGGTGGTAAATTGTAACCAGGTGTCTTTATTTCCTGATTCTCAAAGTATTGCAAATTCAGCTTTCTGTGTTAGGGCAATATGTAAATCTGTGCTTGCAGAGCATTTGTCAACTTCACCTAATAAGACCTTGTAATTTACCAGCTTAATCTCACCACCTGTCTTAGTCATGTACTAAATACCTTGAAAATGATACGACTAATTTGAAAAAGCTGTGATCCCTCAAGTTGTCAGGTAACTAGGCCAAGTAATTTTGCCTATTAGTTTTGAGTGCTGTGTAGTTTTGGATCTATACCAGCTACTTGCCATAATACTAGATAACTACTTTTTACCTTCATCATTTTACTAAATGAATACCTTGCTAAAAATCATACTTCTTAGCATCAAACTGTGGACTGCCTTCTCATTCCAGTTTTAAATATCTGCTGCACAAAGTCATGTGGCCTCCAACTCAAGCAACACAAGCACAGGAAAATAGTTGGTCCAGCTGAACCAGGAAGAGCATAAAGATAAACCATTAAAGTGTTTTAGCACCTAAGATGTAAATACCAAAATATGTAGGCACCTGATCCCCAAAGAGGAATGCAGATCCTAGGATATCTAGGATTCTTAGACAGATCTAGCAAAACGAAGACACCTCAGAAACAAGGACAAAAGATCCAACATAGTGAGTAGAAAGACAACTAAAGTTGAGGTGTGACATGCAGCTTCCTAGGACATTTTATCCTAAATCCTGCCCCTTTGACTTTTTAACAACTTTATTTCACAAGAGATCAGGTACAAAAAGCAAAAAACCATCAAACCACACCAAAGAAAAAACCATTCCAGGACATTCAAAAACTCACACCGTGACAAACACCTTCGCAGTAATACACATCGTGTCTAACATGCCAAAGTCACAGACTCCTACATATATAAAAACAATTCCACCCTTCCCTGTCCCATGGTACACGTGCAAAAACTTTCCACATCTCACCCCGAGGAAATAAAATAAAAGCAGCCTGGTGAGGGCCCAGGGCACGGCACAAGCCGGAAGCCACAGTCCGCCACCGCGCCCGCCCGGTTGCCCAGACAGGTCAAGATATCAGAGCGCGTATTTGAGATGGCCGTCCTCCGCGTGGCACAGCGCTCCCTCAAGGGCCCAGAGGGCTCACAGAACTAAGGAAGGTTTGCTCTTGTCATGGCTAGAGAGAAAGTTCATCTTTATATAATAGCTTGGTGGCTCATCCAGGAAATGAATTCATTTCTCTCTTCAGGCTGCTATATCTTCTACCCTTTAGAGAAGTGCTGTAATCATCAGGCAAGAATCTTACTGGTAGAGGCATTTTTTACCCTTCCTATAGATACTGTGCTTCTGTGCAGAAAAGAATGCAGGATTCATAAACCAAAGGCAAAAAACAAGACATTTGGGTTCTTAGTTGGGAAATGACAAATACTGGGTTCTGAACTCTGCTCCCAGGACTATGACTGGATTGTTCATGAAACACTAAATAAAATGCAGAAAACTGTCCTAGAAGTAGGGACCGCAAGCCTTCCCCTTTGGACTACTTTATCCACTAGAGCAAATATATATTTGCTGACTCTCACTCACTATCTCACACTGTCCCAATGAATCTTGAATTTTGCTGCAGTGATAGCATCAAAAAACAAAGGGATGAGGAACTGGATCTGTCCTCCTCAACTAGTCCATTACTTGGTTGCTAGGGATCTGTTATGGGATGAGGGCTGGGTGACTTGAATCGTTTTAAGCAGAGGATGGACGTGAACTTTTCCACATCCTGGGGAAGTGTTTTAACTATTTGACTACTGTTTAGAAAAGGGCTTTACTGTCACTGCCAGTGCTTTAGAAATGGCACTTACAGATGCATTGTGGTTGGAGCTCAGTCTTGCTGCTGTGCCAAGTATATTTTGAAAACTGATTCAAGCTCCTCCCAGAAGGGCAAGTCTATTTTCTGGATCCTAATCCAGAAGGCAGCTCAGTACTGCCAAGACTGGGAAGATCTAGGAGTGGAGAGGCACAACATCAGACACTTGGGAAAGCTTCCAATAACAATAATTAAGTTCCTGAGAAGCTTAGCAACAGGTGAGTAGATGTTTGGAGGTTCAAAGGTTTGGATTTAGGTTCCAAATGGTGCTTAAATCTTTTTAACTGTTTTTTGCTTTGAATCTTCTTACTAGGCTGAGAGGAAAAGTCCAGTCTTCTAGGCAACAGCTGTGGCTTACTGGGCTGCTGGAAGCTGAGTACAACAGCTGAACTTCATGAGCCAGGATGCAATAAAGCTTCTTAGTCTTCTACTGTGTATGGCTCTCAGTTGGAAGAAAGCAGGGATGAGAAAGTCTTATGATTAGAAATGATAGGATATTTCAGTTAGGGCATTCCTTCAGTCTTTAAGATTTCTTCTCCCCACAAAATTTAAGTTTTGCCTGTGGAGTTGATGTGAATACTGTACCGCTAGAAGATTAGCTGATGCTAACAGTTCATTTCACATGGGCTGCTGATCTTCTGTTAAGTGGCAACAGTTTTTGGTCACCAGCTCAGAATATAATTGCAGGCTTTGATGCAATATGGGAAAAGCTCAATGTTCCTCTAATTTTCTTCTAAGCTATCAAGTCCCCATTATTTTTCAATTAAAATGTAATATATTTTAATCCATGCTGAGCAGTAAAATGGCACACACACTGAGAACTAAAAATGTTTGAGCAAGCTGTAGTTTGACTTTATTTATCTTTCCAGTGATAAAAGACACAAATAGAGTGAAAAGAATGTGAAGGTCCTAACAAGGAACAATGAAATGAAAATATTTCACAGTCTTGGGTGAAGTTTGCTTTATGATCCCCAACATGGTATCTGCTTTCTCAGGCTAAAGCAGCTTCATTCAGAAAGCCTGAGCGCCTCTCAGAGCAGATGCTTTGCATTGTAAAAGATCAGTTCGGGACTATGAACAAATGTTTGCATTCATGTTCCTGACATTGTTCATTTACCAACTATGTTTGTAGTAAAGGAGGAAACTGAAGTATAAATCACTTAAGAGATTCTTTTCTTCCATATATTTTTTAAAGATAGTACCAGAATGCAGAGAATGTTGTTTAATCTTAAGGTCTTTTTTTTTTTGTGAGGGGAAGGGGGTGTCATGTAACATCTTTTAAATTATACCTATATAATTTGGCTAGGTTTTATAAACACTTTGATAAATCCTTTCTTCTTAGAGAACTATAAATGTGACTCAGCTGATAAACACAACACCAAAGCAACTAAGCAACTTCTTGTAGCACCTTCCCTGATGAATTCCTGATAAGTATTAACTCTTCAGTGCAGGGTTTTCTCGCTGAAGGCCTTTTTTTCCCCCAGTAAATGCCTTTTTAGTGTCTATTTTTTTAAAATCCTCTTCTTAAAAATCAAGAGACATAGCTGTGGTGCCTATTCCCAAATGGTCACTTTGACAGAGTCCTGGCTGTGTATTTGTCTCTTCCAGTTAAATATTTAATATTTTTGTTTTTTCCATGACAGATTCTCATTGTGAAAGTTCCCCAAACATTTCCAGGAGGACCACTTTTTAACAATGGATCTTATAGATCATTTAAACTGTGCAGGATTAATCTGTTTCCATGGATGATGACATTTCAAATAATAATTCTCCAAATAAATAAATGGGTCTGTATGCTCATATTAATAACTAGAGGGTATATAACTCCTTATGTTTCAGTAACTAAATATGGTTTAAAATACCATCCATGAGTAGATTATTCCCTACTTTCTCATTGAAGCTTTTTTTTTTTTAAATGTCCGTTAAACCATCTGTTTTTTGGGGTATTGTCCAACCAAAATGGATATCTCCATGTACATTTTAATGTCATTGGTCATTATCTACATACAAAATGTGAAAGGGATTGTCTGAAACCTGGTTCCACAGTATTTTTAACTTTTTTCCTCCCTTTTGTTAAATGATCATGTGAGCTAAGATGCGCAATACATACTACCATAGCTGTTTTAAAAATTAGGGAACTAAGAAACAAAGAATATGACTTTCTGAAATCAGAGTGATGTTAATTCTCTGCTGAACTTCAGATATAATATATGTGGAGTGAAGCAATTTCAAGCACTCAGTCTCCTTTGAAAAAGGATAAATTTCAAGCATTTTTGATCTCATGACAACTATTTCAGATGACAAAATCTGGCTCACATTTCCATGTTTATATCACTTGACCATGTTAATTCTGAGCAATGGAGCTTTTACATCTGAGGAGGAAAAATTCTTATTTTTGTGTAAGGTCCTAGGGTTGTCCTTAAACTGTAGAATAAAGACAATGGAATAGCAAGAAACAAGAAGCAGCCTGAGAGAAGAAATAAAGCAAATGTTAATTTTCTTGGGTTTCTCAGCCATAACTCATTTTACTTACTTTTTTCTAGTTAAACTTAGTGGGCATGTCCACACATGCAAGCACGTATACTTGCAGCAGCACAAATAGAAATGGTGCAAATTTGAGCTGGGGCTTTTTGCCTCAGCGCACATGCTCAGACATGCACTTTGTTGTGAAGCAAATTGTGCCACTTGGGGCACAATACCCCTGCCTGGCTTCTCCTGGATCTTAGGCCAGGGGGAGTTAGAGCCCAGGGCCAGCACCTGTCCTGGCCCCAGCAGTATAAAAAACTACCCTGGCAAGTAGCTCAGGGCTTCTAGCTCTGAGGAGCTTTTGGGGCCCAACCAACTGGTACCTGGGGACACTACCCCTTGGGCGAGCTGGACTGTTGAAGCAGCCCTGAGAGTTCCCTGCACCCTCTACCCACTGCAGCAGTCTGGCAGCGGGGGCTGCTGCCTGGCTGTGACCTGCTGCACACCTGCCAGACCCAGATGGGGACTGCAGAGCCACTAGAGGCATATGATTCTCTGGACCAGCTGTCAGTAGACTGCAGTTGCAGGGTTGGCCTTTGTATAGCACTACTACCATTTGTGCCCCCTGCCTGGTCATCTGGGCAGCTATCACCCAGAAGATGTTTCAGGTGTAGTGGCCTGCTTTGAACTTTCAAAGCGTATCCTCCTGGCCCCATTTGACCAGGAGGTCAGCCACAGCCAAATGGATCCAAGGTGCCAGCTCTGAGCAAGCAGGGTCCTGCCACTGGCCTTCCTAGCAGGAATTCTTGTGTTACCTATTGGAAAACTGAAAAATCCCTGATAAAATCATGCCCAAATCACTCTCTAAAATACCCCCATATCCATGTTCCTCCACAAGTAAAACAAAAGACCACTGTAAAGACAGAGACAATGATCAGTTGGTCAATGTTTTATTGATATATCTACAGTGTTAAAGCAAGCCTCTTATCATAATAATAAAGTGAACTGTAAATACAGGTCTCATAAATTCATTAAAACACATTTTGCTGCCCTCCCACACAGCAATGGCCCCCACACAAGAGGTTGGGCCCCCACACAAGGGGGTAAATCTTAGACCAGGTTCTTCCATTTTTAAATCAGTCTATGGGATCCAAACTTCTGTTCTGTTATAGGTATAGACCAGAGTCCACTCTCCTGGTAAAAGTCTACTTCCTGTACCTGGCCCTGGTCTGAGAAGCTAGATCACATGAAGTTTCAGTTCCTAATACCATACCTTCCTCTCCCAGATAAAACATAATAATTTTTGTCAAGTAACATTTATGTAACACAAACTTCCTTATGGTTACAACAAGCATGCTAACTAAACTTTCTGTTTGATTAACCTTTGAAGGTAGATGTGTGGGTAACCCTTGAAATTAATAGTATTCTCGTCAGAAGTTGGTAAATCAATTTGTTTTGGCTATACTGTGTCCTGAAGCTTGGTTATCTCAACGTGTTGAGGTTTTGCCTCCTTCTCCTTATAACAGTTATCTTCTTTCCCTCTTGGAAGTTGAAGAAGGTGTTGTGTGTTCCTACTCAGCATATACCCTCAGCTCAGGTGAAAACCTTGGCCTATTTTTGGGCATTAATATGGTAGGTGTCATATGCTTAATAAAAATAAACTGTGCATTTGCAGTTACCTGTTTAACTGTATTATTCACAAATACAGTTATCACAGGAAGTGAGAATAACAGTCTACAAGATGTACATAGTTGCTTTTATTCTTCAATTAATGTAAATAAATCTACTCCCACTTTGCTCTAGGAAGCCAGTTTTTCCTGAACCACCTATGTGAATGCTTTTGCTTGACTTGGCTTCTATTTTTGGCATGTCACAAGCCATGGTAATTTCCTCAATGTCTCTGTTTATCTGCGGCCAGTGTAAATCATGTCTAACCCTTCTCTTGGATTTTGCAATTCTAAAATGACCTCATGTATCCTTTTAAAACTTTTCTTTCTGTAATAGAACTTTAGGGACTACCATCCTGGTGTCTTTTTAAACACATTCTGATCTAGCATAGACTTATTATTGACTTAGGGGGAGAGGTGGGAACTCTAATTGGAGTATTTGCCTTTTAGCAATGGCAAGAAGTAGGTATTTAACGAAAGGCAAACATGATGAAATCTTTTTATACACAGGGACTAAAGTCAAACCCTCTGTCTCTCTTTGAATGTATTGAGACTCCAGTTTTATTAGTACCGGCGACCCCCTAATAAACTAGTCTTCAGTTTTGACCAGACTTCTCTAGGAGAGCTGCACCAAACCTTCCTTCCCCATGGATAACCTCATTTTGCACTACCTTTAAAGTCCCTCAGTATTGAAACCTCTTCAATTAGCTACTTTAGCTTCTAAAACTCTTTATGCATGTGACATTGTTTTACTTCTGTAAAATTCCTCACTATTTTATTATAGTAAGTCTCACATACCTGAGTGAACTGGAAACCCCTGAACTCATCAAGTGCATCAGAACCAACTATTGTCAGACATAAAGGTTACCTTCTGACAGTCTTTTCATTAGCACTCATTATTTGCTACTCAGAATCAAATACTATTTCAAGCTCTTCCAGTTGTCTTACAAAATAGTTCCAGGGTTTCAACTCTAGTGGATCTTGTTCTGTCCTGTCCGGTTTTCTTCTATTTCTATGTATTCCTGGTGCCTTGTGATCTTGAGTAACCAATCTGGACACAATATTCTCTTTATTCAGTCATCTGTTTCAAACTGCCTTTCCTTAATAAAACAGATGGTTCTTCACTGCACTTCTTATAGACTTTTGGGGCATTTTTACATGTGCTGTTGGATATGGTGCTAGGCACTTTAATTAGCAAGCTGCACTAATTAAAAGCACCTGCAAATCACGTGTATCAGCTTTGCTGTGCATCCCAGTGCTGAAAAATGGAGGTGGGTCACGCTGAACTAAAGCTCATTAAATGTGTTTTATTTCAAAGCACTGCACTACCATTTTTTCAATGTGGAGACACTCAGCAATGCTGATCCACGTGACATGGAAGGCTGCCAGAGAGTGTCAATTTCCATGCTCCATCAGACTCGATTAATCAAGTCTGCTCTGACTCACTGGATTTTCAGCACATTAGAGCAGGCTCCATGCAAATGTATAGGAGCCCTTTGTTTTAGGGAAGCTAAAATATTTATACATACAAATTCCAATTTCATTAGATGCCTCAGGAACAAAGCAAAGACCAAAGTGTGACACAGGATTGCAGTTTCTTTCCTCATTATCCCATGCTCCATGGAGGAAGTCACCTATGCCAAACTTCTTCATGGTGTAGGTTACTTTACCCCCACAGCAAATGTGCCATCTTAGCTGTGCTGACAAGGGTGGAATTCAAGCTCCTCATTTAACTTACCTGTCCACTTATCCTTCATGAACCTGTGCACGAAGGAGAGTACAGGCCCAGTAGTAGGTAGCTAATTTCTTCTCAGTGCTGGTGTTCAGGTATGGGAAGAAACCCAGGAGAGCCACAGGAGCCTCCTTATCCCAGCCTATGCAAATTTCAAGAAAAAAACACGGTCTAAGGAAGAATAAAGTAGAAAGTGATACTATGTTCACATACACACTCTTATACTTTCTTCTTACCTGCTTTTCTTGCAAAACTCCTTTATTCTGCCCACCCCCTTTGTCATTTGATATATCATAGCATAGGCTCACCTACCTCTGTTGCATTTTCACATCTAGTGTGCAACTGGACCATTGGCAAGGGGGTGTAATATATGGTACAAAAGAGCCAAGGGAAATCAGCCTTGATTTCCATCTGAATGTAGCTCAGTGTCCATATTTCCTCTTTATGATGCTATGAATACCATCTTGGAGGTGAACATGTAAAATTCTACACAATGTGCTGTGGCAGTGCAGGGGTAACTACTAAGCTGGTTCATTCATTTCACTGCTGAACCTAAAGACCCACATAAAACTTCTCTTCCAAGCTGACACAGTAAACTCCTGAGTGGAAAATAACCAAAACATACTGCATTTAATTAGTGTGTGGGAACCCTTTATAGCAAATATGTTGAGAAGGAATGAAAGGTTTCCTTTCTGTGCTGCAAACAGTTCTGTTTCAATTTTTATAATGAATTATGACTGAAATTATGTTTTATGAGCCCCAGCTTTGTTTTATAGATAGTTACTACTACCGTCTGTGGGTGGATATATTTTCTGGTTGGTTACAGTTCTGTTTCAGCTTTCAGATGCCTTTGCCATATTGCATTATTTACTCAAGAGAACAAGATTAAGTGTTTTCCATTAAAGAGTTTTAAATAACTTTTAAAAACAGAGTTATTTTCTCTTTCGTCTTATTTTTTTGGCCTGGTATTGTCCCTCTTAAGTTCTTTGTGCTATGAAGTCTTCTCCATGGCAAACTGAACCTTATGTTTTATACTCTTCCATTCAACCATCACCTCAGTATTAACACAAATATTTCATTTTAAACTGACTTATATTCAGTTCTGGTTTTTCTCTTTCCTTTTGAGTCTGATTTTCACTAGAAGAAAATATGTTTGCTTGGAGTTAGGACTTTCTGAAAGTACCCCACTAATGAGGCTGGAAATGGACTAGCTCAATTGTGTTTTTATTATATTATTTACCTTTTAATATATATTATATGTTATAAAATAGCATTAAAAAGAAAAAGTATCAGCAGGCAGAAGATAAGAGGTGGAAAGGTGTTTAAATGAATGATGATGAATCATGAGGTAAGGGGATTAGTGAGGGAGAGTGAAAAGCATGATGGCTCATCACCTAATTTTATGAAAGACACCTGTTCACACATGAAGTCACACTGAGGTCAGGATGATGACCTGTGCATATGAACATTTGCCCATGCACAGCAGGTTGTGGGAAGAAGGCTTCTGAAGAGAAGAAATTGTTAATTTATGGAACGCCTTGAAAATTGGCTGTTTGCTGCTCCCTTTAGGAGTGTTTTAAAAAATACTAATACTCAAATAAAATAGGCCGTGCACCTACCTGAAGTGATTTTCATGTAACTGTCAATCACATTTCTCTTTTTCCTGTCTGCCAAGTAAAGCAAATCTAAAATGCTATACTAAAGGCTAAAAACAGGCAAGACGTTGCACTTAAATTCACTGTTATAAATTTGCACAGCAGCTGTAATTTGTCACAGTCTATACATGATTTATACTGATTAATAAGAATTAGTATCATGTATAGTGATTCTTGATACTGTATATCTGAAAACGAAGACGCATTAGAACTGCTGTGAAAACCACAATTCAAGTTCTTAAACTTGCACAAACTTATGCTATCAATTTACATTGATATAGGACATAGGTAGACAAGGTTCTTTGGGTGAATCTGATATCTTTTATTAGACCAACTTAAATAGTTGAAAAAAATTTTAGCAAGTTTTGAGGTTTAAAAACCCTTTATCTGGCTTTGATATAGAATATTTTATTTACTATATATAAAAAACAGATAGTGCCACATACCAATCTAACAGCAGAAAATTATCAACTGCATAGGCTAGAAATATGTGCCTCTCATTAAATAATAAAGGGCCACAAAATTAATGTAAATTGTAGCACTGCATTAGCAGCAGTATACATGGGCACAGACCAGGGTGATGAGTGTGCAATCCCACCAGAGGTTTCAGCATACCACTATGTGGGTTACCTATCTTGTGGGACCTTGTAACTATTACTGGATTTAATCTACATACTACATTGTATGGCTGTTATCTCTAATTGTATGGCTGTTATCATTTTCATTTTACAAACATGTAGCTGAGACAGAGAGGATTTGGAGCAACTAGTCCAAGATGACACAGAGGCTGCATCAACACAGCCGTGGACATTTGGTTCCCAGGGGACAACTAGCAGCAGCATACCTTGTGCCACTGCTAGTTGTTCCCAGGGAACACCTGTACCATAGGCCCTCTCATGCATGGCAAGCTATCCCAGGTAGGGTAGGGGAAGGTTGAAGCCTGGTTTGGAGTTAGAGTGGGGCTCCAGCTAGGCAGGTTCTGGTTTGAGTGGTGCACACTGCCCCTGCATACACCACTGCTGGTTGATCCACAAATCAATCCTGCCTGTGCTGTTCCCTTGCAGCATGGAGAACAGCTGAATTATGTGATACATGACTGAGGTGCCACATACTGCATGGTCATGCTTGTCTGAACGCAGCTAGAGAGTTTGTATCTGAGGCAGAAATTAAATTTGGTTTTCTTGAGTGCCATCTTAGCATATTGTTCCTATATGGCATAGCATGTTTTCCTATATATCATTGCTAGCAGTAGGGAGGGAAGACCATAAGCTTACCTAACTAGCATTACTAGTCAGGATCAATCCTTCCACTCAGGGAGTGCAAGGACCATCTCTGTGGCTTGTAGCATGGGAGGCAAAAGCATAAATAAGGAGTAATGCCTTGTATCTTTCCTCATCCCTTTGTTTAAGTTCAATTGAAGACTGATTGAAGACTGATTTCAGAGTATTCTGTTAATGTTTAACATACTTGCTTTAGTTTTTCACACCCACAAACCAAAGCAACTGATTTAAATTTATGAATATTCAGACAACTTCCTATTAGCCCCAGGAAAGCCCAGAGAAGAGAGAGACCAAAATCCTAACTAAACAAATAAGCATTTTGGCAATTAGTGCTGCCAAAAAGGGGGAGTGAAGGAAGATAGAGAAAAAAAGAAAATGAACCATACTGCTTTGACAGCAGGTCATGTAAGCTACGTCACAGAGGAGCTGGTATAAATTAAAGATCAATAATCTATTCACTGATGAAAGTATAAAAACCTGAAGGAAGACATACACTCTTAGGATCCAACCTAGCAGTTAACACAAGGCAAAACTGCTCAATATTAATGAGTAATGAAAGCATTTCCTGAGTCAGGACAAGGAGCCCAGAGATTACACTATATTTCCAAAATGTATCATATTTATTGAAATCCAAGATAACTCTGAATTTAAATTGACATTCCCTCAATAATCAGCCAAACCCTGCCCCTTGCTCACCCCTTTATCCTTCCATGACACATACTGATTTTCTATAAGAAGAAAACTACCGTTGCGGAAAACAATGGAAACATTCTTTGCTGGGATCACAGTTTCTTAAAAGAACAATGAAGCCTCCCTATTAATACTGAATTTGAATTCTTACTGGTACATCAAATGGATGGTAAAATCACAGTTGTCTAATTTATGCTATACTGCATAAATATTTTCATCTTTTAAATAAGGATTATTGCTACCTGCTGTGGAAAGAATTGTCACAATGTAATAGTTTGGAAATCAGATGGATACTCCATTTTTCTTATGACTAGAGTTTTTTGTGAATCCCCCACTGATAGCCTGACATTTCTAGCTGTACAGTCATCTGTACAGAACAGTTGTTTTGTTAGAGAGGAGAAGGGGGTCTTTCATTGACTGCTTTTGAGTTTTACATTATAGCAATTGAACAAGACACCATGAAATATTTTTTCTCATCTTAGTTACAGTACTACAGGTAGATGTATGTGGGTCATTTCAACTTTGATATCTTATATAAAGTCCCTCCATGTGTTCATTAGCCTTTGTGACCTTCTACTCAATCATTACTCTGTGACAAGAAATATAAAATGGAGACAAAATTTCATGCTGTTCTTCAGCAGCTTTAAATTTAGTTTTAGAAATTTGTACTAGAACCAGACATTTCACATATTTAAAATAGAATAGATTTTAAATTGACCTGTAGGAGCTGGCTTCGTATATAATTAAGTGATCTGTACTTTGGATACAGAATTGAAAAGTTCTGTTCAAATATGGGTAGCTGATATCTAGTAGTTTTCTAAAAAGCAGATTTATTTCTTATGCACATAGATGGCAAGCTGCATATATAGTAGCTCACATGGGTAATGGGAATTTGCTATTTAATTAAAAATAGAAAATCAAAAATATTTATGCAGTGCCATATTCACAAGCATAATAATGTTGTGGATTTACAAAGTTTCAGGCAAACAAAATGACCATGCCTTAGAGATTTCACATTGACTGCAAACACAAAGCTTAAACAATACAATATACATGCATACATAATACATATGCACACACAAAAAAATAACAGTTTCCAGGGGATAATTTAGTTAATAAAATATTCTGTATTTATCTTCCTTAAAAATTATAGCTACTGGGAGGATCATGAGTAAAACATTTTTGTGTTTCCTTTAGTTTAGTGTGCATTTCTCAGAGCTTTGAGAGTCCTTTTTGTAAAAAAATAAGAATACCCATTAGGCATATGTAGACTTAGAATCACTGCAACACTGAAAATTTTGACTTCCAAAAATAAAATGTAGCATATTATCTTATTTATGATTTATTTTATTCTATGCTTCTAATGTTATGGCAGTACCTTCTCTTTGTGGTTTCTGCACTCAATATTCTGCACTGAGAAGGGACCACTGAATTACTGTTAATAACTACTTTAGGTGTTTTACTTATTGTTTATGTTATTTACCAGTTCACGAATGTGCCCTTTGCTTACTAAATGGTTTTTGTGAGGCATAACCAGGACTTTGGGTAAAAGACAAAGGGTCATGAAACCTTTGCTTCCTTGAAATCAGTGGCAACTCCCATTAACTTCAAAGATGACAGAATTTCACAAGTAAATTCTCATAAAAGTAAAAGAAGTCAGATTTGAATATGTCTAGGCTGTGTGAGACTACATATAAGACTCTTTCAAAAGTGTAAAAATATAAATATAAGAGTCCTTAGTAGGATTTACCTAAGACTCAGAGGAGAACTCTTCAGTCCACAGATGCTGCAGAACAAAATAATAAAATTTGCAACCCAGATAAGGAGAACACAATATGGCTTTGAACTCTTCCTCCCATCCCCCCCAGAGCAGTGGGGATGAAAGGGAATGTAATATTTAGAACAGACTGACTTTTATTAGTAGATGTTTAGGATTGTAAATCCAAGAGAAAAGATGACAAAGTCAATAGGGAAATACAGAGCCCCCAGGCAAGAGACTAACAATTGAAGGATGGGGGTGAGGTGGGGAACACAACTAGGTTATATGCCATACAAGTAACTAAGCCCTGGAGTAGGGATTCTAAATGCACTTTAAACCCCAAAGGCATGTCCAGATGAGTGCACACGTGCATTTTCCTGGGAACAAATAGCAGCAGCACATAGTTGTGGCATTGCTGTTTGTCCCCAGGGAATACCTATGCGCAAATGCTGTGGTGCACATAAAATTGCTCCGGGTGGGGTAGGGGAGACTGGGGCCTGGGGACCTCCTGCAATCCTGGGGGCCTCCTGGGGCTGCAGCCACAGTAGGAAGTCTGGCCGGCAGCTGGAGCATGGCTCTGGCTGGCCAGGCTTGCGTTTTGGGCAGGACACACTGCCACCATGAGTACCACCCCACTTTTTATCAATGTGGATTTTTTTGACCCCAGGAACTCCCAGGGTCAAACTCCCCCCTACCCCTCACCCCCCTGTGCTGCAAGAAAACAGTGCAGGGAATATCTGCATGTGTGGTGTGTGGTGCCACAGACAGGTCTGCAGTGCCACCTACCGCATATCCATGAACGTCTGGATTGGCCCAAGAGTCTAGACAAGCATGTCACTTATGAGTGGCTTAATTTTACTGGGACATTTCAAAAGCACACCAGGAAAATCAGGTATTGTTTTGAGCTTGTCCTCCATGAACTGACTCAGTGTGACAAACCATGTCACTGCACCCCCTCTGGTTCTGCCCCTGCTGAGGGCTGAGGGGCTGTGTAGCCTCTTGCTGGTGGTTCCTGGGGGGAAGGTGCTGCTTGTTCCAGCCCCTCCACCACCCCCTGGAAAAAAAAATTCATAAGCATGGGGCCATAAAGCCTTTAGGACCCCCAATACCTGGCAATGCCTCCACTCTTCCCTGGAAGGCATGATGGCCTGGGTACTCTACCATCTCCTGGTGGCATTTTGGTAGAAGTACAATCCCTAAAAGGTTGTGGTTCTACTTTGAACTTTCACCAGTGTATGCATGGACACTTCTGTCCAGAGACATTTATGAATTTGATCCCAGTGGCATTCTTAGAATGGATCAAGTCAGTCTGCACCCAAAGAAAGTAAAAGAAATTCAGTACTATTTGGAACCACAAATCTATAGTAAGATGCTCTGTACCCAAAAGACCAAGTTTTACCTCAGCCTAAAAGCAGTATGTGAAGAAATTATCAATGATGTCATAGTTCTGAAACCAAAATAAAGCTGCTTTGTTATATATCTTCACTTAAAAAATTAAAAGTGTAGGAGCAATGTGTACCAAGGGTGAAAGAAGCTAACAGGAAATGTGAGGCAACTATTTCTAATGTGGATATTAGAATGCCCACTCAAGCTATAAGAAACAGTTAAAGCTTGAATATAGAACAAAAGAGAAAAGCGCAGCCATAATTTAGACAAGTCTGAAAGAAAACAATACAAAGGAACAACTAGTAAGTACAAATTAAGAAGTAATTTTTAAAAAGTGCATATACGTGTAAAATGGCATTTGCATTAACCATATCCCCAGTGACTGAGTAAGAAAGAAATGGTCAAACAAACACAGAAATCTGCTAGGGATATTTGAAAATGACACTCCAGAAGAACAATTTGCTCTTCAGATATATTGCATGGGAAAGGCAGTGAATTATGGTGACTGCCCAATAAAACACCTGGCAGAGATGCAGGTCCACTTGACAGATCCCTTTTTGTTCTGACAACTTTTCTTTCTTTCTCTTGTAAGTAAGACTGTGGTAAATGAAACATTTTATCTTCAGGAATTGAACCAGGAAGGTATTGAAACACTGTCCTGCTGTTATGCCAGATTATCCCAACTGGCACTAAAAATGAGTTTGCTGGCTTGGATCCTAAAATCAAACTGCAAATTGTGTAACACTGTTATTCACTGAACATTTAGATGAGAGGACTTTAGTGAATTGAAACCTATGCTGGATACTGGACAAGCAATAGAAGTGGCAGTAGAAGCCTTGAATATGTTAAACAGCATATTGTATGTAATAAAAACATCTAATCCTGATAGGCCAAATCTCAAAGTGTATAATCTACACTGATACTAAAGCCAATTCTGGAGGTTGCCCTCAACTAGTCTGAGCTACTTGAGGCCTACCTTAAAATCTCCTTTAATTATGAGTGTTGATATGCTGAAATACTGCATATCAAAAGACTTTCAGATGTTTTAGATTGCAACCCTATTTGGAGCATACTTGTGCTTCCTTTCATTTAGAAGGAAGGGGAAGGAAAATGCATTCATTATAGACCCTACAGACTCATAGCCAAGGCAGAGGTGATAGCTATGTGAGATGACAGGAATGACATAAATGCATCTACATGAGAGGAGGGTAGTTTATAATCTATATTACTGAAGTGCCTTAGAAAAAAAAAGTCTAGAGGGGAGTGGGAAAATGTATATCCCAAAGCATTACCTGACATATGTTCCTGCCAGTGAGAGAGAAACACATTGTGATTCTGTAAAGAAGAAAAGGCCGAAGTGAAGATGATGGGGCATACTCTGCCAAAGAAGAACCAAGAAGCTGAGACTGCAAAGGAAGTGATAAAAATTTAAAAGAGGCTCAGGAACAAATCCATTTTGTGATGGATTTACAAAAGGAAGGAGTAAACATTTTTAAAACACACAAAAGGGCACAATTACATGAGACACTACACCACCATACTGACGAGCTATCGCGATATAGCATTGACAGGCATGAACCATGATGCCAATGCTGCAGCAAGTACTAAATGAATGTGCAATAACAACTGTGGAGTTTGGCGTATGAATAGATGCTCTCACAGAGGCTCAAATTGCAAGTGGAAGTCTGATGATAAATTCCAAAGAAATGAAACTTGTTGAAAGAAATGCCATTGTCTACGGAAGAAAGGCAAAACTAGGAGGATGAATATATCCTGCCCATTAGACTTTCTTACGCAGACACTCCAATGGAAGAAAGAAGCAAGCAAGCTATTTATGGGGAAAAGACTAATCCTGGGAGAGCACTAACATTAGAAAATGCCCTCATGTCATGGATGCTAATTAGCAATTTTTGAGAGGTAGGATTCTAAACTGTCATTTCAGAGAAGAGGACAAACACTATCTGAAATCTGAGCATGGCAAAAAGAAAGAGAAGACCAGTGAAGAAAGGTTTATAGAACTGTAAAAGTCGATGGTGAGGTTACAAAGACAAAACTGTAGAGGTTTACATTCATTAGCTTATAAAGCATTGCAGCAGGAATGAGCTTATGCATCTGTATAAGGCTGTCATGGTATTATAGACTGAGAATCCTGGAACTATGGAAAGTTACTTTAGAAAGTGTCAAGGTCTGGCACAAAATTAATGAAACTCTGTTAATAAAGGAGAATTAACAAATCACTTGTGTGGGAATATGTGTAGTTGAGTTTATTTCCACAGGACATTACAGGAAGCATATGTATCTAGATGTGTTTCAGTTACATGATGATGAAATTGTAATATGCTGTTGACTTCTTGTAACTAAAGAGACCTCATGGTTTTCTGAGACTTATCATTTTATTATGAAGGTCTGCCAGTATATTCATTTGTGTGTAATCCATGAAATAAACACAGTCCCTGACCTAAAGATCTTATAGTCTGCCAATTACATTCAAATTTCAGAGGTTATTGAGAATTGTCACTAGTTCAATGTGAACACTGCCAATGGGGAAGGTTTCAGCAACAATTTGGTAAGCGGATGAGTTTCAGAGGTTCTTCAAAATTCCCATGAAACCAAAGCTATCAGTGATTGTTTTCAAATCACACCCTTTGTCTTTCAGGTTGGTTATCCAAAAATAAGGAAATGTGGTTTTGAAAAGTTGTGCCTGATTTTTTTTTCATTTCAGTCCTAACGTAAATTTCTTCTTGGAATAAAAGTAAATGTCTAGTCCTTCTTTGTAAAGGTAGCCATTATGATACAATCAACATATATTGTGCCCTGTGGCACCATGTTGGAAGAACTGAAAGGAAATAGTGCCATCTGCATTCACACAAGTCTAAGCACAGGACCTGGAGATGGTAGCTAGGTTCTATTCCCAGTTCTGTCCCTGAGTAACCTTTCAGCAAATCACTTAACTGAGGCTCTGGGCCTAAGTATCCACATCTGTAAAATATGGATAATTATATTGCCTTCCTTGGAGATCTCCTGAGGAATAGTGATTAATAATAATAATAAAAAAGAGAGTTTAAGAGTTTAATACTGCCATCCAGAACCATATCTCAGCACTTTTCACAAAAAATCAATAGCATCTGAGGGCTTAGTATTCAAATCTCTTTTTGCTATATAATGTTCATTAACACTACTATTTTTACCACTGGTCTGTATGTTTAATAATTGCATGATGTGCATTAGCTTTCTGTATTCTTTTTTTCTGTGCTGTTCTGGACCAAATTAAGCCTTTTTGGTTTTTCCATCATTTTCCCTCCCTGTGCCAGTGTCAGCAGGAACACTGAAACTCTCTTGGCTGATCATCTTGTTTATTTTACTTGTTCCCAAATATATTTTTTTAATAGAAAATTAAGAAGAAGTAAAGGAAAATAGGGTTACAGCACCTACTTTGGTTATTACTGGAAAAAAAGATAACTGTGGCACAAATTGTAACTTTTCCTTCACTGGAAACAGTTCCAGTCTGTTCCCATATATTTTTTTGGTCTACTGTAAGTAGGTATAACCATTTTTATTATATTTTATTTGGTAGAGAACAGAGCAGAGGACCATGAGAAACAGGGCTATGCTAAAATGTACAAGGCAATCTATAGGAACATGAAAATATGCATAACATCTTTGTTTGGCGGGGGAGGGGTTTGTTTTGTTTCTGGCTTGTTTGTTTTCCAGATTTTCAATTCTGAAATATATTATACTCAGACTTTCAGAATTGCTGAATCTGAATGCAGAACTGCTTCTGAAAATGCTAAAAAGCAAGCTTCCATTTTAAAGCCAAGCCCTATTCAAATATGTGCTTAAACCTGCAAATTATCCAACTAAAGCTGATGGAACTACTTCTATACTTAAAATTACCTCTATGGTAGCTTGAAGCCATGCTGCTAGTTCTGTCCCCTGTGGCAACACAGAAAAGCCCATCTCTTTCATGCTCTCTATTAATCATCCTTTAGGTATTTGAAGATTGTTATCAAATCCCTCTTCAGTTTTCTGTTTTCCAGACTAAATAACCCGAGTTCTTTCAACCTTTCCTCACAAGTCTTACTTGCCAATGTCACCAGGGTGCCAAAGAGGGTTAAAGCCTTCGGTGACTTGAGGCTTGACAGGAGTGTGCCTTGAGGGACAGAGTTTCCCAGATCCAAGCACTCGACTCATGTTACCTGATTCTCACCCACCACAACTTCATGTTGAATGTTCACACTACTGGGAGAGGGTCTGTCTGTTGAGTGTTTGTGGTAGGATCCATCCAGTTGGTTCTCTTCACAGGGCTCCAACCTGTCCTTCACCCTGTCCATACACCAGCCAGTTGGGAATAGGTGTATTAATACTGTGGGTGGACCCTGAGGCCAGCCAGCTCTCCCGTGTTGCTCTTAATCTTATGCTGGCCTTAAGGCCAGGTCAGCAATAGGTTCCCCAGGGCCAGGCTTGTGCAGTATGTGGTGCCCAGGTTGGCCTTTTAGGAAGACTAAATCTATTATTATATTTTACTCTAAATCTATAGAGTTCATTCCCCACTAAGGTTTGACCCTGAATAATCAATTCTGGCATCTGTTGAGCTGACCCTGCAGTTATTCAAGCATGGGGTTAGATCCTTCCTTTAACCATCAATCAACAACAATGAAGAGAAAGCAAACATCCATCAATTTTCCTGGCAATTCTTGAGTGTTTGAGTGTTCCTTCTGATGAGTAGTCTTTATGTCTATGCCCCGTTATGAGTCCCAAAGTCTTTAGCAAAAAAAAGTAATTAACTTTTAAAGAAAACAAAAACAGAAGGGCTATGCCATGCCCAAGTTCCTGGGCTGCTGTGGCTCTCCAGCTCACATGCACTGCTCCTGAAGTGCTGGTGCCACTGATCATGTGATGCCTCTCGCTACATGGCTGAGCATGGAGGCTGTGGAGACAGCACTGTTTACCTCTGGTTCTGGCCCAGGGCTTTTCCATGGCGAGGCTCTGCTCTTCTTTTTCTGCTCATGCTAGGTCACAAGGGTGTGATGTCACTCCCAGAAGAGGTGCTGATAAACTTCTGCAGTGACTCCTTTTGCCATGTGGCTGTCATCTGCTCTGTGCCTGGAGGTAAGTGGTACCTGTCTCCTGCCCTTCCCAGGCCTCCATGGGAAACCTCCCCAGTTTCACCACACCCAAGTCCCTAATATTTTTTATCACTGTAGTGCATGGACTCTTTCTAATCCGTCAACAACATTCCTGAAGTATAGGGTCCATAGCTGGTCACAGTACTCCAAGTAAGGCCTCACCAGTGTTGGATAGAGCAAAGGAATCACTTCCCTTGATTTGCAATGGATGTTCCTGTTAATACAACCCACTTTGCTGCTGGCTTTTTGTTCAACAAGAGCACATATTGGCTTATATTCAGGGGTATATACACACGTACTAAATCAACTTAAAATAAGGCAACTTAAGTTAAGCTATGTTGGAGTATACACACATGCAGCTCCTTGACATGGTGGCAGCCATCTTGTGAGCTAAGTCAACCTAACTAATGAAACTCAGATAATACATCTCAGCAGTATATTGTTTTGTGCCACATTTAAGCCAACTCTGCTTCACAGAGTGTACAGTCTGACGGTTAAGTCGACTTAACCTTTTTAAGTCAGCTTAACTGTCAGCAAGTTAATACGTGTGTATGTCCCCAGGCTTATAGTCCCCTGTAACTCCCAAGTCCTTCTTTGCAGTTCTGAAGCCTGGCTACTCATTTCCAAGTCTATATTTGGGGATAGAATAATTGTATACAAAGTGCAGGAGTTGGCACTTTGAGTCTCATCTAATTGATTGCATTACTGCAGTCTATTCAAGTCATTCTGGATCTTAGTCCTACCCTACAGTCTCTCTGCAATTCCACCTAACTTGGTGTCAAATACAAATTTTCGAAGCATATACTGAACTCTGTGGAATTAACTCAAATGGTAGAGCACTTCCTTATCATGAAGTAGTAGAATCCAAGCTTGCATTCTCCAATAGTTTACATTGCTTTTTTGCTGGTTGTTGAATAGGGCTGGGAGAGAATTCTGCACCCTCCTCCTCCCTCCTCTCCCCACATACTCTGCACCTTGCTGCTACATGTATCAGGGTTTTTTATAGGCTTTCCTCAGAGGCATTGGGTATTGGGTGTAGCCAAGGCTGGGGATCTTGACTAGGGTGTACTGGTGCTCCTGCTGGAGGCTCCTGGCTGGAGGTTCTTGCCCATCTGCTCAGGGACAGATCAATCACCATATTTGGGGTCAGGAAGGAATTTTATCCCATGTCCAGATTGATATGGACTGTGGGAATTTTTGCCTTCCTCTGTAGTATGAGGCATGGGCTTTTACCTGGGATCCTTTGAGCATATATTAACAACTCTTTATAGAAGGTGGTCATTGGCTGCTGTGGTCCCCCTGTTTACCTGTGGCAGGTTAGGGTGTTACGTCTAGTATCGTCAGGGTATATATATATATATATATAGATGGAATATTCCATATTATATATTATATATAATATTCCATAGTTTTCCTGAAATTCAAATGTTTGAATCTGGCCTTTCATTGGAAACCCTCTCATCAGGATGGAATAATTTTATATGGAATATATAAATATGTATATATATATATGTATGTATGTATATTCCATAAATTTCCTGATATTCAAATGTTTTATATATCTATATAGACTTTTCTAAAAATTTGTTTCATAGGTGGTAGTGTCGGAAGGGACCTGAGCAGATCATCAAGTTTGACACCTGCCATGGACAGGAATGAATGCTGAGTTCAAATGACCCCACCTAGGTGATTATCTAGCCTCCTTTTGAAGACTCCCAAGGTAGGAATGAGCACCACTTCACTTGGAAGTTGGTTCCAGATCTTAGCTTCCCTGACTGTGAAGTAGTGCCTCCTGATGTCTAGCCTGAACCCACTCTCAATCAACTTGTGGTCATTATTCCTAGTTACTCTGGGTAGTGCTCGGGGGAACAGGGACTCTCTCATTCCCCAAAGGTCCCCCTGGGTAAGTTTATAGATGGCTACCAGATCCCCTCTCAACCTTCTCTTGTGGAGGCTGAACAGGTTCAGGTCCCGTAGCCTCTCCTTGTAGGGCCTGTCCTGCCATGCCCTGACCATGAAAGTGGCCCTCCTCTGGACCCTCTTGATGCTGTCCACACCCCTCCTAAAGTGTGGGTCTCAGAACTGTACCCAGTACTCCAACTGTGGCCTGACATATAGAGGAGGAGGATCACCTCCTTGGACCTGCTCGTGATGCATCTGTGGGTGTGGTTAGTCTTACTAACCGCATCCTCACATTGGCAGCCCATGTTCATCTTGGAATCAATAATGACTCCAATATCCCTTTCTGTCTCTGTGCTGATGAGAAGGGAGTTCTCCAGCCTATAGGTATGCTGCTTGGTCCTTCTCCCTAGGTGCAGTACACTCCACTTCTCAGTATTGAATCCCATCCTATTCTCATCTGCCCACCCCTGTAAGCATATCCAGATCTAGTTGCAGCCTGTCCCTCCCTTCTAGTGTGCTCACCTGTCCCCACATCTTAGTGTCATCTGTGAATTTGAACAAGATGCTTTTTACCCCCTTGTCCAAGTCGCTGAAAAAGAAGTTGAACAGTACGGGCCTGAGGACTGAGCCCTGTGGCACTCCATTGCCCACATACTTCCAGGTCAAAAATAACCTATCCACCACCACTCTTTGGTTGTGGCCCTCTAGCAAATTTGTGACTTATCTGGCTGTGTAGACATCAATGCCACAGTAGCTTAGTTTTTTAATAAGAATGGGGTGAGAAGTAATGTCAAAGTCCTTCCTAAAGTTCAGAAAGACTACGTCCACTGCGACACCTGTGTCTAAGGATTTTATGAGCTGATCATAAAAGGCAACCAGGTTGGTCTGACAGAACCTGCTCCTAATGAACCCATGTTGATTGCCCCTGAACATAACCTTCCCTGCTGGTCCCTTGTAGATGTGCTCCTGGATAATTTTCTCAAAAAGCTTCCCCAGGGCCAAGGTAAGACTAATGGGCCTATAGTTACCTGGGTCCTCCTTCCTCTCTCTTTTGAAATTGGGGACCACAATGGCCTTTTTCCAGTTCTCTGACACCTGGCCAGAGCATCATGAATGCTTGTAAAGCTGTCCCAGGGTCCCCACAGTGACCCTTGCCAATTCTCTCAGCACCCTGGGGTGGAGAGCATTTGGACCTGCTGATTTAAACACATCCAGCCCCACCAGAAGTTCCCTAACTAGGTCCTCCCGACCCTAGGCCTGGTGGTGCCTCTCATGAGTCCATCCGGAATCCTGGTGCAGGAGATGTCCTGGTCCCTGCTCAGAAAAATGGAGGCAACGAATTTGTTAAAGAGGTCAGCTTTTTCATCTGGTGCAACCTCTAGATTGCCGAGCATGTCCTGTAGAGTCCCCACTTTACCTGGTGCCCTGTGTATTTAAAAAAGGACTTCTTGTTATCTTTGATCCTAATCACTTGGGATTAGGATCAAAGATAACACTCTGTCTCAGCCTTCCTAACAGCCCCACTAGAGTCTTGAGCAATGGATGTATAATCCTCCTTGGTAATAGCCCCTCTTGTCCACTGGATGTACACCTTTTTAGCTTTCAGACTTTCCTGAATGCCTTTGGTGAGGCATGGGGGCTTTTGAGGGGGGCTTGGTGGCTTGCCCCCTTTGATTCACATTGGAACTGTCACCCTTTGGGCTCGGAGGATCGTCTCCTTAAGGAATGACCACTCATCTTGGACTCCCAACTCCCCCACCCTCCGGGACCTCAGTGCCTCTTTTACTAATCTCCTTAACTCATTGAAATCAGCCCTCCTGAAGTCAGGGGCTACTGCCTTGCTGCTGGCCTTTGATACCCTGCGTTGGATGGTGAATTCCAGTAGGCGATGATCACTATTGACCAGGTGGTCAAGAACCCGCAGTCCCCTCGCCAGGTCATCGCCTGTGGCCAGGACCAGGTCCAGCAAGGCATTTCCCCTGGTGAGACTGTACACCTCCTGGATTAGGTGGATGTCCTGTATGTTGGCTAGGAACCTATGTGAGCAGTCAGACCTGGCTGACTGCTCCTCCCTGCAGATGTGTGGGTAGTTTATGTCACCCATGATGACCACATCCCTTGACTTAACTGTTTCCACGAGCTGACCTGAGAATTCCCTGTCCAGCTCTTCCCCCTGTTTGGGTGGTATGTAGTAGGAAGCCATCATTAAGTCCCTTTCCCCACGACCCCTTGTATTGTTATCCAGAGCACTTCAGTCTGCCCCTCCTGACCAGTCCCATCTGTTAAGGATGTGTATTGCTCTTTGATGTAGAGTGCCACACCTCCGCCTTTCCTCCCTGTTCTATCCCACCATTACAGTCTGTAGCCCCTAATGTTTATCACCCAATCATGGGTTGAATCCCACCAGGTTTCAGTGAGCCCTACTATGGCTAAGTTTGGGCTAGCTAGCAGGAGGGCGAGTTCCTCCTGCTTGTTCCCCATACTATGAACGTTAGTGTAGAGGCATTTAAGGCCTCAACACTATGGGTGTACATACAATACACCCATACAATATTTATGGGTGCTTGCACCACCTTCTTGATCCTAGGATTATCTGGACCCCTGTCACTTACCTGGGTACTACTTGTGCTCCTCACCTGTCTTGGCTGGGAAGTGTCCCTGTGGCTCTATCCCTCAGCAAAGCTAGTTTAAAGCATGGTGTATGATATCAGCCAACCTGGAAGAAAAGAAATGCTTGCCTTTAGGGGAGAGATGACGTCCATCCCATCTGAGCATGTCCACTGTGTAAAAATGCGGGTCGTTGTCAAGGAACCCAAGGCCTGCCTGGTAGCACCAACTCCAAAGCTGTCGGTTGACCACTCTGACGCAGGCCTCATGGCACCATCTGTGTCTACTTACCAGGACAATAGAGGAGAATACCACCTGCACCCCCTTCTCCTTGAGTTTGGCCCCTAGAACCTTATAGTCCTTCATGATGCAGTTTGGACTGCTCTTGGCCATGTCATTCATTCCCATGTGGATTAGGACCATGGAGTAGTGGTCCAAAGGTTGAATGAGGTCTGGGATCATCTCTGTAACACCCTGAATCTGAGCCCCAGGCAGGCAGCAGACCTCAAATGCCATGAGTTTGGGTCAGTGGATAGGACCCTCTGTTCTGCTCAGGATGGAATGTCTGATGATGAGGACTCGGCATCTCTTCCTCTTGGTGTTCCATCCTTGCTTGGACCATGCTATGTGTAGAGTGGCACCTTCCCCCCCAAAGGTATCCACTTTGACCTTCTCCACTAAGGCTGCCAAGACCTCATATCTATTCCCCAGTTGTACCTGGGGAGCCACAACCACACTAGCCTGAGCAGTCCTGGTTCTGATGGTCACCTTCTGGCATTCCTCTGCTGTGCATCTCTCCCAGGAGGTTTGTCCACTGGAAAACTGATCCTGCAGAAAACAGAAATACATGTCAATTTGTTCTCTGTTGCCCTGATCCCCCATAGCCTGCTCACCTCAGCCTGGACCTCCCTCACTTGCTCCTCCAGGGCCTGAAGTCGGGCAGAAGAGGGAAAGGCAAGGGAGCCTCGAGACCCCTCTCTCACCCCTAAGCCTCTGGTTCCCTACAACAGACAGGAACCGCTGACCCCACCATGGTCTCCATCTGGGTGGAGGCCTCTGAGGAGCCCAGGGTAGGTGGCACCACCAGGGTGGGGTCCCTAGCAGCTGAGCTCTGTGTCCTTACCATGTCCATGGAGGTATCTATATCTATAAGTTTCTTCTACCCCAGGAGAAACCACAAGTGCACAGATGTTCAGGATTTTTCTCTTAACACAAAATTGGCTGCTCCAGGAGAAAAGTAACCTGGGAATAACTAGGGTTAAATCACTCCCAGGAGAGTTTCTTCTGGAAAAATGAATATCTGTATACATTATTTAGAGAGAAGCTACAGTATAATCCTCCAGCATCCCAGGGAGATAGTGCTGGACTCTGCTGCTCTAGCTGAGTGGGGAGCAGAACACACTCCCTTCACAATCCATGTTGTGCTGCAGGGAGACACAAGCTGATGCTGGTTGACCCAGACTGCTCAGTCAGAGCTGTCCTATGCACTGCTTCCATTCTGTCTTTGGCAGACTGAAGAAGTCTACGGATCATGCTGAGATATGTGCAAAGGGGCCCTTTGATGCACAGAATCAGCACTGCAAGCTCTGCTCTTCAGGGGCTGAACAGGCAACTGTTCTAGTATCCATAGGTAGGTTTTTCTACCAAGAGAAGAAACCCAGAAGAATTCTTTCAGGTCATTTGAATATGTGTATGCAGTTAAAATATTGGATTCAAGCACAATGTTGACTTCCATTCCAGAACTCTAGAAAACTAGTCAAGATAGCTTAATTTGTTGTATTTTCACAGTAGGGTACCATACATACCACAGGTAACCAAAAAGGTTGCCATGTAAGCAAGGAAAATCACAGCATTGAAGGCTTTTAGTATTTTTATGAAAGAGTCTCACTGATTTTTATGTGAAGTAGAGCAGGTCATAACTTCAGAATTTTTTTCTATCAGCTAAATCTACAGGTTTTTTAAATTCATCTTTAGACTCTGTATTAAAATAGTTTAGAATGGAATATATGAATTAGATTTCCCTTCCAAGTTCCCCATGTGTCACTACCATGTACTTTGTTATGTTAGCTTCTACAAAATTGTGTACTTGAGTGACCTCTCCACCCACAAGTGTAGTAGAATATCAAGAAGTTGTGAGAGAGAGATGGAAAATAATTAGCCAGTGCAAATGCTATAAAAAAGCATGATTACATTGTGTCCTGTGACAACTTAATTTGTATAAAAATGTGATTTCTTTTGTGTGAAAAAAATCACTGCAATAAAAAAGCCTGGAAAATATATCCATTCTCCTGGCAATCCTTGCTGCTAGGAAGGCTTGCTCATTCTCCCTCTCTGTCTGCTTTTCTCCTTCTTTCTGATCCTTAAATGTATTTAAAAATCTTTTAGAGTTTGCCTTTGGCTTTTCTATTACAGGCTGCCAGGCTTTTGATTACCTTCCTTTGAGTCATGGTTTGATTATTGGCAACTTCAGAAAATTATTCCAAGGAGAACATTTGACATAAATGCTGCTGGCATTAGGTTTTTCTCCTTAATGAGAAAATTGCTTACCCCAGAAATGATACCTTGTTTGCATGTTTTCCAGTGTTCTTCAAGTGCGGAAATGCTGGAGACTACTGTGATTTGTTAGCTGATCTCAGCAGTAGAAAAACCTGTAACTGACCCATTCAACTTCTACCAGACGATCAAAAGATTGGGATTCTTGGGACTGTTTCAACTAAATCACAAAACATAAAGTAGATAAAAGGAAGCTGACTTCCCTAAAATTTTAAAAAGCATGTTACCTTTGTTGAATGCATCAGAAATTGGCACGTTATACGTTTTAAGTCTAACTCTATTTTCATTTTATATCAGTTCTACATCTGTGTGATTTTACTGACTACTTCTGATTTACAGGGAAACAAAAAGAATGAGATTTTTCACTATGGAAACAGTCTTTAACAAAGTATTCTGTCTCATTTATAACATTTTTGATTACAAATGCATTACAATTATTTGTACCTGTTTTTCTTTTAAATAACAATTGTTTTATCTTTGTTTTACATAAAGTTAAAATAAGGCCAAGAAGTCTTGGGTTTCACTTTCATAATTAAAAGATTCTGATTCACAAACTTTCACATGTAAAGGATTGTAAAAACTACCAGTTGCCCTCTAACTTCTCTACTGAGCTTATAAAAATTGCTCTAAAGGGAAAGTCTTTTTCCTAGCAAAGAAGCTTTTAACTAAGATTATGTGAGGTTTTCAGATTGTAGTAAACAAGTTATTTTGGGGGAAAAATCATGTTAAATAAAGTACAGTAACTTAAACTAGAATGTTATGATGTTCTGAAGATTTGTTTTTCTTTTAAATGAAGATTGGAAAAACTAGGGTTTAAGTTAATTTCTTTACAGAGAAATAGCATTAAATCTCTCTTAAAACCTGTTTTACTATTTTAAGTGGGATTTAAGTGTTATATATTGATCAACTTTTATATTTGTGTCCTACAAACTGTTTCCCATTTAAACATATAAAAAAATTACATTTGAGTAACAGGGGGGAAGAAGCATGTAAAAATCTTGTTTCACCACTGTTTCACCACTGTCACTATTAACAATTTGCCTTGGTATTTTAATAATAAGAAGGACTTTAGAGGGACCATATGCTACTTAAACTCAATGTAATTTATTTAGTACTTCATCCAAAGTCAACTGAAGTCAATAAAGAAGTTTCCCACTAGTAAATAGACAAACGTATTGCTGATATTAGAAACTTCAAAATTAGATTTAACTAATAAAGGGGGAAAAGTGAGTAAAAGACAGAAACCTTCCTTTGTAAGCATTTAGCAAAATCTGCAGTCTACCCAATGGTACCTTTAGAGATCTTAAACCTGCTTATTTTAAATGTTACTGGACACATCTTTGTCTGGTTGATCTGCACATGCACCTCTCACTATTTATGTTATTGCTATTCACCAACCGAGCTCAGGAAGAAGATTCCTGTTTGCAGTGAAAATCCTCTCTACACTACAGGGCTAGAGTGAATGACATATCTTTAGCCAGTTGGATGCCACAGACACAGTAGGATTAGGATTCATCCCTTACTACACAGTTATTTGACTTTTATAAGCATCTTTTCAATGACAGGTAATTTCTCCTTGTAGCTGGATGAGTAAGTTGGCTACACAATATTCGACTGATATGAACCTTTGAGATCAGCCTCTGGGACTTGAAACTTGGGTGGAGATAAGTAAATTGGACACCAGAGTGAGTAATTTCTACCTTGGCAGAGGGCTTTACCTTCTTTGGAACATTTAAGAAACAGTACTAATCTTAACCTGGATTGAACTTTAAGGAGTTGCTGATGACTAATGGAAAACCTTATAAAGAAATAATTTTGCTTGTATGTCTATAATTTTTTCTTTCTTCCGATTATATTTTATTGCTCAGCATATTTTACTTTGAACTTATCATTAGAAAAAATGATCCAACATGAAATGTATGACAGGGCCCTTCCAGCTAGAGAAATAAAACACTAAATATTTTTAACAATGAAGACAAGGTAAATAAAAATGGATAAACTATCAACTATCTTTCTTTTCTTTCCTTGCTGCTAGTATCTAGAGACTTCTGGAATAAATTAATGATATTTTTTTTATTTTTCTCTTTCAAATCCAACCTCAGAACTCTTCTTTGCCCACAACAAAACCTTGACAATGGTTATGCTATAGTAGTCTAAGAAAATGGTTTATCATACAACACTGTTGAAAAGCCTAAGACTGAATCAGTTCAATCTTCTCAGGCTAGTCTGAACCGCATAGATTGAACCAATAAGCAAGTGACCAGACATTCGCTTTTGATTCTGGAAATGTAGCAACATGCCTGCAGTGGTCCAGGACAGTTGATGGGGTAGGGAGAGGGAGGCACTAGAGCACACCTCCATGCTCTAGCTGGAGCAGACAGCTTGGGCCAAGGTTAGTCTCCACACCTTGTGAGGGGGGTTTGTGAGGAAGGTGCAAAGCATCCTGGGATGCTGAAGCACTGTGAGTTCACTTGAATCTGGAGGGGATCTGGCACAGAAGTTCAAGTTTAGGTTTAACTGAAGTTAGTTAAGTCTGATACTACATCTATCCAAGTTTATCTTAAACTGGTTTAAACCATTTTGAAAGTAGTTTATGTGTTTTGTTACAGATTTGAACTGATTTCTGATCACTTGTGTGATTTCTATCCCTAGCCCTAAGCTCTATCTCTGTTCTGGGGGAGTTGTGAGGGGGCATGAGAGAGGGTATAAGAGGGGAGCTACAACAATGGAAGTATGGAGCAGGGAAGCTGAGAGGGAGGGTTAGCTCTCTTCCCTCCACTTCAGGACAAAAATGTCAGGTTCTAAGGAAGTAAGCCACAGCCCCCCATATTCCCATGCCTCCTAACTCCATGCTTCCACCACTGCAACCCCCATTCTGGCACTGACAGGGCCTCACCTGCTTTGAAGACAAGTACCACTCCCTGGGTAGTAGAGTTTAGGAGGGTAAAAATGTTGTTCACAGGGCAGAAGGGAAGGGCTGGGAATACAGCACCCTGGGATGCTAGAGGAATGCAAATTGTTAATTTTATTGTCATGGAGCAGACTGAAGGAATGTTAAGATGAGCTGGGTAGCACAGTCCAGAGTTACCCCAAAGTGACATGAGGCTTAGAATAAGTTAATGAGGATGTGGATGCTCATATTTTAAGTGTCTTCAGTATGCTTAAGTGTAATGTATAACTTCACCCTAAGGTGAAGGCATTATTGAGGGACTAGTTCTTTTTGTCCTTGGAGAGTGAGTTTTTAGGCCTCAAAATAATGGTACATTAATTAGTACTTAAACATATCTCAATGCACAGTGTACTTTATGGAGACAACAAAAAGGTATTACACTGGTAAAGTGGATACTTAAGGTTTGGGAATAAGGCATTTTATGTAGTTACCTAAATATGAAGTCTGACAATGTTGGTCCAAGTCAATAAATATGTATTTAGATCCCTTTCAGTTTATAAGTGCCCACCATGAAAGAAGACATCACACGTTATATAAAGGTATAATCATGTAGTGTTTAAAAAATAGTGTGTGATTCAAATAATTAAAGGTGGCTGCCTTGTGTGGACCTCTTAGCTTATGAATAGAATCTTAACTTTATCATTTATTTTTGTGTGTTTAGGTCAGCAAACCTGACATTCCTTTGCATGAAGCATATACAAATACAGATGGCCTTAATACTGTAGCATGGCACTGGGTATTGGAATAAGTGATTGAGCAAATTTAGAAAACATATTCTTTCAATTAAACAGAAACCAAAAAAATGTTCCAAGGTATTTGACCTCTATTGAATTATGTTATTGATACCCTTGTTTAAATATATTTCAAAATGTTGGGTCCAGTCCATCTGAAAATATCCATGGCCTTCCGGGTCATATAAACCCCGGAAGACTGGATGCTGGTTGAAAAAGAAGCCAAAGGATGTGGGAGGAGGGAAAGAAAGAATGCTTATAGCTGAAAATGGCAAGTTCTTGGAGAGAAGTATGTTTGTCTTTGCTCTTTTGCCATTACTAAAACCCCCCTAGTTTGGTTCATTCAAAACCCCAAGTAGGGATTTGGGGTCTGTATGAATTTGTATTGTTTGAAAGTTGAAGCAATTCCTCTGTACAACCCGCCCAAAAAGATGAGAGACCAGATTTAAAGCCTGAATTATTGGGTTCTTGATTTAAATAAAATATTTATTATTGTTGTTGTTGTTATTATTTAAGTGTGTAGAGCACATGAGAACCATGACGGTTGATGGAAAAAACCCTGGTTTTACATGATACTCAGTTACATTCCTAACTGAAGCCAATAGGACAACATAACAACATAAGAACTGCCATTTACTAGGTTAGAATGCAGGTCTCTTTGGCCGAGTCTTCTGTACCCACCAGAGGGCTTCAGCATTTCCCCCATCTGCTGCTGGACTTGCTGGGTTAGGGGGCAGCAGGAAATCTGCTGAGATGTCACAGGTTCCTGTTCTTCCCACTACCACCTTTGCCTGGACCTATAGCCCTCCTCCCCTCTTGGGGGAGGGGAAGCCTCCTGCCTCA
Organism: Caiman crocodilus; assembly: GCA_030014935.1. NCBI lineage: Eukaryota > Metazoa > Chordata > Crocodylia > Alligatoridae > Caiman > Caiman crocodilus. Next base: position 52,399,146 of record JAGPOW010000261.1, on the reverse strand, counting down.
TCTGCCACCAGCCAACACCTGATACTGTGGCTACCTCCAGCAAGAGGGGACCTCACAATGTTACTGGGCCCTTTCCACCAGCAACATCATCTGCATTCCTGCTATGTGCTCCAAGAGCAACCCCTGTATTTACCCTCCTGTGGGGAGTTCTGTGTGAGTGGCAAGTGGGGACTGCACACAGATGCCGGTGGCTGCACTGGCATTCAGGGATGGGGGATAGGTGGTGAATGGTGACTACCCACAGATGCTGGCAGCAGCCAATCTCGGGGGGGGGCACATGCCCCCACCTTCTATGTGTTGCATATACTCAGAAGCAAGAGCATCTTCCCTGGTTTGGAGGTTTGAAGGTGCAAGAACTCTCTGGTTTTCCAATCACTGGGGTAGCTTGTGTTTCCAGCAATTGCACAGAGATGTGTGTGCAGAGTGAAACCTCCAGAGCAGGGTTGGCTGCAAACGTGCAGCACAGAGACTGAAAAACAATTAATAGTTAATGGGATAATTCATTTCTCATTGAGCACAGAATTTACAGATGTGACAGACTAGCTGGCAGTGACTTAGCCCAGGGGTTTTGAAAGGGCAAAAGGTGATTGGAGGACTTGGGATTCCCTTTCCTCACCAATCTGGTAATGATTTGTCCCAGGGGTTTTGAAGGGGTAAAAGATAATTGGAGGACTTGAGTTTCCCTTTCCTCACCAATCAAGCCTCAGAGACTCACTCTCCATATCCCCTGATTGGCCCCATGGGTCACCTAGAGGGGGATAAAAGGGGCAGCGCAGCTGACTCAGGGAGAGACTAGTCAGGACCCACAAGGAAGGAGCTGGCAAGAGCTGAGTCAGCTGTACTGCAGAGCAGCTCTGTTGTCCTATTCACAGAGGAGCAATTAAACGCCCCCACCCCAAATTATTCTAGTATACTTCTGAAACAACTGCAGGAGCAGTTGCCTCAGAAAAGCCTGAAAGGGTGGGACCTGCAGGCAGCACTGGGGTCCTCAGCAGTGTGGCATGTAGCTGGTAGGAGAGGCTCCCCAGCTCCAGCAAGATCTGAGCAGTGACCTGAGAGGTTCCCAGCTCTGCTTTGAGCTCCTCCAATCAGAGGCCAGGCAGCTCAACAGGAGGCCAGGGTTCCAGGAAAGTCAAGACCCCTAGCAGCCTGGTGCAATATTAGCACTGATGGCTGTGTAGCAGAGTTCTTGCCTACCATCTGAGACATCAGCATTCAAGTCCTAGCTGGGGTGAGCGAGCTGACAAGGAGAAATTCCTCTTGCAGTAGAAAGGGGTCATTGTGTTTTCCCCTTTCTCCTCCTTCAGGAACCTAGACCCTATATTCCTTGTAATTTGACATTTTGTATTTTGTGCCCTTGGTATTTCCAGTAACACCAGCCAGTATTGTTTGTTCTGCTGTTTGTTTTACATTTTGGTTAGCCCTGTCTTTTGTCAACTGGATGAATATGTCTATGACTGTAAGTGTCTAACCCTTGTTGAATCCTGCCCCTTTGAGGCATCGTAGTGTCCCCTATATCCCCCTGGTTTATACTGGTTCTATTCCCAGTGTTGTTTGCTCATTAAAAGGCATATGGTTAAGTCCCCACTGGTGGTCTGGCTCTGCTCTATAGGGAGAGGAGAGTCCCTACACCTCCCACAGCGCTTGTGCACCTGCTTTGATCCCTTCAGTTGGACAGGGAGTATCTCTTGGAGTACCGCCTGGGTTACACAGACATTCTGTTCTATTAAGTACCCCATTGTACAATGGCTGTTTCTATCCCCTACCACCTGGTGAGGTTTACATTCCACCTGGCCTTACACTCACAACCGCCCACACATTACAAGTCAGGGAGTACAAAGTCTCCCCCCCTCTACTCCCCAGAGCCTGGCTACCCTTTCTCACTCCAAACAAGCCTGGGACCCCTCACCAGGGTCCCTAGCAGGGAAGTGAAACTGATATAGGAACTGTTTCTGCACCCCTGCAGAGTGTTCAGCGAGTGGTCTCTAGAGTCCTGGTTGCACTGCAGAGCTCTGTTGTTCCATTCACAGAGGACCCATTAAAAACTCCCCAAATTATTCCAGTATACTTCTGAAACATTCAAGGAAGTTTAAATCATACTGAACTGGCTTGTATTTTTTGACACTTGCAGTTAAACTGCATTTAAAAAAGTCAAAGTGGTATTTGTGTCTGCACCCAGAGACAGATCCAAAATTTTAAAAGGGGAGGTAAGGGAACAGCCATTGGTGCCTACAGGGGAAGCTGCATCTTATTGCTCTCACCTTTCCTCACTGGGGTAGGAAGCCTATGCTGTAAGAGCATTTTTAAGCCCCCAAATCAGACAAGATTCTCCCCTTACTCTTACCACTGACTCCCTTCTGCTTTCTGCTCAGTGGCACATCTCCTTCCTTCCCTGCTTTGCCTCTGGACTTCTACAATTCTAGACTTGCCCACCACTGCCACAGTCCTGGATGCTCCTGCCCTGCACCAGCCAGACCTTCAGAGAGGCTACATGGGAAACTAGTCTTGGCTGGGGACAGTGGCAGTGGTGTCTGATTTTTTTTTTCCTCCTCACCTACTCCTGAGCTGGTGAAGAAATGTTTAGGGAGACTAGCAAAGTGAAAGAATTCACCCACTGCCTGGTGTCACTGTCCTGGCTGAGCCCAGCTCTTCATGCAGCCCAGCTGGAGTAGAACAGGAGGAGCGCTGGAGCTCACCTTGCCTTCAGATCAGCTGAGGGCCACAACAGCACTAAGTGGGATAGTAGGGGGGAATTAGAAGGGAGGTGCTGCTGATTATAGAGGGAAAGAGAGGGGGTGCCAAGAGGCAGGTTCTTTTACCTGGTTTGGAGGTTTAAAAAACTCCCTGGCTGCTGCTTCCATAGTGTCGTATGAAATAATGGTGCAACTGCATCAGTGTGCCTGCTCTGGATCTGTGCCCCTGTCTGCGCCCTTGTTTTGTTTTCCTTGCCTGGAAGGTGCAAGAATTAGTTTGATCTGAGAGGCATGTGTGCCAAATCTTTAGGAACACTGCTCACATGAGGCAGTTGCTGAATCTGGGTTAAGTGCTCAGCACCTAGCAGGAGCTTATTTTACTGGAGGGTTTTAACCCCTTTTTACTTAGTACCATGTAGGGGTTTTATACATAATTTCAATACCACCCTTGCCTACCATCTCACTCAGCACTTCTGAAAATGTGTAGATTCATAGATTTAAGACAAGAAGAAGCCATTATGATCATCTAGTCTGGCTGCTAGCATAGCATACACTATATAGACTGTACCCTATGATTACTGCAACTGTAATTTTTGGTTTTCATTAAGTTTCATAGCAACAACATACTAAATAACCATGTCATGTTTCTACTCCTTTGCTGAAACTTACTTACATCAATAATTCAAAAAAAGGATTTACATGTCAGCCAGGTTTGGGGATTCTCATCAAAAGGGTAAGCAAATATTTTTCCTTCAAGAATGAATTCAACAACATTTATGAGAAGTAGCCTTTTGCTGAATGGTATAAAATAGGGACATAAAGAAGGTGGCATTTTATAATGTCAGAGTTTTAGAGCAAAAAGGTAAGTGAAAGTCTAATGATTCAGAGCCTTAAGACCTGATTCAGGAATAAAATATCCCTGATTTTTGCACTGCAAAGCCAAATGTTTTGTTTTTCTGTGGGCTTATAGAGTATGGAAACCCGCTCTGTGTGAGTCAAAGTAATAAAATGGACCATGTACTTTTAGTACAGATGTTAATTGTAAATGAATTCATATTAACAAAATGTCTAGGTAAAAATAAATAACATATTGAATAGCTTTTTTTTCCAGGATTTTTTTTTTATTTACGTAACAAGAAATAGGAGTACAAAAAGCTAGTGTTCTTACATACTTAAGGATTGAGAAATCAAGTGCTCATATATCAGGAACTGCACTAAGGTTAAGATTTTTACGTTCGTGCTAGTTACTTTTGCTTCTGCCTTCAAACAAAGTTTCTCTTTGTATCATCAATTATTTGTAATACAATATAATTTTGTTACAAAGGAATTTTTTCTTAACCAAGCCTTGTATACAGTAAGCAGCATAAATCCTTCAGCTTAATTTCTTTTTTTTAAGTCACAACACTGAAGTGATGATTAAGGCATCTGCTTGGCGTTCTTCATTTATACTGATTAGAAAAATTGATAAACTGGAGTGTTATGTCAGCATGATCTCTTAGAAAACTATGACCCAGAAAGAGCTAATAGCCAAGTACTTCAAGTTTAACTCCTAAAACCAGGACAGGAAATGGCAAATTGTCTTTCAAAAAGGATATTGGTTAAATAGAAAGACAGAATCTATTTGGAAGATATGGGAAAGGAAATATCTATGGAATTAAATTAATACGTATATACTGTATTTGCTAGATTGCAAGACAAGGTTTTTCCCACATTCAACATGGGGAAAACAAAGCCTCAAATTAGAACTGAGTATCAAGTGAAAATGCAGTCAGAAGAGGTGATGGGAATACACTCAATGAGGCAGGGGGCTGGGTGAAAGCAAAGGATGACAGGACCCAGCACAGAGGCATATGGTGGCATGGGACCCGGTGCTGAGGCACCCAGCAGTGTAGTAGGAGAATAAGTTGGAGGTGCAGGGAGAGGCAGTGGGACAGACAAGTATGAAGTGGGCAGGAAGGGAGGGTAAGGAGTGGGAGTTGTAAGGCTCCTGTGCTGCAGCCTGGGTCAGCCCTGTTAGACTCAGGCAGGCTCCTGCCCTGCAGCCCTTGGTAAGTGCTCTGACTCAGTTACTGCTGATCAAGGCTAGCTGACCCTAGCACCCTCTGGTGCTGGAGCTGCATTTAAGGGACACCTCCAGAACCTGAGCCTTGCTGCAGGACATGCTGGTCTTCAGTCTCTGAGCAGCTCTTGCCCCAGCTACATTGCTGACTTCCCTGGGTCATGACCCTGCCTTTGGCTTGCTCCTGGATTTTGGCCTCTAGATTCTCCCTGCAGATCTGCTTCTTGGCTTCTGAGCCTGGTTTGGCTTAGTCTTAGACTTCACTCTGTGGGTTTTTTCTTTGGGCTGGATAACTAGGTTTTGGATTCCCGGCTCCTAATCCTGATTTGGCGTTCTGTTTTCTGACCTGTGGTTTTCGACTCTTACCCCTGCAATCCCCCACTCCATGCCAAGCTCTACTCACTAGGCTGGCTAGTCTGGTGGACTGTGACCTTTGGTGGATCCCCCAGAAGGACCACTGCAGGATGGACCAGTTTTCAGGTCAAATTTCTGTGCCTAATCTCATAGCTGCATTGAAGAATTTGCAGATTCAGATCACTCCACTACAGGCCCAGAACACTGCCCTTCTGGGATCAGCTGTTCATCCTGCATTACGGAACTGACCCAGGCTCAGCCTGCCCCCTTCTCTGCCTTGCCCCCAACCCCACTACTGTTTATTCCACCGCAGCAGTTTGAAGGAAAATTTTCAGACAATTTGCTCATAATTAGATTCTATACATGGACAATTATAACGAATGTATCATTTTACACTTGTAGAACTTACTTATTGGGGGGAGGGTCAACTTAAATTTGAAGTCCTCTTGGTATATACAGTAGTTTATTAGATCAGAATCATCAATTGACAAGTCAGTCTGGGGGAAAGATAAGTACAATGAATGCATACAACAAATTAAGTGAAAATTTCAAAAACTAAAAGACATTTTTGGAAATTGAAACAGTTCTAGTAGAAAGGGACTTGCCTTTCTAGTTGGTATTAGCTGGCATTTGTACCAGGAACACAAATTACTTCATTAGCTGGGATAGTAGTTTCATAGTTTCATAGTAACTAAGCATAGTAACTAAGTAATCCTAAGCATTATTGTCTATACACAAAGGCCAACACTACATCCTGAAATGAACAAGTCGACACCAATTTTTTTTGTATGTGCTCAGGAGAGTGTAATTGATTGGCTTCCAGTAGACAAGGGAATCTGATGCCCAAAGCTGTGGGTAACCAAGCATGTTAGGGATGCATTGAAAAAAATGCAGTTGAAGAACTCTTGAGGGGTGAACACTTATGTTTGGATTCCCTTAAAACCATATGTAGGAACATTTATATAGTTACATCACCACTGAAAAATAAAGCTAGGAGTATGTTTTATTATATTTGTTTTTGAGCAAACTGGATAATCTTTCTGTTTTCTAACAAATCCTGTTGTGCATAATACATTCTGGGGACATCTTTTCCTGTGGTAAGTCATTCCAGTTTTTTCAAAAAATAGCCATGTAGTAATCTGGCTCACTGAGAAGGTAAAAAGAAGAACTCTGCCAAATCAGTTCTGAACTGTGGTCACAAGAAAGTAGCATAACAGCTCATTCCATAAGGTGTTACAGTTACTATGGCATTGCCTAAGCCCAGAGAAAAGAGAAAGTCTAAACACCACACATAAGAAAAGAGTTTGAGGATGACAACAGTAAAAAGATCATTAGATTTAATCCAGTAAAAGCAGTTCAATAATTTCAAATGAAAATTATTAGTAGTTGGTCCAAAATAGGAGTGTGTTAAACCAGACTTGCTTTGAACTGACCTAAAAATATTGATTGTCAATGCAGTGCTCATGTAATAACTACCTCTTTATTTATTCTCTGGGGACTAGGTCAGGAACATCTACATCTACATCAGGCAGCGTGAACTGCCACAGGTGAAGAAGGCTTGATTGTGTTTTAGAAATGTGAAAGAGAGGTACAATCAGTTCTAATGACAGCAGAACTAAAGAAACAACATGTTTTGATTATTTTTGCTCTGTTTGTCATGTTTTTATACTACATGTTGTTATAATACAGCAAATTAATGCACATTCCAAAAAAGTTATATTTATTTTTGCTTCAATCTTAAAATAAATAATATTGCCTTAGACCCCTACCATATTATAAAGCATCTATTTTCTTTTTACCTGGATAAATGTGTGTTATGTTATATTTGATGATCACTGTACCATCTGTGCCCCCTTTTCAAAGTCCTAGACCTGCACATGAACAAAAGTGTCACTATCATAGTATCATAGTATCTAGGGTCAGAAGGGGCCTAGAGCAGGCCATCTAGTCTGACCCCCCCGCCAATGGCAGGAAACGAGTGCCAGGGTCACAG
>JAGPOW010000261.1:52358628-52386350 GCA_030014935.1 Caiman crocodilus | reverse complement strand
TCTCTGGGAGCGCCCCATCAGCCAGTTTCTGACCCACTCAACCGTGCAGGGGTCAATGCCACAGCTCCCCATCTTTTTAATGAGGATGGGGTGGGAGACTGTGTCAAACGCCTTCCTGAAGTCTAAAAAGGCTACGTCAACAAATTATATTCTGCTTTAAAAGTATCTTCCTCTTCTGCTTCAAATTTGAAAAGACCAAATCCCAAGCCATGGTCTTCCAGCAGTTGTTTCATCTTCACTGGGTTCTTCTTTTCTTCTAAAGATTGAATCTTGAAGGGTAAAAAAGTCAGCATTTGCAAAAAGTCGCCCGCAAATAATGCAAGGCATAATAGGGATTTATTTTTTCCTGTATGGGAAATGACTATAACATCTCTCTCTCCTCAAATCCTGATTTATTTTATTGTCACAGCAGAACTTTTGCATATATTTTAGAATGTAAAAATCATTATCTCTGTAACACAGGTACATGGAAACAGACTATTCATTTAATTGAAGAAAGAATAAGAAAGGTAGATGGGCTCTTGTTTAGAAGCAGTGCTTTCTTCAACACTTGATTTTAGAAGAATATGGAAAATGGTCAAGGAAAAAGACTGCAAACTATCTAACCAGTGGAGCCTTATTCAGCACAAGCTTCAGTTGCTCCAGCCTAATGAATACTGGTACCAGGGGAATGACTATCCTTCCTTCCCCTGAAATGTTCCTTCAAGAAAGAAAAATAATCCACTTGGGAGTACCACTAGCACTGTTTAAAGGGCAAATTTATATTTTTATGAGGGAGATTATAAAGGTTTTTAGCTTTAAACCATCTTGAGAGATTTTAGCAAACTAACTTGAATGGGGATAGTTTGGGCATCTTTTAATTGTAACTCACTTAGGGGATCTACTGTACAGTGTTGGATAAAAACTAACAACAGTATAACCATTCATACAATAGCTACCATCTCATAAGTCTTTTCTATTTTGTAGATCTGTTTCTCTATTATTAGTGTTCAAAATTTAATATGCATCTTACTGTGTAAAGCCAGTGTAGAAGGTCTTATACCAATATGCATGTGCCAGTTGGGCATGTACACTCCTCAGGAGGATTTCTGAGAAGGTTTGTCCATGTCCCATAGAGCTCAATACAGTATCTTGTCTTCTATATGTCTGCTACTGACAGGGACCTCTAGAGCAGTGAATAATCTTTTTCAAGATGAACTGGTTAGTCCTCCCTGTTCCTCTGATTTCCATTGCCTGTTAGTAGTACAGGAGACACACTGATGGCATACCTCAAGCACAGGGATACTGACGTAAAGACTTAGGACGGGCTGTCTGCTGACCAACTCCAATGGTGCTAAGCAGCTGCCCATTTTGAGGTAAAGCATTTCACCTTGAAGCAGAAAAGAGAGGGAAGGAAAAGGAGAAAAAGGAGAGGAAGGAAAAAGAAAAAAGCCCTGACCCTCCCCTACGGAAAGCCTGCAAGTTCTGTGGACAAGTCTGTGGTGCAAGGATTGGACTCAAGTCTCCTCAAAACATATCAGTGAGCCATGGTAGAGATCATTCTCAAATTGAGGAATTGTTGATGATGATGATGGCAGCACAGCTTTTTCAGGAATCAAATCCCCATTGGACAGCCACCTTGAACTTGTTATTAAACCTCCCTCTGAAAGAGAAGGGCACATATATGGTGTCAAACCAAACCATCTACCTTAGACTTCAAAGCAGCTCCAGCACACTTGATTTTGCCCTTAATTTTATTCTTCTCCCTGAATGGTTCATGTGGCTATGAGGACTGAGAGTGATTTGAATAAAGCCATACTTGGATACATCTGCTTTTTGAGCCATATTGCCCTTGGCTCAGACAAGCATAGCAAATCAGAAGGAGAGCAACACTAGTCTGGCCTAGGCAACACTTGTCTGAGCTAAAGGCAATACTAGTCTGGCCTAGCATCAGCTTATTCTAATTTAGCTTTCTGAGGCTGAAACAAGATGAGAGGAGGCATAGCTTGGCATACAGAAGTGATATAACAGGGCTCACGATGTTAATACTGGTTAAAAAACATATATTTTAAAATTTGAAATTTTGCTGCATAAAAATACTCTGCATTCTCAACAGTCTTCACAGTCCATCCAGTATGTAGCAAATATCTGTTTTCTGTATCTAGCATGTATGCTCACAGTGGTATTAGCTCTGCAGGGTCAATTGGAACAAAAAAATGATTAATTGTCATTAACGAGAGCAGATGTAACTCTATATACACAGGGAAAAGATCTGCTGAGTAAGACAGTGCCATTTTCTCAAAGGCTCCTTTTCCAGAATGGAATGATTTAAAACATCCTTTCCATTACAACACCTATGCAAAAAAAATGGTCATGTATTTAATGCTTTCCTCAAAGGATATAATTAAAATAGTTATTTATGTATGATGTAACCATTATTTCTCACTCTTCCTAAAAATTCTTGCAATTATTCCCATTAACCCCTTTCTAACTACTTCAGCATTTTTGTTAAAAAGAAAAGGACTTAGTTGATGAATGGCTTTTACAATAGTGACCGCTGCGGTAACTTATTACTTACTGGATAATTAAACATCAAGGGACAAAAAAAGCTGACGGAAACAAAGAACGACATTCATATCCACTATTTGTTGAAATGTATATTCCATGCGGAAGAAAGACTAGGCTAGTGTTTATTACTAGAATAATGCTGACAGATTGAATAGAAACTAAACAGCAAAGGTGATGAAAACCTCCTGATTTCATTTTACACTTAGGTTTGTGCACCCAGGCATCAATAATATAATAGACTGGGCAAAGTTTGTCTTTTTTTTTTTTTCCTTAAGTGACAGTGAGAAAATTCATCAAACAAATCAACACAATTCATTATTTAAAAACTTGCAAAACCTTAACAAAAAACAAAGTTGGTAGATCTTTTTATGAAACAACTTAGATTGTAAACTGTTTGTGAACTCCTGTGAAAAGCTCATATACTAAGCCATTACTGACAAGTATTGTTCCACATGCTCCTGTGAGCAACCATTCACCAATGTAACAGTAAAATGAAATGGGGACTTATCTTTCTCCTACCATCCCAATTATGTGCTACTATCTGACCTGACTATCTGGCTTCTATAGACCTCATTAATACATTGGCTCTAATCTCATTTGTCTACACCACAGCTCTCTGATTGTCTGTCCATTGCCTATCCATGTATGCACCTGCTTCACTTCACAACTTACCAGTCTCTCACTGATTCCCCAGACTTATGCTTTCCATTCATCCCTCAACTACCAAAACTATCTTATTTTCTTGGATAAACTTGAGCATATTCCCTGAATCTTTGCTTCCCAAGAACCTGAAGATTCCATATAGATCCCTTCCAAATGCCTTCATTCAAACCCTTGCCATGTCTCTCTATACAACATTTCCATGTGCCATCTACCTTTTTTAAAGGGGACTGCACACAACATACAGTAATGGATAAGGATATCAGACACAAACTTGCAACCTTATGTCATCATAAGCATCTGTGGAAAATGAAGCAAGCATTCCTAGCTTGATTTGTTTGCTTATTACATTCCGTCCAAGTGAAAAGAGGGAGAAAATCAGGCCTACAGTCAAAGGTAATACTTGATCCTTCCCTTTTTTTTATTGAAGAGGTCTCCCAACAGTAGGGGGGGTTTGTGCCATACAGGGAAATATGCAGACATTAGATAACACATCAAGGACTGAGTGTCAGCACAACCTTTGACTATTCTTAGTTATTTTGATTCGTATAACTATCATCACTTTCATTCTGCAGAAATATATTTTTGTGTACAATATTATTAAGGAGGAGGAAACTAATTCTGAACATATAGGTGTACCTGAATTGCTATCTGTGTATTTCACAGATTTGTTGCTATTTGTTTTTATTCTGAATTTCCTGTTCAATTTAGTGCTTTGGCATCTTAGTACCTCAAACCCTAGGGTGCCTCCAGGCTATATCCTTAGCCCATTCTGCACAAGAAATTAAATGAAATGAAGAAAATGATTTCTCTCAGCTGGCTTGTGCTATCTGGGAAATGGGATTTCCACCACCCTGCTGGTATGAGAGATGAAAACAAAAGGTTGACCAATATGAAAGCCAAACTTTGAATATATTTTCAGTTCACTCGTTTCATGTAACAAAATGTTCTTTTAGAATTTCTTCTTCATATTGACTTATCAGAGTAAACAGCCCATAGTTTAATAATGCAGAACACATGGTCCTGTTTTGATAAGCTCATCCCCTATGATTTATGCTTTTCAGTTTAAACAGTACTGCTAGTCATATGTTTTTTAACCAAAACCTGGGCAGCTTGTGCTAATTTATAGTCTACAAAGACTGTTTTTAGTCCTTTGGTCATCACTGTTGAAAATAAACTGCAAAGTACAGTGATTTTTAAAGACTGTATAAGGTTTGACCTGACTGCCTACCAGATAGTGTTATGTGCTGCCATTCAGATTTGGAACCAGAAATGAGAAAGTCACAATGGTGATGATCTCAATCTCATTTGGAAAACAGGGAAAGGGAAAGGACAAGGAGTGCAGCCTTCATTTCACTTTCACAGTCCTTAGCACCATGTTATAGTTCAGAGTGTCTTTACTCATGAGATGGGAGCTCCAAGTTCTTTGAACAGACAATGAAATCTTGGTAAGGTTAGACACTACCCTCTTATACAAGCTAAAAGAGTGGAAGCTAAAACTGTGATTGTCAAAACATAACCCAATACTTTTTAAGGTGTGATAGCATGAATTCATGGGGAAAGTACTCCATAGCCAATGCATTCTGATATAAGATCCTGCCTGAAATCATTCAAGGCTTCTGGGTTAACATCACTGTGCCATTGCAAATTATTGCCTTGGAGATGTGATTAAATAAACTGCTTATTCTTTTTAGTTAATATGTAGAACAGGTTCTAAGAGAAAAAACAGAGGTTAAAGCCTTTAAGGCAAAAGAAATCCTAACACTGTTGCTGTTGGAACTAAAGGTTCTTTAAGAAAGCATATTTACTGTATCCCATCCTGATGCTACATGTTTCTATACAAATTGTGTTTTACTACTTTGAATCTTCATTTAAAGTGATACACAGCAAAACAGAAGCAGAAATCCCTTTAGTTTAACTTCTGTTATGATTTTTTTTTCTTTCTGTGAACCTGGAAGCCATTCTGATGTATAACTAAAGTGGAATGAATAGTAGACAGCAAAGTGTCAATTTAAAAATAAAAGTAAAAATGGGAATATGTTGAGAATGACAATAGCAACAATTATTTGTATAAGAGAACTTCTCTACCTTGCTGTGCAGGGATATGTTTTTTGGAATCTTTATGCTAAAATTTAAAAAAGAAAAATGATATAGTCCCTTTAACAGTTAGCATGATAAATATAGCCTTACATAGCCTGATCCTCTTCAGTCTTTTTAATTTTCTAGACCTAACAGCCGGTGTTATCTTTTATGATAATAAAATATCTTTCTTTTATCCTTCTTTGTAATGAGTAATAATAAGACTATTAAAATCAATGGAACAGATTTTAATAGTCTTACTTAAGTTGATCAGGACAAACTGCTACTCACTGGGTGCATCTACGCATGCAATAAATGTGACATGATAAACTCTAGTTCAGTTTGTACCAGAATCAGCTACTCCCAGGCACAGTGTCTACATGTGTGCCTGGGACTGCAGCACTTTGAAGCAGGGAGAGCAGCCCCAGACTGGCAAGTGCCATGGGATGTCCAGCCCTGGGTTCTGGGTGGCAGCATAGGGCAGTGGAGGTGCTGGCTGGGGCATGAGGGTACTAAGGTGCAAGGCTAGGCAGCAGACAGCCCCCTGCACATTAACACCATGCCCCAATAAGTCCCTGTCACCATCTACACATGTGTTTTAGTGCATTTATGTACTCTGCCATAAGACAGTACTGTCCTTCTACTATCTCATAGCTGAGTTAATTCATTTACTGCATCCTAATACCAGCACGTATGCAGACTGTGATGCTTTACTGCGGAGGTAACTAGTTAGTTCTGCAGTAAAATGCAAGTGTAGATGCACCCACTATGAATAATATATATAATATAATACAATAATATCTATAGGCCAATGATTTGAGTTAAATTGCCACAGCATGAACAAGAGTTACAGAACCTGGCTGTTTGCAAAATAAGATAGATACAGGATTGTTACTATGTATTTTGCTATTTGGGAGCATGTTTAATTCATTTGGCTACTGTAGCACAAAAACACTTTCAATGTCCTGAATGTAATTGTATTCAATAAGCAAAATCAGAAACCATTTATGCTTATCACTCACCAAACTGTCAGGATTTAAAGGAAATTATGTAAAAATATGAAATATATTGTGTCATTTACGACAAGCAAAAGACTGAAAGAGAGGGTCATCATCTTTGCAGTATTAATAGTGTATGGAAAGTTTAAAATAGTGGCAAGGACATCTCAGCTTAAAAATCCTAAGTTTCATGCTACCCCCCTAATTCTTGTTGCACAGCAGTTTTAATAAACAGTTTTCTTCCTTATACTGTGCTCTCCTATGCCTACTGTGAAAGACAATAGACATTTGGGACTGAAATGAACACTAAGATGCAGGTCAGCTTGTATATGCTGATTCTTAGGATTATAACAAGAACTCTTCTAGAATTTCAGATTGAAATACCTGCTGAGATCTCATAAAGAACTATTTAAAGCCTTCACAATAACTTTGCAACAAAAAGGTCAAATAAGAATTGCAAGCAGAGAAGCTGTTGGAGATCAGCAACAAGATTGAAACTAGGGAAACTAAAACAAGCCAGAGACAACAAGCATGTTATCAGCCTCCCATCCACTCCGAGAGATTTGATAACAACTTTGAATGTCCTCTGGTTAGTATATAATTCTGTCCCTTAGCATCTGGAGACTATTTACTTTTATAAATATAGGAGCAATTTTAAGGTTAAAGCAAGTCCTCTGTAACTGTAGCTTTCCATAGGCATAAGCAATAGCAACTGAAAAAACCTGTGTGTTTCAGAGGCTCTATACAGATTAGCACCCTAAAATCTGGCTGCTTAAGTAAAATATTCTCAAATTTCTTAAAAACTCTCCTCGTACCCATGCACACAAATCTCATAATTCTTCCTCCTCCCTGGCCTTCCACTCTCCTTTCCTTTACATACTCTGTCTTAGTGCCCTCACATCATGTTTTCTTCATAGGGCTTAATGTTGCAAGACCCAGGTCTCCCCTACCTATGCTGCCTTTTTAAATGCTGCCCTTTCTGAGGCTAAGCTCCCCACTGTTTTCAGTAGCTGAAGTGCATCTGAGAAGTCCAAAAGTACTAAGATAAACAATAAAATTTCTGAAGGGGACAAGGGCCCTTAGATTGTGTTTACAGGCAGCCCTCAGACTTAGGACATAATTGGTTCCTGAAAACTGTGTCTTAAGTTGAAACATTGTAAGTTGGAACTGATTTTCCCATAGGAAACCATGTTATAAATGGTGGATTGATTCCTGATCCAAGGCTCAATACCTTGTTTTCACCAAAAAAACCCCAGAATTTTGTACTCAATCAATTATAAATGAGTAATATAGCTACATTAAGGTATTTATATTGTAAATAGCAATCATATTGATTTGGAAGGACTTATTTGAGGTGACTTTGCTGGACTTTTTGAAGGGCTCTTAATTGGGCTTTTGCAGGGTTCCTGACTGAAGTCTTCTCAGGAGTCTTGGCTGCAGTTTTTCCTGGACTCTTGTCTGCTTTCTTAAAGAAAGCTCCCATGGAAGTTTGGACAGATGCTCTCCAGGGAGATGGGGGACAGCAAACTTTTTGCTGGTGTGGTGTCGTGTCAGATCAAGCTTTGTCAAGTTGAAACTGACATCAGAAAGTTGAAGTAGGGTGTCAGTTTATTAACGTTGTAAATGTGAAACATTGTAACTAAAAATGTTGTAAGTCAAGGACTGCCTGTATTTATATAGAAATATAGAAATGCCTGCACTGCGGATTGAAGTGTAGCTAGTAGGGCTAGCTTTAAATGATCTAGTTCAGTGCTTCCCAAACTTTTCCTCAGCATGGCCCATCACTCCCAACACACAGCCCCCCACTCCCCAGGTGCCCCTCACTTGTCATCCACAGCCCCTGCCCCTGCCAGTGCCCATGACACCCTAGCCACAGCCCCTGACCCCACTAGCCATGTTGGTGCCCCTCACTCATGACCTGCAGCTCCCTGTTCCCACCTAGCCCTGCTGGAGAGGGCCTCCAGCCACCAGAGTTATGGGACTAGGGCCAGGCCCACAGCCCCTGCCCCCCACTCCACTGGCAGCACCTGAACTGCTGTTGGCCAGAGTCGGCTCCATTCTCCGCCCCTTTCCCCACAGGCAGCATGACCGGAACAAAGCCAATGGTGGCGGAGGAGGGTGCAGGCTTGGGGCTCCTTGCCCTGTTGCTCTCCCCCCAGGGCCTCCATGGCCCAACAGGTAGGATGTGGCACAGAAGGCTAGGGAGGCTCAATGCCATTTGCCAGGAGCCCCACATCAGCCATGCTGCCATGGCGAGGCACCCCCTGCCCACCCAGCAGCAGTGGCATGGAATTATGTCTCCCACTGCTTCTGTGCAGGCAGGGGGCACCTCACCATGGTGGTGTAGCCAAAGTGGGACTCCTAGCAGTGGCAGTGAGCCTCCTTGCCCTGGTGTGCTGTGCTGTGCTGTGGAGGTCATGTGGAGGGAGAGCAGCAGGATGGGGAGCTCCGAGTCTGTAGTGGGCAGCCCACATCTACCCCCTCCGCACAGAAATCTAGGTCATGTCTCACCCAATGCTTTCCTCCCTGGGCATGCATGTTGTGACCCCAAATGGGATCACAACTCCAAGATTGGGAACTACTAATCTACCTCATGTACTGATGTCTAGCCATAGTAATTCTGAGTTTAGTAGTTTAGCAGCTCAAACCTCCTAGCACCTACAGTGGTCAAACTTTGCATTTCAGAACCCTACAAAGCACAGTGTGTTCCTTTAGCTACAATTTAAGCTTGTTTTATGTGGATGCATGCCTCACTCCAGAAGAGAACTAAAAAACATCCAAGACTACAGGATGCTTGAAAGCGCACACAGCAGAGGAAAGTGGTAATTAACATCACCATATTCCAAACTCTGTGCTTGCTTAAGTACCGTGAACTGTTAATTTAGTTACAGTCTAAGCCACATAATAACAGTAGGACTCTGCTGACAATTTAATTTCCTTCAATAATGAGGGTTTTTTTTTATAATACCTGTATCCCATTCTAAATACTCCTGAATGGATCACTGTTTTCACCCCAATTTTAATTTATTATACATTATAGTAATATAACTGAATTGGAATTTGACCTGAAAGGATCATGGGGACATCCCTCAGTATAGACATGGTACTTTAAATCATGCCATTACTTATTAATATATAATAAACACATTTAATATGGATTACATTTGTGTTCACATTGTTTGAGCCGGCTTGTTAATTGGGTGATCAGCAGTTCCTTCTATATTTTACATTAAGATGATTTGCAACATGGATCATGGAGGAAAAATGCTAACACTTCATACAAGTGCTTAACTATTCACGCTCCTTTAAAAAGCACTTACTGCTGTTGCAGTTTTTCTAAAATCCAGTAGGCTATGCTCATAGACAGATTTTACAACTGAGCCACAGCTAGTTATTATTTTCTCTAACTGTAAATAGACAAGATGCTCTTCAGTTTCAAAACAACAGCAGGACCATTCTATAGCCTTTCCTCAGAGTGTTACACATCTGCTTATTCCAGCAAATTCAGTTCATGATATTTGTTGCTAACAAGCTCCTGTGTCCAGTCTTATAGAGACTGAAGAAGGTTAGCATACATTGACAGCCTGCTGTAATGAACATCGTTGGAATATTAAAGATAGCTTGCATCCTCCTTTTAGACTGCCCAGGCAAGATGAGAGTGGTGATGAAATTGTCTCTTTCTTGTCAACCACTTTCAACTCTCCTGGCGCTCGACAGCCATCTGGAAATAGACACCTCTGACCTGGAGGTCTGAACAGAGCCCAACTCCTACGCCCATTTTCTAAAGATCATAATAATTCGATTCAAGAAAGTCTTTCAGGGCCTGTCTATAGGAACTTTCAGGAAGATTAAGGCAAATCAACTAAGGATGTGAAATCAATGCACATAAATTAAAGTGTGTGAAATGCTGTTGTGGATACATTCATTCATCCATCATTCATTCGTCCATAAAGTCATTTTAGATCTCTGTAGCTTCTAGCCACTTTTACACACAAATAAGCCCATGCACACAACTTTCTACTGCACTTTAATTCACGTGCTATGGCTTCACAATCTAAGCAATGTGCCTTAACTTTTCTGATTGCCCCCATGTACAGGAGCTCTTAGTGCAAACTTAGGACTCAGACTATATTTGAATTCACTTATGACAGGGACATGGATTGTCTAGACTTTCCTTAAGATTTTTATTCTTTAACAATATAAATCCAGTCAGTAAGGTATCTAATAGAAAGTATAATTACTTATCTCCTTCTCTGAAAATATCATTTGATTGGATTCCTACCCCTCTGCTGTACTCCCCTCACAATGGGGAAGTAAAACAGGCCTTAAAAATTTCAGTGACAAAGGAAAAAGCTGTTAACTGTCTTAATCATCTCTGCAGGTGAGCAAGGTGGCAAAAAGTGCCCTCTCACTTCCCTGAACAGGCTGCCTGCCTCAGAGGTTATAATGAAGAGGAAGAACAGACTCTGTGGGGCTGCTGGTCCCTAAATCAGGGAGGTGGATCTGAAACAAAAGCAGGGCAAGGAATGAACCTCACTCTGAGCAAACAACCTTCATGATGATGGTATCACCCTAAGATCAAGCAAGATGGGACATCTGACCTCCAAGATCTCTAGGCTTGAAGCTTGCATATAAGATTCCTGCCTGGATATGGGGAGTAAATATATCCCCAGACCAATGGGTCTAGGAAGGAGGATACTTGTCCAGTGGTGTAGCCACACAAACTTGCATATATTTGAGCTGTTAGTTAATCACAGTTAGCATTTGCAATTAATGCAAAACAAATTAATGCACTATTTTTTTTTATTGAGTGTTTATCTCATGCATCCATTTTGATGAGAGGTGGGCAAAATATGGCCCATGGGATGGATCCAGCCCATGGAGGGACTTTGGCCCATGGCAGGTCTCTTGGTCCTGCCTAGGCGAGGCACAGTCTGCCCTGTGGTGCATCTTGCTATCCCCTGGGCACACAGCGGGGCTGAGGCAGGGGCAGCTCTGCAGCTGGACTAGGCAGCCTAGGTGGCGGTGGCTCCTTCTGGGTGCCACTGCCACTAGTGTCACCACTGTGGTACTGGAGGGGACCTATGCACACAGCCCTAACCTCAGCCTACCCCACATCTGCTTCAGACTCACCCATCTATGCTGAGTAGTGACAGCAGCTGGCCAGAAACTGCTACT
Organism: Caiman crocodilus; assembly: GCA_030014935.1. Lineage (NCBI taxonomy): Eukaryota > Metazoa > Chordata > Crocodylia > Alligatoridae > Caiman > Caiman crocodilus. The sequence goes on along the minus strand of JAGPOW010000261.1, from coordinate 52,374,888 downwards.
CAGCACAGGGCAAAAGCAACCCCTACCTTTTGCTGCTGCAGGGCCCTTTTTGTTGCAGCTACCTGGAGTCCATGCCTGGACTGTCCAATGGCTCCTCTTCACTGCAACTGCTGCCCTATTCAAATTGCATCTTCCAATCAGTCATATGCCCTGCCCTCCTGAAGAGCCATTGCATCACAAATACATGACCTATATCACAAAGAGAAGACTACTAAGTTGGATCTTCTGAAAAATGTACAAGCTGTTGCTTCAACTGGCAATTGCTGGACATCCTTGAGCAATTGTAGTTATCTTGGAGTCACAGCATGGACACTGCACTTGTTTTCTTTAACAGTAACACATACCAAAGAGAGACATTATGCTGAAACTTGTGTAGAGCATTTCTTGGACGTTACAAAAGAATGGAATATTGAAGAAAGGGCCATAGCAATTAGTACTGACAGTGCATGCAATATTATAGCAGCAACCAGTCATTTTCCTTTTGAACACATGACGTGAATTGCTCACAGTCTGCAGCGATCCATCACAGTAGCACTTACTGATCATGGTTTTGAAAACATGCTGGCAAAATGTAGACAAAGTGTGGGCCATTTCAGACACAATCCAGCTAACAGTGAAGAACTAAAAACACAACAAGCTGCAGATGGACAGAAACAAGACCCTCTCATACAAGATATTTCTACCAGATGGAACTCTACATTGGGTTCGGTTCAGCACCTGCTTAGAAATAAAGTCGCTATCACAGCCATGTTAGCTCTTCAAAAGCACAGTCTATCAATGTTGAAGGGTAGTGATTTTGAACAATTGAACAAGCTAGAAACACTACGTGAGCCCTGCAGGTTTGTGACTGAACACCCTGGAGGAGAATTTTATGCCTCCTGCACCATGATTTTACTTGCACTCTGCCTTGTATTTCATGTTATGGTAGTCTTGGATGATGACCCAGCATATGGTGCTCGATTTAAGAACACTTTCACCGTAGATTTAACAAAATGCAGAGGGTACCAATATGAGATTTCTAAAAATAGCTATAGCACTCAACCCAAGGTTTAAGAATCTGAAGTGCCTTCCAAAATCTGAGTGGGACGAGGTGTGGGACATGATGTCAGAAGTCTTAAAAGAGCAGAATCCTGACATGGAAACTACAAAACGCAAGCTACCACAAAAGAAAATCGGCCTTTTGTTGGTGGCATCTAACTCAGATGAGAAAAATGAAGGTGTGTTGGTCCACCCTGCTTTGGATTATTATAGCGCAGAACTCATCATCACCATGGAGGCATGTCCTTTGGAATGGTGGTCGAAGCATGAAGGGGCTTACAAAAATATAGCACATCTGGCAGATAAGTACCTTGCATGCCATCTGCAACAGTGCCATGTGAATGACTGTTCTTACTTTCTGATGACATAGTAAATAAATATATAGCATTATCTCCTGAGAATGTAAACAAATGTGCTTGTCTAAACAATTGGCTGATATGAAGCGAGGTGCATTGAAAAATATTATTTCTTTTGTTTACCATTTTTACAGTGCAATCATTTGTAATAAGAAATAATATGAAGTGAGTACTGTACAGTTTGTATTTTGTGTTTTAATGGTCATCAATTTATTCGAAAATATAGAAAAACATCCAAAGATTTGTATGATAAATTGTTATTCTATTATTGTTTAACTCTGTGCTCAAAACTGTGATTAATTGCAACTGCTTTTTAAATCATGTCTGCCCTAATAATATATATGAATTAAAAGGGGAAGTAATCTGGTTGGTGTTGGGAAGCAAAAGAGCTGTATATAATTCTATAACTAGAAGACTATAAAAAGGCTATTTAAACTATATATTTTTCTTTTAGCAGAATATCATGTAGACAATTGTGGGTGTCTACTATAGTTGAAATTGGGAAGCTGCTTATTTCTTGCTCTTCAAAAAGCTGAAACAAGCTGTTCCAGAGGCACTTGCCACTGCTCTCAGAATGACGCTGGCCTAGTTGTGTGTCTGTGAGCTTCAGACCTGAGAGTTAGGGAAGTTCTAACCTGTCTCATTCTCGGACAATCCAATAACATTACCTAATCACATTTGGCTGCACATAGATATAAATAGGCCATTATCCTTCTGAATAGATCTGATTGAAGATTTAGATTTCATGCATAATTTGAAAAGAACAAAGCTAATAAATAAAGAATGCATAGAGATATGAAAACATTGCTTGTTGAGAGGCAATAACTTCTTGAATAGTTTTCTATTAGCAATAGGAAAAAAATAGAAGTATGGCTCAACCTGTACCCTTCTCAGGTAACATATTCTAACAACTAGGTCAGGGGTGGGCAATTATTTGGGTTAGAAGGCCACTTAATTAGCTTTGGTGATCTGTTGTGGGCCAAGGTTTGGGGAGGTGGCAGGGGAAGAGAGGGCAGGGAGATGCTAATTGGTCTTATCCAGCCCTATGGCTCCTGCTGGGAACCTGAGAATCAGAAAATTAGGGTTGGAAGGGACCACAGGAAATCATCTAGTCCAATCCCCTGTTCAAAGCAGGACCATCCCCAACTAGATCATCCCAGCCAAAGCTTTATCTAACCAGGCTTTAAAAATGTCCAAGGATGGAGATTCCACAACCTCTCTGGGAACCTGACTGTTCCAGTGTTTTACTGTTCTCCTAGTGAGAACATTCTTCCTGCAACTTGAGACCATTGCTCCTTATTCTGTCATCTGCCACCAGTGAGAACAGTTTTGCTCCATCCTCTTTGTAAACCCCCTTCAGGTAGTTGAAGGCTGTTGTCAAATACCCTCTCAGTCTTTTCTCCAGACTAAATAAGCCCAGTTCCCTCAGTTTCTCCTCAGAAGTCATGAGCCTCAGCTCCCTCACCACTTTTGTTGCCCTCAACTAGACTCTCTCCACTTCGTCCACATACTTTCTGTAGTGGGGGGCCCAAAACTGAACATGGTACTCCAAATGTGGCCTCACTAGTGCTGAATAGAGGGGAATAATCATGTCTCTTGTCCTGCTGGAAACACTCGTATCAATGCAGCCCAGTATGCCATTGGCCTTCTTCACAATGAGGGCACACTGCTGGCTTATATTCAGTTTATTGCCCACTGTAACCACCAGATCCTTTTCTGTAGAGCTGCTGACCAACTAGTCAGTCCCATCCTGTACTGCTGCATGTGATTGTCCTGTCTTAAGTGCAGGACTTTGCTCTTGTCCTTGTGGAACCTCATGAGGATTCTTTTGGCCCAATCCTCCAATTTGTCTAGGTCACTTTGAATCCTAGCCCTACCCTCCAGCATACTTACTACTCTCCCCCTCTCTCTCCCCTCCCCGTAGCTTGATGTCATCTGAAAACTTCCTGAAGGTGCACTTTATGCCATCTTTCAGGTCATTGATAAAGTCATTGAACAAAACCAGCCCGAGGACTGACCTGTGGGGCACTCCACTTGGTACTTACTAGTTGCTGACTAAACACTGAGTCGTTGATTACTACCCTCTGATCCCAATGCTCTAGCCAGTTTTCTGTTCTCCAGGCAGCTTTCTATTCATAGTCTGTTCATCAAGCCCATACTTCCTTACCTTGCCTGCAAGAATGTTGTGGAAGATTGTATTAAAAGCCTTGCTAAAATCAAGGTATACCATATCTACAGGTACCGCCTCATCCAAAAAGCCACTCGTTTCATCATAGAAGGTAATCTGGTTGATCAGGCATGACCTGCCTTTGGTGAATCCATGCTGACTGCTCCATTCACCTTTTTCTCCTGCAAGGCTTAAAAATGGATTCCTTGAGGATCTGCTCCATGATTTTTCCCAGACTGAGGTGAGACTGATCCATCTGTAGTTCCCTGGATCCTCCTTTCTCCCTTAAATATGGGCACCATGTTTGCCATTTACCAGTCATCCAGGACCTCTCCAGATTGTCATGAATTTTCATAGATGATGGCCACTGGCTCTGGAATCACACCAGACAACTCCCTCAGCACCCTTGGGTGCATTCCATCTGGCCCCATGAACCATATGTCCAGCTTTTCCAAGTAGTCCCTAGCCTGATTTTTGCCACTGTTAGCTGCTCATCTCCTCCTCAAACTGGGCTGCCCAGTACAGTAGTCGGGGAGCTGACCTTGCCTGTGAAGACTGAGGCAGAAAAGGCATCCATCTTCTATTACAAGGTTGCCTCACCCATTCAGTAAGGGGCCCACACTTTCCCTGATTCTCCTCTTGCTGTTGACATACTTGTAGAAGCCCTTCTTATTACCCTTCACATCCCTTGCTAGCTGCAACTCCAATCATGCTTTGGCCTTCCTGACTATATCCCTTTATGCCTTAGCAAAGCTCTTACACTTCTCCCTAGTTCTTTGTCCAAGTTTCCATTTCTTATAAGCTTCCTTTTTGTGATTTAGTTTAGTGAAGAGGTCCCTGCTAAACTGAGAGGTTCCTGCTTCTACCATACTTGTTAGTCTTACTGTATATCAGGATGGTTTGTTCCTGAACTCTCAGAAAGGCTTCTTTAAAGTACAGCTAGATCTCCTGGTCTCCTCTCTCCCTCAGACTGGCTTCCCAGGGGATCCTGCCCATGAGTTCCCTGAGTGAGTCAAAGTCTGCTTTTCTGAAGTCTAGGGTCCTTACTCTGCTGCTCTCCATCCTTCTTTTCCTCAGGATCCTGAACTCAATCTTCTTTTGGTCACTGCTGCCCGAGTTGTCATCCACTACTATATTTCCTGCCAATTCATCCCTGTTTGTGAGCAGCAGATCAACAAGAGCATGGCCCCTCATTGGCCACTCCAGCACTTGCACTAGCAAGTTGTCCCCAACACTCTCCAAATACTTCCTGGATTGCCTGTCCACTGCTATATTACCCTCCCAGAAAATGTTAGGTTGATTGAAGTCTCCCATGAGAACCAGGACTTGTGATCAGGAAACTTTCACAAGCTGTTTGAAGAAAGCCTCATTCACCACTTCCTCCTGGTCTGGTGGTCTATACCAGACCCCCACCACAACATCATCCTTGTTACTGTCACACTGAGTAGTGAGGGCTGTGCCCTGCACTGCTCCATTCTGCCATAGCCAGGGCTGGTTTGGGCCACACAGTGTGCACACTCTTCCTCTCCCAACTCTGCATTCATCCCAACCCCCTACCCAGCTTTCTATTGGTGCTGCAGTCCTGGCACCAACAGCTGTACCCACATTGGATTGGGGCTCAATGCAGCAATAGCATTGAGCAATTGCTAGCCGACACATAGCAATGCCAAGTAGCAGTCCCACTTGCCCGCCCACTCACTGCAATGAGCTGTTGCCACTGTACCACACTAGGAAAGTAGGGAGGAGCTGCCCCTTGTGACTGGTGCACACTCACTTCATAGCAGTGCCACAGTAGCAGTGGCTCATCATGGTGGGCAGGCAGGTGGGACAGATACTCCATGCACTGCATTGTGCCACTTCCCATGGGGGCCTGGCTGCCAGTGTCCATGGTGCCAGGACTATGCAGTCAATACACCAACAGCAAGCTGGCGGGGGGTGGTGGTCTGTGCATTGTGTGGCCTGGCCCAGCCCTGGCTGAAGCGTAGCCCTTCCTTCTCAGGGTTCTGCCTGTGGCCAGTAGGCTAGACAGGATCAATTAATGGGACAGATATGGTCTGCAGGCCATATTTTGCCCATTTCTGAACTAGGTAAAAGGTTTCAATAACATGGGAGAACCCTCTTCAGCATTCTGCCACAGAACCAAGATTCCTTTATAGAAATCCATACTCATATCAAGTGATAAAGCTCTAAAATTACTTTACTGAAATCAATATCCCTATTAAGTGAAAATGAAACACCTATATGGAATTTAAAATCCAGGGTATCAGGAAATTGCCATGGGAGCTGATGCCACTATTATGTTAACAGCCTTCTCTCCTTGGCAATAGCCCTGATATGGCCCTACATAGAACAACATTAAGCCAAATAAGTGATTTAGATGGCAATTTAAGTAACTGGCAGGATAGATTTGCACCTTACAGACAAACTAAAGCAGAGCTATATAGCACAAGTTTTTGTGCAGCCAGTCTCAATCATATGCCATGTTTAATTATCATTCATTCTCTTTGTTTCTGAAAGTTTTGCATCTGAGACTGAACAAAGAAAAAATAATCTCTTAGTGATTTTTTCAACTCATGCTTTCACAAAACCAGTGAAAATCAGATGTGCCATCTGGAGAATCAATACAAAGAATATTAAGAAATGCTATCCTACTGCAATTATGTAATACTTTCTAAATATCAATGGGATAGGAAAACTTGAATGATAATAGTGAAAAAATACTAAACAGAATGTGAGATTTATCTGGCAATAAAAATCCTGGGTACCAAAAATTCCCAAAATATATTAGTTAGTACTAAATTGCCTGTCAAGAATGATGGGGGCAGGGTGGAGATGGAGTGGGGGAAGCGTGCTAACCCTACCTCTCCCTTACCCCTCCCCATGCTGCCATCTCCCAGGAGAGGGGGGGAGCTCTCCCCGCTGTCCCCTCCATCCCCCTCCACCAGCACCCCATGCTGCCACCGTCTCCAAGAAACAGGGCTGGCAGGGGGAGGGGGCAAGGTTAGCAGTGCTGACTTTGCCCCCAGGCTCCATCCCCTCTGCACTCTACTGCACCAACACCTTCTGATTGTAATGCTCTTGGAGCACTCTGATTGGTTGTTTCAGTAATGAATCAGAGTGCTCCAAGAGCATTACAGACAGATAGACAAAGTCTTCTATTATATTAAAATTTCTGCCATTCAGTAATATAGAGAAAAATAATAGCCATTTTTTCAGGCTGATGGATTAGAGAGGCAGAAATCTGCAAGGCTCTGTCTTCTTTCTCATTCTGTTCAATATTTTGTGCCTATTCTAAGGAAGATTGTGAGAATTCATTGTTTTGCGCTCTTGCCCCTGCTTTACCTGCAGCAAATTAGGGGTTTTTGTTATGTTTTAGGCCTTGTGACTGATTGTGCAAGAGGGTTGTTCGTGATGTTATAAGAATGAGTAGAAAAAAACATTTTTCTATGGTGGTTTATATAGTAATGATCCTGCCTTGAGCAGGCCAAGATGCCCTCCAGGGCTAAGTACAGACAGTCAAAAAGTCCAAGGCTGAACTGATTCAGTTTTTGCAGGTTATTCTAAGCTGCAAAGATTGAACCAATGAGCAAATGAACAGACATTTATTTCTTGTTCAGGAAATGCAGCCGTATGCCTTCAATGCCTCGAGCCAGAAGCCAGGAAGCACTAGAGCATGGCTATCTGGCATGTAGCCAGCATAGGCTGTATGTTCGCTTCCTCTTTCTGCTGCCCCTGAGGTCTCTGGGATATGTAGTCCAGAATCACAGCAGAAGGAATCTGCAGGATTGCTCATCACTTCCTCTTCCTGCTTCCAAGTGCCTTTGGGATTTGCAGTTTACAGTCACAGCCAGCACTAAGCAAGCAAGGCAGAGCAGCTCTGTACTTGGGAGAAGGGAAATTTAACTCCCTTCCTTTGCCCCAGACTCCAGCAGGGGTTTGCCTATGAGTGGAGGAGGGTCAATGAGCCAGCCAGTGAGGTAGCTCTCACTGCTCCAGATAGGGAGCAGAGGGGTGGTGCCAGCCCTACTATCTGAAGCAGATAGCCCAGCCTAGCCCAGGATGCAAAATGCTGGAATGCAGGGGGGTTCTGATTTAACTTGAACCAGGAAGGGGTCTGGGACAGAAGTTTCATAAACCAGTTTGACCTAAATCAGTTAAGTCTGATACTACATTCAACTAGGTTTATCTTAAACCAGTTTCAGCCATTTTGAAACTGCTTTATGTGCACTGAACTTCTATTCTGTTACAGGTTTAAAGCAGCTTCTGATCACTTAAACCAGTTGATGTGTAATTTCTATCACTAGCCCTGGGGTCCCTTCTAGCCCTACCTTTCTATGGTGATTAAATAGAGGTATATGATGATTTCTAGTTCTACATTTTATTCTCATGCAACAATAATACTCATTGTTCTCATCCAACAAAATGATTTCAGATAGAATACCACTGTCTAGTTCTGGAAGAACCTAACAGAGATTAGCATTAGGCACAGTAACTGCTAGCTGAGCTGAACCTGGATAGGACAAAAGTGGTACTGGTAGGCACAGGAACAGATTTCTTAATTTCTCATGATGGATTGCCTTTCTTAATAACAAAACCCATTTCTTGCTTGCCCAGAGAATAAAATGGTTAAAAGTAGAGGAATAAATAAAAATCTACTAGGTCAATAGATGCTGAAAATATCAGACATTAGGTGGATCTAGATTACCTCTTTATATATAGTTGAGATTAAGGGTTCAATCATTAAAGTGACCTCATTACAGTGACCAGGCATTTATACCCTCAGCCAGGTGAATATAGTATATTTTTATTGGAAACTGTTCATGAAAAGAACTTAGCAGCTTCAATTAGTGCAGAATGTAATGACCCATCTCTTCACCGTGGCAAGACACTGCAAGCATAGAACACAAATGATCCATGGTTTTCTCTCCAGTATCTGCTTACTTCCAAGTGCAGTTCAAGGTGCTGGTTAGTACAACACTAAATAGCCTGAATTTGTTTTATAAAACTGTCCCAACACAGGAGCAACAATGACTGACAGTTCATGAGGTCAAATTCTCTAAGATTTATAACAGGTATTCTGATAGAGGGGGGACTCAGGCCTCCAGAGCCTCCAGTGTATGGTATATTTTAGGGGGGTGTGAAGCGGGCCATGTTCGATTTGGAACTGAATTCAGCCCGATTGAGGGGACAGTGATTCACTTTGTTGATTTAGATCACTGTCTTGATTCAATTTGGCTGAATCTGAATCTGAAATTTCGATCCTGATGTGGAGAATCAGCAATTTGGCCATAGACACGGCTTTAAATGTTTGTTTCTACATACTTCAAGGTTCCAGGCACAGCTCGTGAACGCTCAGACAGTGGGGTGGATGAAGCATCCCACAGAAGCATGTGGGGGGGCCTCTATGTGCTCAGTGGTGCCCCCCCATGCCCATCTGGCTCAGCAATCAGCCATGGGGGGACCCCAAGGTACCCCCACAGACCCAGGAGGCACCATTTGCTGAGCCTAGCTGGGTAGCAGGCGGGGGCCCCCACGCGCTCTGCGGTGGACCCAGAAGTGGATCGGAAGTGTTTCCAATTCAGGGTCCACTGCCAAGTGTGCTGGAGACCACCCTGTGCTCCTGTCAGTTGCTTCATCTGCCCCAGCATCTCAGTGTTCATGAGCCACCTGGTACCTTGAAAAGAAAAATGTAGAAAAATCATTTAAAGCTGTGCCTATGTCCAAATCATCGAATCTCTCTGAATCTTTCCGAATTGATTCAGAGCATTCCAGTTCAATTTGGAGAGATTAAAGGGTCCCCCAAATTGTTCAGATTTGGAGATTCAGCCACCGAATCAGGCCAAATCTCCACCTAATTGAATCGGGGACCAAAGCTTCACACAGCCCTAGTATATTTGCTTGGAAAAGCTTTTTATTGATTGATTGACAGATTGATTGACTTGTTGGGATAAGAAGTCTCTGTATGTGTAAAGTGAAGCAGGAAACGTGGAGTTATAAAACCCTCAGACTTATATACTGCTACCCTAGAAATGACCATGTTTAATGGTAAAACCACGTGGTTGCTTTAGGAATGTGTTCCTATAGACATTTTGAAACCAAGCACATTTTCTACATATGAAAAGTCAAAATGAGACAAAAGAACAACTCAATTATATATCAATGTCATATTTCCAAAATACTATGAAACACAGCATTTGTTACCATTAGATTTATTTACAGTTACTCCATTTATCTCCTCTCAGCAACTCAAAACTATCTTGTGTGTGTTTAGGAATCCTATAAGGTTCATATCCAAGAGCCCTAGAATTGTTGTGTATGAACACTCTGGGTAAAATTCTCGCCCTGTCAATGTTTATGGCAGTTGTGCATTTGAATTCAAAGGGGCCAGAATTTAATTCCATATCTTTATGTGGATTTTTTTCTTTAGGTGACTTTTTTTTTATATAACAGGGATCTCTCTTTTGGGACTGATTTGGATGTACAATATGCACTGAAGAGAAAACATGATTTCCAGCTCACTCTTGTAAAAAAAATAACAATCATCAAGTGTCAAATATAGAATAATGAAAGCAGGCAGAAGCTGAGAGTGCATTTTCTTTTCTTCAGTTCAGCTGTTGCAGGGTTGAGGATGGAGATTTCCAGCTGCCCAGAGAGACAAATTAACTGTATAGGTTGAGTCATAACAACTATCCAATTTTTCCATTTCTGTTTCCAGTTTATAGTCTTGTTGTTCTGAAACCTAGCTAATACAAAAAGGTAAGAAAAAGCAAATTAATTAAGTTTTAGCATCTTATACTGACCTATTCGTTAAGAGGAACATACTATTGCAACTTGACAAGACCCTTCACAAAACCCCCGATTCTGGCATTCGAAGACCTTCATGAAACAGGATAGGCCATCTCATTAACTCACAGAAGTTTGCTTCTACTTTTGCCACTTCTATTCAGAGCAAGCATCATTAATCAGTTTTTCATTAGTATGGGTGGCTGTATCTTGGCAGCAGCATTCAAATTGCTCAATGCTAACAGTTTAGACATTCTCACCTCTATACAGAATGGTGATTTATCAGTACTGCAAGGGAAATTAATTAGAGAAGAACTATAGGGCTCACAATATAGTCATATTTTAATTGATTTAAAACTTCTACTAAAAATACCTACAACAAAGTTTGACAGACTGATGTAATTAAATGCATGCCTCATAGTTTTTTAAACTTTAATAGGAAGTCAGTTTCAGGCAGTGTTTCAAAATCAGAACCCATTTGAATATGCTCTTTACCATAATTATAGATAAATAATGGAAATCAATGTAAAGGCAAGAACAAGAGCTATAAAAAATGATCCTGCTTGAATCATTCATTAATATAATCTTTCATGTAGTATGTGAATGAATCAACACTAAGTGGTCTTTTGTACTTGTTTTCTTGAATGAGAACCTTTAATGAAACTGCAACTTGGAAGATAGTTTCACGAATGCAATCTGAAATACAATATTTCTTCAATACATATCAATTTAAAAGCAAAGCCTTGTCTTTAAGATGAATGGAGCTCCCTTAATAAATCATCCATCCTTTCCACTCAGGCTTGAAATCATTGTAACATGCTTGAGAAAAGATAACAGTTTATTACACAAAATCAAGAAAGAATAATGTATTACTATATTTTTCAGGAAATACATTCAAGTGGGATTGTTCATCTGTTTAACTCCTCTACTTTTCCTACTTTGATGGTGAAAGTTTTATGGCATAAAATACATACCAAGTGAAAGGAAACTCTGATCGCTAGTAAATTTTGCCTCTGACATCATAGCTGGGATATAAAAATACGTTGGATGTCAATTTGCATGAATACTGAATATTGAAAATAAAGAAGACAGGATAGCGGAAGAACAATAAAATGGTACAAAGACTTTAAACAGGAAAAAACAGATACTTTTAACAAGTTTCCTAATTAATATAAAGTCATGCCTAATATAATTGTTACAAATGGCACTATACTGACACCTAGTGGTAGTGGTATTGCTGATGTGGTATAGTAAAGATGGGTAGCCAGTAAAACTCTAGATCCCATATCCAAGAAATCATCAAGAAAACATGTTTGGATAATCTGATTCAGCAAATGCCTGAAAGGCTATTGGGATGTCCTTCCCATTCACTACCCACAGTGAGCACAATGGCATATTTCATATTGAATGCAGTGATGCATTTTCATAGTGTTGAAAGTTCACAAAGGCCTAGGAGACAGAATGACAAAACCCATTTGGGGAAAAGTTTTGAGCACAACAGGGATTATAAAAATAGATTATGAGACTGTTCTGAGTTCAGCATAATTTATGCATGTGCTCTCACACATGCACAAAAATGCAGAAAAAAAGTTTTACCTGGTTAACCTATGATAGTCACCATAAAAAGTCAACATTTACCCACAGTTTCTATGCAGAGGCCTGATACTTTGTACAATGAAATCAATATAAAAATGCTGGCACTCTGCAGCTTCTGCCCGTCCTAATTTAGAGAAATACTGAACTCTCTCCTATATGTCAGTTTGGTAACTGTGAGTAAAGACTGATCAGTCAGTCCTAACCATTTTCTCCACAGTACACCTTTAAATGCATTGAAACTCGTTTAGCTTCTAACTATATTGGAACTTGTTTTCCAGTGCAGCAAAAGTTTCATAATATCAATCATTGATGCTCTTGGAATATATTTTTAAATATACCCTAATCTGTTTTTCTGCATTCCCTTGTGACAGAATCTTTGTCTGCCACACAAGAGACCTGGCTTTGATTTCTGGACACTTATACAGCTGTGGCCATGGAGGCGTCAAATGTCTGGACTCAGTCTGTCCTTTAGATTCTGTCTCAATGGCCTAAACACGCTATTGAAGGTCTGAGCAGCCTCCTCTATATTCCTGCCTAGGAATTTGAGTTGAAGGGTGACCTCTCACATACACACCGTGATCTGGAAGAATCGACAATTGCCAAACTATCAACCTGTTTCAATTCTGTTTTCAATAAGACCAGTTTATAGCACAAATTGTAGTACTTGCCATTAGCTGACAAAATATGTTGATGTACAGAATTGAATGAGATCTAGATTTTGGATGAAATCCAGGCTCCATGGGAATCAATGGTAGTTGTAACTGTGACAATGAGGTGAGAAAATACTTACTGTCAGAATAAAGGACAATACAACCTCCACAAAGAAAACCTTCACTGGAGGTTTTCAAAAGCAGGCTGAAAGGTACTTGTCTGGAACAGTATAGGAATAACACACCCTATGTTCATGCAGAGGGCTGAAATAGATGATCTGTGAGGGTCTTTCCAACCCTATACTTCTAAGATTTCCCCTTTAAATTGTTAGCTAATTGAAATAGTTTTCTGAAATTGTCTCAGTTAGTTCCATTTAAAACACATTGGACTTCAAGTCTATTTGCATTCATTGCGACTCTATATAGATACAACTGCATTGACTTCAGTGGAATTGTTTCTGATTTAAAGTGACAAGAGATTGAAATCAAGTCCAGCACTAAAGATGCTATACAGTACATGCAGCTAACTAATATCCAACACAAACATCAAAGGAGAGATGTACATGATTGGAAAAAAGGTGTAAAAGAGATCATACTTTGTTATAAAGATGTGCTTAGGACAATTTACTGCACAATAGAATAGTAACTCTCCCTATACTTTCATATGTTTTATTAAGAACTACTATATATTCATCCCATAGTTTCCATCCAAGATGAAATAAGGGAAACTACTAAGTAGTTCTTCATTATGGATCTATTTAACTTGTTTTAAACCTGTACTACTTAACTTTATTTGTAAATTTTATTTGGGAGACTGATTTTTTTTATGGCACAAAAAATAATCTGTGTTGCATTTACACTGATCCACAGCTGAAACAGTAGACTTGCATGGATCCCAGGTCAGGAAAGCTCCAATGTTGTATGATTTATAATAATACACTAAAAATATATATTATTTTGGTGAAGATGAATAGATCATCTCCTACTGTTTTAAGGCTTTAGGGTCAAACCTTTATAAAGGAAAGCATCAAATTTTGAAATTATTTACCAAGGTTAAGAAAGTTTTGGTCAAGTGGCTTATGCATGCATTTCATATTAATCCACTGAGAAATGAACCTTTGCAAAATATAGCCTCTGGGGATTGTTCAAATGTGTAAAGAAGTTGGCATTTAACTGGCAAAAATACAAGGTTTCTTCATTTTCAAAATATTTCTTCTTTGAAGCACTGTGTTTTAAGCAAGACCTTCCATGGTGATGGTTTTTCCTTTTAAAGAGAAAACTGAAAAGTATTGTTAGGAGGAAAAAATCACTTCTAGCAGTAAAGGAGGTAAGAAGAAATTATCTTTAAATGTTGGAAAGGCATCGAAGAAACAATAGAAAATCCATGCATTTTAGATCTAGCTGATGCTGCATCCAATTTTTCCAATGAAAAATAGCACGGGAAATAAAATGGAAGATTTTGGCAAACCATTTCTAAGTTCTAGCAAGAGGCAGAATATATATCTCACTCATTATTTAACTTGAGATTGATGCAAACAGGTCACAAAAATGATATTTTGCTTCTGTTTGTGTTAAGGTGTAGAATGTTTCACCCCTCTTTTTTTAAGTCCCTTTTTTAAGTCAGGTAAGAATTCTGCACCCGTCATTCCCCTCTGTGCTCAGCAAGACCTCCATTCTCCAGAGTGTTGCAGCTGTGGGCTGACCCAGAGGTGGGGAAAACTCCAGAGCTGCTCCTGACCCTCTTCAGCTGGGCTGCACAGAGGCTAGGCTCAGTCAAGGACAGTGGCAGTGGCAGTGGAGAGATTCATCCTTCCTCCCCAACCTGACTGGTGTTCCCTGGTAGCGCAGCAGCAGAATTAGGGAAGAGGAACCTGCCTACAGCCACTATTTCCATCCAGACTTGGCTCCCCATCTAGCCTCCCCACAACCCTAGCAGCAGAAATGGCTGGGATATGGGAGGGTCTAGAAGTGTAAGTAGAGAGGGCTTTGAGGCCCACCCTGCTCCTGGGCCAGCTAGAGACAGTGGTAAGGGTAGGAAAAAGAGAAGAGGAATGGAAGGGGAGGGGATGTGCTGGTGGGCACAGAGGAGAAGGGGAGGGGATGCAATACTTTACTTGCTTTGGGCATATAACAATGTCTCTGGCTGCTAGTCCTGAGACATAGTCTACCTCCTGAATGGGAAGGGGGGAGCCTGGGAGTGGGGGTACAGCCACCCCTGCAGCACTAGGCAGAGATGTGGGGCAGAAAAATTTGCAGAAAATGTTCCAGTGCTTAATTTTTTTGTGGGAAAATTTCTGTTTCTAAAAATTCATTATTTCATAAAATTCGTTAGTAATAATGAATGGATGCCAATACAATATTAGGCAAGCTTGTGAGTTACAAAGTTGTATTTAATGTTTTTCAAGTGATTATTCCTAGGAAGTGTGTGAGAGAGCACACATATTATTTATTGATTTGTAAACAGGACAGTAAATACACTCACATAATAATCGAAACCAAAAATCAAGTTATGAATTTGCCTAATTGGCTGTGCAGGTAAAATCAAAGCCAAAGTATGGCATATCATGCAGAGTTCTTTGGGTGTACTAAAATCAGTGTGTCAACAGTTTTCGGTGCCTTGGGTTTTTTTCTTAAATTTAAACAAACAATGTAAAGGAAGTACATGCTATTGTGTACTGTCTTTATATTTTTACAAGTATTCCAATAAAAATAATTTCTTTACACATAAAGCTTTGAATGTGTTTGAATATAAGATTTTAACCACATAAAGTGTGCTGTATTTAACATTTTTCCTACTCAGATATTTCAGTTGAAATACTTGTGGCTATTGGAACATAAAATTTACACGGGGGTACGTTTTTACTTTTGTTTACTAAATATAAGTCAAATAAAAATGCTAAACCAGATCACGCTTTATTTAGAGCATTGGAAAATTTTCCAGAATATTTTCCAATTCAAAATTTTCCAGAAAACCCATATTTCTGGTATTAGATGCTTATCTCACACCCCTGTTTAAAATCCTGAATCTGCCTATGTTTACTATCTTGTTTTTCTAGTCAACAAAGAATAAGAAAGAGAAGTTTGTGCTCCAAACTTGTCTAAAATCTCTCCCACCATGCAGATGGTCCATTAAAATATATCATCACTCCAAAATATCCTCTCTCAGGAATAGCAAGTCATATAAAGAATGCTGTTTCCTTCCTTTTTGTTTTTTTTTTCAAGGTAAAGTTAATGTTACTAATGAAAAAGTGACAGCCTATAATCAGAGATAATTGAAAATAACTCTGATTCCATCTACTGATTTCTCTTTTGTTGCTGGAAATTTTTAACAATGGAAAACATTAAGGTGACTAATTTGAATTTTTTTCTACTGTCTTGAAATACGTCTTTGTATCCACCAATGGCCAAAGGAATAAAACATGATATTTTCTTTCATATACAATACTAATCTAACACCTGCTGAAATCATTAGAGTCCCATTGATTTTTTTTCAATTAGTAATCATCAAGATGGACTTAAGAGTATTTCAGACATATGTGGATACATAAGCTATATCACCCTCTACTATAAGTCCTGTCACAGGCCAGCTGGGCACTGTGAGTATATTCATTTGGATCAAGGAGGCAAGTAGGGAGTGGAATAAAGGCAAATTTACTATAGCTTACACACA
>JAGPOW010000261.1:52322683-52358528 GCA_030014935.1 Caiman crocodilus | reverse complement strand
GGCCCAGTTAGTTCCATGAACAGTTAATTCATCAGTTTGGTTAAACTTATGACAGACAAGTCATTTGCAAACTTACAAGCTTATATTAACTAGTATTATTTATTTAGGCAGAATACCAAATGCCTCCAAGAAGCACATCCTTGCTTATTAATCCTTCTGGTTCTGGCTGTCAGAGTCCCCACTCTTCTCACAAGCTAAGTACTCTCAGCTCTTTCAGTGGCAGAAAATAAGTTCATAGAGCACATGCAGGAAGTGATATCAATGACTAGCAACAGTATTTGCTCAGACTCAGACCAGGTACAGGCATTCAGTTTCTACGGGGGAATCAGTGTTCTCCCGGTAGACACTCAAAAGTAGACGGATGTTCAGGATTTTTCTTTCATAGCGAAAGTGGCTGTTCCAGGAAAAAAAAATGAATCCTGTAAGAAGCAATGTTAATGACTACCAAGAGAATTTCTCCTGAGAGACTGAAAGCTGCATGCTTTCCATTAGCTTAACTCTGCCTGAGGACCAGGAGGTGAGGAGAGCAACAGCCACCATTCCCTGCCACTTCCCCAAACAAGGCAGTCCACAGCAGGGCAGCAATTTAAAACCTGGAAGCTACAGGAAGCTTGGTGATGCAGCTTCCAAGTACCAGCTTTTAATCACCATCCTGCTTCTTGGCTGGGTGGCAGAAAAGGAAGTGGGGAGCTGGGAGCCAGGCTAGGGAAAGCCTCTATGACTAGCTCCTAGGCCCTCTGGCTTTTAAATTACTGTTCCCACCACTACCCCCTTTCCAAGCAAGGGAAACAATAGGCTGTTAATTAATGGACTTACCTAAAGGCAGAGGTGGCCCTGGGAGCAGCCCTCCAGTACTCTTTGGCTAGAGAGCTCTCCAGTATAGCTCTTCAGCCCTGGGTCTGGAACAATGTATGTATATTCCAGCTCCCAAGCTGTTTTCCACCTGGAAAAATTTTCTTCCAGTAGAAATGAAGATCTGTACACAGCCTTAGTTCTGAACTACAAGGCAGCTTGCTGTTGGAGGTACCGTATTTCTGTGAAAAAATAAAAGAGGTATCCTAAAGTTTTCACTGAAAATGTATTGACATTTTTTCTAGCCTATTTTGCATGAAATAAATTTGAATATGAAGCTCTATAAAAGCCTTTCCATGATTCAAAGTGTGTTGAAGGTGTGAATTGTGGTGAATTGGGAGTTGGAGGGGAAAGCTCATGATCAAACATGCTGATGCCTAATCCTTCATGGTACCTCAAACTGCATATAGAAGTATATCCAGCTGTGGAGCTACTCTGCCACCCATTGGTGAACAGAAGGGAACAGATGATTATGAGAGCTAAATGACTCTCAGGACACCCCCTATTTTAAGATGTCCCAGGCATCCAAAGACCATCTTCCCATATTGTTACCATTGTGCTTGAAAATCTGTACTCTAAGCATCAGCAAAATTGCTAAATATACTTTTAATTTGGCTAGGACAGTATTTAGGTTTGTTCAATTTAATCTGTGTTGTTATTTTTTTTTCTATTGACTTTCTTGTTCTATTACGTTTTATGAATGAATTTGGAGGTATTTGATTTAATTCAGCAGCCACTGAAGAGAGTGTAAAGATACAGACTGATTTTCAGTGATCTTTGGGTCAGATTCATAATGATCTGGAGATTCCTTATTTTCTTTCCACCTTCCTTCTCTTTTTTTTTTTGCAAAACCCTAGGAACTTCACTCTACAGTTCACATTTACCAGGGCTCAGGTTACATCCTGCTGAGTTCTATGGATCTATCTCCATCTGAGAACTCAGGTCATCAAGCAAAGGCCACTGGCATCAAAATAATTCATATCTCTGTAGATAATACAAGGTAAAAAGATTTTAAGTCAAACTACAATTCAAAAGAAAAAAAATAGCTATCTGCAACCTGATTCATTAAGTAAAAAAACACTTTCTGCCAGCAGCTTTAGTAATTGCCTGTGAGAGCAAAATTGAGCAAACAGGACCATGTAGAGTTGATGAATAATTTAATTTTGAAATGAATTTGATTTGACTGTTTTCTTAACCCTACTGTGCTTATTGCACAGAAATATCTTAGTAAATTAGTTTATGGGTAGCAGTGTTAACCAAAATAGATTATCTAAAATGCATAATTACAATTATTTGCACAGGCAATCTAATTCAGAGTTATGATTATCCACATAAAGAATCCATGGGCTAGATTTTCAGAAATGCCTAACTCATACTGAAGCTCACAAAAGATTTTCAAAAGTGCCCAGAACTCAGCAACAACCAGTCTTCTTTGATAACAGTACAGTGTTGAACAACTCTGGACACTTCATTTATATGTCCAATGCAAGCTGACCTCTTCAAACTATAGGTATCTAAATGGAAATACTAAAACTCTGGTCTGATATAACCTTTGCATCCAATCAAACTGACACTTGTAAATTATCAAATTCTACTCAAGAATTTTTGGCAAAGAAAAATCCAATGAATAATTTTAAAGAAGTTATATATTATTTGCCTGAACCTATGAAAAACTGAACAACACATGATACCAATGCAATTATAGTTGGATGACACCGTGGGATTATCTGCTGCCAAGAATTTATGCTTATATTTATGTTACTGTGACTTAAATTGTGGTTTTATGGTTCTAGCCACCTATTTTTCTGCAGACTCCTCAGGTTGACACCATCTTAGATACATGACTCATAGGGTGCCTACAGACATTCAGGCCTTTCCTCTAAGTCATGGCACTTTGCATGAAATGCCATGAATTAAAGTCCCTCACCCCAAGACATGCGTCTGTTTGATCAGGGTAGATGAAATCTGTCTGTACCTAGCCGAGGGAGGGTGGGAGAAGGGATATTACTTGTGACTGTACCCATCTTCTAAAGTTCTAGCTAAAATATTTTCAAAAGCTTTAATACCCACACCAGGTAGTGGCTCCACAGGAATGGGTGTTTCTCCTTTTAATCTTGAACCATAGTTGAATGCATCTCAGCATAATGTGGTTCAAAACTGAAAAGAAAGCTTGCTTTGTTCCATGTCTTTATGTAGGGAGAAAGTTTGTACCATGGGGGGGGGAGTTCCCATCCCTTCATACTGTAGGTTGCTTATAATGGTTAGAACTGGAATATAGGGGTTTTATTTTCAATTGTCTTTTTTTAGTACTGAAAAGACTTGAGGTAGTTGGAAGCTTTCCAACAGCATGTTTTTCTATCCAAAATGCTGATTTGTTATTCTTCCCCAATCCTATCCTTTTAAGCATCTCATAGTGATTTTCAAAGACTCATGCCAGATGCTATATTTAAAATGTAATCAAATGCATTAATACATTGTAGCATGCCACATATTCAAGCAATTTATCACCCAGTAATTAGCTGCAATAATGGTGATCCAGCCTCAAAAATCGTATTAAGTATCAAATAATTTTGCAATTTGTTTGCATCACACTTTAATTGGACAGTGTGGCATATTACACATAGAATGATAATGTTTTGCCACATCCTTCAGTATCTCAGGGAGGATTGCTTTTTTCCCCACCTGCTTTTCCTTTCTGCAAGGGGACTGTCATGCTCAACTCTGGTGCACTAAGGTACTTCAGCAGGAAATGTCATGACTCCCAGTCCCTTCTCCCTTTCCCTAACTTGCCCCTTTCCCTAACTTGCCTTTTACTATGCCTCTCTATGGAACATTTTAGCACCTTTTCCTTGGTGAGAGTTAGAGTGTAAACGAACATAATTACCTAATGTGCTTTATTTGCACATAATAGAAATGTGTTGGGAAGAGAAGAAACTGCAGGATGGAGAGAGAAGAAAAGAATGCCTGTTCAAAAACACCTCCCAAAGTACCCTAGCAGAGTTTGAGCCTTATAGCGCCTGCCTCTGTCCCCAAACCCCACCCTTTATGAGTCTTTCCTGCTCTGCACAAGAGTAGGAAGAACAGCTCCTCTTCCCAGGGGAGCTCAGTTGAGGAGATCAGAGCTTACATCTTATTAACAGCACAAGTGAATACTGGGATTGACAGACCTTGCCAGCAGCAATCCAGCTACACTTGTTGGTAGATCAAGTTTCTAGAGCACTTTTATCCCTTCTGGAAAACTTGCCCTGTGAACATGAAGCAGGTCGCATGGAGCAACAGTTTTCACTGAACAGCATTACCTGTTGCTTGATGGAAGTAACATCAGCCAGGGGCCAAATAAAGTTTCTTAGTAATAGGTGTAGCCAGTAGCAAAATTCCAAATTGATGCCAGGATTTCAACCTAAATCTTTGTCTGTTGAAAGAAAATGCCTCCAGCCTCTAGCCCTGAGTTTAATTACCAGACCCTGTATTTGCTACTTAATAGTTCTGATTCATAACACTAACAATAGCATTTCTTGCATTTGTGCAGAGAGTTGCACTAAATGACATTTGAGGTCCCTTTTAACCCTATGATTCTATGCTTATTATGTTTTGCATCTTTCCTATAGGCAAGATAAGAAAGCTCAGAGACTATAAAATCTAGATGATACCACCATTCCATAAATGAGTTGTAATTTTTTATAAAAACTAGTGTAGAGATGAATTAACTAACAGTGGGATTTAAGTATAATGACAGTAATAAAGAATTCTGCCATTAAGTATATCAAGGCAAAAGACCCTGCGTGAATTTCAGCACATATCAAATTCATATACTGACATCTCTTTTTCCCACATCATTTTAACCTGCATTGCCCTTCAAGCAATGAGGGCTTGACAGAGCTCTTCTGATTGGTAGTAAATGTTTAATTGAGGCATGGCATATTTCCCTCAGGATTTGGCATGCTGCTTTTGTAGGACTCCTTAAGCTCCTGCCAGATAAAAATCATACCCAAAAATACCTTTCTCCAAGAAAGCAGAGAAGAGTCTACCAGAGTAAGCTCCACATATTGATGTCAAGTAGTTCATATTTTCCCCTGACGTTTTACAGGGGGGAAAAAAAATCTCATTTATATTTAATTTTCTATTGACTTAATTATTTCACTATGGAGCTAGCTGTATTCTAGCCACTTATTTCATGTGCTGCTGCCACTCCCATCCTCAGGACATTTAGCTCTGGCTCCAAATACTTAGACTTTTCTCTGAGACTTATGTTCTTTCTGCCTCCCTCCCTCTCCCTTTATTGCCTCCTGGTTGCTTTTTAGACTCAGATTCCAAAAGGCCCGGGAGTTTTTGCCTAATCTTAACTATGAGGGTAATCCTATTCATATTCAGCAAACCACTGAAATGTGTGCATCAGCACCACTGAAAGAAATGGTATATGAGCACATACTTAAAGTTATATATGTGCTCAAAGGCTTTGCTGAACAGGGATAAATAAGCCCTGCTTGAATTTTTTTGTTGAGCCATACCCTTTCATTGCACCCTTTTCACAGGGGCTCTAAACTTCTCACTACTCTAGAAAAGTATCAGTACATATTGAGAAATGGAAGCAAAAGTGGGGAAACAATCCCCATTTAAGTATGGAACAAACAAGATGCATGATGCACAATTCCACTAGCCATACCTCCTCTTTTTGTAATAGCCCATGCCCCATCACTTGCTTGTCTTATTTAGAGTGTTCGTTCCTTAGGTCAGGGATCTTTCCTTTCATACTTAAATTTAATGCAACTTCTACAATATTAATAATAATATTTTCTATCATTTCATTTTATCATTTCATACATTTTATTTTATGCACATTCCACAGCTTGCTGCTAATTATATTTCTTATTTTGTGGAGTAGCTGTTACCTGGAACTTCGGTATTAAAAGTGATATATTGTGGTTGGTATTAAGGATTCTTATATACAATGAAAATATTTATGTGTGTATAAATGTCTCTTCACCCATCATCACTCATGTACGGTTTGCTCTGATATCAATATAAGCTATATTTTTGTATGCCACCCAAAAGAAACTGAACTCCAACATGAGTGTTACTATTACAAGGAAGATGGAATGATTATGGTCAAAACTAGGCTGATATTTCCACTGTTGATGCCAGCGTTTCTAGTTTTATTATTTTGGCCTGTCAACAAATGAAAATGGATTGTACAGATGGCTTTTGTTTTGTTTTGTTTTCCTAGATCCATTGGCTTCGTTTATATATACAAACCAAATCAGGTCCTCTGTATATGCATTCTAGACAAAATAGCTCCAGTTAAAAAAGGAAGTGGAAATGCAAATCTACATTTGACACCAAATGAGCCCTATTCCTGAGGGCATTTTAAAAAAAAGAAATCTTGTTGAGATGTTCAGAAATACTGTAGTGGTGCAGTACTAATCAGAAGCAGCCCTACTTTGGATCCAAACTACTACTCATTTTAAATAAAAATACCCATCATCCCATTTGAGAGTGGACTTAATTACATGTCTGGCTGTTAAATAGGTGCTAAAGATTTCAGGATATTGTGGTGCCCTTAGGGCAATCATATTTGCATATTACAATGATAAGAAATATAAATAGAGCATTGGAACTTTGGACAAAAATTATTAGTAATGGGAACACTAATATTTTAGTGTGAGCCTTGGTTTTCTTTGCCAAAAGTAAAAATAAAAAATATGCCATACATTAGAAAACTGACTATTTTTTGACAGAAAAATTATATTGTTGCATTCAGGTACTAAGTTCCTCTGGATATCGAAGGCTTTGGCTCCATGCCTTACTAAATATATTAATCATTAACTTTTGCTATGAAAAACACAAGGAAATGTTTAAGGCTTTATGGATGAGATATGCGTAGGCACCCATGTAACTCTGTCTTCACCCCCAGGTAAAGTCTTTTTCTGCCAGGGGCTAACAAACCACCCTTAACTCCACCCTGTGTTCAGGACTTGCATGACACATTGTTCTCCAGCAGAGGGCACCGAATGATTTTTTTTTTTTTTGCACAGTATACCATGAAGAAAATATGTATTTCATCCATGTACAGTAAGCTGAGTACATAGATAAATCACACTATTTTGTATACTTCTTTGTTTTGAAGAGTCTTCCAGGGAAAGTAATATTGCACAGTGTTGTAGAAGTCTCTATTTTTTTTCACTCAAAAACCCCATGCAAATGAGTTGGCCCTTGCTGTCTCTTGTCATCTGATGTTACAAAGCAATCTACACTGTTTGTGAGCTACAGAACACATACTGACAAAAGTAGTAGTTTCCCTGGTAACAGGAACCATATGAAAGCTCTCGGAACATCTCCTCCCCAGGAGTTAATTTGTTTCAGATGGGAAAGGTGATTACTTATGTTATAAGAAAAGGAAAAACAGCTGAGCTATTAAAAGATGAAATCATAAAGAATAAGCAATGCTATTTGTTCTAGCTCTACACTTTTCATTTACATTCCATATGTGTATGTTTGCATATATGCACACATGTATGCATATGTGCATATGAGCTAAATATCAGTATGAATTTTATTGTATGGCTGTCATCCCATTGATGCTAATATAACATTGTAATGAAGCCAAGTTTAAAGGACAGCATAGACAACCTAAGTCAAGCAAAAAAGGATGCTTCTGGTATCAGAAGAAGCCCAAATATCCCAGAAAGGCTATCAGAACCCAATCCAGAAAGTATTACAGGACCAGGATATATTATCAGAACAACAAGGCTATGGAATGCAATATAAAGAGGATAAGGAAATAGAACATACAATAAAAGAGCACCAAAATAATTTTGTAATTGTTAAAATATAACTATGCTAATGGGCTTGTTGTTCACCCTCGGACACAAATACGAGGCAAAAAGGGGTATGAGGATAACTGGAAGAACTTTATCTAAAACAATGATACTTAAATTGTAATTTATGGTCATTAGTAATCCATGAATCACAGTTTACAGTCCTTGAGCAGCTGGCTCCTTCTCTTTGTTTCCAGTTGTTAAACTGAATGAAAACACTTTAAAATACCCTAAATGCTTTCCTAATCTAGCTTTCCCAGGTGCACATGAGCAATTGCTGTATTTCTCAGAGGGACAGTTTATGATTCTGAATCAGAAGGAAAGCAGACTGTACAATTATGTATGGGAGAGCAGGTGATCTGTGAAACCAAGTAAGGGAGATGCACTATAAAAAACCAAGGGAGATTGACCATAATTGTGAAACTATTTTGCCACAATTAAAATGAGCTCCATCCAAGTGAAAACTTTAAAAAACTGCAGTTCTAGGATAAAAATACTGCACAGACTACCTGTTACTTTTCATG
This sequence comes from Caiman crocodilus, assembly GCA_030014935.1. Classification (NCBI taxonomy): domain Eukaryota; kingdom Metazoa; phylum Chordata; order Crocodylia; family Alligatoridae; genus Caiman; species Caiman crocodilus. Next base: position 52,350,337 of record JAGPOW010000261.1, on the reverse strand, counting down.
AGGGTAATTTTCCTCACCATTTCATTGAAATAACGATTTTTGTGGGTTTCCAAAAAACCTCTTTTTATATATAGAGATATTACTACACAAAAAGGTAACAAATGCCAAACATAAATGGAACAATCTTTATGCAGAAGATTAAGCTAGTATAGTGTTTTGGGATCTATGAGATGTCAAGTACTATATAAATGCAATAAATTATTAAAACAGTGTCTATTGCAGGTGGAAGCTAATCTTCCAGAGCTGTGGAGAGAATCACTGTAAAGACCAGTATTTGCCATTTTATTCTAGGTTTGCTTTAAACATCACTAATTCAAAATGGGGCAGGGTCGTAGTAGAACTCAAAATAGATTTTTTCCTTATATTTTAAAATATATGAAGAATGTTATAAGCTGTATTCTTTATTTTAGGCCAGCCTCAAAATAATTTGTAAACTTAAGCTAAGATGATGCAGAAGACTATGGTTGATTTACTTAAGAGCATCTTTTCAGGAAGGATATGTATTCCATAATTTGTTTAGTTTAGTTTCTGATCGCAAACAAATATGTTATTTTGTTTAAAAAGCCCTAACTTAGAGTAGGGTAAAATTTTAAAAAGTGACTAAGCAGCTTAGACTCTAAGTTCCCTTTAAAAAAAAGGTCTTAGCCATATTGGACCAGGTTTTCAAATGGAATGATGTGCCTAATGATGCAGATAGGCACTTAATAGATTCAGCTGCATGTGCCATTAGGAGGCAGCAATAAATGGTGGAGATTATTGCTCCACTATTAATTGCTCCCAGGAAGCTTCCAGGCACATGTCTGTACGTGTGCTCAAAGTGTGACACGTTGAGCTGGGTCGCAGCAGCCACAGCTGTCAGGGAGCCCAGGAGGCCTGGACTCAATGTGTTATGGAGGGGCTGCCTAGGACACCAAAGTGTTTCAGCATGGGGCTAACCAGCATGCAGCCCTGGCACTGAAGCACCCTTATGTCCCAGCTGGCAGGTCAGCATCTACATATGTGCTGCTGCTTGTAAATATAAGCACTTTCCACTGTGGAGTTTGGAGTTGATTAGTTTTGTGCACCCTAATAGGGGTGCATGGGTAGGCACTGAGATATTTACTGCTCAGTTAATTAATCAATTGGGCAGTAAATTTCTCATGTAGACATATCCGTGGAGATTTTTAAAAGTGCTTAAGCAAGTTAACATAGAAATTCCATAAAAGGCAAAGGAAGTTACATGACTTGAAAATCCCAGTTGATACTATGCTGCATATTAAGGTACCTTATCTTTGAAATCTGACTGCTAACAACCTAAGGGCCACCTACAGTCATCAAGAGAGTCACCACAGAGTGACTGAAACTACAAACATATAGGAGTTCATCAAGAAGTCCTGCAAGGAGTTTCCTTGCAGGAAAAATGTGTCCTGCAGGAGAAAGATCTTCCTTTTTTAACAATGAAGATCTTTCCTACAGGAGTTTTCCTTCCTCAGGAAAGAACACCTGTATGCTTCTCTGCCACTTAACTTCTTTCCAACCAGTCTAAGAAGGGAGAGGAGCAGTAAGGCAATACTCCCCCACATTTATCCCAAACCAGGGACTGCCCATTTGGGGAATGGCCTAGGGGCTTTGCTCCCTCCACTCTTGAAGGCCTCCAATTTGTATTTTCTGGCTCAGTTTGTACGAAAATTTTCACTGAAATATTTTGTTAGCAAGTAAGAAAGAAAGTCATTTTTTAACCTCATCCATTTAAATACATTCCCAAGTTGAGCCTTGAACTGAAAAGCAGGCCTCTTAGATTCTACTTCCGCATTTTGCGGCCTTTGCCAAGTAACATAACCTTTGTGCCTTATCTGCCCTTTCTGTAAAATCAAATTAGTAATATTTTTCTAAATCAGAGGGGTGTCGTGAGGATGAATTAATACTGGGAAAGCACTGTGAAGTTGTATTTTGGTAAGTTAGCAATTAAATATGAATGAATTACCCCAAATACCTTTGTAGATTTAAGCCTAAGAGCCACTGCCCTGCTTGAGTCTTCTGATGGACAGTTATTAGCCCATCTTAATTGGATGCATCCTATGGATCCTTTGTGTATCCTATCCTGGTTTGGGTAGCACCCTGTCACTGCTTTCAATGAATCTCCAAAGATAGTATCCTGGGGTCAGACCTCTTGTCTGGCATCCTTTTTGGCATCCGTATGCTGCAGCCCCAAAAGCCCCTAGGACCCCAAAGAAGACTGCTAGGGCCAGCCCAGTGCTGGCCCTAGCGCCTCCCCTACCCATGCGGGATAACCTGCTATGTGCCAGAGTGCACATAATACAGGCATTCCCCGAGGGACAACTAGTAGTAGCACAAGGTGTCCCACTGCTAGTTGTCCTCAGGGAACCAAATGTGTTCATATTGGTGTAGACATGGCCATAAAGGTCTGTGACAGGGTGTCACCTGAATCACTGGTCAATCCCCCAGCTACGGTCAACATTCCACTGTCCTTTAGTTTCTTGCCTGCTGTAAGTTCCCGTGGCATCTGTCTGTATGCCTAGCTCTTAGGGACCTGTCAGGTTTTGCCATTTTGTTGTGATCCAAACAATTCAGTGTTGGAGTATATGCCTTCACTTTCAGGGTCATTCTCGCCTGCCATGTCTTTGATGAAAAAAATAAGTTATTACCGGAAGTAAGATGTTACATCCCACTTTCCCTGGGGTCTTCTGTAATCAGGACAGTCTGGTTTCCTGATTCAGGGTTCTGTCTCCCTTACACCCCACCTTACACCATCTTTAAGATGTTTATCTTTTGCTCACCTCTAAGGTGAGCTCCAGTGATATTTTTGCTTGTATTGATTTTTTTGTTTTAACGGAAAAATAGGGTATGGATCTCACTTTTGGCCTGAGTTCCACATCATAGTGAAATCCGAGTGTTACTCCAAGATATATCCCTTTCCATTTGAAAGGACCTGAGCAGGTACATGAGCACTGTGGGAAGTGTAGGGACCCTCCTTCCCTATCGAGTAGAGCCAGATCACCGACAGGGTCTTAAACATACACCTTTTAATGAAAGAAACCATGGTGAGAACATAACATATTGTTGCAGAGCACTGAGGTGCCCTGCTCCTAAGGAGGAGAAACTGCTAGGGAAGGGACCCTAGAAGTGAGTGAATAAGGAGCTCAGCTGTGGATTGCTGGGGCAACCAGGGAAGGTCAGCTGATTGGAAGAGGCAGGGCCTGGCTTATAAAGCCCAGGGGCTGAGGCCAGGCTAGTAGTTCCCTGCCAGCAGCCGGAGAGAAAGGAGCTCCCTAAGCGAAGATATGAGAACTGCAGGTACAGCCTACGCTGGGTAAAGCATGGCAGCTCTGGGATGTTTGAGCAATGTGGTTTCAGCTGGGCGGCTTTAAGTTAAGTTATAACCCTAGGGGCTTGAGTTTTGCTTTGTTGTTGTTTATCACTGGTGGTTTGGGTGAGGCTATTAGGGGTTGGAGGAGGCCTCATAGGGGACCCACAGCAGCGTGGGGACCCCAGAGCCAGTAAGGGCCCAGAGTATGGGGTGCATAGACCCCAGCCCAGAGAGGGGTGGTTGAGAAGGCCCAGTGTGGGCACAGAGGGCCCCAAGAAAGGGGCGGCATTCCTGAGAAGGCCCAGTGTGGGCACAGAGAGCCCCAGGAGGGGACAGCAGTACTGAGAAGGCCTGAAGAGGGGGCAGCAGTACTGAGGAGCCCCAGAGAAGGGGCAGTGTTACCAAAAAGGGGCAGTATTGTGGAGAAGGCCCTGGAGAGAAAGGCAGCATTACTGAGAAGGCCCCAGAGAGAGGGCAGCACTGCAGAGGAGCCCTGAGAGAGAGCAGCGCTACAGAGAGGGCTCCGAGAGACAGCGAGAATAGACCTGACAGACCAACATCTATTCTACCTGTGAGACTTGGTGCGCAGTATAAGGGGTGGTTGGAACCATGCATAGCCTATAAGGCTAGGGTGTCCAGAAAGCACCCATCATAGAGTGAGACCCACAAAGAGTGGGGAAACCACGGGGTCTGAATCAACACTGAGAAGTGACCAAGAGGGTGTAAGGCAGCGTCCCAAACTTATTTAAACATCAAAGACGTGGCGGGCGAGAATTTGAGGGTGCCCTTGGGTCAACTTGGCATGGGAAGGGGGCCTGAGGAGATCATGGCCCTCCTGTAGGACCCCACCGTGACACATATATAAACCAGGGAGTATAGCGGACAGTACAATACCCCGAGGGGATGGGATTCAATAAAGGTTAGGCATTCACATTCATAGACATTCATCTAGTTAACCAAATACAGGTTTAACAAAATATCAAATTCAAACAACATAATAAACAATACTGATTGACAAAATATAGAATGCACAAAATATAAAACACCAAATAACAAGAGATATAGGGCATGGGTACCTGGAGGAGGAAAACACAGTGACCCACTGCACTCCAACAAGAATTTCTGTTCTGTCACTCACCCCTACTTAATCCACCTAAGACTTGAACTCAGATCTCTCACACGGTGAGAGCAGAAACTCTACTACACAGCTACCACTGCTAGGCCTGTTTTAGGCTGCTAGGGGTTCTAACCTTCTGGAAGGCCCTGCCTTACATTGAATTGCCCAGCCTCTTGCTACAGAAATAGGAAGTAGAGCTGGGAGCCTTTTGAGTCACTGTGCAGCTTCTGCTGGAGCCAAGCAGCGAAACTCTACTGCTGGTTACAGCCTTTTGCTGGGGATCCTGGAGCCCAGCAGAAAGCCTCTCCTGCCAGCCATACTTCACTGCCTGTGGGTTCTGCTCCTTTAAGCTCTTCTTGGGCAACTGGTCCCACCTTGCTGGCCCAGCTCTTGCCAGCTCTTTGAAACTCCTTCCTCATCATCTCTCACAGTCCTCCCCTGAGTCAGCTGCACTGCCCCTTTTATCCCCCTCGAGGTGACCCAAAGGACCAATCAGGGGACATGGAGGGTGAGTCTCTGGGGCCTGACTGGTGAGGAAACAGAATCCCAAGGCCTCCAATCATCTTTTACCCCTTCAAAACCCTTGTGCCAAATCACTACCAGCTAGTCCATCACAGTAGCAAAGACTTGCTTGTGGTCCCTGCTGTCCCCAAGTTACCTTGTTATAAGTGACATCCTTGCTTCTCTGTTGTATGTTTATTTAGGTCCAGACTCCTGGCTCTCTGTTCCCTTTGCAGGGTTCCTGTCCATCCAGTCCTATCTGGAGGCATCTGACATCTACACCTCCTCTTTAGCTATGTACTTTAGCTGTTGTGGCTGTTGTGGACTTTTCCTTTCTTCATGTACCCAGTCCTGAGGCAGCCACCACTGATCCTCTCTAGAGCTTCCTCCTCCTCAGAGCTTTCCTGGCCCCACTGGAAGCCTCACTTCCAGTCCTCCTGACTCCGCTTCCGGTGGGGCCTTTGACTCTGCCCTAAGGGGCCAGGCAGTGAATTGGTTCTGGCACGCTGCCATAAAACGGGTCCATGCCAGGGCAGGAGCCAGTCTCAGCTCTTCTTGGACCTATTGGGATTTTTCTCTTTTTTCTTCTTTCATTGCTGTGGTGTTTTTTCCTGCCATAGTTTTGCTCCCGCTGGACTTCTGGTTCATCGCCGCATCCCACTGGCTCAGGAGCTCTTCACTTTGGGGTAAGTTCTCCTTCGGGAGATTGCCCCTGTCACACATCCCCTCTCCCCCCTTAAGTCACCTTGTGGTGGGAGTGCCTTTTGGCTTTGGTTGGTACCACCTTGGTTCATCTTCTTAAAGTATACTGTCACTGTTCCATCCATCCCGTCACATCGAGACAAAGAATCTACTACCTTGTTAGTCATTCTGGGCCTATAACTGACCACAAATGTAAAGATAGTGCCCACCACATTATGTGTGCATTACCATTTTGGGTCTTATTTAACCATTGTAGTGCGGCGGCGTTGATTATTAGTCTAAATTCTCTGCCCATCAAGTAATACTAGAAATAATTTATAGCCCATTTTATGGCTAAACATTTGTTCTCAATTGTGGAATACCTTGTTTCCACTATGTTCAATTTCTTGCTGGTGAAAGCAATTAGTCACTCTGTTCCTTTATGCTCTTGACATAACAAAGCTGCCATTGCTGTTGCAGAGGCATCTGTCTGTAGTATAACAATTTTGGAAAAATCACGTGTTTCAACAAGAACATCATTACAGAGGGCTTTTTTAATATCCCTGAAGGTCCATTCCATTTGGGGTGTCCATTGTATGAAGCATTGAACCTTGCCTCTTATCTTGCCTCTTATCTTGTCCATCAGGGTGGCTGCTTTTTTAGCAAAGTGTGGTATAAACCTTCTATAGTAATTAACTAGCCCCAAGAATGACCTCATTTGTCTTTTGGTTTGCAGGGGTAAATAATTTCCTATAATTTGCTAGCCAGAGGTTGTATGACCTCCTGTCTGACCCTGAACTCTAGGTAATTGGTTTCTCTCATACCTAAAGAGTATTTTAGGGGGGGGGAGGAGCTAGCAGCCATCCCTACTTGACAGAGTCCTCTGAGTACCACATTCAAATGACATATGTGCTGCACCAGGATTGCAAATATATGATGATGTTGTCAATATACGCAATGGTATACATTGTATGTGGTACAAGGATCTGGTCCATGAGGCACTGGAAAGTAGCAGCAGCTCCATGGAGGCCAAATGGCATTCTTGTAAATTCAAACAAGAACTATGGTGTACCAAATGCGGTTTTCTACTGGTCCCTTACTGCCGTCAATATTTGCCAATATCCTTTGGACAAATCTATTGAGAGAGTGTTAAAGAGAGAACTGCAGGAGGAGAGATGAGACAGTTGCTGTGAACGCCTCCAGGTGCTAGAAGAGAAACTAGTTGCTTGAAGATTTAACAAGGAGGATGAATCATTGACTAATTGGAGACAGGAGTTTTCATCTTGATAGTGAATTAGAACTGATAGGTAATTTAACAATGGCTCATGATGGAAGTTGAACAATAGGTCACCCACTATATTGGGAAAAGGAGTTACATGTTGTAGAAGTAGTACCGGAAACTACAACACATATAGAGCTCTAGTAAATAGGTAGTTAAAATTATATAATGTTTACATAATTCATCCATTAAATATGAGCACCATTCTCCTTCATTTTGAAGAACAATGCAGGCTAGGATTAATAATATTTTACCCAGTAATTTGGAAAGAAAGTTACAAGCAACTGGATATGCCAGACTTTCACTATAGGGTAAATTCGGAGTTTTACAATATATTACTATTCTCTGTTTTATCCCAGATCTGCTCTGCTGCAGAAGGGGAAATTTGTTATTAAGTGACCCTATGGTGCTACAGGGGAATTACATAACTAAAAAACTAATAGAAATGTTATAGCAATGATGCACCAAGGCCAATTTTTAATTGCTTATAACTTTATTTTAAATTTAGTGGTACTTACCTAGATACGTTCAGTGCTTTCACAGAATGATATTCTAGAGGGAGCTCTTGGGGGTTCCTAGAAGCAAGTTGTTAAAATTCTGCCACTAAATTGAAGGGAAAATTGGGATAATTTTAATGGAATTCACACACATTCAACAGTAAATACCATCCATACCAGAAATGATTGGTCCCTGGTACTCATATACATGCACATATGCACATACATACACATACACATGCACACACACGTGAGCACGCGCGCACACACACGCACAGAGCAAGAGACATTTATTTTGCCTTTGGAGTATGCTGAATTATATTACCAAAAGTGTCCTGAGGGACAATATAACCTGATCACCTACAGCATCTTTACCTCCACCTCCATTTCAAATTACACAAGGTAAGTACTGTGCTACTTTATCACTAGATTCTGGTTATTCCTTACAATGTCTGTTCTTTGTCATAGCTAAGAGAAGTATTTTTTTGTTAAAATGGGAAAGTAAATTACTAAATTCACTTCTCTACACTCCACTTTTCTGGACTATGTGGATGGTACTTAAGTTTTAGTTCAGACTAAGGGAATCAGTACTAGCTTTTAGTATCATGAGGAGAACAAATGTATTTTACCCTTCTCACATAACCACACCTACATTTACAGTCTGTGACTCCTCAATACTCTGTAATTTGCACTATAATATTTGACAATTTAATTCTGTCTTACTGTGTATTATGGTCTCAGTTTTAATGACAATGAAAGAGCTTGTGTGCAAATCTGGGCCCCATACCTGTGAACTCACACATGTTTAAGAACTTTAATAATACCACTGACTCCAGTGGGGTTAGTTGTGCTTAAAGTTAAGCATCTACCTATGGGAGACTGGTGCCTCCTGAGTCAGAGGGCACTTGCTCACACAGCAGACAGTCAGTGACCAGAGGTGGGGGGGAGGTTCCCCTGTGGCCAATCCCACAACTGGCAGCAGTGCACTGCTGACACTTCCAGGCATGCTGCTTGCACTTAGTATGCCTGGAAGTGCTAGCAGTGCACTGCTGCCAGTTGTGGGATGGTGGACTTGCACAACCTGGGCTTGGACTTCCAGGTTGGTGAGATCAGCCACAGGGAGACTGCTTCTCTTGGTGCACTCCCTGGCCGATGCTGTCAGGGTGGGCACCTGTGCTCTTGCCTGCCCTCCCTGCCCTGGAACGCTGCAGTCAGGGGGTGCATGTGCACCCCTATGTACCTCCTACATGTTGCCACTGCATCTGCTTACGTGTTTGCAGGTCTTAGCTCAGTGGTTCTCTGCCCAGGTGCCCCTGGAAGGCATAGCTGCCATGGAAGAAAGGACCAGCTCCTCCCTCCCTTCTCAGGGCCCACCACCAGCTTGTCCTCGCAGGCTCCAGCTCCAACAAAAAAAGAAAAAGAGGATTGGGCCCTTCACTGTAACATGATGGAAAAATTGAAATGGTAGTTTTCAATTATAAACCCACCATTTCAATTTAGGGGTCATTGAATAAAACCCTGATGACTAACCCCCTGTCACATGTACAAGCAACCCGCAGGTTTATCTTGTGAATTATGTGTAGGTGCTTGCACACCTAATATTGTGCAGCACCCTGCAACACCCTTAAAGGGATCTCATGACACCCAAGAGTACTGCAGCACCGTGGTTGAGAATCACAGCTTTAGCTGAATGTCTGACAGTTTAACCAAATTGTTATTAGACAGTGAGTTCATAGCCTTGATATTGAAAAACAGCTATTCATTTGCTCAGAATATGCACTTATCCAAATGTATTATAAAGATCGCTCACTAAAAAACACAGTCCTGTCAGTGTTGTGGTATTAGCAGTCCCAAAACTAACTAGATCCCATCATTTTCAAGGTTTCTAAGAGCTTCCTTTTGACAACTACTTATCCCCACTGCTTCTGGCACAAATTTTTATGCAGTTAAACAGAATAAAATCTGGTTACAAAGTAGACAGGGGGCTAAAATATAAGTAGCTTATATGCTTAACTGATATGTAGATAATCAGTGTTTATTATAATGTAAGCAATAGGCAGTGTGTTATGTACATAAGTGAATTATGTACTTTCCTGGTATCCATATAATCACTTCTTGGCCTCTTGTAGGTTAAGATAAAATAGACTTTAATTGAATTTATTTCTACCTCAAGAGAGAATAGCAAATTCCTACAGATTCCTACAGATGTCTTCCTCACAGAATAGCATCAAGACCAATTTCTGAATTATGTTTTTGTTTTTGTTTTTGTTTTTATCCAAGAGTTCCCATATGATTTTTCCTTTTTGGTGCCAGCCCACATACACTTGTGAAATATTAAAACTGAACTGTTTTATATGAATTATTTTTAAAGTCATAAATAGAGAGAAGGAAGAGTGTATTTTCCATTTAACCAAAAATGGGTAACTCAATTTAGTTTAAACTTTCACTTTTGGTCTGAAGCAAAACGTTCAGTTTTGCAAATGTTCAGTTTAACAGAAAAATGTGGGAAGAAATGAGACAGTGCTAACAGATCTTTAGGTGGACAAAGAGTAGCAGTCTTTGAAAATCTATTAGAAATCCACTATTGAAACATAGATAATAAAATTATCTCTTGGTATAAAATATTTACTGTTAGGATAAAACTTCATGAACTGTGCCATAAGGTATAATTCATTATCTAATATTTATTGTTGGACTGGTTGAACAATAATATTGTGAAAAATTTAAAAAATCATTACATTGGAGGAAGATAAATATTAGTTTGGAAATCATATCATTTGGCGTGCCCTTGGACATCAAAGCTGAAGTAGCTGAAAAATAAAATATGAATTGACCCATAGTATAAGGTATAATTCATCATAAAAATGTTCACACAGAGAATAAATGACACATGTCATCCTCTAAGAAAAAAGTAATCATTTCATTTCTGATAGGTGTTGAACTATAACCAGAATTTTTCTGTGTAACATATATACAGAATACAAACATAATTATTATGCCTAGCCTTGTCACTGGCACATACTTGCATATTTCTTAGTACAAACTCAATTTTTCATTTTGATAATTGTTCCTGACATTTATTCCATGCAAAACCCATTAGGCCAAGTTCTGCCTAAAGTTATATCCACTTTTGAGACCAATGGAAATCAATGGAAATATTGCTGTTGGCTTTAATATCCACAAAATTGGGTCAATATGACATTAGGTTTGTAGCTGAACATACCAAAGTAAAGAGGAACAGGAGTTCAGGTTGACAGCTTGTTCAGTTTTCATAATTCCCTTTGCATATGCACATTACAATATGTTTTTAAAATGGTATGATCTTGTACTGCTTCCTCAAATAATATCTTTATCACATCAATTTAACCATTTAGATTGCATTCAAGCATGAAAAATATTGGTCTTAAAATAAAAGGATCTGAAAATAATGGATTATCATTCTCACTTATCCCTTAGTTACAATAAAGTCAGAAAAGGCAAAATTGTGTTTCACTTTGTGTCCACACTGGCGATGTGTAGGAGGTTCATGCAGGTGCACATGCACACTATGAGCATGTTGGTGCACCCCCTGTGAAAAGGCATCACCAAGATCAGTGGTGCCTGTGGCCAGTCACTACTTGCCATCCCCACTGCTGGCAGCGTCTGCAGGTGATCAGTGATCGCCACTGGCCGCCACCGGCAGCATGGGTGCTTGCCAACCCCTGATCAGTGCTCGCCACCTCCATGCCCCCACCACTGACAGTGCCCCTGGCATCTGCAGGAGCTCCCAGTTTGCTGCTGCTGTGCTCCTGCTGCTGCCATGCCCCCCCCCTCCCCCCCAGCCACTGGGGGAACACATCATTCATTTGTGTCCACATTTTCATTTGCCAGGTATGTAAGTGGCATTCTTGGCACTTAAACAATTTGCAGTTCTGTTACCTGTGTAGTGTGACGGAAGCTCTTCTGTAATGTGAATGCAATGTGTGTAACAGCAAGAGGAATCAAAGGGCCAGTCTGCAGAGCTGTGCTGACTGTTAATTTGGACTACAACTTCCAGAAACCCACAGGGGCTCATGGGCAAGAGAAAAAGCAAGAGGAAGCTTGAGGCTGGAGTGAGAGGAAGAGAGATTAGTGTGCACGTGGAACCTGGTGAGCTCTATGCAGAAGAGTGTGCAGTAGAGCTGGGGATGTCACTGGCTTGGTCACACAGAACTGTGGACTGAAGAAGCTGGACTATGAGGTAGGTGAGCTGCTGTTTGAGTGCTCTAGGGACTAGGGGGTTGTTTGGGACACCTCTGGAAGTGTGTGTGTCTGGGAGAGGGCAAGGAATGAAGGTACTGGGTATATGTTACCACACTTCTTTACCTGTTTCCTCCCTTTGGCCCATTGACTTGTGACCTTAAATCCTATGATTTTCTCTATAGAAATGGGCACTCCCCCTTGCTTCCTGTGCCAGTTTTTGAGGGCTTTAGGATTGGTGCACTTTCTATATTTTAGTCCCAGTAGCTGAGTGGTTAGGGTGCTTAGCAAAGCAGCAAGAGACCCAGGTTCTAGGCCCCCTTCCTCAAAAGCATTCTAGGAGCCAGTCCAGAAAGCAGTGTTGTTATGTAAAATAGGATCGTCAGGCAGGTGAGTTGATGGAGAGGTCAAGACAGCATATTGGTTACAAGAAGATTTTACTTACGCCTCTGAAGACACTGGCATAGGTGAGAAGTACTTGCTTGGTTGAAGGTAATGTAACCGGTAACAGAACAGGTAACCAAGCAAATGAGTCAACGAGTTCGTTAATGCAGTGAGCCGGCAAGGAACGTGGTATGTCTGGAAGGTCGATGACGGGGAGATGTTGGAGGGTGATCAGGCCACCAACCATCTCAGAGGTACTCTCAGAGATTTCCGACGTGTGCACGGATCTCTCCTCAGAGTTCTCTGGCTTTGACAGAAACTGCTTTAACCTTTTATATGGCTAGCAAGCCAATAGCTAACCGCTAAGCAAGAATAATTTACAACCGGACAATGGTGAAGTTGGTGGGAACTTTTTCTAAGCTGTAACTTTCCACTACTGTAGCATATAGTTCTTGGGTTCTGGCATAGCGGAATTTTCCACTGTGACCTAGTTACTGCCACCAGCGGAATGTTTCACGGTGCCATATGTATCAAACCAATGGGATTTTCCACAGAGGCCTGATTAAAAGGGAACCATCCTGACAGTTTATATAGGGCACATGTATATTAGGTGGTAACATCAGTTTCTTGGGGGTTGGGTAGGTTGCTCGCTCAATCTATTGTGAAAGGAGCACTTAACTATTTCAAGAACTCATTTATGACAGAGGAGATCTCATCCTTCATCTTGGTGACTTCCAGCACCGTGCTATAATCACTGGATCACAGGATAGCAACTGGCCTGTCTAGGTAGCCAAGAGATAGAGAAAATTGGGCCAGGAAGAAGCAGGCAAGCCAGTATGTATGTGGCTTAACCAGATGCATGCTATTTTGGAAAAAAAAACCCCATAGATTGGGTCCTAACCTGGACTCTTCTGCCTAGTGAGGTGGAAATTTCTCCAGTGCTCAGCATACATTTTATCAATGAATACTAAATGCAAGGTGCACTAGTTCTGCTTATAAACAAAGGATGGAGAAACAACTAAGTAATGTCTGACTTGTGACATAGTTGTTAAAGGCAGTGGGCTAGGAAGTCGGAGTTCAAACACCTGTAGGTAGGGAGGGCCTGGAACCTGGGCAAATGCTCAAACCACTCAGCTTTTGGTGCTAATGAATGTGAGGTTTCTATTTGTTTCTTTGGTACTTATGCATGTATATAAACCTTTGACGCCAGTGTGTAGGCTACTGCACATGTTTAGTGGCTGTGTGAACACTTATATTTCCATGTGATAGAATTGCAGACTGTATATTAATGCTAAAAAGCCACTTGTGTGGTTGGAAAGCTGTGATTTGGGCAATTTGGGTGCATTCATTTAACTAGAATTCTGCCCAAAGTTTTTAATTATCTATATTTGTGTCACCAATAACTCTAAAAGTCATAGAATAAGGAAATTGAATGATTCAAAACTTGCATAAAGGTAGAATGAGATTTTCAAAAACCTTGGTCTAACTATGCTGCTGTGAAAAATCAATGAAAATTTCACTACTGACATCTGTAAGCGCAGAGCTGAGCCAACGTTATGAAGTTTGAAAAATCCCATCCTCATTTTTGTAAATATTTTAGTAGACAGATGGCTTGGATAGTTCAATCAGTATATATATATTTTTAAATATAGTCAAGGTCTGAAGGACTGGTGTCATCCTTTCCAAATAAATTAATATGTATAGATGCGTGAAACTATACAGCCTTTGATTGAATTAAAAAATCCATTTGATAACACCATACCACATACCATCACAATGCCTCTCTGTTTCTGTTGGTTTTAAGTAGGTTAAACTGTGAAAATTCTCTAAACACAGGATTCAGATGTGCACCATGTGTAAAAAAACCCACCCTTTTAAACAAACTATGTAGGGCAATGCTCCCACATTTAAGTATAATACAACCCTTAAATATTGGGTGAACAAAGTTAACTTTTGGTTTTACTTGTAAATGTACCTATGACAACAGAAATACAAAATAAAATTTAGTTGTAAAGTAGTTAAGGTAGCATAAAACTTTTCTGTGGGCTCCAAAGGCATAAGAAATACATTTTGTTGTAGTACCTACAGACATTTGTACACAAGGCTTTTGCACTGCGTTAATTGTGCTGCTGTTTGCACATTCGGTGGCATAATTTGCCTTAAATGACTCTGGGACACAACAAATGACCTTACATCTGCGGCGGGAAGCACCAGGCCCCATGCAGCTCAGAGGCTGTGCAAGTAGCCCGGCAGCAGCCCGGGAAGGCAGACTCCACTGACGGAAAAAAAAACCTCCAAAAGCATGAGCCTGATCTTTCTCCCCTGGAGACTGCCTGCTAGGAGTGTGCAACGTGGGCAGTATTCCATTCAGATTTGAATTCAGCCCGATTTGGGGGACAGTGATTCAATTCACTGATCTGAATCACTGTCCTGATTTGATTCGGCCTAATCTGAATCTAAAGATTCGCTTCTGATTCCAAGAATCAGAAATTCAGCCATAAACACAGCTTTATATGTTTTTTCTATGTACCTCAAAGTACCAGGTACAGCTCATGAATGCTGAGATGGTTGGACAAATGGAGCATCCCATGGGAATGCAGAGGGGTCCCCCACGCTTTCAGTGGTGGACTCAGAAGTACTTCTGGTCCACTTCTGGGTCCACCACTGAGCACACAGAGGACCCTCCCCTCACACTCCTGTGGGACACTCCATCTGCCCCACCATCTCAGCATTCACAAGCTGTGCCTGGTACCTTGAGGTACATAGAAAAAACATATAAAGCTGTGTCTATGGCCAAATCACTGAATCTTTCTGAACCGAATTGGAGGCTTCCAATTCAATTCATAGAGATTAATGGGTCTCCTGATTCAATTTGGATTCAGAGATTTGGCCACCGAATCAGGCCGAATCTCCTCCGAATTGAATCAGTGACTGAAGCTTTGTGCAGCTGTACTGCCTACCTGCCTGAAGTGCATGGGGACCTTGTGCTTCCCTCTGAGGCTGTGGTGCCCCCCCCTAGGGAGAATTTAGGGAGAATTAAGCCCTTGTGTCATGTACAAATGCCCTATTATGCTAGAAGACATGAGAAGCCATTGTTGTTGTAGTCCCACAAAATATAAGTAATGAGCACAATTAACCTGTTTGTCTGTTCTGGTTCCAATTTGTGGGGGATTTTTTACTTTGCCATTTTTTTAGTATTTGTACTCAGACTTTGTGCATCCGCTTACCGAAAATGTAATGATGTGGTTAAGTATATTGCACACACACGGATCTTCCAGCACCAATTAGAACTGATAAAACAAATATGGTTGGCTTTAACAGTACGATATTTTAACACAAGTGTTGGGTGATAAAACTTATATTACTTTATGCTATAAATGTCCTATTACAAGTAGTAGTCAAATGCAGCATTTGAACTGGCACAGTTACTTTACCACCGGTCACATTAAAAAATGGTTCATAGAAGGAAAGGCATGTACCACAGACATCCTACTGTGTAGAAAGTGGAGGCAAATGCTATGCTGGTAGTGGTCTTCTAAAAAATTCTTCTTCAGTGTAAAAAAATAAAATAAAGAATGGTCCAAAAGCACCTAATAAAAACAGCTTACTTGAAAGTCAAATAGTGAAACTGTAATCAAAGATAAAGTCTACAAAAAGGGTGCAAAGGTACCTATGTCACTTATATCCTAGCACCCAGTAACACAGATATTTCTCAAGGATGTGGTCAGTAAGTAAAAATAATTCCTATTCCAACAAAAAGTCAAGGCCAGATTTCAATTTCAGGTTAACATGAGTGAATCTGAAGTAATTCCCCTGAATGAATTCACTCCAGTGCTATCCAAGTAGCACTATGGTGTGAATCTCCCTTTAATCTTGATGAATGAAACTGAATGTCTGTCAATTTCCAGATGCTGATCCTAATCCTTTCTTCACATTATTACTCCTAATACAAGGAGCATCCTTGACTTCAGTGAGACTGTTTAGGGTGAGTGAGGGTTTTTTGGTTTGGACTTTTTAATTTGTACCAGGAAATTCTGTCACAGCAATGCTGAAGTAAACCCATTAGATCATGATTCCATTGTGGTACAATCTAATGAGGCAATGATTTTCTACATTTTGCTCGAAACTAAACCTTGGAAATATAAACCTTACACGTTCAGGATAAAAATTCAGCTTGCATGTCCAGTTCTCTTGGGAGTTTCAGTTACATAGTTACTGGAATTTTGTTGTTAAAGTGGTGCTGATTGTAACACAGTAGGCATTCAGTAACACAAGACTCCAATTAAAAACTAACAAGTAAAAACAATTAAAATGTCTCAATCTTTATTAATAGCCAGGGAATATTCTGTTTTCTAAAACAGATGCTTTAGTCATACCACAGAAATGTAATAAATAATAGTTCTTATGAAATAGACCTTGGTATGACAGTTATGACAGTGCTAATCATTGATCATTACTTCTCTTAATACAATTGGCTTTATTTGATTGCTCACCTAAAACTTTTCAAAGACAATGGTAATGATTAAAATTAGAGGAGCCTGATAATAACTAATTGTTCTTTAACAGAACCAAGAGGAATAGATTTTTCAAATTGGAATAACATGTTATAATTCACATACCAAAGTAAGCAATAGCCTCAAACTAGATTAAGCCACATTTCTTCAAGGCATTTGGAGGCCAAAACTCGTTACAGTTTCACAAAACACTCATCTAGGCAAGCCAATGAAAACAACCAATAGAAGCATTCCCATTTTTCTAATATTACCTATACAATGTTGTGCCCGTAGGTTGGCATTCTTGGCATTATTTTATTGCACAGACTATTCACTCCAAATACATTATTTTCTTTGTGATGCAGAAACTATATTTCACCTACTAATTATCCTCTAACTACACTGTGCTGTCATGATTCTTCAGATAACTTGACAATTTACTGAGATGATCAAGCTCTACAGGGAATTTTGCTAACATCTAAGTAAACCCATAAACCTAGCCTATGCAGAACCTAGTGGCTAAAATTAGATAGCTGATCTCAGCACAAGGACTAACAATATTGCTTCTCCCTTGTTTTCTTTCACTTGTTTTCTGTCTTACATGTCAAATCCAAGTGTCTCAATCTTACCTTCAACTCCCTGTCACTCTGCTGTAATCTAGATAAAGCCTTTTCCACCAATCCATCTTCTGTGTAGCCATCTGCCAGTGGAACTAGCCCCATGTATCATTTTATTTTAACTTTTCATTTTAAATGTCTTCTTAAAATCCATTTTTCCATGAAGTCCAAAAGTGTTAATTCAAATTAGAAATAATGGTTTCATAACGAAATAAAAACAGCCAATGTACTTCAATAAAGATTTACTTCACTATCCAGTGGCTGCTTTAGTGCATTTGGGGACTGATTTATGTTGTCTGCATATTTACACTGTAAAACCTCATGGGATGAATTGTCACATGTATACCTTGCACTATGAAAAGCACAATACTGGTATCAAACAATTTGTAATAAGAATAATAAACAATAATTTGTCTCTGGTTATATGCCACATGGAAGAGAGCTAGTTTACCTTTTCATTTAACAACATAACTCCTCCTCTGATTAAAGCTGTTAACTTCATTCTTGCTTCAGATATTTGGCATAAAGGACTGCAAATCTCGGAATTTTTTTTCAATGTCTCAAAATGTTAATGCATAGATTGCTGCTACATATTTAAGATGGGACTAGACCAGAACTTAATGAAACAAAGGTGCAAAAGCTAGAGAATCCACGTTAAAGATATATCAGATGTTAATCATGTCATTTTAATAATAGTAAGGACCAAATTCTTCCATCTTAATGCACTCTTTCTGCTTCTGTTAGTTGTATATAAACAATAGTACTATTCATTTGGAAAATTCATGGCAGTGAAATGAAATACATGTGTAAATCTTAAAAGAATCAAGTATGGTTCCATACTTAACAATACATAGTCATTTTTCAAAGTGGAGTTCCAACCCCCCACTAGCCCTTTTATTTTAAAAAGATTTAAAGAAGAGAATTCCAGATTTGTTTTCCCTCCTGGTACTTTTGTAAGATATAACCCAAACCATAGCTATACTAGAAGGAATCTTTGAAATGCACCCATGAAAATAATTCCTTTCGCCATATTCCATTATGAGAGGCATATAATACCTATTAAAGGCTGATGTGGACATTTAGTAGGTATTCTCCCTGCTTTCTGTTTGAGAGCAAGATCTCCACTAGATTGCTTTGACAGTGTATCACAAGAACTTTCATGGGATTCTGACAGGTTGGGAACCAAATAAAAACACACGTGGTATCAACCAGAGAATCCAAGTGCTGGAGGTTATGTTAAGAGAATTTTCTGGTGCTTCTGAAACCACATGTGAAAAGGGGTTATGCTGATGGCAGCAAGAGAAGGGGAAGAATGGACTAGGGCCCTTCTTGTCTTCCTGGAAATTTTGTCTGTGTTTCCTTTAGATGCTGCAGCCCCAATAGAACTTGTAGGCAACACCAACAGCACACATCAGTTCAGCAAGACAGCACGTGAGCATGAACATGCTGATTTTTAGAATACCTAGTTGTACACAAGTCCTGTAAATACAATGCAGTTAATGTAAATGCTTTTGGAATAAAGAAATGAGGAGTGTGGTGGTAGAGATTTGTGGGCTGCTTGCTTGCAAAAGAGTTCCTAGGTCAATGCACTGGCACATCAGCATTCCCATTCTAAATATTTTATATAATTCCTACAAGTAATAATGGTAATAGTAATAAAATCATTTACTGGGAAGCCTGCAGCTCTCAACCTCTATGATTATCTCAGCAATGCAGCTAGTTTCACAATGCTGGATTTAATGAAATTGAATCTGTCAGAATTATTTTTAAGGAACTCATTAGGCAGGCACTTATAGTGTTTTCAGGCTAGGCCTTCCATCTATAAACTATTCCTTCTTGATCGTGAAAGAACTTTTTATACCGTTAACTAATGTTTCACTGTTACATATTTTATTTTTTAAACCCGACGTAAAAATATATTTCTACACATTAAAGTAAGGAACTCCTTCTTATTCAAAAAGCTGTGGGGGTATTAAATGAAACAGCAAGCAAGAGAACAACAGGCCTGATACTAAAGTTCACTGAAAACAATAGATGGTCTTCTATTAATTTTTCAAGGAGTTTGGGACCAGGGTATATCTACAGCCACCTGCCTTGCCACCAAAACTTCTGCTAGGAGACTGAGGTTGCCATCATCATGCCATTAGAATATGTGCACACCCATAATTTTCTGATGGCTCCATGAGGTTGCCCTCAGGAACTTTGCCATGAGAGTACAAAAAGCAATTTGAGAGGGCACCTACACTAAACAGACTGTGGTAGCTATGCACATGTGAAAACAACACAGGGGCCCTAAATTGAAGCGGTGGGTTTTAAAAAACACTGCTTCAATTTAGGGCTGATTAAACCCCCTTGTCATGTATACACCTTACCTGCTTCTCTGGTGGGGAGGGAGGGCGAGCTGCCAGTGGTCGCTGGGCTGCTGGGGGGGGATGGTGCTTCCCTCCATGGCAGTGGCACCCCACCCCCTGCAGGTGGCACTTGCCTGTGGGCACCTGGCTTGGGTTGTCCTGAGGGGCACGGCAGCTTTGGAAGGAAGCACCAGGCCCCCACACAACTCATGCAGGCAGAGAGGCCCCGGGGTCAGGGGATCAGGTGTTCCACTTTCTTGGGCAGAGCTGCTTTCTCAGACTGCTGCCAGGCTGCCTGCAGAGCTGTGGAGCTGCACAAAGCCTGGTGCTTCACTCCACAGCTGTAGGGAATAAAAATGCACCCCCAGTCATTTAAGGCCCATTACACTGCCAAATTTCCTACAGCAGCTGGAATTAATGCACAATACGCTGCCAAGGCATGCAAACAACACCATTAAAGTGGTGCAAAAGCATTTGGTCCGCTTTAAAGTGTCATGCACACACACCTCTTGTTTTGTCTATAAACAGCCTATGTGTTTTTTTACACTGTTTATTAGCTGGTGGGCAGCAGCACAAACATTACTCTATTCAGCGGAGTCAAGGCTGAATTAATGCATAGGCAAACTAGGCACATGCCTAGGGCCCTGGGCTGTGGGGGGCTCCGGTCTTTCCCTCTATGGCAGCAGTGCAAATGGCCGTGTCTACCTCCCTTCCCTTTCCTTCCCCTCCCTTCCAGACTCACTGCCTGCTTCCTAGGTGTGGCTCCATGGGTGTGGTTTCCATGCGTGTCAGTGCCAAGTGGGGATGGGGTCTTAACTAGCCCAGGCCCATGCCTTTGTTTGCCTAGGTCCCACTGAAGGGTTAATCCAGCCCTGGGTGGAGTAACTGCCAGAAGAACTGGGGGTTCTGCAGCTATAGAGGGATTTTGAGTGTAATCCTATGCCAAGTTTTACCAGAAGAATTACAGTAGTGCAGACTAGTCCTTCAACACACAGCCTTAGAACCAAAGGATTGTAGAGGATTGTAGAGCTCAGTAGTAATTGACTGATACCAAGTCCCTTCTCAGCCTTCTCTTTTTCAGGCTGAAGAGTCCCAGGTCCCTCACTCTTTCCTCTAATAATTCAGGTGGCCCTTCTCTAGACTCTCTCAAGTTGTACCACATCCTTATTAAAGTGCGGGGCCCAGAACTGAACTCAGTACTCCAGTTGAGGTCTCACCATTGCTGAGTACAGTGGAAGAATCACCCTCTTGGTCTTGCTGGCAATGCACTGATTGATGCATGCCAGGGTATTATTTGTCCCGATAGCAGCAGAATTGCACTTCCAGCTCATATTCATACTGTGGTCTGTTATTCCCCCCAGGTTCCTTTCAGTCACAGTGCTGGTTAGGTTGGCATTTCCAAGCCTGTAGGTGTGCAGGGGATTGTTTGTCCCCAGCTGGAGCACTTTACATTTCTCAATGTTGAACTTCATCTAGTTCTGACTTGCCCAACTTGCTAGCCTGTCTAGATTTGCCTGTATCTGTAGCCTATCTTGAAGCATGACCACATTTCTCCGTAACTTGGCGTCATTCGTGAACTTGGCCAGCAAGCTCTTCACCCTCTCATCGATTGATGAAGATATTGAAAAGTACAGGACTGAGCACCAACCCCTGTGGACACCACTGCCCACTTCTCACCAAGATGACACAGATCCATTCATTAGGACTCTCTAGGTCCTACTCCACACCCAGCTTCGTACCCAACTAACCATTTCTCTACAATGCATGTATAGTTTTGCTTTGCATTTACAATATATTCTATAGCTGCCAGTCTGGAAGCACTCATCCCCACATTTTGGCTGGAGTCATTTATTTGCGAATGCTTTGAACAAACATAACACCTTGCTCCCAGAGAGCTATGGGCAAGGCAGTCAACTGCCAGGTTTTGGGGGACTCACTATGACCCAGCACAAGAACTTGCCTTGCTCCTCAGCCCTTGTGGGGCTAAGCAAGAACCACTCTGCTGTGAAGTAAACTCTGTTTGAATGGCACCTTGAAAACAGGCAGGGACAGTCCTAAGCACGTGCACAACAGTTAGCCTGCTAACATGGGAGAGCTATCAACTGACCCACGCCATAAAGCTGACATCAGGCTGAATCGTGGGGCTAGCCCACCACACATTCTATTTAAGGCTCAGTGGAAACCAGCCACAAACACATTACATATATTCGGTGAAATACACTTGTGGCTGGCTTCCCATTTTGCCATGTCATTAATTCCCTGAATGTGTGGCAAGGTTACTATTTATGGCACAATTAACAGGCTAATCACGTTTTAAGTGTAATGTCTTTACTAAGAGAACTCTAATTATGCGAAGGTTCTCTACAAAACTTTTCTTTAAAAAAAAAATGAAAATAGACAAACTACAGAAATACATACCTTTTAATAAATCTTTTTATACATTTATGAGAGAATGCCAACTCTTTTTATCAGTATCTTGAAGCATATTAAATGAGATAATAATTTAAATCATTCACTTAAAGTAGCCTTTTAAATCACAAAGGTCTGAGTGCATGTATAAGTTTCAAAAAGGGAATAAAGATAGGAGAAACTGTGGTTAGGACTCTTGACTGGGACTCTACAGCTCTGGGTAAAGTACTTTGCTCTGCCACAGACTTCTTTTGTGGTCCTGGGGAGTCATCTGCTTTCTCTGTGCCTCAGTTTCACATATGTAAAATTAAGATAGTACTATTTCCCTCCTCTGTCTGCTGAAATTATAGGCTCTTAGAAGCTGGGATTCTCTCTCATTATGTGACTGCATGGCATCTAGTGTAATGGGAACCTGATGTTGGCTGGAGCCCCTAAAAGAAACAATAAATTATTAAAAAGAAAAGCATGAGATTGAAATTCTAAACATGTAACAGCTTCTATTC
The DNA here is from genome assembly GCA_030014935.1 of Caiman crocodilus. Lineage (NCBI taxonomy): Eukaryota > Metazoa > Chordata > Crocodylia > Alligatoridae > Caiman > Caiman crocodilus. The sequence continues at coordinate 52,327,980 of JAGPOW010000261.1, read as the reverse complement.
AAAAGAGCTGTGAATTAATCTTGGATGACAGATATTTTCATGGTATAGTCCAGATCAATGAATAAATGATAAACCCAATTGTTTCCATGAATTATCGAGATAATCTTTGTTGGAGGTATCAAGATATTCTCTGTTGTAAATGGCTACCTGTAAAATAGGGGGACAAGGGTATTTTATTGACTTTCACTATCTGAAACCAATCCTAATGTGAAATCATGAACTTTTATCAATAACAGCTTTTAGACTTTAGCCAACTGAGCATTTTTCAGCATAATTATTGGTTGTAAAATGATTATGTTAGGGTACAGTATTTTGGTGTAATTGCAGTCTATATATGACCTCAGAGTTCACTTTTCAGCTGGTAAATTGAACTGCAAACCTCTGTGGTATTGTTTATGGAAAATTCCATACGCTTTTTAAGGGCTTTTGACCTAGATTCCTTAATGTTTTCCTAAAGAGAATTTTCCAGACTTTAGCTAGAGACTTGTTAGGTAAAACACACAGGAAATCAAGGAAAATTACATTTCAGTGTTATGTTTTCTGAAGTGAAAGATCCCATAATCAAAAAGAAAAAGCAAACCTGCCAGAAAGTTGCCACTGTGCAGTACAATCATCTGGAGGAATGTGTGCACTCAATAGTTTATCATTATAGACAGAGACAATGTACAAACCTGAGTAAAAAGCAAACACAAATAGAAGAAAATAAGGGATTTTTAGGGATGTTTACTTCATAATTATCGACCAAAAGAGTAATCACAAACAGGGGCCAGTAATTTAGAGTTTTCTTCTTTATGTTGCTGACACCCTGAAATGATTTTACTGTCAGGTTATCCCAAGAACAAAGATAGTCCCAAGAGTGATTTGTATAAATATGTCACAAACCTGACTATGGAGGACCCCAGAGCTTTGAATTTCTCCCTGTTATGTTGCTACTTGCCCCAAGAACAGACTGAGGTTGCCCTGGGATGGCCCCCTACCCCAGAAACCCTCCTGCCCTTATACTAGACCCTGCAGCTGCAGTGAAGAAATCTCTGCCAGTCACAGGTGGCCTATATCATTGGGTTAGGAGAGAAATTTTTTGGTCCCTTTCTCCATGGAGAGGGCTAGCATGGAATATCACTCAACTAAAAATCACTTCTTCTGCAGACAATCAGTAAGGTTTTCATAGATTTCCAGGGTCATAGTTTTGTAGTTGGTAGGGTCAGAAGGGACCTGAGCAGATCATCAAGTCTGACCCCCTGCCATGGGCAGGGAAGAATGCTAGGGTCTAACGACCCTGGCTAGGTGATTGTCCAGCCTCCTTTTGAATACCCCCAAGGTAGGAGCAAGCACCATTTTGCTTGGAAGTTGGTTCCAGATCCTAGCTGCCCTGACTGTGAAGTAATGCTTCCTAATGTCCAGCCTGAATCTACTCTCAGTCAAATTATGGCCATTATTCCTAGTTAATCCTGGTAGTGCTTGGAGGAACAGGGAGTCTCCCATTGCCTGCTGGTCCCCCTTGGTAAGTTTATAGATGGCCACAAGATCCCCTCTCAGCCTTCTCTTGTGAAGGCTGAACGGGTTCAGGTCCTGTAGCCTCCTCTTATAGGGCCTGCCCTGCTGCCTCCTGACCATACGAGTGGCCCTCCTCTGGACCCTCTCCATGTTGGCCACATCCCTCCTGAAGTGCAGCAGCCAGAACTGGACGCAGTACTCCAACCAAGGTCACATAGGTTGGAAGGGACCTATTAGATCATTGAGTCTGATCCCCTGCTCTGGGCAGGAAAGAGCGCTGGGGTCAAGTAACCCCAACCAGGTGCTTGTCTAATCTCCTTTGAAGCCCACTTCCCTTGGAAACTCATTCCATATTTTGGCAACCCTTAACATAAACAATTTTTTCTTGATGATTTATAATATAGGATAAAAGGTCTACACAGACAAAATGGACTATATATTTGGAGACAGGAAAACAAGTCGGGTTCCTACCCCTGTCATCCAGCTATAACTTAGCCTTCCTGAGAGTCTTGACAGCATCACCATAAATCAGCCTTCCTGCTGAATTCTGCTAGCCCTGACTGCTGGGGTTTTCTGACCCTTCCGATTCCACAGGTAACTGCCCAAATCCTTCCAACCAGCTCCTCCGCCCCGTGCCCCCACCAGCACTCTCTTGAACAGTAGTTTTTAACCTGTAGTCCATGGACCATGGAGGTCTGCCGACTATGTCTAAAGGGTCCTCAAAACACAACTATGATCAATCAAAAAGTTGTAATTATCCACATTTACAATTCAAAGGAGTCTAAAAACCATTCAAAATTTCCAAAGTGGTTGACACCGCCATTTAAAATTTTTTAGGGGCCCTCAAATGAAAAAAGTTTGGAAACCACTGCTCTAGAAAGTTCTGGCCTGCTTGAGGTAACCAGCATTCCTTTGGTTGGCTTTGCCACTATCAGATGTCTTCACTATAGAGGAGTTGATTTCTCCACTACAGGGAGAGAATATCCTGGGGCCTAACTCCTTCTGCCCATGTCTGGGAGTAGCAATTCTTTTTGTCCCAGATCACAACAACAGGAGAGATTCAGCAGCTCTGCTCAAACTTTTTTCCATGACAAAACCATAAATAAAACCATAATGATCTATAGTGGCATAAATGGATACAGAATAATATTGGCTGTCCAATGCATACCAAAGCAGTACAGGAAAACACAAGAAAGCATTCAAGACATGCTGCAAATTCCCAAAATGTAACAGGGTATGTGTTGACAATTTACCATATTTTATGGTTTATAAATCAACACAGTGTATAAGCCAACCCCAGTTTTATTATCAAAAAGTTTGGTTTTTCATGTATCCAATGTATAAGTCGATCTTTACTTTGATCTTCATCAAAGCAACAGAAAGGATCAGGTTCTTGTTGTGCACGCAGGGTCCAGGGAAGTTGGATCAGGCCGCTGGGAGTTTGAGCAGCACCCAGCCTGCTGGCAGCCCCGCTGGCCAGGCCCAGGGAATGCCACCACCACGGGGGTAAGGACTGCCCCCTGCACTGGTAGCTCAACCCCCAGCCATGGAAGTAGTCAGCTTCACCCCATGGGCAGCACGGGGTATCAGGCAGGAGTGGAGAGAGGAGGCCAGTCCTACCCAACACCCCTAGCCTCCCGTCACACTGCTAATGGGGTGAAGCAGCTGCTTCCTGGGAAGTGCTAGGTATCCTGCTAGCTATAGGATCCTGCTGATGGCAGAAGCAGGGAGGGGCCTGATCCTACTTTTGCCAGAACCTGTCTGCCCTGATCCCATGCCAGGGGGCGAGCTGCTTGTGGGTCAGGCAGCCCCTGAGCTGGGGGGAAGGGGGGCAGGAAGTGAGGCAGTCTTTCCCTCCACGGTAGCTGCACCCCCCCAGGCCCAGCCAGGTGGGCTACTAGCTGGGCAGGTGCTGCCCAAGCTCCCAGAGGTCTGATCCAACTTTCCCAAAGTCCAGAAACTGTGTATAAGTCAAAGTAGAAATTTAAGGGTAATTTAGTGGGGTTCAAACCTTGACTTATACACTGTGAAATATAGTATATATCAACTTATAATGATTTGCTCAGTGGCTTCACCATTAGTTGAGTCACCTATGTTATTTTTAAAAAGGGCGATGTTCTTTTCCATCAAACCCAATACATCCATGGATGTGTAATTTATTTTACACATAAAAATGTGTAAGTCTCTGATCTTACATTACTTGAATTCTTTGCTTTAAAGGCTTTACTTGACCTTATATTGCCCCATCAGCAAATTAGATTTAGGTCTTGAAGTACCCAAGAGCTCTAATTGTATGTACATTCTGCAATTCATTAAAAAACCATGCTCTATAACAGCCCTACGATATGCTTATTTGCATGCACATCAAATGTAATCTAAATAATCTAAATTTATAGAGAGCTTTAATTTTTCTGAAGTATTTAGTTGTTTCATAAATATTCATAACTGCTATTCACTGTTGACAAGCATTTCTTGAACTGTTTGGGTAAGAATAATTTACAATAATTTTTGGAAGCAGCTGGAACAGATAAATGGTCTGCTCAAGAACACCTAGAAATATGAAATATGATCCTTTCCCCAAAAAAATAACTGAGCTGATTGCCCCAGGTATGACATATATGGAGGACAATGAGATTACAGTCTTGAGACAGTAATGAGAATGGCTTATGTTTGCTATTCCTCATTCACGCTGCAAACTTGTCATGAAAATCTATTACCTGCAGTTCTGTACTATTTTCAATTCTTGTCTTGTCATGATAATAAGACATCAGAAGTTTAATGTTCAATATAGCTTGTGAAATACAATAGTATATAAAGATGTGTGGATATTAAAATACTTGCTACTGCAATCTCTTCCCTTATATCTGTATACTCATGAGTCTGTCAAAGCAGCTTCACTAGTGCTTTTCCCTACTGCATTTTTGTTTTGGGGAATTATATTACAGCTTTAGGACGAACATAGAAATCTTCTCTAGCAAGATGAAAAGAAATAAATGCTCTGGCTTGCTGGCTACTTCCACATCTGGGGTTACCCGTATGTTCACAATATTTTCTTCTCCATATCATTTTTTTCACAATGTATTACAAGATAATATTCTCTTTTGTATTGACCCTATTTTTTACTTTTAGTTTTTTTAACCTGGGGTGCATTTCTGAAAGGTGCTGAGGGCTTGAGGACTTTCAATAGAAGTTGGTGTGAAGGAACTTGTGAAAATCCTTCTAGATGCCTTTCCACATCACTAAATGCCTTTAAAAATCTGGTCCTCAGTGATTTAGGGACATGCGTTCTATTTATTAAACTGTACTATTTTTATCAACTGTACTTACAATCCTGTCTTGCAAATGCCTACTGATCTCTTGTGCATAACTGTGGTCCCACTGGACTCGCATGAGTGTCCATGGAATTGTCTTAAAGGGTGATATTTTGCCAAGGACTTCAAAAGAGCACAAAATAAAGAAAAAGTCTGGAATGATAGCCCCTACCTTGCTGGAAAACTATCCAGACATCACCTACAATCCCAGTATTTTGTTACTTATTGTCGCACCTTCGGAGCCTTAATTCCGACAGGCCCCTAGGGCGAGAACGAACGCACTCTAACTAATTTCCTTTTCCCGCACTAGGCTTTGATTTCCCTTTTATTGGCTGCTAGACAGACCAGATATCGCGAGATTGCTGAGATAAGGTTGCATTTACTCACGTGGTTGTTAGTGGCAGTTTATTGGTTCGTTTTACAACCGACAGAGACAGATGACCGAAGGAATGTTACAGCCGTCCAAGAGAGATTGATCACCGAGAGAAGGAG
>JAGPOW010000261.1:52267595-52311059 GCA_030014935.1 Caiman crocodilus | reverse complement strand
GGGGCAGGTAGGACCACCGGTGCCCCTCCTGTGAGCACCATCTAGGGAGTGGGAGTGCCAGATGAAGCGCTATGGCCACTTCTGGAAGCATAGCAGCCACTTCCCAGTTGGTAAGATTGGCCATGGGGGGGACCCCCCACCCCAGTCGCTGACTGGTCAAGTCCCTTTAAAAGTCATTGAGACACTTTACAGCTAAGTATTGACAATCAAAAAGCTCAAGGCTGAATGGACTCAATCTTTACAGGTTAGTCTAAGCTGTGTAAAGCAAGTGAAAAGACATTCACTTTTGATTCTGGAAATGCAGCCACATATCTGCAGTGGCTCAGACCAGGAGCTGGTACAGGAACGTGCTAGAGCATGCCTCCTTGATCAGCTGGAGCAGAGCACTTGGCAAAGAAAGTAGTAGCCGACCTACCTTGTGAAGGAGGCTTGTGGGAGGAGGTGCAAAACAGCTTAGGGGACTGAGAGCTAAGTAGAATCTGGAGGGAATCAGGGCCAGAAGGTCAATAAACCAATTTAACTTAAATCAGTTAAGTCTGATACTACATCCAACCAGGTTTATCTTAAACCACTTCCAGCCATTTTGAGTTCAGTTTATATATGCTGAACTTCTGGGCTAGGGACAAAAATTACACATAAAACAGTAAAAGTAACCAGAAACTGATTCAATCTGTAACACAGCAGAAGTTCAGTGAACTTTCAAAATAGCTGAAACTGGTTTAAGATAAACCTGGATGGATGCAGTATCAGACCTAACTGATACAGGTGAAATCAGTGTACTGAACTTCTATGCCAGATCTCTTCCAGATTCAAGCTAACTCATAGTCCCCCAACATTCCAGGATGCTTTACATATCCCCTGCAACCTCCACCACTTGCGGGGTAGGTGGGCTAGCCATGGCCCAAGCTGTCTGTTCCTGCAGAGCAGGGAGGTGTGTTCTAGTGACCCGTGACTTTTGGTCTGGGCCACTGAAAGCATGTGGCTGTATTTCTGGAATAGGAAATGAATGTCTATTCACTTGCTTATCAGTTCAATCTATGCAGTTTAGATTAATATGCAAAGATTGAATTGATTCAGCCTCACACTTTTTGTACTTAGCCCTGCTGTGCTACAGATTTGAACTGGTTGCCAATTATACCAGTTTATGTGTAATTTCTGTCCCTAGCCTACATTGCTAAGATGAATTGGAGTGGAACCATAGCAAACTTTGCCCTGAAAGGTTTTGTGAACCTCCATTCTATATTCACAACAGCTCTCAAACTTAAGGGTTCCTGACTCCTTTCAGAATTAGGTCACAGTAAGCCATGTGTTGAAGTATGTATTTTATTTTTTTAAATTCATTTAATATGGCATTGGCATTCTGTCATGCTAAAAAGGGGATTGGTCCTGTTTTACTTGAATTCTTTAAGAGTTTTGCCTTTGATTTCCATGGAAGAAGGACTGGGATCAAATTTGTCACAAAACCAGTTTTCATCTTGAAATTTTAGCTATGTGCAAATGCATTGTCATCTAATAAAGATGTGACTTACATTCTCATCTTAAACTTGAACTAAACCTTTTCTTCAAATTAAAAATAACAGGTTATTATATAATGTTTTTGTTCAACTCTATTTGCAGACAGAAGCAAATGTGATGAAATGTCATGGGTGAACCAGAAACCTGTGGAGTATATGTGGATTGACTACAAACAAAAACAGTTGAAATCTCATAAAAGAACAATTGTTTAATATATTTGAAGACCGAAGAGCTTCAGACAATTGTTATGTAAACCTCAAAACTTTTTGAGATTTAACCAGTGTTACATTTTTCCTTACAGGAGACTTCTCCATTGGCAACTGACTTCAGTAATTCACTGTCATTTAATAAAATATTATGATGTTGTTCATTGTCATTGTCCTGCTCTCTGCTCATAAAATTTGGTACTTGTCTATATGTGCATCATTTTGTTAATTTCGGTACCAGAAAATTCATGACTTCAAGGATACTATTTGTAGAAATGTATTTTCAAAAGAAGATTGACAAAATGTCAATGTTATCGTAACTGATGAGGAAAAGAGATTAGAAAGAGATTGGAAAGAGATTCAGCAGTTTCATTGGGCACTCTGGATGCAGTAGACTACTCCAGACTGTAGTGGAAATGTCTGAAAGGATTTAACTCATCAAGGCATCCCTGGGTCTTTATTAAATAGTGTAAAAAACATACCACAGGTCACTAGGCTATGCTGTTTCTACTTTCCCGTGTGATACTATTGCAATAACACTTTCTCAACAGTGATTAGGGTTAAACAAAAGAAGAGGTATCAACTCATGAGAATATCTTAGAGGACATGAGAATGGATACATCTGAGAAAAATGTCAACAAAATGTGACCTAGCAAAGGGTCTTTTGGTACTTTTTAAATGACTGGATGGGTTCACTATCTAGAATAATTAATAGTTAATGGTTTGGTAACTTTGACTTCACAGTTTTCCAGTGCTGGTAAAACTTTTTAGGAGCAGATCAATGACCTGGATATACTGAAAAGTATAGCTTCAGATACAGCTGGGGCCATAGTAATAGTGTTTCACTTCATCAGACTATTTTTTTATGGATGAAAGAGTTGATACCGGAAGTGTACATATTTTAGCTACGCCTGAGGCTTTCCAAGTAATCTGGGGGATTTGAACATGCACATCCCAGAAAGTTTAGCAAATGAGCTATATCTAAACCCCTACCAGTTTTGAAAATCTCAGCAACCTGTTCCTGTCATTCAAATAAACCCAACACATTCTACACGATGCTGTATCACCCAAGGGAAAACTGGAGCTAACAATCCTTTTGCAGAGAAGAAGGTACAGATTTATAAAAATTACTATGATAGGAGCATTACAAATATCGACTTCAAGTCAAGTCAATAGCAGTTTTAACAGAGACATCAAAAATCACAATAGGCATAGAACCCACTCTTTGAAATTGCCCTGCTAACATTTCTATGGAGCCGTAATTGCAGAAGGCAGTACCCGCTAATGATTTGGGCTTATAAGAATCCAGGAACAACCAGCTCTTAAATACTGCGTGGTTTCCCTATTGTTAACATGTCAGACCACCTTGAATTTTTTTGTCATTATTTTCACAGCACCCCACAGGGTAGAAAAGTATTATCATCCCATTTTTACAGATGAAGAACAGAAACACAGGGAGACTTACTCAAGGTTATGCAGCAGGATCACTGTTTGTGATCACTTAAACTCAGTGTAATGTCTGTCCCTAGCCCTGGAGGACATGGGGTCCCTGGGCAGGTGTGCAGGAGCCCACTGAGAGATCCTAGTGCTCTCCCAGGAACAGACACAATGCTAGGGAGCTGGGCATAGCTAAGCCCCTCCCCCCCTCGTCAGCTCAGTGACAGGCACCTGCAGGTATCATGGCTCTGTGCCTCTGCACCTGCACCTGCTCCTGAGGGGGAAGGAATGTGGGGTTTCTCAGTGGGCTTCCACACACCCACTGAGAGCCCCCATGCTCCCTGGGAGCTAGTGCAGTGTCAGGGAACTCGGCATAACTGAGCACCACTTCCACCCCACCCCACTCCGTACCCCTCATCAGCATCAGTGACAGGCATCTGCAGCCCACTTGGCTCCCTGGCACTGCACTGACTCACAGGGGAAGGTGGGAGAAAGGGGTACTAAGATTTTTCCATGGGTGTACAGGAGCCCAGTGAGAGACCTCCATCCTCCCTCAGAGCCAGTACATTTCACAAGCAGCAGACTGGGCTGGAAATGCCTGTTAGTGACTTGGCAGTGCTCTGCAATCTCCAGCAGCCTGGGAAAGCCACAGGTCAGTTCCCCAACCTGCTGGTCTTGGCAAATGCAGGCACCTCTGTGCCTTCCCCACCAAAGGGTGAAGCTGTGTTCTATTTGCTCTCAACATAAAGTAGGGTGCTTACAGAAACCTGCATAGGTTTGAGCGATTCTGCCTTGGGCTTTTTGAATGTCTATACCTAGTCCTATTCTGACTTGATTAGTACTGTGTTGTGTTGTTACATGCACAAGGATAATTGCAATATTAATAAAATTATTTGTTTAAGAAACTGTATTTTATTTATTCACTGAGTAGATTTTTTCCACTTTCCACAGAAACCGTAATTCATAGATTTCATAGACATTAGGGCTGGAAGGGACCTCAAACATCATCAAGTCCAGTCCCCTGCCCCAGGGGTAGTTAACTGGGGTCAAAGGATCCCAGCAAGATAAGCACCCAAACATTTCTTGAATGAGTCCAGACTAGGTGCCTGTACCACTGGAGGGAGTCTATTCCAGGACTTGGGGGCTCTAATTCTTCCAGGATTAGTTTACCAGTAGCTCATTAACATTATATGTGCCAAAATGTCCTTAGTTATTTCAAGTACTTCCAGATACTCTTTGAACGGATTTTAGATGGCTTCCTATAAATTGCATGGCTCAAGGGATTAGTAATATAATACTCTTTTACCTGAAGGTTTGTGGTTCAACTCTAGCTCATGTCAATACTGATTAAAGGAAGGGAATCTAAAATGAGCAAATGCTCTTACTCTGGTTACTAAATTTCAATAGTAATATAATAAAAGCTGCCTTAACAATTGGCATTTTTGTTGGTCTAAACCCAATCAGTAAAGGTGGAAGGAATCTGAATATTAAACTCTATATTCCACCCCTTGGAAAAGGAATGGGTCACAAGGACAATGTGGAAAAGTAACTCATGCTGTGGCTATAGCCCACACTGTGGCTAAATAGGGGACTTCACTTTCTAGGGCTGTCAATCCATCACCTTTCAGGAGCATTAAGTTCACTTAAAAAAAATTAACTTTAGCAGAAAAGGATGTTATTGCTTTCAGTGAGGTCACTGAAAGGGTAATATCACTCTCAGTGATGCTAATGTGAAGGTACAGGAGTGACATGAGCTAATTGCATAGTTACTACTCTATTATTGATTTATGCTCTCCTGACATTTACAGAGAAATAAAATGGAGTTTACATTATACCTACTCTATAGTAAAATATAAGACACAAACTATTTCAGATCATGGGAGTTTTTATTGCTGTATTACATATGCAAAGATGGGATTAAGAAAATGTGTACCATTTCTTCTTCAAAGTGTCTTCTACTCAAGCCTCAAAAATTGACCTGCACTTGATTTTGGGATTTTGGGGTAGGAAAATGGAAGCTTGCTCATCTTCTGAATTGCTCCACTTCCCCAATGTATATTGACCTTGTGAAATATCCTGATTCTCTATCATAATTATTTCAGTTTAGGCCCAGAAGTCATATATGCATTACAGCTATAAATTTTATTCTACACATTTTCATTTATTGAAAACTAATTGTCAGAGCTAGAAGAAGATACATGAATAATGAAGCAGTGCTGGTTAAAAGATGCCTCTGTCAGGGACAGATCCAGGGTGAGGTGGAGTGGCATGGTCGTATCCCCTGCTTCCACAATATCTCATGTGCTCCACTTCCTCTCAGCCCCAGACAGCTTGGTCCTCTATGAAGTCCAAGAGTAAAATACTCTGAGGACATCAAACAAGGAGCAGGTGAAGAAATGGGGACCCACCCATTGCAGTTGCTGTCCCCAGCTAACTCAGAGGCAAGGAGAGCCCCAGGACCACTCCTGTTCTCATCCAGCTGGGTCTGCACAGAACAGCTGTATAGGGTGTCAGGCTTGGCAGCAGCAATAGCAGCAGTGGAAGGGTACCTGCTTCCTGCCCCCAAATCAACCAGGGACAGCAACCCCTGTAGGAGCAGGGAAGGAGAGAATGGGAGGGGAGCAGAGGTGCCTGAACTGTAGGGGGTGGGATACCAAAAGTTGTGGAGTGGCTGGAGGAATTTATTACCTGCTTCAGAAACTCAGTCAAGTCCCTGTTGCCCTGGTGCCCTTCCAGGGGCAAGAGCTGCAGCCAGCCTTGTGACACCAGCCACATCTCTTGTACCCCGCTTTTTGAATTCCTAGATCTGCCTATGGCTGCATATACTATGTGTTCCACTTTTACAAGAACATGAAAACAACTTGTATTGTCCTTATAATTTCCTCTCCATTCTAAACTGAATAATTCAGTGATTTGAGAGTGCATACTGTTCCAAAAGCAGAAAACCCTTGGAAAATGTTAGCAAAAACTGGTTTCACATTCTAGGCTTAACTTCAGTATCAGAAAAGACAGCTACTCTTAAGTAGCTGCACTTCATCTTTTCACAATCCATCCCAGGCCAGGCTACCTGGAGTGGGAAGCTAGAAGGTGATGCAGATGAGTGTGGAACCAGTGAAGGCAGGTACGGAATTCACTTCTTGAAACTCTGGAGCCAGACAGGATGATAGCTGAGGAATCTGGCATTTTTGTATGCTTCTATGTCTGCCATATATGTACTGGTTCTTAAAAGAACATGTCTTAATGCACCTAGTTCATTTCAAAGCCCAGAAAAGGGAGTTAGCAGCTGTGTTAACTGTAGGTGAGTACCTGGCCTAAATCTGAGATGCACAGCACCCATTCATGCTTGTATGTGATAAAGCTACTGATATTACTGCCTGACTTCCAGAGTGAGGGTCTGCTGTGTCTACAAGTTAATCTAGCCTATTTAAGGCATTTATATGGATAATTACTATATTATCTGAGCATTTTACACACATTATCCTTGCAACATGCCTCTGAGTCAGAAAAGTTCAAGTTTCCTGAACAAAAGCCTAAATGGGCTAAGAGAAAAATCACATAGTAAGTCTTTCATGAATCAGGGACTTTAACCAAGATTTCTCAACTCTTACGATGTTGCCTTAACTACTGAACCATTTTTTCCTCCCTTTAGATTGTCCTATCCTGAATCTTACCAAATTCAAAAATACAGTCCACTTAACATAAGGAAATGAACTATGTCCCTAAACCATGTTCTCAAATCAGGAACTCATAAATATAAAAACAACACACAACCCTTTTGAAAATAAAATACAAAATAATAAATGTACAAGTTATACATACTGGTCACACACAGAATCAAGTCCAATGTGATATGGAGGTGGTATGGTAGCCCACACAGGACAAAAATACTTGCTTTCCAAGGGCATCCCCTACAGCTGCATCCCACACAGGTGTAGGGATTCCCTTTCAAAAGTACTCTTTCCCCACATGCCTTTTAAATGTGATGGAGACAGCTAGCTATGACCTTGAAGTAGTAATTTAATCCTGGGGGCTGCATCCCTGTTTCTTCCATCCGTGACTACTCCTAACTTCTGTTATATTTTTGTTCTCATTCCCAAGAACATACAACACTAATTTACCTATACACTTATAATGTTACAAGGTTTCCCTAGCAAAGATATCTATAACAATTGTCTCAAAACATTTATAATATTCTAAGTGTTTAGAATTCTTTAGGATACTGTCCACTGACACAGATATTATCTGATATACCCTGTTCCTAAAAACACTTAGGTCAGTAACTCAGCAGAACAAAAACTACATCAATAATGAAAATCTATGAAGTAGAAGTAAGATGGCTGTGCTGCAGTAAAATATGGACTTTTTTTCTATTTAATAGGCATGACATAATTTTGTATATGATATCCTTACTTTTTTCACGTTTTTGTGGTTTCCTAGTACATTAATGTTACAAATGATATATCAAGTAAACACAACACCTAGAAAAGTACTGTGTTAAGTTTGTTTTTTATTTTAAATTAAGCTTTTAGGTTTGTAGTATGTTTAAAATACTAAAATGGCTTCTTGACCTTTTGGCTAAGAAGAAACATTTACTTTTAATGTTTTAAATAGCATGAGGTCATCTCTTATACAAGAATATTTACACTTAAGCTAATATCTGTACTACATTTAATTGAAATCATATTATAGCTCAAGATTTTTATTGTCAATGTGAAAGAGGTTTTAATGTTATAAGACCATAGAATCCATTGATGGCATCTGATGAAGTAGGGCATTGCATACAGAAGCTCAAACATATCTGTACCAGTTAGTCTCAAAAGTGCCACCCTGCCCTAACTTCTGCCTGGCCAGATTAATATCATTGAACAAGATATTAAGAATGTGAGAAAATCACAAAGACATAGTTGAGTTCCAAATAACAGTGTGTACTAACTACATACAAGTATACAAGGCCTAGCTACCTACTGCCACTGCTGTCACTCAGGCCTGATCTTCCTTAAAGAACTGAGCTGTTTGTGTTTGAACAGGTTACACTGAACCAGTTTAAGTACACACAGTTTGCCAAAGTCACATCAGTTTGCTAAATCTGTTTACGTTTTGTACTATGTTTACACCATTTAATTTGCAAAATCTATCATATAGTTCCCAGATCAGATCCTAGAAACAGTAAAGTCTGGGAGTTTTCTAAAGGTCAATATCGTGGGAAAGAAATGTCAGCCTGTCAGTTAGGCTTTAACTTGAGTAATTAAATCTGCTGGAAGGCATTCTGTTTAAACAGATGATTAGAGGAGTTGGGGCATTTCAATATTTGAACATTCTAGGAATATTTACTAGTTTAATTTCTTTAGTGTAAATGATACCCCAAAACTGGTAAAAGGTAATATTTCTAAGTCTATACTAAGAATTGAAACATTCCTAATGGCACCAGTAAGACAGAACCAATGTAATGGTTCAGTGTGTACACGCTAGCTCTGCCAATTCTTTTTCGTAGCTGCTGCAGTTTAGCCATGCTTCCACTCTAGCTCTGGTTTTAACTGCCTCATTTACAATGTTCTCTGTCCAGATTTCCTGACGCAACTTCTAGAGCTGTGGATCCAGGGGAATTTAGAGGAGCAACCAATACACTATATCAGCCAGTAATGGGGAAAAATCCAAACCATGTCAGTCTGAATAAGACTTAAGAGAAGTCCACATTGGATAGATTGTGCAGTCTTAGGGATATTTATCTAGGCTGGAAGCAAGCCTAATTTAAACAGTATTAGCTGTGCAAGTAAACTCATTGGATCATGTTTGTGTATGAATCTGAAGTGTTTTACAACATGTTAGGAGGGACCACATGGTTCTTAGAACAATACATTTCTCTAATATAAACAACATTTTAAGTCACAGAATATGTAATGTATTTTTAGAAATGATGCACTCAAACATTTAAAGAGTAACTTAAAGAGCAACTATATAGTGTTGTGAAATTTTTTTTTTGCTATTTAAAATAGTAAGCACTAAATAATGTGAATTCATGTATTTACTAAAAGTTGTAATAAATGTTATGTTTTGAATTATTTGCCCAGTTGTATAAAACATCCCATAGATATTCTCTTATTGGCTTCCTTGGGTCAAGCAACATAATCAAGGTGATATCTCTAAATATTATTCATAGTTATTGTTTTACTTAAAGCACAGTAATAAACTAGTTATTAGGATATCTGCACAGCACTGAACTGTACTGCCTAGACATAATCGTAAATATCTACAGCATGCACTTGTCTTTAAAACAAATCTCATCTGAGGATTTAATAGGATACGGTAATGTGCGAGAGATGTTGTAGCTGTGGTGGTCCAGAAATTATGCTAGAGGTAAGGATTTCTTAGAGTGTTCTCATTTATTGGACCAGCTATGTTTAACAGAACACACTGGCCACATCCACATGAGCATGGACGTTTGGTTCCCCAGGGGCTATTAGCAACAGGACACCTTGTGCTGCCACTAGTCACTAGTTGTCCCCTGGGAATGCCTGTGCCATGTACCTTCTGGAGTGTAGCAGGTTACCCCGGGTGGAGTAAGGGAGGCTGGGGCCAGCACTGGGATGGCCCCAGCAGCCTCACCGGGCGTCTTGGGGGACTCCTGGGGCTGCAGCAATGGCGATCCTGCTGCTCCGAGAATGGCCAGCAGCTGGAGTGTGGCTCTGCTTGGACAGGCTCTGGTTTTGAGCCACACATGCTGTGCCTGAGTGCTCCACTGCTTTTTTTTGCACGTGTATTTTTGACCCCTGGATGTCCAGTGATCAACTTGCCCCCCAGCCCTCCGATGCTCCTCCCTTCAGCATGGAGAACAGCTGAATGTGCGGTATCTGCCACTGCAGACATGTGTACTGCACAGCTGCACTTGGGATGCAGCCACTTTGGACAAGGGAGCACAATACCATTTCCTACCTCTACACAGATGCCCTCTGATTTCTCAGACATCCATCAGCTTCCACCATGCTACATTTTATGATGTACTAGACTCTAGTTCTAAAAACAACCAAACTGCAATAATAATTCCCAAACACTTCCTTCATGGCATGGTTTGGATAGGGACGATCCTGTCTCAGGCAGGGATTGAACTAGATGACCTCTGGAGGTTATCCTTTCCAGCCCTCCTGCTCTATTACTTTTTTTTCCCTCTGGAGCTCCTGGGATGTGTTGTGTAACTGCGCGGCTGCAGGATGTTTTTGATCTTCACCGACGGTAAAGTGCTAGCACCTGATAACAGGTGAAACTGTGCTCATGCTGTATGAGTTCTATCATGTCCTTTGTGCCTATGCAAATATATTTGGCATGACCCCTCCTTTTCCTCTTCCCCCCATCCTGAGCAAATAATTTACAGGGGCCGCTGCTCTGTCTGTGTTGGATCCAGGAGAGGAATACAAACGAAGGGGCTGCGTCTGCTGCAGACGTGCCCTTTTCGGGCAGGTATTTCATTTCGGAGGCAGCTGGCACATCGTTCTCTCCGGTGCCCACTAGATGGCACGGCTCGGTCTCGCAATGTCTTCGCCGCGGGCGTGCTCTGGCACGGCGGGGTGTTGATCATCATCAGGCTCGCGCTGCCCCGAGCCCGGGTTCATTTCCCTGCCTCGTGGCAACGACAACTTCCAAAGTTCAGGGCGGCAGAAGCGGGAATGGCCCCTCCTCTCAGGCTGCCAGGGACTGACGCAAATCGAACTGAAACGGCCAGGAGGGAAGGGACAGCCGTGGTTACTGCCAGACCTCGAGTGACCACGAGTGACCCCGTGGAAGGGCTCGCGGTCAGCACCGAGGGTTGAAGGGAGAGCCCTAGCTGAGAGGCCGCTCCTGGCTCCAGCTTGCCCGCGCCCAGGGCAGGAGAGCCAGGTTCGTCTCACTCCCATCTACGCCCCCAGCTCTGCTCCGTCCGCAGGACTCGGTGCAGCCAGGCCCGGGGGAGCCGGGCCCCGGGGCTGCCGCAGGCCGGGCAGGGCGCGTGCTGTCAACGCAAACAGCGCCCACAGATAGTTGCCAAGGGCACCTGAAGCACCCTGCATTACACCTTGAACCAGGCTGCTCCTAGCGCCGAGTTTTTATTGCCCCGGCCATAAATGGTTGTAAAGTCTTGCAAATCTTTCGCTGCCCCTAGCAATTAATAGCCCTATTTATTTTTCCCCCAAGGCAACAGCGCTTTGCCCTGGAGCGCTTGGAGCCCAAGACAAGGGGTTTGGTGCCTTCAGAATCTGATTTCTACGCTTTAAAGAAGTGTTTCTAGTTTGGGTACAAATAACCGAGGATGGGTCCTTTTATCCCCCACCTAAGGCAAGAGAAGAGGATAGGACGTGGAGGAGGGGGGGGGGCAGGAGGCATTCTTATCTGCTTGGGAATGGGCACTCTAAAACTGTGCCAAACACAAACTGAACATGGTCAAGAAGAGCTGGCTGTGGTTATGGGGCAAAATAAACCAAGTACAACATAGCCACCACCACCCCAAGCGGGTTGATCCTATTTCCTATAATAAAGGAAGCAGCAACCTGTGACCCGAAGGGAGCGCGGTCATCACGAGGGGGTCATTTGAAGGCCCTCGAGGGGCTCTCGCAGCTGAGCTGGAAGATCCGCCTCAGCCAAGCACTCGGCCTCTTCGGGAGACGCAGAGGAACAGCGCCCGGCCCCGTGAATGATTTACAGGGGAGCAGCTAAATCTCAGAAAGGCTCCGCCGCAGGGCGGGGAGCCACCAGCCTCTCTGCAGAGGCTGCTGCAGCCCGCCGATGCGCAGGAGGCTCGAGCTGGCCCCGGGTCCCTCCAGCCCCAGCAGGCGCCCGCGCGCCGAGGGGAACGAGCCCTTCTCCACCACATAGCAGGGACCTGGCCAGGCGGGTCGCAGGTGCCCCGGGCAGGCGGGGAGGGAGGCTGTGGCCGGGGTCCTACGCGGAGTCGCCTGCGAGGGGTCAGGAGCGAGAGCCGGGCTGCGGGATCCCTACTCCTGAGGCGACCCCGGGAAGTATTCGTTGTCCTCCGCGGCCTTTGTGGCCCGGCCCGCCTCCCACCCCACCCGGCCAGGGCCAGAGGCAGCACCTGTGGCTGCCACCGCCAGGGCCCCGGCATCTCGTCGGTTCTTGCGAAAGATCCTGCCCCTCCCACCCGGACTGCCCCAATATTATGATCCCCTCATCCACCCACCCAAAGAAACGCGTTCAAGGAGCGACAGAAATACGAGGCAGTGGAGGAAGACGGGGAGAGGAGGAAAGGCAGAGGATGTGATATCTAGGCACCCTGGTTCTCTTACGAGAGTCTGATTTTCGCCTGCCATATAAAAAGATGCAAGGAGAAGGGAAGGCACCCCTCCCTCCCCCGCCCCAGTCCTTCTTGGCCCCCGAAGTAGGGGCCAGTCCTAAAATAATTGAGAGGAGAAACTGAAGTGATAATGAAAAGCCCAAGTCTTCCGGTGAATGCGACGTGGCCCTGTAGATTCCCGCAGCGGTGCAGGCAGCCCAGGGAGCTAGCTGTGCACGAGCGCCGACAGCCCCTTTCCCCTGGGTTGACCCGTTCCCCGCACGTGTGTCGGCTCTGCGGCGGTCTGAACAGTCTGTGGCGTCATAAACGCGTGGAATCGATTCGTCTGTGGCGTCATAAACTCATGGAATCGTCGTCGGGTTCATTTTCTTCCAATTAAAGCAAAAACCAAAAGGTGCCTTTTGGTTATGCCTAGAACCTGACAGAGCCAATCCCGGGAGGTTCAGGTTAGCAGATGGACCGGTGCAAACTCCTGGTAGTAACAGCCCCTGTTCGAACTTCCCGCCTGGTCCTCTGCATTACTGCGGGGTGCGCTTTAACCAGCACTGGGAACATTATTTATTCCCCGCTGGTAGCACCTTCCACGCAGCCCCCCTAGCAATTTATCTGCCACCGGAGATGGACAAAATATGTCCCTCTAAAATCTTCCAAAGTGACTTTTATTGGCCTTTAAAAATAACCTTTACAATAATCTCGGAGGTGCTGCAAGCTATTTACATCGGCATTGTTAAACAGCTGGAGAGTTATTTCTGTTAATCACGAGCGTTTCCCGAATTGTAACGTTGTCAGCTGGAGTCCAGATCGCTCCCTCCCCAGCGAGAAGAGTCCTCGTCCGATTTGGAGTCTCCCGTGTAACACTTCAAATGAAAGTCTTCCACTCCTCAAGGCAGAGGTAATGCTGTCACGACACACAGTCAGAAAGAACTTGCTGGGAAAACCAATAATCACCGATCGCATTGAGATGCGAGAGGGAGAGGCGTTTTTCATGTTATTTTTCACTCCTTTATTTCAAAGTGCTTTCCCCGGTTTTCCGTCTGGTTAAATCAGCAATGTCCGTGTGGTGGGATTCAGAAACGCTTATAGCCATAGTGAGAAAGACTTCTACGACTTGGCCAAGCGAATGGCTACGCTTATAGCCATAGTGAGAATGACGCCTTCGGAGCCCTTCGTTTTTGTCTGTCAGATCCCGTCCTCAGACACACCCGTGTGGCCCCACAGGTGCCTCTAGCAGGGTCCAGATAACACCTCGGTTACATCAAGGTTATTAGATGTCATCTTCCTGATGGCAACAAGTGTGACTGAAGAGAGAATTTTGCCCATCATGGTCTAGATACCTCAGCTACTAAGTGTGTTCCTGGGAGCAGCACCTCAGAAATATTCGTTGGCTTCAACAAGCCCGCAAAAGACCATCACTCCTTAGTTCAATCCACCTCCCCATTAGAGTACAATGCTCGCCGCTCCCTTGTCACAGTTTCTCCCAGGGTTGGGAGCAGTCATGAATTTCTGCCTAATGTCTTTAGAGACTGGAAGCACCTTTAATAAAAAAGCCTTATCTCACTTTGGTACACACACACACACACATACACACACACACACACACGTGTAGAGAAACCTGAACCAAAGGGAGCAGACACTTTTTAAAGCCTTGATTCCCTTCTCTCTCTATATATTAGAGAATTATTTACACACATACTTATATATCTTCATTTAGATTCCCTTCTCTCTCTATATATATTAGATAATTATATATCTCTCTGTATATAGATATATGCATACATATATCTGTATACATCTCTCCATATATAGACATATATAGATATATGTATACATACCTCTTTCTCTCTTTATATAGATATATATGTGTGTATGTGTGTATATAAAATTCTCTAATAGGGGTGTGATTGTGTATGCACACGTATATATACACCCTCCATATATTAAAGAATTATATCTATCTATCTATCTATCTCAAGTTCGCTCCGAAAAGGATGTCTTCGCTACAAGATTCAGTGAAGCAAAGACTTCGAAAGAGACTAAGGAAACTTTTGATCCTGCAGAGAAATCCAGCCAGTTGATCTCCACGGTATGGTTACTACACATATAATCATGCACCGAATAGATGAGGGAAGAAAAGCCTAAAGGACTAGCCGTCCTCCACGGGATCCGCCTGTTTCACTTGTTCTGATTGTCCCCGGTAATCACACGATGAATTTAGGCATCTCTACTTGTGCGCTCATTTGTGCCCTGGACTCATAAAACGCACGGGTGGCTTGGCCAAGTCGAGGAGCGCAGCGGAGAGGGGGAGACGCCCTGTGGAATCTGGAGCCTCCGCGCTGAAGCCGGGGCCCGCCGGAGCGCTGCGCGGGTGCAGGCGGGCTCCAGTGGTCGGGGGCACCAGATGCAAGGCAAACACAAGCCGGCGCGGCGGTCAAACGAGTTGTTCTTGGCTGTGGAGAAACAAACAAACAAACAAAAAACCCCTCCCCTTTTCCTGACGTTCTCGGGTCAGCATCCCTGTCATTGAAAAGGGGAAGCAGCGCTATTAAATACACCCGTAATAAAAGGGGCACCTGTGAGCAGTCCCACTGCATTTCTCCGGCCACTACAGTCCCTCCCTCCCAGCTCTGTGGTTCAGGACAGCTCCTTAGCGGAGTCCTCTTCTGCCTCTGCTCACTACCAAGCCCCTGGTTGTGGGAGCGGGTGCTGGAGGGGCAGGGGGCATTGCTGCTCGAGGCGGGCTGTGGCCGGGTCGTGCTGGCGCCTGCCGAGAATCAGGCCCCAGGGCAAGGGGATGTCAAGTGGAGACCGCCTGGGCAGTGTGCTGGTGCCCCCGGAGTGAAGGAACTCTCTTCCCACAACAATGGAGCGAGGGCTCGCAAACCAGGCGCCGGAAGAGCCTATTTCTTCCTCCTGCCAGAGCAGCAGGAGCCTGGCGGGTGTGTGCTCCGGGCTGGGCCATCCCCTCGGGCTCCGCAGGGCCCGGCAGGGCAAGGCACTTCCCAGCAGAGCAGGGGCCAGCGTTGCCTCGCCGTGCGGCGGGCAGGCGGCAGCTTTCGGTTTCAGTGAGAAGCCTGGTTACTGTTTAACATCCCCACCCACGTTTCAGTTTGTTTAGTAAATCGATCTGAGGCTGGGGCTCGGGCTGCTGCCCTGTCGTCATTGAGCGAAGTGAATATCCCCCGTAGAGCACACACTAACGCCGGTGCAAGAGAAACCTAAAGGCTCCAGGAGTAGAGAGGGGTCAGGGCGGGGGGAGGGAGGCTTGCCAGGCGCCCGAGGGCGGGTGGGAGTCGGCCCCTGGGAGATGCTGCTACTGCCGCCGCCGCCGCCGCCGCCGCCCTGACTTGCAAGAGCTGCGGCGCGGGAAGCACGGGAGCGACTCTGCCCGGCAGGTAAGTTGCACTTGTGTCAGCGCCACTGGGAAGAGCTCGGCCCGTACGCGCCCGCCGGCCCACCCCGACCCCGACCCCGACCCCGAGCCGCCGCTTTATTCGGGGTTGCAAAGCCAAATGCCAAACAAAGCAGACTTCAGTCCGACTGCGCGAGGGGAGAAGTTCCTTCCCATTTCTGTATCGATTTGGAGCGGGTTACGATGAGCCTCTCTCCTCAGTGATGTGAAGACCTCCCTCTTTAGAAGGCCGTGGGGGCGGGACGAGAGATCGCGGGGCTGCGAGCACTGGGCTTTTTCTTCTGCCAGTGGCTAGTCCTCTAGAGAGCACGTCGGGATGATTTGGAGAACTGTCAAGGGTTTTAGTTTTTGTAGTTAAAAAAAAAGAAAGAAAAGTAACGTCCCTGTCCACCCAAAGCTCTGTGTGCCACCTTTCTCAGTTCCGCCCCCTTTCCCAGTGAAGCACGTTGCTTAGTTGTTGGGCTGGGGAGCCTAATAGGGCTTGGCAATTACTGAATGCTTTGTCAGGGGAACCTGAAGCTCTCCAGCTTTTTTAAAAAAGGTAACAGTATTGTGGCATTCCTTGCAAAGGCCCAAACCCCAGGAATGACCTGGATTTCACAGCCGCCTCCTTATCAAATTGTAGGGCCTACCAGAGTTTGCAGCTCACCTATGCAATTTTAAAGGCAAATAGGGGAATAAAAACCTGTGACACTAACTTTCATTCCTGCTACTTGGCTTGGAAAATACGTTCAAATATTATAAGCACACACTATGCTACAAACACAACCCATTTTTCAAAGGTGTTTTCACGTCTGGCAGAGGCAATAATGCATCTTGAATAAGCCATCACCAACCCTCTTTGGGTAGCTATCAGCCTGTCTCAAATTGCTATTGCTTGCATATGTATTACTGAGAAGTTGTGATTTTTCCTATATGTATTATGCAGCCAATAAAGAATTTAAAGTGCTATTTACATAATTATTAATTACATACAGGACAATTCACTTAGTGAGTGAGACTGAACATGTTAAACAGTTTTCAAGGTCAGACTTTAGAATGCACTAAAGAGTTACTGAGAAAACTATAAAGAACTAAATAAATACTGTGCACTATGATGGAGCTCATGCAACAAGCTCAGAATAAAAAGGAAACATTCAGTTATATCCAGGGGTTGATGAAGTATTATATGAACAATAAATTAGTCCTCCCCTTCTTTCTCTCTCCCATTTTTTATTTTTATTACATTCGTGATTCTTTTGTAACGCCATCCATATTTCCCATCATTCCTTGGTGTCTTTGAAGTTTTGAGTATGAGAAAAAAAAATGTTTAAGAGTGCTAGTTTCATTGTCTGGTGCTCAGTTCCCTGTCCCTTTCCTCCCCTCTTGCTGATGCACACCAGCGCTGCCTGAGGCTCACCTCATACACATTAAAAAAATCAAGTGTAGTACAAGATCATGAAGTAGTTCTCTTGCTCAGAACATTACCTTTCATTTCTGCAGCTCACACATTTGGAGTATATAAAATTCTCTGCACTGGCTCCTCAACACTCCTCAGCGCAAAGAATTACTCTCCTTACAGCTTATTTTCTATGATAACAGGTTAAATTCTCATCTCTTCTGTGAATTCATGCCAGCCTGAATCCAGTTCAGCTCATAGGCCCACCACGCTAGTTTGCTACAATTTCTTTGTGCACAGAGAAACCACAAAAAACTTCTGAACTTGGTATGGTATAGGAGGATGTCCATGTGGCAAAGAGTTGATAGAGCAGTTATGCCACCTCTCCCCCTCTCTTCCCAGTAACGCCAATATAAAGGGCATAGCTGAGGAGAAAAAAGGAAGCATGACTAGGGGATTTCTGTGACCTGGAAATCCCAATTTGCTCTGCTAGTCTTTTTGGCCTCTGCAATTAGGTTTAAATCACAGCATCCCTGATGTTGCTTTAGTTTATATTTGGGGATAAATGGGGTCCTGTCTCTGGAAAAGGACATTTCAAGATAGAATAAAGCTATGTTTCATTAGCTTCCTTGGGTTTTGTGCCTAGCCTAGAGTGACTGGATATGAAAACTGGGGATCATATTCTACTCTATTTCACTAGCATATTTGAAAATAATTTTGTCTAATTTGTCATTTATAAAAGCAAAGGAGATACTGAACTTTAAATTTCTTCTTGCCTGGAGCTTATGAACTGAATCCTTCTTGGGTTGTGAATACCCTACTCTTCCATAGCCTCCTTCTGGATTCAGTTCACACTTTTCAGAATAGATCCTGAGTGAGAAAGATTTAGTACACATCCTCAGTGTCACATGTCCTTATGTGCAGCATTTTATATATCCATCTCCTCTGGCTCCTTGTCAGCTATGGGGAAAATAAAAGGCTGCCTTAGGCTTGTACTATCCTTTTATAATATATGAATCCACCAAAAAAATCAGACATACCTTTTTAAGATGTTCAAGAATTAGTAATGCAGGACTTGGGATTTTGATTTTGTAATACTTATAGTAAAAAGACTGTGCTAAATAGGTAATTTCTGAGTAGTTGGTAAAACATTATAATTTTCTGTTTGTGGGGAGGGATTGTATTAGATCAAAAATTGAAAAAAGTATAATACTGTGGTAGTTGATTTAAGAATGAATCATTGAGAAACCTAAGTGAATCATTATAGACAGCTTTTGCCCTCTGTAAAAGTCGGCAAATGTACTCGATTTGTTAATCTATACACCTGTGCTGTAGTCTATATATATAGACTTTACCCTTGTTTCCTTTGTTTGTCTCTTTACCCACAGGTACTACACAGTGTTGTATTATTGTATTGTAACTATTTCTGGCAAAACAGCTTTTGGACTGGTTATTTGATCTTACTTGTTCTGCTATTCTGGGATCGGACAACCTTTATGCTATTGAAAATTAAAGATCCTTCCCTAGCTAGAGTTACAGCATATATGGTTTTAAAGATTGGTTGAATAATTTCTTTTAATCTTTTATTTAACTGAGAAACTCAGTTGTCTGGACAGCCTTTTTTTTGTTCCATAAGTACAAGAAGAGGTGAAAAGGTCTTCACTATAATGACATTAAGTAAGAAATTTAGCAGTTACATTTCCTATATCTTGCGTAGAATTGTGTTAATTGCTGTTCAGTATATGATGGATGAGTTGTTCTTCTGAGAAGATAAAGTTTGGTATCACAGATTGGGATTTTTTTGTGTTAAACCGTTTACATGCTTTGCACAAACATATTGTCTTTGTAATATACTATATGTTAACTTAGGCTAAGCACAGAAGTCAAAAAGCCTCAGGCTGAATCGATTTCATCTTTTCAGGTTAGTCCAAACTGCATAGATTGAACTGATAAGCAAGTGAACAGATGTTCACTTTTGATTCCAGAAATTCAGCCACATGCTGGCAGTGAATAAGGCCAGAAACCAGAGGGATGCTAGCCCATTTATTTAACCTAAATCAGTTAAGTCTGATACTACAGCCATCCAGGTTTATCCTATATTAATTTTGGCCAGTTTGAAAGTGGTTTATATGCATTGAACTTCTGTTGTGTTACAGATTTGAGACAGTTTCCAAACAGTTATACTGGTTTATGTTTAATTTCTATCCCTAGCCTGAAAGATACACACATTAAATGGACCTTGTTTGAGATGCACTTTCTTCTGATCCATCTCTATGTCTTTTACCTTTTAAAGCACAGTGTATCTTAATAAAGAGCAAATGATTTGCACCACAGGGAAAAAGTGTGCATAATGAGCAGTTCATCAGGTAGATCAGAGATATATTAATGCGTCTTTCATCAGCCTTGATTCAATTAAATATTTTTCTTTTCAAATTTTCAATTAAAAACCCCTAGAAATCAAGTTGGAATAGTGTATGTAATATCATAACTGAAATCTATCAAACTGAAAAGCTCAAGCCACACTTTCAAACCTTTTTCAATTGTCAATTTAAGTTAATTGAAAATGAAAGGTCTTGGTTTCAGGATTGGGCCATTTAAATGGAAGCACGCTGCTTTCATTTTGTAGAAGGGCAATCTCCCTCCACATACCTATTTTTAAAAGGTTCATTCATAATTCTCCCTTCACACTTCTATTGGAGATGACAGAATTCATTATTTTGAGTTCTTGAACTATTTTTCTGCAACTTGGGTGATGAATTGTACGAGATTTGGTTCACAACATGACATGGCAGCCTATAAGATTTAAAATTCTCAGGGACAGATTTTTGCCTCTGTGGCATGCTTCTACAATGGGTGCAGGAATCCTTAGTCCAGATCCTCAGCCTCCCCCCTTCCACCTCACATCAAGTATCAGGGCAAGATATTCGTCTGGTACAGACAAATGTTTTAGGAAGGGACTGGAATCATATATTCCACTATAGTTTTCTGGCTTGTGAGCACAAAAACTTTGCAGTTAGTATCATCTACTTGCCAGGGGTGCTTTCTGAATATCCTAATCATATATGCCACATTCCGTGGTTGTCCCAAATTCCTGTAGCAGGAGGTTTATAACAATATCTTTTCTCTCATGTTTTATTCCTAATGGAGCAGTCTGTTCATAAAGTTTATATTATTATTATTTACTTATGAAAACAGTCCCTAAATATTCAGTTGCGTGCATGATAATGCAGCCTCAAATACAGGATGTAAGGTTTATGGTGGGAGGTAGGCTGCTGATGTTCTTCCAAATCTTTTCACACTAGACTGTTCAGTTGCTTCAGATATAAGCAAATAGCTGCATGGATCCCTGAGCTTGGTTTTTTCTTGGTAGGGCTTTAGTATACAGTACACATGGGCTTTGCTAGGCAAATTGGATGTGGTAGTGCCATTCTAGGAGAAAACAAATAGTAGTATCTTCCAGATGATCTTAGGGAATCAAAATGAGATATCACTCAGCAGCTTGTGCAGTTCTGTCTTTTTTTGTTTCTCATGGGACACTAACTAGTTAAGACTGACATTTAAATTCTCATTCCTGGACTACCTGAGTTAATCTTACAGAGCTGACTGTGGCAGCTCACACTCTCCAAAGTGATGTTTCAGGCTCTTTGCAGACTTGTATCTGTATGAATTACCCTTAGTTTACTGTTTCAAGTGTTTTTTGCAGCTGTAACGGCTAGACATTTCCTTTTTTAAAATGGAAGAAAAATTTGGAGAATGTGGCACCTTCAGATGTGTATTTGTCACAAGGCCACTTTCTCTCCCATTTCTAAGCTTTCTGAAGAAAGCTGTGAAAACAGAAAGAGAAGGTATTCAGTGCCCCTGTCTTTTTGACACACCTTTTAAAATGTCAGTATTTACACTCTTAGTTTTCAAGAAAATTATATGAGATTGACAGCTTCAAGGGGAGACTCGAGTCCTTTAATTTGCCAAACCAGCAAAAGTGGGTAGCAGTAGAACTAATTTGCATCTCCTGTCTCACCAGAGCCCTTAATTTGAGCATTTTGTTTTAAGAGAATATCTAAAATAAAACATATTACATATCAGTGTCAGTATTATATTGTTGTTATTACTGTTGTTGTTATTCAACATGGAGCTTGGCACCCTAGAGAATAATCACAGTCCCTTTCCAAAGATATGTACTATCTAAATTAGATATAGGAGCTAAGAGGTAGTTAGCACCTCACAGAAGATTCAGGAGTTTGTTTGGTATCTTTTTTTTTATCCACTGAGCTCTAGCGGTTGTGAAAACTGCCAAATCCATGCTGCTTGTATCTTTTGCCTCTTCCTTAGAAAACAAAAAGGATGCCTGTGGTGTTTGCTTTTTGTGGAGTGGTGATTCAGTTATTAAGAACTACACTAGAATTACAAACTCATTTCACATAAACTGTTGAACAAGCATTAGATAAGGAAAGATTCCAGATTTCATTACAAATCACATTAACTGTTCCCTTCCCCATTTCAGTGCTGGTCATTGTATTGAGTGTGTTCCTATACTGTCATCATGGACTTTGTTGAAAATAGCTTTTCCTATTCGAGGCTTTGATCAGACAGACAAATGGCAATTATCTTAGATGGATTTGCTGTCTACTGAATTGGCTTTTAGGGCAATAGGGTTTGTTTCATTTGTTCAGTTATTCCTCAGTCTTTGCTTCTAACTTGTCATTTGGAAAACTCAAATAATAATTCTTACTATGAAAATGTAGGGGTATTTTTTAATTTACCTGAGAGCTGCTGCCTATGTAAATACGTATGTGCTCTTATGTTGTCTGTTTGTATTTAGGAAAGTTATTATAGTTTCTCTTTGGGATGTCTAGATTTTATACTACGTGGACTCTTCCATAAGGATCTATATTTCAAAGCTGCTTTTAGTGTCTTTCAGAGTCTGATGTCTCTATTCACTTTTAAAACTCTCTCCCTTTTTTGTTGTTGCTTTTGGGGTTTTGTGCATTTTCTAGTACAGAAAACCCTTGCTATTTGTGGGTTCAGCATTTGCAGTTTCAAATATTTGTGAATGCTGAACTTGCATCTTAAATACACTTACAGGATCTCCTCAGGAGCTCCACGCTTGCCACTGCTGGGTTTCCACTGCTGCAAGCTCAGCCATGTCCCCCCCAGCCACTGGGGCACTGTGTTCATGACGTTCGTGAATGCAATGCCCTATTCACAGATTTCACCATTCGTGGTGATCTCCCCACAAATAGTGAGAGCTGCGTGTATTCTTGCTCTTTGCTTTGAGCTTCAGTGAGTGTTGATATTAGTATTAAATATATAACTTTAACAAGTGGTTTTGAGGGACTTGGAAGCAACACTTTCTTGTCAAACATCTCTGAAGTGCCAGAACTCAATTTGACTTAAATTTAAGGTATAATTATCAATGTGAGTGTCATAATAGGAGCAGTTTTGGCCACAAATTGCTAGTGGAAAAATAGTAAGGAGAAAGCGACACCATCAATTTCAACACCACTCTTATCTTTCTGCTTATCATTTTAGAATCTCAGAGATAAAGAGCTATAATTCATAATAGGCCCATCAAGATAAAAATGCTACACAAAGAAAATCCTGTAATTTTATCAAAGAAAAAGGATATACCCAAAAAAGAGAGACATCCTGCATTAGAATTTCCACAGGTGATGGAAAGCAGAGGTGGATTCTTTGAGATGAGAATTCGGAATTCTGTTTATTAATTCCTGCTTTGCTTCTGGATTGAGAACTGATGCTTTGAGGTGAACACATTTGAGTGAGGCATGGATAGGTTGTCCTGTCACATTATTTGCATCATATCTGAAAACATGTTACATAGTGCTAGGATCCTATTGTTGCTACTGTTATTTGACATTGAACTTGGCACCCCATAAAATTAGTCCCCTCCAAAGGAATATACAATTTAAATTAGATATTAAATTAAATTAAATTATATATAGGTGCTAAGAGGTAGTTAGCACCAGGGGCAATGCATAGGGGGTGCACGTGGGTGTACGCGCACCCCCTTAGCATGGCAATGCACCCCCTAAAAAAAGGTGCCGCTGACACTTGGACAGTCGCCACTTGCCGCCTCATTGCTGACACTGCTGCTGGTAGCTGTAGGTGGTCACTGACCCCTGATTGTCACTTGCCACCCTCCCCCTGCTGCCACCAGTGCTGGCAGTGTCTGTGAGAGCTCTGCACTTACCACTGTGAGAGCTGTGCACCTACCACTGCTGCGCTCCTGCTGCTGCCAGCGCAGCTGTACACCCTTCCCTCCTCCCCCCACCAGCTACTGGGGGCATGCGTCATTCATGGTTAACACCTCAAAGAACTAAGGAATTGGGTTTGGGAGTTTGTTCAGTTTGATCTATTTTTGTTTGTTTTTTTAAACTGAGCTTTAGTATTTGTGAAAAGTGGCAAATTTGGGAAGCTTGGAAATAGAAGCCTCTGTTGATCAGCAAGTTTTCTTACATAAGTTTTTCCCACATCAGTCTTGTATTCTCATATTCAGAAACAGGAAGGTAATTCAGTTTTCATGCTCTTTCTGTCTTTCTCCACCCCATTGACACTGTCGACAAAGGTAAATAGCATGGGTAGATTTTTGTGGTGTGGATGCTTGCTTTCTAGAACCTTGATTGAAGTCAACAATTCACGCATCATTTAAACAGTATATCAAGTAATGTTTAGTACAAGTAATAAGTACAATGATATGAACAAGTAACTACATTCTAGCAATGCTTTTCAATAGTAATGCTATGAGTCTCTTAAAACTTCGAACAAATGTGGGAAACTTTAAATCACACAATTTACAGCCCAAGGATAAGGAGCCCTAAGCAAGCTACCAAAGAAAAAATCAGCTGAAAAAAAGAATTGAAATTTTAACAAAAATTTCAACATGTGTTTGTAGCTTAATAGCATAACTTTTAACTTATTTTATTTGAATAGGTCAAGTTATTTGTCTCCCAAGATTTACCTATTTGATGCTGAAAAAAAGGTAGAAAATGAAACATGCTGCCAGTACCCTGGTAAAGAGTTTTGTAAGAATGTATGGTACCACGTAGAGTCAAATGGATGTTTTAAAATAGGTTATATAAAGCAGAAAAATCCTTGGCAGGAAGAAAATGAATACAGCTCAGACTGGACTGGAGAACAATAACAACTCAGTGACTGCAGTAAATACTTTAACCCTTTGAGCACTTTGTCTTTCTTTGCTTTGTAGTTAATCTAAGTCCATTATTTTCCTCAAAGTAGCAGATCAGAATCTCCATATAGGAGCTATAGAAATAATGGTGCCTAGCTGTTACAATTCTTCTGTATTAAGAGGGGCCAAGAAGCAACAGTCCCTATAACCTTACAGGAAACTCAAGATCATATAGTTAAAAGGACATGTAGAGGCTGCCATCAGGTAGGTGCTAGCAGGTCTTAAAAGCCTTGAAAGGGTGGCTGTGCTCTGAAAAGGGACTGTAAACATGGTTTCTTCCAACTTGACATCTATGATCTCTATGGATCGTTCATCAGCATAATAGTTTCTTAGCCTGTGGAAAATTTCATTCTAACTCCAGTCAGTATGAAATTACAAGCCCTAGTCCAGTAGCTCTCAACCTTTTTTGTACCAGGACCCATTTGCAAACATTGATGGCCAGTCCCTCAGTCCCAACCCACTGTCCCCTCTTAGCCCCCGAATGCCCCCCCTCCCCAGGCAAGGTAAAAGCCACATTTTCTCACACATTTCTTCTTTAAATGAGAATCCATTTTTAAAGTTTGTTCATATATTTTTGTGACCCACTTTTGGGTTGAGATCCATGAGTTGAGAAACACTGCCTTAGTCAGCCCTGCTTATGCCTCAGTCCAAAAACAGGACACTCTGAAGAATGGTTATGAGGTGCACTTGTGTATTTAAAGCAAATCTACATGGCTACGCCCTGTCTCTGAGCATACTTCCTGATCCTGGAGTGCAGAGTACCATTATATCTATTTGCTAGATGAAGAACTTGAAGTACCCTGCAGTCCTTTGCTGAGACAGCAGACATATTTTCTCGGGTGCCAAGGAAGTTCTATTACCTGCAGAAGCATAACCAGCAATTTTAGCACCTTTTGTGTGTAGGAGGATGCTGAGTGCCAGAGAACCATGGGTTGGGGAATTCCAAGGCTGGAGAACAGCAGTGCAGAGTTCAGGATGCTGCTAGTGCTGTCTCTAGACTGACCCCCCAGCTACTGCCATATTTACCCCACTCTAGTTACATTCCTGATGATTATTTACTAGTGACCTTACTTCCTGCAGGAACTGCACAGGATTTTTTATCTTCTTTCTTTCAGTTATGACTTTTCCCCTTTTTTGTCTCTAAGGGGCAGAATTTTCTTTCTTTAAACTGTCATCTATTCCAATTCCCCTTGAAGTCAAAATTCTAACTGATTTCAGTGGGTACTAGATTGGGCCCCCTCAGATGGAGTCTGACTCAGTACAGATCTACTTGAATAGTGAGGACTGATCAGTGTAGTGCGTGTAGAGGAAACATTGTCAGAGAAGCTGGCTTTATATATGCACATTCATCTTTCAGTTCTGTGAGGAAATTAGAAGCTCCAGGAGGCAACCAAGGCTAATGTTAGGGAAGTAGCTGCTTTTGAGAAGACCTAAGTGTGTGTGAACACAGTAAAAGAACAAAAAAACTCTATCTAGCACAGTGGTTCTCAACCTTTTTAGGTTTGAGGTATTAGGTTCATAGTATTAATGTATCCCTAGGAAAATGCCAGCTCTTAGTTTTCACTCATTTTTTGAATACAGAAAAATTATAGAGCACTTATTTTGTTGCAGAGAACTGAGAGAGACCACAACAGGTCAGAGTGTTTTTAACACTTTGGATTCCTATTTGAAATCTCTGGGTTTATCTTGTGAGCCGTGTTTGCATACCCAATAATACTAACATTTTATGGCATCCTGCAGCACCCTTGAAAGGATCTCAAGGCACGCCGGTGTACTGCAGCACCCTGGTTGAGAATCAGTGATCTAGCACTCCTGCAGCTGTGCTCACATCATCGTGTAGAATTCAGACAGGCATATTTCCCCTCAGGTAAGTGTTTCTGTACATGGCTACTGTTAGATCAGATCACTGCTGTTGCAATGATGTAATTGCACTGGTGTTGGAAGATGCCAACATATGTTTAAAGTCTAAATAAAGCTTACAAATCAGAATTTGTCTGAATCCTGTGCTATCCATAAGTTAGAGTGAATATGTTAAGTAATATGAGAATGCTAGTTGCCCAGCTTCTCATAGTGTCATAAAGCACTTAATTCTGTTTTCAGTTTGTGATATAGATCCCTCTTGAAAATCAGTAACTTGCCTCTGAGTCCTGCATCTTGATCTAAATCCATTTAGAACCACTTTATATGACTCATTAGTTATATAATTTAACGGGGAAAAACCCCCAACTACTAACAGTTATATTGTGTGTTTATTTTTTTCCAGCTATAAGAAATGTTGATAACACTACCTGTACTTCCTAGTATATCAACATTTGAGTTTAAATTGTAAATAGACCAGAGTTCCTGAAACTGAAGTCCATCAAGCTCTTAGTGGTTTGCAGTATGCTACAGAGTAACTTGGAACTGTCTCATCTTCCTTATTTCTAGCTGCTAAGTTGTATTAACAGAAGGCAAAATACATTAAATAATTTCCCAAGTATACTTCTCCATAAAAGCATTAAATAGTTGCCAGAGGGATGGT
This sequence comes from Caiman crocodilus, assembly GCA_030014935.1. Classification (NCBI taxonomy): domain Eukaryota; kingdom Metazoa; phylum Chordata; order Crocodylia; family Alligatoridae; genus Caiman; species Caiman crocodilus. The sequence continues at coordinate 52,284,112 of JAGPOW010000261.1, read as the reverse complement.
ATGCAACTATGCATGAGAACAAAGATACTCTGTACAACTGAATGTAGTTTTAATAGGTGGGGAAATCATTCACAAGACAGTCTCTTTATCTAACCGTCAACTACACTATGAAAAATTTGTGAACCCCTTAATTACACTATTTGGTAGAGTATCACTGAGGCTTAGGCAAAACTACCACTGTGTGTTTCGAAGTTGCATGCTCGAAGCAATGGCAGGATAAAAGGTCTTCTGGTCTTATTCATAGATGTCAATCTGTAATGATACAAAATCTTTTAAGTTCCTTGAAGTAACACTGGGAGAATTAAGCAAAATGAAATAAATGGGAAAGGTCTGATGTTGATCTACAGGAAAACAGAAGATAAGTGTTATTTGACTTGGCTGTCATATGTTATAAATGTATTCAGAAGTAAGATTCAGTATGCTTATAAATACAGTAACATCTACTTTTTCAGTGTATTGAGATGTATAGTAATACCAAAGCGCATGTGGAAATATCTAAATATGCTTTTAAGAAAAAAATAGTACTTATTAGTAATTGCTTGATTAGTATCACAAAACTATTTGTGATTAATGTATGTGCATCAGTACTCCATTAGAGACAGCCAGTGAAATGCCACATTTTATATTTAGGAATCTCATTTTAACAATTAAATTTGTTTTGTTCACCCACTTTATTTTATTTTTAAGAATGGGTTTCTACTCAAGAAAAAAAGCTCAGATTTTTGTCTTTTAAATAAAGATTTCAAATAAACAAGTTGACAGCTGGGCAATTTGGTACTTGGCAACCTATCTTAAATTTAGCTTCTGTCAAAGGACATCACTTATTTTTTTTTTTGCAAAATTTTGTATGTTCCACATATTTGGTATTCCATAACTATCAATTTTAGCAATTGCTTGCATCATAACTGGAAGGGCTGTTCAACTGGTGGCCCGTTCACATCAGGGCTGTTCATCTGGTAGCCTGCAAGCCATATTCAACTGATGAATGGTTAAATCATGGTCCATTGGTCCAGAAACCCTGTGGTAGGGTAAGTGGTGATAACGTTATCCCTCCTGCCTGCCAATTGTTGTGTCAGTGTTGGAGATGCCTTTGGACTGTGTCAGGGTGAGCAGTGGCAGTGTTAATGCCATGGGTGCCCATCACCCCACTATTTAATTTTTGGGTTGAGTTCTCTGTTAGGGGTGTCTTTTGGTAGTAAGGCAAGCAGTAGCAGTGCAGTCAGTATATAGAGATTAATACCACCTGCCACACTGCTGGCATCGGGTTGTCCAGCCTGTGAGAAATCCTACAGTCCAGATCTGGCCCACTCACCCAAATGAGTTGGGTGGCCCCAGTATACATAATTGTAGATGTAGACCTGTGATTCTGAGCAGTTGATCAGCTTTAGCTTGGGAAAACAGCTCCTTGCTTTGTTATATGACAGATAAAGCATGAGATTCCAGGTTAGTCAAGCACTAGATTTGCTGCCAGGAGATCTTTAGGAAAGAAGGAAGGAGATTTAAAGAAGAATCCTCATCAGCTTTTGCTACAATTATTTTAGTCATAGCCACATGTCCTGTCCTTTGAATATAAGTCCTATTCAAGGCTAAAGCTTATGTTTATTGCAGCCAGTCCACAGGGCTGCTCTTAGATAGCTCTTAGGTAGATGGCTTCTCTTCTACATTGCTAACTGTCATTTAGTTTTTAGTCTAAGATGATAGGATGAAACAAAAGTTGATATGTTGAATACCTGTTTTTTTCAGGGATTCAAGCAAAGTGGGATAAGATCTTAAACATTTAGGCTGGATCCAGCCGTGTAGGCAAGTGCAGTTTGTGGTGCTGCAAACCTCTTGCCTGCATGCTTAGCACATGAAAACATGTCCTGCACTACAAATTTGCAGTGCAGAAGAAAAAACTGCTACTTGGAAATCCCAGTAACAACCCCCCCCCCACAAAAAAAGCAGTGCAGCACATGCCACAGGAGCATGCAGTGGCAGACACAGAGGCTTGATCCTCCATGGAGATGCTCTGGCGCCCAGCCAGAGTATCTCCCCTCCTCTAGCAATCCCCTGGCTCCTCCAGCACAGTGGAAGCTGGGAGGAGCAAGGAAATGGCAATTTCCCCAAAGCAGGGTAATTTTCCCCACACCAAATGGCATGTAAAATAGGACCTGGCTTCAGATATCCAGAAATGAAAAGTTGCTAGTTTCCAGGAAGCACTAACAAAGGTTGTATACTAGAATATAGCAAGATCTCCAAGTAAAACAAAAAGAAATTTGAGGACCATCCACATATTACAAAGAGATTGAAATCCAAATGTTTATGGAAGAGGTGCTTTACACTGAAAGATTAATTTCGGTGTCAAATTGGCAAAACACAGTACAAAATTATTGTAAGTATTTGTAATAGCTATTGACAACTGTGATTGAATATGAACTTTGAAAATATTAAACAAACTGGCTATTGAATGAAATAGTTGGAAATGTTTCCTTTAGACTCTCTAAACCAATAAATGGAGAATGCCAGGGATAGTATTGAATAGGGGATAGAACACTTGAGAGAGATCCAGTTCAGTGCTCCCACGTGTAGCATCCATTTCTGCCACTGTTGAAGACAGGACAACACGCTAGATGATTCACTGGTCTGATCCAGTATGGCACTTCTTGGCTAGGTACAAACATTACACATAAACCAGTTTAAGTGATCAGAAACTGGTTGAAACGTGTAACAGAGCAAGCAGTTGTTCAGTGCACATAATCTATTTTGAAAATGGCTGAAACTGGTTTGGTTTGAGATAAACCTGGTTGAATGAAGTATCAGACTTAACTGATTTGGCTCAAACCAGTTTATGCATTGTCTATCTCAGACCCCATCCTGGTTTAAGTTAAATCACAGTCCCCCAGCATCCCAGCATGCTCTCTGGCTTGGGCAGGGCTCTCTGCTCCACAACAGGGTTGGCCCCTCCCCTCTGCTCCCTGGCTGGAGCTCAGCACAGACTTGCAGGCACAGCAGGATCTCCTGTCTTCCCTGTGCCCCCCTTTCCCTTCCCTCTCACGACTTACTGCATAAGCAGAGATCCCTTCCTCCACTCTGCCACAGCTGGGAATGTTGCCAGCAAGTAGTATGCTAGCTAATATCAAGAGGTATCTGTGTGTGTCTTTCCAGTTTCACTAGGGCAGGAAGACGGAACAGTGACTGCTTAGGGCTTTTGGAGCTAATCAACAGGTCAGCCGGTAAACTGTTTAAGAAGTTTGAAGTAATGTGGAGAGAGGCTAATGTTCTGCTAATCAGATAATAAAGACTGTTATCAGGTCTACCTCCGACTGGCTTGCTCATCTGTCAGTTTGCTGCAGACAGTATGATGAAGCAGGAATGGAGATTGAAAAGCTCTGTATCATCAACATATTCACGCACTGCACACCTCCTGGTTGCCTCACAGTGCTAGACCAGGACTGGGGGCTCATTGAGCAGCCAGCGGAGAAAAGCCTGGGACTGTGCAAGCAGACATCCCTAATGAGAGAGTCCACCAGGGCTTGGCCATGCACCCCTCTCAGCTCAGCTCCCTGCAGAAGAGAAGGGAGAGCTGTTCTAGCACCGTCCCCACTGGCTTCTAGTCTGAGTCACTGAAGGCATGTACCTGAATTTCTTCAGTCCAGAGAGAATGTCTATCCGGTTTCAAACCAGTTCAGCCTCGCCAGGTTAGACTAACCTACAAAGATTGAATCAATTCATGCTCAGGCTTTTTGAATGTCTGCCCCTAACCCTTATATTCTTAGAAGAATTCAGATATAATCCTATTAAAAACATTGTTTTTAATGGTGATATAATTCCAGTAATGTCATTGGAATGATTCCAGTTTAAAACCAAGACAACGAGATGAAGATTTGGGACTGATAATGTATGGAACTCAAAATTGGTGCTCAAAACAGTGAATTAAATTAAGTGTTAGCTTTTGTCCTATGCACTCATATTAAATTAATTGACTATGATAGCACAAACTGTATATCAACAATGAATTTGGTGTGGAATCTGTATTGTACATAGTCAGTGACTTAATCTTGTTCACAGAAATTACTTGCAGGCACTGCTGTCTTGAAAAAATATATTTCCTAGCTGTAATATGGACTGCAGTAGATTCTCTACTCTGTCCTTCTAGGCTAGAGACAGAAGTTACACATAAACCAGTTTAAGTCATCAGAAACTGATTTAAACCTGTAACAGAACAGAAGATCCATGCACATAAACCAGTTCAAAATGGCTGAAACTGGTTTAAGATAAACCTAATATAGTATCAGACTTAACTGATTTGGGTCAAACCAGTTTCTGAAACTTCTGTCTCAGATGCCTTCCTGGTTCAAGTTAAATCACAGTTCCCCCAGCATCCTAGCATACTTTCCAGCTCTGGGCTGAGCTGTGCTGTCTGCTCCAGAAGGGCTGCCCCATGCCTCTGCTGTCTAGCTAGAGCAGGAGAAGGGGGTGGGAGGGGCAAACCAGGCTGGGGATGCAGCTCAGTCAGGGTGGGGAATGGACCGGCGTGCCCCAGGAAAACTCCAGCTGGGGCCTGGGGTATAGGATCAGGGAGGGGAGTTAAATACCCTTCCCCTGCTCAAACTTACTGCTGGCTGAAACTATGGACTACAAAACCACATCTGGAAGCAAGAAGAGGAAGTTATGAGCAACCCTGCAGAGTTCTGCTGCTGTAATTCTGGTCTGCAAATCCCAGAGACTTCCCAGAGAGCTATGCTCTATCACCACCCTGCTTCAGCCTGAGCCACTGCAGGCATGTGACTGCATTTCCTGAATCAGAGGTAAATGTCTGTTCACTTCAATTTAATCTGTGCAGTTTAGACTATCCTGCAAAGACTCAGGCTTTTTATAGACTGTCTATACCTAGCCTTAAAGCAAGTGCACTAGCAGTTATATGTGCAATGGCACACTCCCAATATATGAAAGTGTTTGGCACATAAGCATTATATTTTTGGTGTTTTTCAGCTGGTCAAGATATTTCCTTATGGGGACGACTCACATTGTGAAGTTTTAAGAGAGCAAACTATTTTTTGGCAATTTTCTTTTTGATTAGTAGAAGCTTTGTGCCCCATACACATTATACCAAATACAATTCAGACTGGCTCAATGGGGCACCTGTTCCTAGTAAAAGGAATAATGGACCAATGGTAACAGCTCTGCCATGTGAATTCTAGGTATAACCTGTTGCAAGTCAACTTCATAGGACTTTTTCCTATGAAAAAAGGAATGTTTATCTGAGTTGGAAGTCCCTCTGTACTATAGATTTGACAGAGAGCAGTATTGTTCAGCTGTGTCAACTTGGCACATAGCATGGATGTTGCACTTCTGTTCAGAAAGTCATATTTTTATTATTTCTCAATCAGCATTTGAAGAGATGGTAGCACCATCCCGTAGTTCAGGTTTGGTTGATGAAGCAAAAGAACTTGCAGCGCTTGTGAGAATAGTATCCACAGGATTGGTTGTGGTTCACTTTCTCATTTGTGATATTTTTTCTTTTTCATTTTGTTTGAGATTGAATTTGAGAGAGAGCTTTGTTCCGGACAGTAGCTTATGGCAGTGAGCTACTGAAGAGATGAGATTTCATTGAATCACAGAACTAATACACAAACAGAAAATATGTGAAAATTGAAATGACAAGGTAGAGTAGCTTGGTTGTTGAGGTAGATAAAATAACTAGGTTTTCAGGGAAATGAGATAGGGATTTTTTTTCTGAACTGGATTTACCTTGAGGCACAATAGTTGAGATAGAAAGTCTAAACACTATAAAACTTGATAAAAATGGAAGTAAATATTTGTCACCCTTTCATTATTTGTGGTTAAAGATGTGGAGTGCTGTGAATCCACAGCTCAGTCAAAGAAACACTAGTGTCAAATATGTCAGTTTATCACCATTTAAAAAAGTAATATATGTACATCTGTATCTATATCATTCCTATGTATACATATATAATATATTCTATACATATATATTATATATGTACATGTGTAAAGAAAAAGATATATATCTATATATACTATAGTATACTATAATATATATATATATCTAATAAGTTTTGCCAACATAATACATGACTATCCATATCAATATCTCTATATAATTTACTCATCTATATCAATAAATAGATAAATAGATACATTTTCCCTTTAATTTAATTTCCTATGTAACCTTAGCATGAAAGCAGTATTTGGTATTGGAATGCAGAGGAAAATCAGTAATCACTGCTTCATGCCAGTTTTCTTAACAAGAATAATAGTGTATTTATTCTTCCTTTTTCTTTTGGGATCACTGGGGCAAGTTGTGACTGATCTAACAAATGAAGAGTACCTCTTTGTGAACAGAAGAATAAAGTCAACTTGGTGTAATCATTGCTGTGCTACAATGGCCACACAGACATACTCTGTTGAATTAAAATAGCCTGAAGGGCTCACAGAGCTCTAAAGATACAAGATTAGTTACCGATTCTCACTTCAGTGTGAATGGAAGCAGGGAAAGTACCTACTCTTTGTTTACTAAGGGGTTAACTTTAGTACAGCATTCTGCTCCTCTTGAACAAAGGCTCAGGAAAAAAGATATCACAATATTACTGAGTGTTTTACTTTCTTGCTTCATATTTCCTATCATTAAAGTCAGTGACAAGATTCTTTTTGGCTTTAAACCTAGGATCAGTCTGTGCTGAAAGATTTTTGAGGAGCAGACCTTGTGACAGCAACTATTTTGCTTATTATGGTTTCTACTGGCAACAAAAATGAAAAACTTTTTGTTGTATTCTGTTAAAATTTTAAATTTACTTGAGTTTTCAGTTGCCAGTACCAGTATGCCATGAAAAATACCTTGGGCAAGGTATCCTCTCTACCTTTCCTAGCACTACCTCTGTCATACAAATGTCTGGGCTCTCACTTGATTATTCCAGTTGAAAATTGCTCCAATAAGTTTGCTCCCTACATCCCTTCCTTCTCTGACCCCACTGTGCACAGGGCTGTACCTGTTATTGCAAACTTCCCTGAAGTGGAGAGCACTGTTCTGTTCACCCTCACTGAGCCCTACAGGGCACTGATAAACTGCAGTCTCTGACGTGCCAAAAACTCCCATGGTACCTGTCAGTCAGCCCTGCTGCCCCTCCTCCCTGCAGTTGCACTTTTCAATTTGCCTTCTGTCTAACAGCTCACAGCCTACTTTATACTCTTAGGTGTATTTGCATTATTTGTGCAAAGAATAACGAAATAGAATCTCCCTGTTTTATTTTATTGCTCACTGCTTCATTTTATCTGGGAATTTTTTTGTATCCACATATAATATGTTCTGGTTGATACTGTTTAAACTGGTGGCATGTGCAATCTTATTGTATGCTTTTAGCAAAAATAATAAAATATACACATATTATTAATTTATATTTATAATTCTTAATGTTCATTATATTGTAGTTTTAGCAAAAGCTGTAAACTAACTAATATTATTACTGCTATTGTTTGTATCACAAGAGGGTCCCTCAATCAAGGATGGTGGGAATACACATAAATAGGCACTTGCTACTGAAGGAGCTTTAGAGGTTCAAGGTGTTATTGGCTAAGTTTCCATTGCAGTCCTGATTTTCACAGTATATTCTTTAAGTGACAAAACAAACTGAATTTGTTTCATGTTTCACATATATGGTGTTATGCTAGATTGGGATTACATTTTGCAAATCTATATGGGTGACAATGTAAAATGATCTTTTTTATTACTTTCTGAAAATTATGCAAACATTTTTTCCACTTAATCAAATAATTTAATGTAAAAATTAAACATTGTGGGTTTCAAGTTGGTGCTGAGAATCACAAATACTTCTCTCTTGGAAAAAAGATAGTTCTTAAAAGCACTGCAGATATAGTATATGTATTAGAGAAGTCACGGGCCTGATCCAATATGTTCTCTCAATCTCCCCAGCAAATTCACAGGGCACTGCAGACTTTAGAATTTCTTATGATTTCCTTCCAATACCTGTGCCTTCTGTTTTGACTGGCATATTAGACACTATTAGTAAAGATCTGTTTTTCTGATGTCTAAGAGGATTTTTTATGATCTCTTCTATTGAACTAGCTGTAGAGTTAGAAGAGATATTGAACACGCTTTCAGGCATAAAGAGTGCTTCTTCAGGTCTGGGAATGAAGCATATATAGGCTGAGCTAAGAAACAGAAAAGAACAATGTCTTTTTTGTACCTGTCTACTTGGAAATGATTGGTTTGTGGATACTTGTTTATCTGTAAAACAGTTAAACAAAAAGCCAAATCATTGCCTGTAAAAATCATGATTTTGCAGAAATGATCATGGGCATAACTCTTATGAGGGTAGTGAGGATAGTCTGACTGAGTGAAAAAGTGATTGTTTAGACCTATTTTGATTAGTTTTAACTACTATTAAAATATTGCCCTTTCTCATTCATGAATTGTGCAAACATTCACAGGCACAAGTAGTCAAGATAATTTATGTGAGCGATTTTACTTTTATTAGTTTATGCTATCAAATGCAAACTGCTATAGTTTATGTTGGGTCACCTAATTATTTCTTGGTTTGTTGGTGGCAAAATGGTCAGCCAGGTACTTTCAGTCCTTAATTATTATGATTCACTATAAACTATTTTTTATGAAAGTTACATTGGTTGTATTAGATGTAAAGAAAGGTTTTAAAAGCAGGATTTTACTTTGTGATTCCATAAAAAAATTCTTAAATTTTTAAAAATATATTTTATGGTAAGATTCAAAATGTGCCAGTCTTTGTCCAAACATAGAGGAAGACATGGCCTGTGTCCCAAAAATCATTGCACATGATAGCTGTTTTCAGTTGCCTTTAGAAATGAAATTGTTTTCTACAGTTAACTTGCCTTGACTCTTATCAAAGCTGTGGGGCTTTCCAATGTCAGGACACTTACGTGGGTGGAGACTTCTCAGAAGAATAGAGGACTTATCAGTGTTTGCTTAGGATCTATTGCTTTTTCTGCCATAAAAGTAACTATGCTGTCTATAGCACTCATAAATTTTCAGCTACTCAAGACTACTGTCTTTTTCCCCATGCAAGCTTGAATATAAAAACAGTGGCATAAACATACTAGAAAATAGTTTTAATTTCAAAACAGTATATTCCCTTTGCATCAACCTTTAAACGAGAATACAGTTCAACTTTACGAACTGTCATGACACCTACCAGTCCTGGGACAAAACTTGCATGTCCACCTTTACTTACCTTGATGATGAAAACACTCGTGATACTGTTATGATTATGATCTACAGTCACCAGATGGCACTGTTAAATATAAGGTAAATTCTTTTTCCCCTTGTGTATCTCGGTGGCAGTTTTCTTGCTATTTTCGTGACCATTTTGGCTCCCACTTCATGCTTTGGTCATGTAAGCCTGCTCATATAGTTTATGTACACATATAGCCCCAGGAGGGGGACTCTTCCCATGGACTCAGAACCCAGTTCTCCAGCTTCCTGGGTGAATGCCCTAACCCTCAAACTATTGGGGATAAAGCACAGGAGGTTCATAGTCATCCTCCTTTGTCTAATCACTAGTCCATCTGCCTCTATCTTTTTGCATTAGACATTGATTTGCAGAAGAGTGATAGAAATGGAAAGAAAAATAGAATTGCACCCACAGTCATAGTAGTCAGGGAGCAAGTAGTATAGTCTGTGAGGAAATGATGTTTTGCTGTTTGATTCTTGATGATGATCCATTACAGAAGTTGTTGGAAACAAGATAGTTGGAACTCGATTTCAGTATCTCTAGCTTGAATACACTGTTAGGCCTCTTTGCTCCTGGGAATTGGCCACTGGTACCAGAGCTGGGATTCCTAAGAAAAGGCCTACCTCCCTCCCTCCCTTCCTGTCTCTAGCTTTTTTCCTAATTGCCATCTATTTATGTTCCTACAGACATTCTGTCACGCTCTTAGCTTCTTTTGTTCCTTGGAGATCTCAGAACAGCAGAGGCTCCCTATGCCTGAAGGGTGATTGCAACCAGAAGCTTGCAAAGATTTTTTTTCTAAGTACTCCGTTGGTCTAATAAAAGATATCAAATCTTCCCAAAGAACCGTGCCAACCCCAAAACAAACAAACACAAATCAACAAGTGAAACAAAAAAACCCTACAGGATTCCACATCATAGATTTTCTGCAAGAGGAAACCAGGCTGAAAGACTCTGAAATTTGCTACAGGACAGTAAAGGAGTAGTGTTAATTTTTTAATCAGCAGTTAACACCCCCCACAATTTCTTTAAGCCAAATTTGAGACCAAGTAGCATCATGCAAGACTTTTAACTCATTTTCTTTGACCTATGTCTGTTCCTTACAAATAAAAGTGTACACAGACATTTGAGAAAACAATATTGACATACTAAGTATGAACTTATATCTTTTATATAGATTTGTACATCTATTAGATAAATGAAGATAGGCTAGGAAACTAAACAGTGGGAAAAGTAAATGCTTTAAGCTATGTTTTATTATGTAAACAGTCTACATGGCTTGTAGACTGCTAAGTATCTGGAGATAGTTGTACACCTATGGCCTTTAGGCATGATCATTTGTCTCATGAGTTGTATATTTTTATTTATTTCACAAGAAAATGAGTTTGATCTCTGTAGTTTCCATTTTTATCTTCCTATTTTCTTTCCTTTTCATTGTCTACAAATAGAAGCTTGAGTTCCCTTTCCTTGGGTTTCAAACAACAGACAGTGTCCAGCAGGCTCCACTATGATTCAAACCAAACATTTGCTTCAGTGATGCTTTTACCAAAAATATGCATTGCATATTACCTGTTTGGTAAAGACAATTGATAACGGTATATGCAGGTGAAATCGTTAGGGTTGGAAGGGACTTCAGGAGGTTATCTAGTCCAACTCCCTGTTCAAAGTAGGACCATTCCCAAGTAGGTCATCCCAACTAAGGTTTTGTCTACCTGACTTCTAGCATAGAGACTCCACAACTTCTCTGGATAACCTGTTCCAGTGGATCCACTACCTTCCTAGTGAGATAATTTTTTCTTGAGTTCTAACCTAAACTTCTCTTCTGCAACTTAAGACTATTGTTCCTTGTTCTGTCATCTGACACCTGTGAGAACAGTCTAGCTCCATCCTCTTTGGAACCACCCTTCAGGTGGTTGAAGACTTCTTCCAAATCTCTCTCAGTCTTCTCTTTTGCTGACTAAATACACCCGGTTTGCTCAGCCTCTCCTTCTAAGTCATGTGCCCCAGCCCCCTAACCATTTTCATTGCCCTCTGCTGGACTCTTTCCAATTTGTTCACATCCTTTCTATAGGGGGAGGGGGCAAAACTGAATGCAGTACTCCAGATTTGGCCTCACCAGTGGCAAATAGAGGGAAATAATTATTTCCCTTGATCTGTTGGCAATGCTCCTAATGCAGCCCAGTATGCCATTAGCCTTCTTTGTAACAAGAGCAAACTGCTGGCTCATATTCAGCTTATTGTCCATTGTAACCATCAGGTCCCTTTCTGCAGAGCTGCTGCTCAGCCAGTTATTCCCCAGTCAGTACTGGTACATGGGATTGTTCCATCCTAAGTGCGGAGCTTTACACTTGTCTTCATTGAACTTAATGACATTTCGTTAGGTGCAGTCTTCCAATTTGTCTAGGTTTCTCTGAATCCTACTTCTACCCTCCAGTGTATCTATTATTCTCTTCAGCTTGGTGTCATCTGCAAACTTGCTAAGGGTGCATTCCATCTCCTCTTCCAAGTCACTGATGAAGATATTGAACAAAATTGGCCCCAGAACCAAGCCCTGGGGCACTCCACCTAATACCAGATGTCAACTAGACGTTGATTATTACCCTTTGAGCCTGATGGACCAGCAGTTTCCTATCTACCAACCCATTTATTCAATCCATTTATCCAATCTGTACTTAACTTTCTTTCAAGACTGTTATTGAGACCATGTCAAAAGCCTTGCTAAAGTCAAAGTATATCATATTCACTCTTCTTCCCATATTCACAGAGCCAGTCATCTCATTATAGAAGGCAATCAGGTTGGTCAGGCATGATTTGCCCTTAGTGAATTCATGCTGATTGTTCCTAATCACATTCTTCTCCTCCAGCTTTTCTTAAAAGTCCCTAACTACTTCTTTCAGCACTGTTGGTTGCTCCCCTCCTCCCCAAACTGTATTGCCAAATGCAGCAGTTTGGTAGCTGACCCTGCCTATCAAGAATGAGGTGACAAAGGCATTGAGTACTTTAGCCTTTTCAACATTACTTGTCACTAGGTTGCCTCTCCCATTCAGTAAGGGACCCACACTTTCCCTGATCCTCCTCTTCTTGATGATATACTTGTAGAAACGCAAACCCTTCTCATTACCCTTCATGTCTCTTACTAGCTGCAACTCCAGTTACGCTTTGGCTTTCCTGATTTCATCCCTGCATGCCAAGAAATACTCTTGTACTTCTCCCTAGTCATTTGTCCAAGTTTCCACTTCTTGTAAGCTTCCTTTTTGTATTTTAACATATTGAAGAGTTCCCTGGTAAGCCATGCTGATCTTCTGCCGTTCTTGCTAGTCTTCCTGCACAATGGGATGGTTCATTCCTGCACCTTTAGTAAGGTTTTTTTCAAGTATAACCAGCTTTCCTGTACATCTTTCTACCTTAGACTGGCCTCCCAAGGGATCCTGCCAGTCAGTTTCCTGAGTGAGTCAAAGACTACTTTTCTGAAAGCCAGGGTCCTTTCCCTTCTGTTCTCCTTCCTTCCTTCCCTTAGGATCCTCAACTCAATTATCTTGTGCTTGTAGTTGCCCAAGTTGCCAGCCACTTCTATGTTCCCCACCAATTCTTCCCTATTTGTGAGCAGCAGGTCAAGAAGAGCACAGACTTCATTGGCCTCTCCAGTACTTGCACAGGAAAGTTGTCTTTGACACAGTACACTGCTGTATTGCCCTCCCAGCAGATGACAGGGTGATTGGAGTCCCTGTTGAGAACCAAAGCCTGTGATCAGAAAACTTCCACTAGCTGTTGGAAGAAAGTCTCATCCACCTCAGCCTCCTGATCTGGTGTTCTACAGCAGACACCCACCACAACATCACTCTTGGTGCTCTTCTCTCTGACACTAACCCTGCATTCAACAGGCCTATCCCTAGTTTCATACTGGAGCGCTGAGCAATCATATAGCTCTTCTATATAAAGTGTACTCCTCCTTCTCTTCTCTCCCACCTGTCCTTCCTGAACAGTTTATACCCATCCATGACAGTACTTCAGTCATGCAAACTATTCCGCCAAGTCTCTATGCAAACTATTCCACCCATTCCAATCACATTATAGTTCTGTGCCAGAGAGGGGGATTTCAGTTCTTCTTGCCGGTTTCCTAGGCTCTGTGCATTCATATATAGACATCAGAGGTAACTAGCTGATTGTCCTACTTTCTCAGTAAAAATTAGAAGGCGTCTCTTGGTGTCCCCTCTTGCTTGTTCTTCCTCCTGGTCTTCTGTTTCCCCATGTACCTCAGGGCTTTTGTCTTATCCCCTGGAAACCCTAGTTTCTGCTGTACGATCACCATTTATGTCTAACTGGTTTGTACTGCTACATAAAAGTGTTTTCAGTGTGAAGTTAAGAAATTTTTAATCTTTAGGGGTATGGATTGACTTCTGCAATGTTACTTAGCATATGACTGAGTCTTCACTAACATGTTTCTTCTTGCCTTACTTCCTAGGCATACTAGAAATTGGAATCAGTATCACTGTACAAGCATGATATGCAAGAGAGATTGAACTTCCTGGTCCCAGTCCTCTGGGGCTAAGATAAAAAATTATAATGTCCCTGTTAGATTGCAACAGCATGTATCCACAAGTATATTTTTCCCTTAAAAAGCAGAGTAAAATAACACATACCATCTTAACATAACAAATACAAAGAGTATAGTTAGTTAATAAAACACAGCAGTAGACACACCCTGTATGGAGTAGATGAAAGAGTTGTTCCTGATTTGTGCTGAGTATCTGTCAGTATCTATTATTTGTGAATCTGAATGGCTAGGTTTTGTTTTCAAAACAGTTCATTTTGCATCAATCCATGTGATTGATGAATTGGATCCACCATCTGGAGCCTAACTTTACTATTCTTTGTGTTTCTTTTTATTACCATTACGTGCATCAGGACAAGAGTATTCTACTGGGGCTCAAGAATCAGGGAGTTTGTGTGCTATTTGGTGCTATTTGGTGATTTTTGTCTTCTAATTCATATGTAAGACTGTCCCACTAGAGAATAGGGCATACAGAATCATAGAAGACCAGGACTGCACCTGCTCAAGGCAGGGACATCCCTGTCGAAAGTGAAGTTAGACATTATGTTTAGACTATGCTAAATCTGTCAAACGGTAAGTGTAGTTAAAGTTTGAATGTGCTGTGAACAGTCAAATGTTAAGGGTTAATACTGTGTCTTGCCTGCACAGCTCTGACTTGCCACTAGAGGGCTGGAGATGAGGGATGTGACAAGGATCAAGGACATCTGGGCTCTATCCCTACTCTGGGTTGGGAGAGAGGGCTGGGAGCAGTTCCTCCTGGGATGCTGGAGTACTGAAAATCACTTATTTTATCTCCATGGAGCAGACTTTCTCTAGTCCTCTAACATGAACAAGGTAGTATAGCTCAGAGTTAACCCCTGCCTGAAGTGGCGCAACTTTGAAACCCTTAGAAGTCACTTAGCATGAGTTAACTAGCTTCAGAGAGTGGACACTCACATTTTAAATGCCGTTATGTGGTCTAAATGTAATATAACTTCACCCTAAATTCACACTGAGCCATTCCATACAAGTGTTTATCTAACCTGACTTCAAACACTTTCAAGGGTAGAGATTTCATAATCTCTCTAACAACATCTCTTAGTAAAGAGAATGTAGTCATTAGTTTACCAGAGTGTTTGTTGGGTATTATTTTAGCAAACTTGATCCTATTCTTTTAGTTTCCTTGTAACACACTAATCTGTGTGTGTGTTCTGTTCTGTGCGCCCAATCCAACAAGCATGTGAATATGCTCCAGAATCTCTGTTCCAGCTGAAGCCATTTCTAGTTAAACTTTTGGTCCTTGGCATCAGCCAAGATGGCAGCCCTTACATTGATCTAGAGTTTGTTTGTAACTACTTCAAGGTTAATTGACTTTAGTTCAAGGAACATTAGATATTGGCACTCAGGCTTTAGTTCTGCTACCCATAAGTTTTTGAACTGGTGAACGTAATAAAATAGATGAATTGCAATAATTAAACACTGATAAATCTGTGGGACTTAGCCTGTCAATTCCTCTTTCTTCAAGGGTTTTGTAGTTCATACTGATTTTTTTTCTGGTAAACCATTTGATGATTCAGAACCAAGACTTGATGAATTGTGTTTGAACTCTGTAACAATTTAGGAATATAATTTGGCAACCTGGTTAATAGGGATGCTTACTCTGTAACTTTATTAAGTTAAATATCAGGATGTTTAATATAGGAATATATTGCTTCAGGTGTCAGCAGCCTATGAACCCTGAGCTGGATTCAGACTGTGAAGAGGTTGGATCCAGGCTAGGAAAGAGGAGGCAGCATGCAGCTCTGCAGGCTGCCTGTCTCCTCTGCAGCACCTTCCTCAGCAGCCTTCCTGGCTGCATTCTCCTGGCTGTGCTTTGGCCACAGAGGGCACAGGTATCTGCAGCAAGGGAAGAAGGAAAGTGCAGACAGTTTTAGCTTGGTGGGATAGGAAGGGAGGGAGGGAGGGAGGGGGGCCAGGGTAGGGATTTACTGCCTGTAGCATGGAACTGCATGGTAAGGTCTGACCCAGGGCTACAACATGTTGCTGACCCATGATTTAATTTAACAACAGTCTGCTGGGAAACTAAGTAGAAGGCAGACCAATGACATAAGGTAGTCACTCACCAGCCATCACTTAAGAGACAATGCAAGAATTATTTGCTTTGATATTGTGCCTCCTTCCCAGTGGTGAGATTACTGAACTGGACTGAGTGATAGCAATACTAAAATGTGAGCAAGACTAAATTGTCAACACAAGAGAACAAAAACCTGTCTAAATTTTAAATGGGCATATTTCCTCAAGCAGGGAGAGAAACCACTAGGAAACAGACCCACAAACAAACCTGAGCACAGACAAGCAAATCCCGGGACTTCATTCTCCCATTGTACTCGGCCTTGGTGAGGCCACAGCTGGAGTACTGCATCCATTTTTTGGGCCCCACAATTCAAAAAGGATGTGGAGAAGCTTGAGAGAGTCCAGAGAAGAGCCATACACATGATCAGAGGTTAGGGAAACAGTCCTTATGATGACAGGCTGAGATCTATGAGGCTTTTTAGTCTGGAAAGATGCAGGCTCAGGACTGATCTGATGGCCACCTATAAGTTTATCAGGGGTGATCATAAGTATCTGAGGAAATGTTTGTTCACCAGAGCACCCCAAGGGATGATGAGGTTGAATGGTTATAAACTACTGCAAGACCATTTCAGGCTGGACATAAGGAAGAATTTCTTTACTGTCTGAGCCCCCAAGGTCTGGAATAGCCTGCC
>JAGPOW010000261.1:52252786-52267495 GCA_030014935.1 Caiman crocodilus | reverse complement strand
GGTTGAATGGTTATAAACTACTGCAAGACCATTTCAGGCTGGACATAAGGAAGAATTTCTTTACTGTCTGAGCCCCCAAGGTCTGGAATAGCCTGCCATTGGAGGTGGTTCAAGCACCTACATTGAACACAGTCAAGAGTAAATTGGATGCTTATCTTGCTGAGATCCTATGACCTCATCTGACTTCCTGCCCTTCAGGTGGGGGGCTGGACTTGATGATCTTCTGAGGTCCTTTTCAGCCCTAATGTCTATGAAATCTATGAAATTTATGAGAAGATGGGGCCTACTTAGGGTCTCTACCAAAAAAGTTTGCTGTAAGGAGGTTGCTGGTTATTCTATTTATCATAGCTCATAGGTTTTTGCAGCGAATAGTTATAGCTGCCTATTATGTGGGTCTCCATAAAAGCCCTGAAAAAGTTAGCAACTAAAATTTTTTAGATGCTGGCAGCCTAAACCCTGCAAATATTTATTTTGTCAGTGACAACCATTTAAAAATATAGACATTGTTGAAACATAAAAAGGCACTGAAAAGGCATTTTTATTACATAAATGTCCTATTTTTTGCTTTCTTTATTTCTTATCATTCATATTCTTATCTCAAGTCTATGATGATAAAATAACAAAGTATTGGTGAATACAATATTCACCAAACCAAACTACACAACTTTATATATATTATTTGGTAAAAATAGTCTTAATATAAACTTTTACATACTCTTTTTTATATTTATTTCATTAACATAAATCCTGTAATCCTGTAAAGTTGCAGCACATGCAAATGCATGAATTCAAGTCATTATTCACAAAAGTATAAAGTATTTATGTGAATACATCTACATATACGTGAATTCTGTGCAAATATTTACTATTAAGATTACCTATAGTACAAGTTGCCAACTTTTAAACTAGGAATATTTATAATAGAATAAATGTGTTGTTAAACATAAACAGCTGAATGTGTGTATATTGTAGTTAAAAAAAAAAGTTCCTCCATACAAGTGAGCCATCAAACAAAAGTAGGTTTTTTTCTGTTGGCCTTCACATTTATTTCACATTCTTTCTATTATGAATGAATTATTTAAATTAGGGCTGTCAATTAATCACATTTAACTCATGCAATTAACACGTTAATTGAACCTTGAGTTGATTTTTTTAATGCATTAATTGTGCATGTGGTTTTGGAGCCAACACCTGGGCTCCACTTCCCCACCTCTGGGCTGCCTAGCAGGGTAGCAGTAGCTGTATGCATGACCAAAGGGCAACCCAAGCATGAGCTCCGGGCAGCTGCAACAGGAGGGAGGTGGGCATGCAGATACAAACACACATGAGCAGCTGTAGCCTGCATGCTGCATATAGAATAGCACCACACCGGTAGGTCTGCAGAGATGGAGGGGCCGGGGGAGAGGGAAAGGACGGCAGGGGAAGATCGAGGCTCCCACAGTGAGAGAGGAAGTGGGGCAGTGCAAGCACTGGGGTGAATGGGTCTCTGGGCTAGGGTGGGTCATGGGACAGAACTCTGGGAGACTCATTCAGAGATGTGAGGGGGGTACACTGCTGTGTGCACCCCTGGGAAGGCATGGGGGAGGAACATGCCCCCTGGATTTGTACACATGGTAGAGGCAGGCTGCAGGCTGGGGCTCTGTGCCATGCTGCCTTTGCTCTGGGGACTGCACTCTGGCCTTGCTCTGCATTCCCTGCCTACCTGGTCGCCTGAGGCACAACATGGTGTTGTGAAGCTCCAAGGACAAAGGCATTAGGCCACAGAGCCCCAGCCCACAGCGAGCAGCCCACCTCTGCCCCACTCACAAATCTGGAAGGCATGTGCCCCCCATGCCTCCCCCAGACATCTGCCTCTGACCCTGCCCTACTCCCTCTCTCACCATGGGGGCCTCAGTCTGCACCCCCATCCCTTCTCTTTCCCCCTATTCCTTACCCCCCACAGACTTACCAGTGGAGCGGGGTGTGTATATGTGTGTGAGTGTGTGCATGTGCCCCTCACTCCCAAGCCCTAACCTCCCAGCCTTGCTGCTGCCCGTCACTCCTGACCTACAGTAACCTTGCATCCTGCCAGGGTATGTGGGGACCCCCCTTCCCCAGACTCCAAACCCTACACACACATCCACAGCCCCGCACACCTTCACAGATTACCCCCACCCTCCAACCATACAAAGTACCTGCATAGTTTTGAATTTTTCTGCGCATAACTTTGAGTTTTTAGCTGTGCAATTGAAATCATTATTTATTATAACTATTTTTTTAATTGCACCACTAATCATGATCAAATTTTTAAATAATTTCATAGCCCTAATTTAAATTACTTAAGACTGTTTAAAGGAGAGTAGGTTCAAACAATTCAGCTCCCTTATTTACATTGTTCCCTGATTTTTCCTAGCCACTTTATCCTGATTCTTCCAAACTGCAGATGTCAAAGAGGGGAAATACAGCTGCAGATAGTTCTCCTATCTCAATTCAATCTGAACTACACCTTGTGTACTTCACTACCTAAGAAAAACATTGCACAGTATGTGGCCCATTTTCACACTGCGTGTTGGGACTTGGAGTGAACAATACAATAAGGGCTTTGTTACACATAGTACTTTAAGCTTCTCAAATGTTGATTGGTGTTAGTATTAGCTCAGGTTTAAAGCAGTCCCATGTTCAAGCTGAAAACCTTTTCTTGATTGTCACTGACTTGCACAGTTGTATCTTGCCACTAGAGGCCTGGTGAGTCAGGACAGGCTTCTATCCCTGCTCCAGTGTGGGTGGATTGGAGAGGTTGGTTGGTGGGGGTAGGAGCAGGAGGCTAGAATGGGGAGAGTTTAATGATGTGGACTGGGTAGCAAAATGAAGGAAGTCAGCTTCTGAAGCCACTAAAGGATACAATAAGAAGTAAAAATAAATAAATAAATAAATAAATAAATAAAAATAAAGCGTAAGTAAATGATAGGAAGTCTCGTGTTTTAATAAACTGGGATTGGGATTGTGTAACCCTGATTCATGGGGATATTGAACTGGCCCCCTGCCTTGTGTCCTTTCCCCACTTAACCTTCCCTCCTGGACTAGTCTGTGTCTCTGTGAGCTGCCCATTCAGGTGATATGCTAAGAGTGGAAATGGGATTTGGCTTGATGCCAGTACCACCCCCTGGGCAGTAGAGTTCAGGGGTTGGAAAGTCTGTTCATTGAGAACTGGAGGAAGGGGATGGGACACTGCATCCTGGAATGCTGAAGGACTGCAACTTGGGTAGCTTATCTCTAGGCAGTGGCTACACATTCATGGAATGCAAGCTGGGTAACATGAATCAGAGACAAACCTGTCCTGGAGTGGCATAACTGTAAGATGCCTAAAGGGTGCTTAAGACTACTTCACATGTCTTAATATGTAGACAATCCATGGGTTAAGATCTCCCTTAGCCACCTAAAATTAATGTCTAGCAAGGCTCTAATAAAGAACACATGCACCATGAGGATTATCCAAGAAAAATATTGACTTTCACCAGGCCAGTATATCCTAATCTTTGGAAAACTGACCTGCCTATTCACTCATACGTGATAGCAAGTCCTTCCATGCTAGCCAGGTGACATGGGGGAAACTTGCACTATGACTCTGTATAGTTGACATAAACTGCCAAGAGGTGGTTCCTCTTCTGTAAATAATCTATCCTCCATTTTCAATTCTTTCTCCAATGAGATAAACCTGGACAAAGAGGAAGCAGGGAAGAAAGAATAAACAAAGAGGCTGAGTACAGGCAACTACTTGGGTAAAGTGTATATACCTACCATACAAGAGGCTGCACAATCTCAAATTAGAAAGAGGAGTAAGAGCAGGAAGTAAACTAAATGAAATCTTTATTCATTCAGCCTTTGGGGAATAAAGGGATTTCAGTCTTCCTCTTCGGAGTTAAGTTTAGTAACATTTCTTTTATTTAAGAAAGATTATATCAGAAATTATAAATTTGCTATGGCCTAGATGGTGCATGCCAGTGTATAGACTCTCAGCTGATCATTGTGTAAGGTGTATGATGTAGTTGTATGGACAGCTGTGTGCTTAATTTCCATTCCCTCAGATGTGAGCAAATACGCAGAAAAGGGCAGGTTAAAATGAGAAGTGTAATTGTTATGGGAAAAACTGGACTTAGTAAGGGGGCAGAGTGGTGAAGAGAAAGAAAATAAAGATGTATCTTTTATTATCTCTCACAATAGAAGAACTAGGGACCATAAAATGAAACTAGTAGATAGTAAGTTTTAAAGTAACAAAGGACAGTTTTTTCACACAATATACATTTAAGATGTGGAATTCATTACCACAAGACGTTGTGGAGTTGAGCCAGATTCAGTTTGGACAGATTTCTGGATGAAAGGTACCTCGGTAACTAATGAATATGGGATTTAAGGAAACAGCCTCTGAATCAAATCTTCACATACCTTAAATGCTGGAGGCTTCAAGGGGGAAAGGAACAGGGAAAAAACTCTATCATGCCCTGTTCACTCTCCCTTTCAATATCAATTCTCTACCACTGTGGTCACTTTAAAAATTAAATGAGGTATCAGATGAAGGCACTCTACTTTAGAACTTGTTAAGGAGCTTATGTTAACTAGGGTTAATTTGTAATGTGATTGGAACTGGGATGATGCGGTCCAGCCCCACCACCAGGGCTGTCAGCCGGAAGGGAGTTGGGAGGGGGAAGCCTGGAGCAATGAGGCCTGGCTGGGGTTTGTCTGGCCTGAGCTGGAGGGGTGGGGGTGGATTGGAGTCCCCATGCATCATGAGGGCCCCAGATCCCCCTCCAGCTCAGGTCGGGCAAACCCCAGCTGGTTTGCTGCTGGCTTTGCACTTCTACCTCCCACCTCCGTTTCTGCTGACAGCCCTGGAGCTGAGGGGGGCCAGGGCTTGTGAGAGGGATGCTCCATAGCTGGTTGCTCACCTGCAGGCAGGCTTGATTTCCCCCCTGCTCCTTCCCACTCCTGCCACACTGTATATCATGAGGTGAATGTCTGTTGGGTTGGAGGGGGTTGGGACGCTCTAACTCACCACACTTTATGTAAAGCACCATGAGCTAGAGTGGGGGTCTGCATCTCTGTCAACACCCACAGTAACACAGGACGCTAGGCAAGCCATAAGGACATATGGTCTGACCCAGTAAATGTCAGTTTTTAGTTTTTTTATGCTTAGTCTTATAAAAGGCTGGTGTTTTCCCCCAACCTAGTAGAAAATTGGTTTTGTGTGTTTTAAAAGATAGTTATTTCCAGATATTCTTGCAGCACAGTTCAGCTATTCAGATGTATGCTGACCTGGATTCAAGATCAAGCCTAAAAGCACAATCTAGTTCTATAATACTTTCCTATATATACCATATTTTCTTGTATATCTTCCTTCCCAGTCCTCAAAATTAGACACAACTTTGTTTTGGGAAGGCATAATGAGGGAAAAAAAAAGATTTTTCCAGGGTCATGGCCAAAAGCTGGGCCATGGACCTTCACCTCACTCACCTTTCCTTTTCTTCTCAAAGTAAAAGCTAGATTTAACCTTCTTAGCCACTTACAAATTGGCAGCAGTTTTTGGCTGCTCGGATGAAAGATACTGCCAATTGTCAGTGGCTATGAGATTGTTAACAACTCTAGTCTGATGCTGAACAGTTCACTCTGCCCTGCTGCTTGTGGCCTGGAAGAGAAGGGAAAGAGAAATGGTAGCCATTACATGCTTCTCCATGTTTCTATTCCAGCGCAGAAAATCAACTACCCCATTTAAGACACTTGCCCAGATTTTTGCGGGCTAGTTAGGGGGAGGGAAGAGGGGTATGCGCATGTAGTATGCAAGTAAACTTGCTGCAATTTGTATTTTCTTTGAAGTGTGCTTTTGAGATTTGATCTCTGCCCTACAGTGCTCAAAGCATCTTCTCTAAGTAAAAGATGGATTGATTAGATAATAGTTGCAATCACTGAGTGTCCTGAACTTATACGTATACAGTGTGGCAGTGTTTTGACTTCATGGGCTATATGATTATCAGGATATTGTATCCTGTTAGAAGCATAGATCACATTTAAAATATGTACATATATCCAGCTATATTGAACACAAGTTCATACAAGTATATACATCTTGTATATTACTTTCAATATTTAACAAAAAATAAAACACTGAATAAAGAAAATGAAGTCATCCTAAAGTGTTTCCTTTATTTTCATTTACTCTATTTCATTCAATCTTTCATTTTCTTCTCCCTTAAAGTACAATGTCTTCTAGGGTGGCTTGATTTATACATGACACTTTATGCTATACAAATTCTGTCTCAGTGACATAACTTTTTTTTAGTATATTATTTTAATTATCCATTTCATATGCATAATAATATAGTCCAGGGTAAAGTTAGTTGGAAAACCTTAATAGTTTGACAACTTGGATGAAAAATGGACACTGTGGCCATGTCCAGATGTGCATGGATATTTGGTTCCCCAGGAAAAACTAGCAGCAGTACACTTTCTGCTGCTACGGATTGTCTCTGGGGAAATCCTGTGCCATGTGCATGGTAAATTACCTTGGGTGGGGTAGAGGAGACTGGGGTGAGCACTGGGCTCGCCCCAGCAGCCTTACCTGGGGTACTGTGTGGCTCCCAGGGCTGCAATAATTGTGATCCTGCCACACAGAGTCTGGCTGGCAGCAGAGGGCAGCCTAATGGCCAGGCTCTGGCTTTGGGCTGCGCATGCAGCTCCCACTGCATGCACCACTCTGCTTTTTTTTCCCTGTAAGCTTTTTTGACCCCCGGATATCTAGGGGTCAAAAACCCTCTGCACATCTCCCTTGCAGTGTAGAGATCAACTGAATATGTGGTATGTGGCACCACAGATGTGTCTGCAGCACCACGTACTGCACATCTGTGCTCATCTGGATGCAGCCTATTGGTATTTTTTTTCTGTAGCTTTGATACATATTCAGTGTATTAATAAGCCTTGACTTCCCAAGGAGTTTGCTGACAAATACACATGCTGTTTATTACTTGCATAAGAATAGAACTATCACATTTTAACCCAGTAAAATAATCAGTGTTTTGAGCTCCTATTACTTTTTGTTGGTCTGCTGAATTCAGTGTAGATCATCCCATTCTGAAAGAGGTGAGACTGTCTGGAGAGTTCCTAGAAGAGGAACAAAATAAGTTTGAAAGTTCTGGTAAGGACAACCTTCAAGGAAAGCTAAGAGAACCGATCAATGATACCTTTACTTTATTCAGGACTAGTAAAGACTCATCTTTGGTATTGTGTTCAGTTTTAGGCATTATGCTTTAAGATGTGAAAAGACTGAGGAGTCCAGCAGAGAATAACAAAAATGACCCCAGGTCTAAAAATCATGATCTGTAGGGAAAGATTGAAAGAACTGGGTTGGTTTGTTTAAGAAAAGCCTGAGGGTAGACATTATAAATAAGAAAAAGATTACCACAAAGGGAAAGGATATAAATTGCTCTCCGTGTCCACTGTTAATAGGACAAGAAGTAATGGTTGATCGTAGCCTGAGGTAGAGAAATGGATTAGATTACTTTTTGCTGATTCTTCTTCCCTCCGTATTTTCTATAATTTTTACGATCATAAATTTCATAGTAGCTCCATGATTTTTAATTTTTTTTAAATGTGGGCTTTTATAAGTAAAAAGACAGAAAAAGGGACAGGGAACATGGGAGAAGGAAGGTAAAAGAAACAGGAGCAAAGATTACCAATACGAAAAGAAAAGGGAAGGCTGGAAGATGAAACTACTCAGGAATATTCAGTCTGGAAATAAGGTGAAAACTTTCTGCTGTTATAGTAATTAACCATAGAAACAAATAGTTGTTGGGATGCAGTGTTTTTTGGTAAACTCTTTATTACGTGAAATTTCTAAAACAAGTGAACCTACTAATTACTGAGACCTTCCTGGTGACATATCTTTAATTCATTATGTATTAAGTACATTATGGTTCTTTCTGGCATTACAATGTATTAATCTATTGACTAATTGCGAAAGAAATAATTTATGAGAAAGTACCTTTCTTTTAAAGCTCCTTAGGTGCTGCTATAAACAATGAAGCAGGGCTTCAAGGAATTACAGTAAATAGCCCTTTATGTAAGGTGACCCTTTAAAGGGAAAAATTGATAGTAGAGTTCCAATAGATTTTAGATCAACATTACAGTGAACATAACAGTATCTTCTATTCCTCTTTCCAAATCAATTTCAACTTCCCTTAAAATATTTGGAGCAAGGAGAAAGTAACTGTTAATGCAATTCAAAACTACACCTTGGGATTTTAAGTAGAACCCTTGCCATTTAATTTGCCTCCTTCCTGCCATCCCCTCATGCAAAAAAAAAAAGCCTTCAATATTTTTTTAAAGAACATTTCTCATTGTTTGAAAGTCCAAGTCCTACCACACACACACAATCCTCCTGCCTATGAGTCATCCCATTCGTCTGCTTTATGTGAGTACAGATTTGAAGCTTTGGACACTTAATGACATTTGTAAGTCATAGCATAGCATAGCCAGGATTTTGAAGTAGAGGAAAATTAGTTGTCCTGCTGCTGAGCTCCAGGTATTGCCAGGTACAAAGGTCTCTGTCATTAAGCACCACAACTAAACAAACATACTGGGATATGATTACTTTATTGCTGTTCACTCATTTATGTCATTTTATTACCCTACTAATGGCTATAGGATTAGGTGTGTGAGAGAGTTCTAAAAATGTAGAAACAAAATAGGTATATAAAAAAGTTTGTGCTTCCCACACAGATTCTAACTTTTCCTAATCATAGATGATGGAGAGACTGATTTAGTTTGCATAGATAAGAGAGGGTGAGGGAAGGAGGCACAGAGGGACCTAAAGAGCAAATCTATTTCTGGGTTTTATCTTCACTTTGGTAAAGCTGACAGTTTTTTTATGCAATTTATAGTGGTTTCAGTGGGAGAGGTAGTGTTATTACAACTACTGCATTTTTTCTCACAATTGCCCAAATGGTACATTTCTGATCCATGGTCTGTGTATGAAAATATGCAGTCAAGAATTAACTTCGTATTTTAACTCTTAAATAAGTCCCCCTCATCTTTGATATTGCCAAAATCAATCTGGGATATTTGTGTAGCAGGTTCACTGCTGAGGACAGAGAGTACTGATGGGCTAATAATTTTACTGCTTTCTATTTTGCATGCACTGCAGTTTATCAGATCAATAAAAAATATAGTGCCTCAGCAGATCTACAATTTAGACTATAAGAATCTCTGTTCCAGACTAAAGTCCTGTTGTATCTAAGTAAAGAAAGCTGTTTTCATCCCTAGTGACCAGAATGATTTTCTATGTTTTCATTATTTCCAAAAGAAAGAGAATGATCCATACGGTTTTCAGGGAGGAATGCTTAACGTATGTGAGGAATGCTGTTATTGATAAACCTACTGGATTATTATAACTTGGGAAACTTGAAGGTGATGGACGTGTCCCCATGAGCGGGCATGTGCATTTCCCTGGGGACAAACAGCAGCGGCACAATATGTGCCACTGCTGCTTGTCCCCGGGAAACACTTGTGCATGTATGCAGCAAGTTGCCCCAGGTGGGGTAGGGGAGACTGGGGCCAGCACCTTGCCTGGGGTCCTGAGAGCCTCTGGGGGCTGCAGCTGTCACAATCCAACAGCATGGAGTCTGGCCAGCAGCTGGAGTGTGGCTCTGGTCTGCTATGCTCCTGTTTTCAACAGTGAATGTTGCTGTCATATGTGCCATCCTGCTTTTTTAAGGTGCAGGTTTTTTTGACACTCCTGGTGTCAAAAAACACCCCTGCACTGCTAATTAGCGGCATGGGGAATGCCTGCATGTGTGGCATATATGGTGTGCAGTACTGCATATGGTTCTTCAGTGCCGCATGTCTGCACTTGGCTGGATGTGCCTGACCTGTTTTGATTTGTTTACTAATAGAAAGGATAGCACTTGTAATCAAAATGTAGAAGAAAATTCACCATTTGGAAACAGATAAGTGTTTTGTCTGTCTCTTGTTTCTCTTCAAGAGCTGTTCATATACACATTGAACCCTCAAAGTGTGCTTCCCACATAGGACAAGATTGTAATGCCTATGCTTATGTCAAATAGTATCTTCCACCAGGAGTGGTGCCATTGAAATCACCAGGACTACAGAATGTATAAAGTACTACTCAAGGGTATAAAAGACTGGTCCTTTGTCTTTGGAAAGAACAGGAATGGTTTTATTTTCTAACCTGATAACTTTATCCATCTTGAAACTCTTTGCAGATTGTCTAAATTAAACCTATATTTCTTCCAGGGTTTAGTACTACAGATCCTATTTCAGAACGTAGATTACCCAGCACCTACGCATTGGAGTCCTCAAAAGAGCTGAGGATCTTTTATTCATATTCTTCTCTGTGCCAACAGTTCTGTGGTTCTAAAAATAATTTCTGTTTACTTTCATATGTGTACATTTTCCAGACAGTATTTCAAGACATGGTAGACATTCTGTGATGTTTCTCCTCCCAGTAGAAGAAAATTTGACAACACTGTATGATGACTTATGCATTTTCGTTAATTTTTTTAAATCTTCAAGCTTTTATAACTTGACAAAAGAGCGAAAACCATGCATTCTTAACTTTTATATTCCAAATGAAATGGCAGGATTTTCGTTTAGCTGCACAGTTGGTTGGTCTGACTTGAGGAAACTAGTTTAACATTAAGTTACTCTTAACTGGCTACAAATACTAGCTAACAAGATGGGCCTTAGAAAACTGACACACATACATGCGGAATAAAATTTAGTGTCCTCTCCTGTTTTGTTGTCAACTATATTAACTTTATTTGCTGTACTTGCTAATAACCTACTTGTTTACTAGTAACTTTACAACTTACCATCATTTTGTGCTATGATTTTGTGTGTCACTCTCACTGAAGATGACTGTTTAGTATAAAAGTCGACATCAAGATGTTGTTGGGAACGACATCTATCTGTTTTCCTGGCCTCTCTCCCTCTTCTCAGCTTTATAAAAATGATATTTTGTCCCAGTTTTTGAAAAATACCCAGGTGTGGGAAAGAGCTGCTGGCTTGCTGAACTAATGAAATTGGTAACAGACTGCCTGAAATCATATCTATCTCAATGAGGTCATCCCAACTGCTCCCTCAGCTTGAGTCCCTCCTTTCAATCATTGCCAAAATGATACAATTTCCTTCCTCGAATACACAACCCAGGAATGATGAGCTGCTTCTCTAAAATGCAGCCTTCAGTACTTATCTACATTAGTTTATTTCTGTTGCTTTCAAGTTGCTAAGGACTTTGCAACCATAAATTGTACTGCACTCTCTCTTTCCTTTTCTAATGCCCAATCCTGAGAGGCAGTGAGTTTCTACAGAGCTAAGTGATCAGAACCTTTCTGGTTCTCAGCCTTAAATTTACTTCTAATGTCATCAACAAAGCTGCATTTATTCATGTTGTGATGTATGTCTCCCATACATTTTCAGTTTGAAACATGCCAGGTAATGTCCAAATGAGAATGTAATTCTTTATCTGAATTAGTACAACATCCTTTAGACTTGTTGCAGTTTGACTTTCTTTTAATCTTGGTTTGAAAGATGAAGAAATGATGGACAGAGGAAGTGATGCTTGTTTATATTTTATTTGAAATCCTAATACAAATTTTATGAAGTTGAATTTTCAAATAAAGTGTACTCTATTGAAGTGCTCATTACTTAATTGAAGAATCAGCTAAATGCACATGAGAATAATGCAACCCGAATCTGGTCTCATTAGATAACATAGCTTGCTACACTTGTTAATTACATATCAGCTACAATAACAGCATCATTTGGTTAATTGCATGTCAAACTGAGGTTAAAATGCTGCCATTTATAATAATTGTTCTTGACTCACTGGAATATGAATTCACAGAATTTTGGTCAGTGACCATTATTCAAAATCAAGATCCTATTGTGCCTTTCCTTGCATATCTGGCAGGAGCCACACATACAGGATAAGGACAAAGTTAAGTGGCAAAAAACATACCAAGTGCATCATTTACATCTACACTACCCTACCCAAGCAGGAAAATAACTATATTGTTTATTATTGTTTTACATAAATCCAAAAAAAACTATTGTATTCCTTCCTATACGTACTCTATCTGGACACCCAACACTTTAATTTTTGTGCGCTAGGCAACTGACAAACTTTTGCGTTCATCCAAGATTTAGGATGACAGCAGGGGCCTAGAACTCCAAGAGAGACTGCTTGACCACTAAGCTCTCTCTCTGAAACCTAGTTTGCAGTGTCATAGCTTTAAAAAAAAACAGATTTTCAAGTCACTAGGAAAACTTATGTTGTACACAACCATCAAATAACTGAGGCGAGGGCATGCAACATGTAGCAGAAACCAGGGCAAAGAAAGGGAGCCCTGAGATCCTGGCTACTGCTGTTGTCAGATCAATATGGGCAGCCATGGCTGGGTGGGAGCATGGGGTCTGCACGTTAACCCCCTGTGCCCTGCATGCAGTTAAACAGCTCTGTAACAGAGCACAATCAATCCTTACAGTATTTTCTTCTCTTGAGCTTTGAAGCTCAGAAGACAACATTAAGGTAGTCCCACCAAAAATGTCTTTGTCCACCTATCCTAACAAAGAAAAAATTATTTCACTTAACCTTAATCTTAGACATTAAATCTTACAGGGCAGGGATTATGTCTTCATGTCTTCTTTAAAAGCCTGGAATTCCTGGTTATGAACCTGATTGGTGTCTCTGAAACTCAATTTAAGGTAAATATTTTTCATAAAAATAATTTAGGGATCACCTTCCCCTACATTTTGTACATTTCTGTTCTCAACATTCAAAAGAATGTTGTACATTTCTTTTCTAAACTGCAAAAGAATCATTCTATTTGTATTTCCTTTTCATAGAGTCATAGATGCTAGGGTTAGAAGGGACCTCAACAGATCATTGAGTCTGACTCCTTGCTTAGGCAGGAGGGAGTGCTGGGGTCAGATGACCCTAGCCAGATGCTTATCCAGTCTTCTCTTAAAGATCCCCAAGGTAGAGGAGAGCACCACTTCCCTTGGAAGTCCATTCAAAATTTTGGCCACCCTTACCATGAAGAAATTTTTCCTGATATCTAGCCTAAATCTGTCAGTTTATGACCATTGTTCCTTGTTACCACAAGAAGCTCCCTGGTGAACAGAGCATCTCTGATCCCTTGCTGCGTCCCCCTAGTTAATTTGTAGGCAGCCACAAGATCACCTCTCAGTCTTATCTTGTGGAGGCTGAAGAGGTCCAGGTTCCTCAGTCTCTCCTCATAGGGCTTGTCCTGTAAGACCCTAACTATATAAGTGGCCTTCCTCTGGATTGTCTCAAGTCTATCAACATCCTTCCTGAAGTACAGAGCCCAAAAATAGATGCAGTACTCCAACTGCAGTCTGACCAATGCTGCATAGAAGGGAAGTATCACCTCCTTGGTTCTATCTGTCATGCATCTGCTGATGCATGATAAATTAGCTTTGCTGATGATTTCATCACACTGACGAATCATGTTCATCTTGGAATCCACTATGACTTCGAGATCCCTTTCCACTTCTGTGCTGTTGAGAGGGCCACTTCCCAGTCAGTAGGTGTGCTAGAAATTTTTGCACCCTAAGTGCAGCACTCTGCACTTGTCCTTGCTGTACTGCATCCTATTGTGTACTGCCTACTTTTCTAACCTGTCCAGGTCTGCCTGCAATCGTTCCTTACCCTCCAGAATGTGCACTTCATCCCACAATTTAGTATCATCTGCAAACTTGGGCAGAGTACACTTCACGCCCACATCCAAATCACTGATAAAGATATTGAAGAGTACAGGTCCAAGGATCGAACCCTGTGGGACCCCACTAGCCACATCCTTCCAGGTCAATACTGACCTGTCTACTACCACTCTGTGAGTGTAACCGCTAAGCCAATTTGCCATCCACTGGACTGTGTAAACATCTATCTTGGACTGTGTAAACATCTATGTCATAGCCTCTTAATTTATCTATGAGAATGAGATGAGATACCATATTGAAGGCCTTGCTAAAATCGAAGAAAACAATATCCACCTCTACTCCTGCATCTAAGCATTTTGTGACCCTGTCATAAAATGAAACCAGATTGGTCAGGCATGATCGACCTGCTATGAATCCATGCTGGTTTCCCTGCTGCATTATTTTTCCTGCTGGATTCCCACAAATATGATCCTTCATAATCTTTTCAAAGACCTTTCCAAGGATGGAGGTGAGACTGACTGGCCTATAATTACTCTGTAGCCGCCGGGTGTCGAACATCTTACCTCGGGCCTCTTTGCCCCGAGGATTTGTGGGTATCCGGCTAGCCGTCTCAGGAAGCCTTGGGACAGGTCTCTTTCCGCATCGGAGTCCGCCCTTTTCTCGCCTGCCACGACTTTGTTCTTCCAGTGGGTGGAGCTTCCCTCTGGGCGGATGTCCCCTTTGGCTACCTGCAGTTGAGATCTTCTGCGAGGCTCCTGTACCCCTTTCACCTCGCCCTTACCCTGCCCGGCGGTTTCAGATGCTTTTGCCGCTGCTTTCTCTGGCAACCACCAATGGGGAATGGCTTTCCTCCCCGCCTACTCCCACACCACAGCCCCTTCATATCCGGGGAAACACAAACAAAGGAACGCTCTAACAACTTAAATGCTACTATTCCCCTAACGGGGTCTTAGCCCCCCACATTGAGCCGCTACCCGCAAC
>JAGPOW010000261.1:52241958-52252686 GCA_030014935.1 Caiman crocodilus | reverse complement strand
TCCGGGGAAACACAAACAAAGGAACGCTCTAACAACTTAAATGCTACTATTCCCCTAACGGGGTCTTAGCCCCCCACATTGAGCCGCTACCCGCAACTCCGCTCACTAGCCCTTGCCTCCCTGGCCAGTTACCCACCACTCCTTATCTTATTCCCCTGGGAGAGACCCCCTCTCCGTGCTGTCCCTGTCATAGATCCTCTTTTCCAGCTCCCACCAGTCTGGCTGTTCTCTCTCCAAGCAGCCCCAATGTTCCTCTCTCCCACCTGGGTCTGTTTCGGTATGCAGTCCTCCCTCTGGGCCTTCTCCGATCCACGGGTCCTTCCACGTACCTGTGGCTCGCTCCCCACTTTTCCCTGGCTCACCCGTCCTGGGTACGCTGCTCTCCAGCCTCCGTCCCCCTTGGCAACACCCGCGGTCTCCAAATGGCTCGTCAGTTGCTGGTCCTGCTGCTCGGCGTCCTCCGGGCTCTCTCTCCCAGTTGGTGCACGTATTGGCAGCCGACTCTGGTGCCCAGCGTCCTCCGGGCTTGCTCCCTTGCCCGGAGCACGAGTCGGCAGCCAGCTCTGGCAAGCCGTGCCTCCCAGACTTGCTCTCCCGTTTGGAGCCTGCTCCACCCACTCCACCACTCCAGCTGCTAATACTGCAGCCTCCGCCCAGCAGCCACATGCTCCCCCCCTCTCCTGGCTACGGCTTCTTCTTTTATCCTCTCCACCTGGTGCCTCGGGCTGACGTCACCTGCCGACCACAGGTGTTTCAGGCCGTTGTTCCCGCCACGTGTGGGGCTCTTTGGCGATTCTATGGTGAGTAACTGACATTTTCCTTTCCTTCTGCCGCTTGTGTCTGCCTCCGCGGCTCCTTTGGGGAGCTTTGGAGTGCCCCCAGGGCTTCTCCCCCGTGACATACGCAGATCCTCTTTCCTCCCCCTCTTGAAAATAAGGACCAGTTTGGCCCTTTTCCAGTCAACCAGGGCCTGATCTGAGTGCCACAAGTGCTCAAACAGCCATGGCAATGGTTCTGCTATGACACCAGTCAATTCCGTCCATACTCTCGGCTGCAGCTCATCTGGGCCTGCTGACTTGAACACATCCAGTCCATCCAGGTGATTCTGCACCAAGTCAGCATTGACAGTTGATGGGCTGGTGTCCCTCTGATACCCATCTAAAAACCCATTAGGAGACTTATCTTGAGCCCTGTTCAAGAACACCGAGGCAAAAAACTCATTGAATAGCTCAGCCTTGTCCCTCTTGTCTGTCACTAATTGCTCCTTGTTCAATAGGGGTCCTATGCTGCCCTGTGCCTTCCTTTTACACCCTACATACCTAAAAAAAAGACTTTTTGTTATCTTTAATTTGTGTTGCCAGCCTCAGTTCCATAGTTGCTTTGGCTTTTCTAACTGCCTCCCTGCAAGTGCAGTCCAAGTAGTTATATTTCTTCTTGGTAGCTTCTTCCTGCATCCATCACCTATATACCCTCTTTTTTGCCGTTAGGCTCCCCTGGATTTCCCTGTTTAACCAAGGAAGTTTTTTGGCTCCTTTTCCTCTTTTCCCTTGTACTGTGATCATCTTCCTCTGCACCCGAAGGATTGCTTCCTTTAGAAATCACCACCCTTCCTGGACACCCATCTCACCGATACTCTTATCCTGCAGTGTCATTGACTGGACTTCTAAGCACACTGTAGTTAGCCTTGCTAAAGTCAAGCACTTCCACCCTACTGGTTATCTTACCAACCCTATGCCATATGGTGAATTCAGTTGATTGGTGGTCACTGTCCCCAAGGTGACCATGAATCTGTAGCTCCCCTACCAGGTCCTCCCCCATAGGCAACACCAAGTCCAGTAATGCATTCTCCCTAGTGGGACCGTATACCTCCTGCATTAGATGAAGGTCCTGTACACATGTTCAGAATCTTTGTGAATGGTTGGATTTGGCTGACTGTGCCTCCTGGTTGGATTTGGCTGACTGTGCCTCCCAGTTGGATTTGGCTGACTTGGGATTTGGCTGCTCCTCCCGGTTGAATTTGGCTGACCTCTCCTTTCTTTAAGGCTGTCTTTTTGTGAAGCTGGAGAAATTACTGATACTACCATCCTTTAGCTGCTTTCTAGTTTACCAAGAAAGCCAACTTGGAGAAGCCAAACCAAGTCTACCTTCCATCCTTTTTAACATCACTTCACTGGTTCACACTTCATATTGTCCATACTGTGCCTGGACAGTTGATAAGAAAACAGTTCCTGTTGCCCCTGCTTTCTCTGTCTCCAGTTATAGTTCCTAAGAGCTGAAAGATTTCAAATGTTATTTTAGTAATAAAACATCAACATAAACTAACCCACCCAATTGTGACCCTTCCTTCACCTAAGTGATCTCAGTTTCCTTGCACTCAAGCCCTTCTGACTCAATTCTTCCTGATTGCTAAGTAAACAGTTTAGTTTTTCTGTTCTTGCTGATTAGATGATTATTTGCCACTTTTCTTTTTCTTGGTTTTGTGTGTTGAAACACAGACTTTTCAAAGTAGGTTCTTTACAGTTCCCAAAAACAATTTATACACAGAATTAATTATCTTTGTAGGGTTTTTTTTACAGTGGGTATTAATTCTGATATCAAGTTAAAGTGGCATGTTGTTATTTAGGGGAAATGATAACTTTTAGACAGAAAAGGTTAGAGGCACCTGTTGGGCTGAAAATACTGCTCTCATTTGCCTCTTCTCTTACGTGGATGGCCTCTATACACCATAGAGGACTTGTGCGTGTGTGTGTATTTATATTTATATACATACACTTCTCTCTCTCTCTCTCTCACACTCTCTCTCTCTCTCTCTCTCTCTCTCTCTCTCTTTACTGGGCCATTTATATAAGTTACCAAAGATCTGGTTTGCTTTAAATTTGAGGTGTCTGGCCCAACGCACATTAAACTGTTAGCGATGACATTTTCTTTTTGTTCAGTGTAGAACATATGATTCACTTCTAGATAAAAGCAGGTATATATATATATATTCCCCCTTAAATATATTCTTTATTGTGTCTCCACTTCAGTCTGCATGTGCACCACCTCTTGTTTTTTACTAAGGATTTCATCACCTTGCTTCTCTTGGGTTGAATTACACAGAGGTATATCAAATTCTGATTTTATTGCAAATCAGTTGGCACTGTGCTCATTACTTGTTGCCCTGAAGCAACATATTTGTTAGCAAGCTTTTTCTCAATCTCAAGTTTTCTGTAACATGCCCAATTGGGGAAAAGAAAAGTCAATTTTTATGAATAGATGTGTGAAAATTTTGGATTTGTATTAAGCTGAAAATGAACGTAGATTCAAATTTCTCATGGTAAAATGGGCCTAGAATGCAAGCCTCTTATTCTGTGGTAAGTTCTCTTTCTAACCTCTAAGCTAGGAGTGGGCAAAATGGTGGATCCTGCTGGCAGCCAGACTCCATTTCCCAGCAGCCCCTGCCCACATGGCTGGGGCCAATCTTCATGGCAACCCCAGCCTTATGTTATCACAGCGCAGCTGCAGCTAGGGTTTCCATAGCTAGCAGTCATAGACTGCTGGGAAATGGAGTCCACTGCTGGCTGGATCCATGGGATGGCCTATGGGCCGGACTTTGCCTACACCTACTCCAGGCCCTTATAAAAAAATAAGTGGTGGCATTTCCACTACACCTCCTTTGAGCTGAAGTCCATACTGTCAATGTTGGGCACTTAATGGGTTTTTTTTGGCTACTGAAGCAGGGGCAAATTTGATTTGTCTTTTAGAACTTAGGCAGATAAGGAATCACTTTAAATCCTCTCCTAAGTCTCTCTGTCATGATTCTTCCTGCATAAAATGAGGATTATAACCCTAGGTCACAAAGGTATTATAAAGATAACTACGTTAATGCTAAGTACAGACATTACATTTATACTGGTATAAGTACTTGAAAACTGGTCTACATACATAACCGTACCAAAGCTCAGCACACACAGACCTCTTTAAAAATGGTGGACACCAGTCTAAGATAGACTTAGATGGATGTAGTATCAGACCTAAGCAATTTTGGTTAGACTGGTCTATCAAATTTCTGCAGGAGATCCCCTAACATCCCAAGTTAGGTCACATCCCAGGTGGCTTTGTGGCCCCCTGCTTCCTCCTGCCTATGGAAGCATGCTGGAATTTGACTCAAAATCAGCTGCTTTGGCTGAGCACCTAGCTGGCCCCACCCCCAGGCTGTCACAGTACCAGGGCAGCAAAGCATCTGTCCCCAGCTCCGTATCCTACTTGCACCTGTCATTTGGGTCAGACAACAGGTAGGGGAGGAGACCGGAGGCTGGAGAGAAGGGCTACTCTTGCCAATCAGGGGTGGGCTGGCATTCTCTGACAGCTTGCTTTGAGACATGCAGGAGGACCACCAACCTGCTGGCTTTTGCCAGTGCAAACAGCCTGCATGTGTGTCTGCTCTCCCCAACCACAGGGTGAATGTATGTTCTGTTTGGTCCTAACCTAACCTAAAGTAAAGCACGAATCTTAGCCTCTACCTGGGTTTTTTTGAATGTCTGCTCATTAGTGAGACATTAATATATTAGTACTATTTAGCTATAACATTTGAGCACTTTAAGGGTATAGTATGACCCAGGGTATAGTGCTGGCATCTGACTATGTCCCCTTCTGTAGTCTAAAAAACCCATCAAAATGAAGGGCTACTTGGAAGAAGAAATTAATTTTCAGCCTATGGTTTTGAAAGTCTAAGCCTAGATCTTAGAAAGTCTGTTTAGATCAGGGCTGGCAGATACATGGTCTGTAGGCTGGATCTGGGTATGATCTGGCCCTTAAGTCTCTGGATGTACTCCACACTCCAGTTTTGACCCTGCCTGCTGTATGTGGCATGTGGGCTGGACTGCACACTGTGTGCACAGGGGATTAGTTCAGGATGTGGGCTGCATGTACTGTGCCAGGGCCAGCACACAGGACCAGTCTGGTGGGACACCTCATGCAGAGAGTGTTCTGTGCTGGGTTCAGCATGCCCAGGCAGGCCAACCCAGCTGGCCTGGCTGGGCAGCAGCCACCGGTCCTGGGGCTTACTGAGTATATGGTGTTCAAGGCTGGCATAGAGTGCATGCTATCCATTGTTCTTGAGCTGGACCCTGGTACTGCTTATGGCTTGGAAGGTTTGGGTCATGGGCTGCATGCTGTATCTTTCTTGATGGCCTGGCCTGGCACACTGGCTTCAACGTGGCCCAATCTAGATTAGCTCTGGAGCTAGCAGTTCTAGCAAGGCACTGCATGCAGCCCTTGTCCCAGACTGACCCCCCTGTACTGCCTTCAGCACTGGGTGCAGCCTGTATACTGAGGGGAGCTCATGCCCCATGCTGCACGCACAGAGCCCTGGGTTGGTATATGCTGTGTGCAGCCTGAACTTGGTGCTGCAGGACTAGGCACTGCACAGGAGGTTGGTTCCAGACTGGCCCAGTGATTCTTATCCACCCTGCTGGGGCAGGTGAATTTGACACCCCTGGTTTAGATAGATACTCACTTTCCTTACTAAAGTTTTGACAAATTCTCTTGAATAAATTTTGATCCACTATTCTCCTGACAGTTTTCACAAAAATGAAGCTCCCATGCTTGCAACTCAATATGCAGTTATGTTACTGATAACGTTGTAACTTGTTTATTTTGAACTAACAAAAATGAACACTAGCACTTATATTAAGATTAGCTAAATGTATACATATACTCAGAGTTCTCCAAACTTGCGTTTTGAAGTTGAGCATTATACAATCTTGTTATTTAAGATTTCCAGCAATTCTTAGCCCTTGTTCTCACCAGGGTAAAAACCAGTTGAAAATCAGTCCACCTTATTTTTATGCCTACCTGAAAAATGAGCAATTTTGAAAATCTGCACATCAATTTAGGGCCTAAATTATTAAAAAATTATTAAATTAAATAATTAAATAATTATTAAATTATTAAAAAATTAAACTTATTGGGTACTTTGAAGATCTGGTTCTCAATGTCTATTAAATTTATGTTTATATTATTATCTGCTATCAGGTTTGTTTATTTAAGTGACAAAGTTTTGGATTTCCTATCAGATTATGACATCTTCAGCTTAAAGTTATACTCTCAGTTGCATGCTAAACTTATGTTTATTACTCTTAATAACACATGAGAGAAGCTGTCCAGCTAAATTTAAGCTCTGAATTTTTTGACATCTGCACTTTGACTAGGCTTTGTAAGAGTTAAATGGTTAGTGGTGACATACATTTCTTTAAACAAGAATGCGATGACTCAGTTTAGACACTAGTTAAACTTTAAAATTTTCTGAGTAGAGTAACTGAAAATAATAGATTCTGGTGACTACTTAGTGATTTAAGTAGACTGTCCTATAAGAGCCAGAGTTATAGTGTTACTAACATTGGATAGGATTGTATTGAATTTGTGCTGAAACATTACTAAGAACATATTTTAATTTATTCTGCAAGGGATGAATTATAGAAATCATACAAAGGAAAGAAATTTAGGGAGGCTAGTAAGATCACTGTTGTCCTGTTTTCATCTTTTTGAACTGTTTAGTTTTGTATAGCCAAAGCTAGTTGTTTTACTTATCTGCGGGAAAAATAAAATATTAATCCCTCTATGATACTAGATTATTACACTGTATTTTTCAAGGTAAATGCAGATAAAACATTTAAAAGTTACCTAGCAAGCTATATAAAACATTTTTTATGAGAAGTTTGAATAAACCCTGCCAAGATGAACTATTAAGAAACAGCTAATTACCCAAGTATTCTTTTAAATAAGAGTGTTTTATCTTGCTTATCAGTACTATGAGGTAGTTGTTTTTATCTTATACTTGAACTTTCTCCTCTTTTTCTCCCTTTTCATTTTACTCTCCAGAACAAGCCTCTGATTAATTTTTCAATGTAGATCAGGAAAAAAATAAGTTACCTGATATAAGCAAATAATTAACAAGCTGCACCAGTCACATGTCATTTAACTATAACTTAGCAAATCTTACAACAAAATCCTACCACACACAAAAATTGACCCCAACTAGGCAGAGAAAACTTCTTGGATGACATGAATATGTAAGGACAAGAGAACTACAGAATAATTTTTTAAATAAATATTTATTACCAAGTCCTTTCCAACTTTGTTATCTATTGTCATATAAACAGGAAAATGCAACTTATTTCCCTGTACAATTATCAAATAGTCTCTGATGGAAAAGATAGGATTAGTAAATATAAAACTGAACAGGGCACACATAAGCATAAAGGCAAGAGATGGCCTCAAGAGACAGAGTGCAACTTTATTCATTTTAACTACTAACAGGAGGAAATGTACTCACTTCATAGGATATTGGGAAATAATTAGGTCTGGTACAGAATAAACTATCCAAACTGACTAGAAAAGCAGGGGTAACTTCCCCAATCTAACAACCTTTCTATACTTATATGTAAGTTTTAATATAGCTGCCAAATTTCAGTGGACTTCACAACAGTACATAAGAAAAATGGAACTACAGAATATAGGTCTGCATGAGATTTAAAACTAACTCTTGGAAACTCTGCTTGTCTTGTCCTTATGGAAAAATGTCTTTCTTAACACCTGCTCCCCCACCCATGATTTAGCCAAACCCATAGAAAGCTTGGAAATCCATTACAAGAACCACAGGGAGAGATGGGGCAGAGCTGCAGGTACCTAAG
The DNA here is from genome assembly GCA_030014935.1 of Caiman crocodilus. NCBI lineage: Eukaryota > Metazoa > Chordata > Crocodylia > Alligatoridae > Caiman > Caiman crocodilus. The sequence continues at coordinate 52,245,013 of JAGPOW010000261.1, read as the reverse complement.
ATGGTGGACACAGCTTGAAATGGCTGTAAGCAGAGAAAAGGAAAAGGAATTTCCTACATGTCCATGAGCAGCTGCAGGAGAGGGGGAGACTCTTGTCCTGCCCGTCCACTTGCTCCTACATATAAAGCGTCCCTGCAAAGAGGGGTAGGGATAGAGGTGGAGGTTGAGTGTTTGCAGGCAAAATCTGTAAGCCTTAACTGCTGAAATATAATCATCTGACTTTGTCTCCCACAATCCTTTCTTACCATAGTCTTAAAATATTAAATCTCTTTCTTGAACGTTGCTTGCCAAGCTTATCAAAATGTACTGTAGACAACAATCTATTACAATTTTCAAGAGAAGCTGTTCTTATCTTTATGTTGAGACAAACAATTAAATGATGTGGTTGTTTAAAGTATGCTATCCACATGCTAAGTAAAACACAAAAATGATGTGCTGTTGTAACGGGCAAAGCAGTAGCAATATAAACTATCAGAGAATGATGATCCCTCCTTTAAAATGCATGGATATATTATATTTATCTTTAAGGGAATTTACTTTATACAATAGAAAATGTCCATAGCATATCTAAAGCAGGAGACCAGGGCAGGAGCCATGGGCATCAACCTGGTGGAGAAGAGGAGAAAAATAACTTCTGTTGCAGCTGCACAACCACACCAGTGGGACAGCAGCAGTCACTGCTGCCCCCGGGAATCACTTCTACTCTGGGTGCCCAACTGTCCTGTTATGCCTCTGGGAAGAGTAGTGTTTAGTGCATCATTATATTAAAATCTGAAGAAAGCATGAAACCCAAGCTGGTCCAATGGTCAAGTAGATTCAGGTGTTGAACTTGGTCTGTTCATAACAGGTTCTCTCAGTCCTTGAAAAGACAGAGCACTTCGTACCCCTCACATGTTTTCCTCTTGCATTTACTTGGATACAGCCTGGTATTTTCAGACCTAGCTTTAGCAAGACAAGAGTGAAGAATAAAAGAAAAAATGACAAATATATAAAATCCTGCTGACTGAAATAGTTGGAGATTTCTCTTACCAGTCTTTACCATAATGACAATACAGATGCATCTTTTAATTCACAGTATCTGCTGAAGTAAGCTCTTGCTCATGAAAGCTTATGCAACTAATTTGGTTAGTCTGTAGAGTGCATCTTTGCCTTGCCTTTTGCCTGACTTCAGACTAACACAGCTAACTACCTCTCTCTTAATTCTTAAATGCAGATCATTGTAATATACTACATGTGTTATTTCTTCAGAAAAAGAAGTTTCTGGGGAATAAATGCTACTATATAGTTGATGTAATAATGATTAGTATTTTGAAGAGGACTTGGCAGAAAACATCTAATGGACCACAGGATGTGTATGATTCACCTTATAAGTCTACTTATTTCAACCAACTGTTGATAGAAAGTAGCACAACTTTTCAGTCCAGGATTGAGCAAAAGCAAAAGGATTAATTATAATCTGTACAGAACTTTGGGTGACTACTTTATGAAGAAAAGTAGAAAAGTCTATAATCATAAATTAATTTAACATTTTAAAAACACCTCTCTCCTGTAGAGGTGTTGAATTTACAGTCCAAAGTGTGACTTGTACTTTTGAAGAAAGTCTTGCTTAACAGCCATTCTGTGAAATGCTTTGTGTGCATAAGTGATCGATAAATTAGGTAAACTAAATAGCTTTGTTTATTTTGAGCTTACCTAGATGGCGTAATATTTTCCCATTACATATGTTGCCATTAAGCTATTGTTGCCAAAATGTTAGGCCAGTCACATGAAGTGACAAAATAAACAACTGCATATTTTTTAATGATATTTTTTGAATGAGATGTATCCTATAGACCAGGCTTGTCCAGCATACGTCCTGTGGGCTCCCATGCAGCCTGCCAAGCCGTTTTCTATGGGCTGCAGTGCTGTGACGGGAAACGAAGGTAAACATGGTTTACTTTCGTTCCTACCCCTTGTCCCTCCCCTAGCCCCTCAGCAGCTTCCTAATGACTGCTGAAGGGCTGGGGAAGGGACAAGGTTCCCACATGACCGCATCATCTTAATGTTGCCAATGCAGTGCGTGTGGGAAAAGGAGTAGCCATGTGCCGCTCAGGACAGGATGAGCCCAGTCGGAGCAGCATGGGGCTTAGCTGCACTTTCCCCCTACCTGTGCTGGTCAGTCCCAAGTGCCATATGGCTCCGCCACTGCTTCTTCTGGCTGGTGCCAACTCAGGTGCGTCTGTCCCATCTGGAGCAGCATGCATCCGAAGCCAGATTCCCACGTGCTGCTGGGGACAGGAGGAGCCCGGCCGGATTGGCACTGGCCAGCAGAAGTGGCGGTGGAGCCATGTGCCACTCAGAACTCACTGGTGCAGGTAGGGGAAAAACGCAGCTCAGCCCCTGCTGCTCTGGCCGGGCTTGTCCTGTCTCAAGCAGCACACGGCTCTGCCGCAGCTTCTGCTGGCCGGTGCAGACCTGGCCGGGCTTCTCCCGTCCCCAGTAGTTCATGGGAAGCTGGCTTCAGCTGCATGCTGCTCTGGATGGGACAGACCCAGCCGGGTCAGCACTGGCCAGGAAAAGTGGCTTGAAGCTGAAGCTGGCTTTGCATGTGCTGCTGGGGATGGGAGGAGCCTGGCCGGGTCTGCACCGGCCAGCAGATTGGTATAACGTGACAAGCCTATGGCTGGGGAAGGGTCAGGCTCCCTAGATCTGAGACCTGATGTAGGCTATGGCACAGAGACTCACTCTGGAACAACATGCTAATAAACTTGTGTCTGTACCTGCCAGTAACCCAAGTGGCAGGTGGTTGATACCTGGTAAGCTCATGTGAGTAAAGACTGCTTATTGCTTTCTGTGTGGCCTTCAAAATGTTTTTATCCTACTAAAATGTGCCATACTTTGTGAGAGTCATTGCCTCTGTATGAGAAAGTAGAATCATAGCCACCAAACTAAGTTCATGCCTTGTGGGAATAATCACAATTCAGCAAAATGGGCAGGAAGGAAAAGCCAAAGTTCTAAGTGCGCACCTTAAAAGAGGCCATGAAAGAGTCAGAAGCACAACCTTAGAACCAGGACA
>JAGPOW010000261.1:52205713-52241858 GCA_030014935.1 Caiman crocodilus | reverse complement strand
AAGTGCGCACCTTAAAAGAGGCCATGAAAGAGTCAGAAGCACAACCTTAGAACCAGGACAGCTATCTGGTGATGGCAGTCCAGTAGGCATGATGGGAATCCTCTACTCTCATGAGATTTAGGAAAGCAAGAGGACATGAGAGCAAGATGTAGGCAGAGACAGTGTAGGGCCTTGGAGCCATGTTAATAAGTGAGGACAACTGTATTCCCACTCTGGTCAGTGACTAACTGTGGGTTCAGCTTCACTAGCTTCAAGAAACTCAAACCTGCTGCCAAAAAACAAGTCCTTCCTACCCTCTTATACTTTACCTGATCTGAATTGGAAATGAGGCAGTGAGAGCCCTTCTAGGGTGGTCCAAGGACAGTAGAAACAGATCACACACAGAGAGTGAGAGATGTTCCCAGAATGTCCTCACCACCACATTTCTTCTGAAAAGCAGGGATATCCTGAGGTTCATTTAATGTTTGTAAAATGCTTGAAGAGCCCCACATACATGCACTGCATAGAAATGCAAAATATATTTTGACTTATTTGGTTGACACCTTGGGCTGAGATTTTCAAAGCTGAGCCAAAAGGCTTCCATTAAAATGAGTGGGATTTAGAGGGCTCCAAAACTTTTATGACAACTTTGTAACATGCCTATCCACCCCCTTTGCGAAGCTCAGCCAAAGAACATAAGAGCATAAAAAGTGTCAAGCTTGGTCAGCCCAATGGTCCATCTAGCTCAGTATCATGTCCCGAACAATGGAGAGGTGGATGCTATAGAGGGAGGGTTTTGAACTGGTTAGACCCATTTCATTGTCACTTCCTGCAACATCATTGGTGTCAAAGGTCACGTGACATCACTTCCTGATGTGATACTGCTTCCTGTGAGGTCTTTGAATGTAGCTTACCGGGTTACTGGGTGATAAAAAGTTCATGATCTGGCCTTACATTCAAAAAGGTTGGACACCCCTGCTATAGACATTTGTAACATGGAAGAGTGCTGTAAGTGGCCCAAATCATTAAATGGTGTAAGGTGGTTTCAAATCCTTTAGTACCATAAAAAGTTTGTCTATAATCCTTCTAATATGTCCTCTCAGATATACACAGCACAAAGTATCACCTCTAAATTGAAAACTGCAAATTGAAATTAATGGGAATGGTGTGGTTAACTCTTCTAGTTGCTTTTGAACATCTAACATAACCTGAGTACATTGCCAGTTGCTAAACTGTACTGGCAACATTTTCGAAATTACCAGCACATGTATGGTGAATAGAGCAAGTGTGACGTCTTTAAATAGTTAATACAGTATGATGTATCAGAAGTCATCTGGGTTTTTTGGTTTCTGCATTGTTTCATTAATGATTATTGAGGTTACAGTTGAAAGATCTGAAAACTGGATTCTTTAAGGCACAGGCAGAATTGTGATGATAATTTAGGCCTCCATTACTTTAGCAATTTGTTCTCAGTTACCTCAAAATGAAAAAGCTCATCATAATTCACTAAAGAAATTTACCTAGTTTTGTCATGTGATACATTGGTACCTTATGTAATGAATCATCACTTTGAATGACCATTAGAGTAAGTTAAACACCTGCACAAGTGTAGTGAATGCTTAGGAGTGGTCTCAGCATTTAAAAATGTGAGTAATGGAAACAGGCTCAGAGTACATTTCCCACAAAGATTTGTACTTAAGTTTCACCTGGCATGATTTCTTACATCTAATCCTATTGCCCAGCCTAATAGGCGTGCTGAGAAAATATTTCATTAAATTCACATATTGACTGTGGTTTTTGATGTTTAATTTAGCTGCTAAACTTTTAGGACAAACTTGAGATACAGTGGGAAGTATCAGCATTGAAGTGACAGAAAACTGAACTTGTCCCACTTCTAAATTAAAGGTAGCAGTTGATACTATGTTGAGAAGCTTGCCTTATTTTATACCTTAGATTAGCTTAGTGAGAGGAGTTGTTCTGCCATGCATTTAATCTTATGATGCACATATTGTTTAGTAAATTTTTCATTAATCAGAAGCCAGCCTTGTCCATGTTTGGTTCTGCAACTTTTCTCTTTGTATTTTAAGGTTTGTTATGTATTGTAATGTTTAAGAATTGAGATGTTATTTTTCTATCATAGTACAGAGGTCCTTCCTTATGCACAAGAACAAACTTACATCATACAAAGCTACTAAATGCAATAATTAGCCTTGCATTTTCAGCTCAATTAAGACCCATATGATTCATTTTTTTCCCATGTTAAAAATTACATTCAAAAGTAGTCTTAATTCTCCGAGTGATCCAGGTGATGTTCTTCTTTCTGCTACCTGCCCTGTATTCCCTACCCTATCTGTCATTGTGATGCATGCCCACTCCCAAATCTACCATGTGCCCCATGTACACAGGGTGTCTGTGCCATTTGTGGCATGTGTGCTGTAGGTTGGCCATCCTCACTCTGAAGTATACAATCTTTTCAAAGAAACAGTCCCTCCCCCTTGATTAGCTATAAAATAATTAGTGATAGGCTTGAAGCACAAATCTTGTTTAGTTGCTATATACAAGGATAACATTGATGGTTTTGGTTTGATATATGCTGAATACAGGAGCCATCTACAAAATTTGGCCATGGATTTGAATTCTTTTGCTTCTCATTTTGGTTTAAGTGTAATTGGAGCATTTTTGTAGTATTTTACTATAAATGTGATCATGTTGGAAAGATATAGGTTAGGGTATAAGTACAAAGGCCAGAATTAAATTTATGAGGAGCAGCAACATTTATTTTTTGAAGGCCTAGTTATATTCAAAATAAGCTACAAATGTAGAATACATTATTATTTTTCTTTACAGTGAATGTTTTTGGGTATGGATTCTATATGTAGGTAATTTTTGTCCCTTGAAGTTATTTGTTAGTAAATGTGAAATGATAAATGCTACTAGAAAAGCCATTCTATGAAACTAAAATGCCAACTTTCTTGGATGTTTGTCTTTGAAATTAATTGGTGATCTGTGCCCAGTACCTGTCATATAATATGGTGGTCACTAATTAGCCCCCGTTGTCTTTTAGCTGAGAGGCAAATAGTAGTATGAGAAAGAACACCAGACTTCTTTGGTACTGTGGGAAGGTATATCCCTCTTCGGCAGAGTAAATACATTTGTAAATGTACACATATAAGGAAGTGTCTGAAGAACTGGAAATATATAATCTAGAGAAGAGAAGATGAGGTTTGAACAGTCTTCAAAATACATAAAGAAGCTTGTTGTAATGAAGATAGTGATTAATTATCATCTGTGTCCACAAAGGATGAAAAGTAATGTGACTAAATTGCAACCAGGAAGATTTTAGGTAGATATTAGGAAGAATTTTCTCACTATGTGGGTGAATAATCACTGGAACAGATTATCTAAAAAAGCTATGGAATCTCTTTCTCTGGCTATTTTTTAATACGGGTTAGATAAACATTCATTTAGGATGGTTTAGACAGGGTGGTCCTGCCTTGAGCAGAACTAAATGACATTTTGAGATCTCTTCCAGCCATATTTTTTCTATGATTCTACAATAGAGTAAGGAAATTTGCACTGCTGCTTTCTGTACATAACTGTTAGATATATAAATTAAGTAATTTATTTTTGGCATTTTTACTGAATTAAGATATCATTTAAGAACAGGATTCAAATTTGTGGCTCAGCATGCATAAAGTTTGCATTCAGCTTCTCAGAAGCTGTGAAAGTTCAGTGTTGCACTCCTCACTCTAATGGGTATAATGAAGTATCCATCCTATCAATTCATTGGGTAACATAGGTACGTTAGGTAGTGGAAAGACACCCTGGATACACTTTTGTCCTACAAGAGTGGGGACACTTGAGATGCAGATTGACTCACTGTTTCTTGCTTAGTATATATATTATTATATAACGTGCTCCAGCAAAATCTTCCCCAACTCACAACATGAAATTTTTTTAGGGAGCTAACTTTGTCAATCCAGAATAGGCACACATGAGACGTTAGTCCTACAAAGTATTTCAGCTTGCCACTTTGAAATGGCAAGTTTTGGCATCAGTGGCACCTTTTCCAGCAAGACTTTTATGGAAATAACCTTGATTTTATTAGCTTGTGTTCTGTTTTATATCATGAACAGAAAGGATGATAAAATCTAATACAACAAGCAGAACAATTAACAGGCTTAAGATAAGATAAGAATAATATCTGCTTGAGCCTTTATCAGTTGATAATGAGCTAATATTAAAAAAAAAATATTGTGCAGTTTTCCTTTGCCAGAATTACTCACAAATAATTTTAAAAAATCCTTTCTTGCTCTGGTTTACAAATTGTATATCTCAAAGGAGCATTGTTTTAGCCCAACTAGTCATTCTATTTTTAAACGTTCATATTATCTAGACTAACATCCCCTATCTGTCAGAGGTAGATGGTCTGACTCAGAATCTGAAGGAGCATTTTATGGCACTAGCTGCAAGGTCAGACAGAATTTGAAAAGCAATGCAGGTGCTTAATACTAGGAAAAGAATATTGTTCTATATGGGACTGAATGTTAGTGAGCATTGCAAAGCTGGAACTGACTGTGGCTGAATGGTGCAATATATCATCTGGTGCACAGATTTATGGCAGAATTCTGTTTCACTTTATGTGCCCAAATGGCAGATATCCAGCCAAGTAACTGCCATTTTTAACACTTTGCCCTCCTCTGGAAAGTAACCCTTTAGGCATCCATGACAGGAAGACCACCAAGACAACTAGAGGGTGGCTTGTTAAGTGTGATGGAAGCTACTCTTGATGGGAGAGGGCCCTAAGTTCAAGCTGGCCCTGCGGGGCAGATCCAAAGGAGATACTTTGGCTTTGTGGCATGTGAGCTTTGAGCACAAGGTCTACCCAGAGCAAGCCCCTGCTTTGTATCTGAGCTCCAAGCCCACTGCTCAAACAGAGCTTCAGCAGGAGCCTGTATTGACCAGGCAGTGAACCCAGAACTCACTACATATGTGGCACAGCCAAATGGGGCGGAGGCATACCTCCCCTTGCCCTGTTCCAGGATCTGCTAATGGCTAGCCACAAACTTTCTCACACTTCTTCCCATTTTATCCAACGAATATTAAATGCAAAGAACAGTGGCTTCAAGGAAGAGGGGACTAGATAATGACTTACCTGTGTCATGGTGGCACTGTGGTGGAAGTTTGAAAGAGGCAGGATCAGATCCATCCTTGGCAAGCACCCAAATCACTAAGCTATTGAACAGAGGAGTACTTCTCTTCCCCAGTTTTTCCTGGGCTATAATTTTGGCAAACTTGCTTGGGGATGCACATAGAAAATTCTGTAATTACATGACTCCCACTGCTGCACACACCCCAAGGAAAGGCATGGGGGGCCAGATTTGTGAACAGGGCAAGGTCAAGCTGCCTGCTGTTCACTCGGGCCAAGGGCTGTGCTGGCCTCTTCCAGGTAGGGGAGCTGGTCCAGTGCTGCACTCGGGGAGGGTGGGGGAGGGCAAGCAGTGACAGTGCTGGGAGGGGGGTTAAGGGGTTGCTATGAAGAATTTTGCAGTGGTTGTAGGCCACCCCATAACCCACCCTCCCAGCACCACTGCTCCCTGCCCCACCCACCTCTTCCACTCTGAGCACAGCCCTGTCCCAGCCCCCCTGCTGGGAAGAGGCCAGCAGAGCCCCAGCTCTGACTGTGCAGCAAGTAGCCCTGCACACAGATCCAGGGGTTACATACTCCCCATACCTCCCCTGGGGGTGCACCCAGCAGCTGGAGCTGCCTCCCCTACCTGTGACCTCTGGATGAGTTGTCCATGACTCGTTCCGGTGCCCCACTCCACCCCAGCTGAATAGTGCCTACCCCTGGCCCAGCCCTACTCCTTCCCTCACCATGGGAACCTGATCTGCACTCCCCCATGCCTCTTCCCCCACAACAGACTTACCAATCAGATGCTGCTCTCCAAGCTGCCATATCATCAATCGTATCAGTATCAGCTGATATGCCTGGTTAATAATTGGCCCCAAAAATCATTATTGGTGCGACCCTAATCACTGAGGGCCCGGATACAGCAAAACTGAGGTTCTACTAGGGAATGGGTAGGGGCAGGGCAGGATTTGCTCACATGGTGTATGACTTCTTTACCTTCTGTCTTAAATTCTGAAAAGCTTTAGTTAGTAAACATTCTCTGTGCCTTAGCATATCAGAAGAATCATGGAACCAAGAGTGAGGACAGATAACACTGAGTAGTCCCTTTGAAAATGGCAAGTACATTAGCCTGCAGTACAGTCCTAAGCCTTCATCAGTGGGTGCCATGTAGCCATAGCCAAATCCAGGCCTTGTAAGAGGGGTGTGTAGGAGCAGCGACTGGTACTGGAAGGGTGGCTGCACTCTTCTTTGCCCCTCCTCACACTCAACCTCCCCCAACACCTAAGTAGCCAGATCATGATGCAGAAGCAGTGGATGGGGATTATTTTGAAGCCCCATAATCAGTTAAGAATCCATACAACAGGTCTTGGCACCACCTACCATCTGTTCTTAGTGGCACCTCCTCCCCTTCTCATTACCACCCTTCCTCTGGGGACAGGAAGGGGAGACCTGCCCATCAGCACCACTGTCCTGGTTACTCCTGCCCCATCCCAATAATGGTTGTGGGAGTGGCTGTGCAGGGAGCTGGGCTCATTGAGGGACAATAACAGCAGCAGAGCAGGTTCCCTCTCCCTGTGATCATGAGCTGGTGGGAAACACCTTGGGGTGACCTGTCAGGGAGGTGAATCCCACCTTCCACCAGTGCTGCTGTTGAGCTCAGCTCCATACAGCCATTGCTGGAATGGGGCAGGATGATCCTATGGCTTCCCCTGCTCCTGGGTCAGTAGGGAACTGGTTGGAACTGCCCTTCCTGTGCCCAGAGACATAAATAGAGATAGAGAAGAGCGGGTGGGGAAGGGAGGTGCTGCTAAGCATGGAAGGCAAAGGAGGGGGTGTCAAGACAGGGCAGTGCAAGGTTTTTACCTCTTTCAGGGACCTAAAACAGTCTTTGTCTGCTTCTTCTGCAGCATGATCTGGACTCTGCAAGGTCCCAATCATCCAGGGCTTTGAGAAGCCAGAGCCACTGAGCTACACTGCAGAAAAGGGGGAATGTGACTGTGTCATGAAACCACCTTGACACTTTTTTGACCCATAAGTGATGGAGATAAAAATCTTTCCCCTCCTCACTTTGAAGTTATTCTTGTGCCTGAGAATTTGCAGGATTGGGACTTTGATCTTGTAATTTAACTATTCTTAATTTAAATTGCACAATAGGAAGTTTTGGTAAAAATAATACAATTATAATTTACAGAAAGATCACACTTTCATTCAGAAATCCTGTCTGAAGTATGGGACACATAACTGAGAGAAAAGGGTAATTAACATTCAGACCTTTTTATACTATTTTAAGTAATGTGCTTTATCCTGTGAGTCAATAACTAGTGACTAATTAGTTTAATAGCAATTGCTACATTACTAAGATACAATTAATGATGACCATTTGGAAAATGAAAACTTAAAAATGTGGAATGATTCTAGTGTACAACACTTTCTGGAACTTTTCTAAATAAAGGGGTATTTCAAGTGGATATTATTTCTTCCAAAATCCTATTTTGAAAACATTCTAAATTTGCTTTTAAAAACAGACAAGCCTTTGGGCAAACAGCCCTTACTCAGGACTGGGAAACTAGACATTTGTAGACTGTAGCAAAATAAGTAGCAGCCTTCGCAGTTGTTTCATGTTGTCCTAGCTCCCATGAGTCATTGGTGACTGTACTGGAGAGAGCCACAGAAAGTCCAACAAAAACAAACAGTGGATTGTGATACCTACTTCTGTGTGAATGATGAGTACCTCTGTTCTATTCTATGGGATTTGGGGACTAGATAGATTAATATTGAGAATACTTTTGTTCTTCAGGAATGTCCCTCCCTTGCTAGGTCTCTTGTAGTTTTTCCCCCAGTGGAGATGGTAGAATTTCCTATCCTGCCATTACTGTTTTTTGTTATTGTCAAAACTGCTTTTCGTGGGGTCAGTTTATGACTATATTTGGTAGAACAATCACTGAATCCTTTTAGTAACCATGTAACCAGTTATTGGAGAAGATTAATTATATGCTAGTCAGTTACACAACTCCATATATATGGTGTTTAGAGTAATCGTATGCACAGTGAGCATCTATGATGAATTGCCTAGATTATTTCCCACAAAGAATCATTTAAAAACACATTGTTCATCTGCTGCCTTCAAACCTGTTTGCAAAGAATGCATATAAGTGATTTAAGCTAGGTTTAGGAAAAAAGAATCTCCCTGTAGCCTATCAGGTTGGTATGGCCAACCCCAAAGTGATTTATCTATTGAACAATAGCCCATTATATCCCCAGCATATCTCACTCCTTTTCTAGAAAGCTGTGCAGAGAGAAGAGCATTTGAACGAATGTACAGACTGTTCCTATGTGGAAGAAACAAAGTGGTTTTTCATTTAGGATCTTTCATGCTCCCACAGGTTGTGAAGTAGAGGTCAAACAGTGGGGAGCATTTGGCACTACCTTACTAAAGTGACTAGATTTGCCTATTGGGTACTCTTTTCAATGAACTTAAGAACTCCTGATAAGACAGTTCCACGAACATTCCAAGATTATCAGAAGAATTGCCTGGTCTACCATAAAAAAGAAAAAAGTACAGGCAGAATATGGCATGCAGAAGCAGTTTTATAGCTCCTCCCATTGCAGCACATAAGTGACACGGTTACAGTTAACTTTGGATTATCAATCACTAGTTCCCAGCAAAATAGAGTAGATCTCATCATAGTACAGTTGTACTTTTGAGCTGCTTTCCTTTAGTGTGTCCACACTCAGTGATGAGGCTGTCGGAACCAATATTGGACATGGAAATGGCAAACTACAGTGAAGTGTTAGATCCAACGTATACTTCATTGGAGTTTGAAACTATGCAGATTCTGTATAATGGCAATGGTAAGTTCTCATCTGCTTGATAATACAAAATCAAGGAAGAAGTTAACAGAAAAAGTAATGTTGAATAATACTGTAAGGTGTTAGATTTATTATTAATGTGGAATTTAGTTGTTTTCAATGCTACAAATCCGTTCTTTTATACTTCATCACTAACTCTAAATTAATAAATTTATAACTCTTCTACATTAAAGAAAATAAAATACCAGTTATGTGTAAGAAAGTGACTGACATACACTGTCATCAGTCAATTAATCAAAGGAAATGGGTATGTTCAGGAATTGTTTTATTTACTGTTAGACAAATGAATAACTAGTATTGATAGCTTTTGGCATGAATTTGTATTTTGTATATAAAGCTTGAAAAGAACAAAATTATCCAACGGTTTGTGAAATATGATTGGTTATGAAAAACATTATCTCTTTGTTTTTTATGTCATTTCCAATTGATGGACTGATGTTTTATTTATAAAATGTTAATCTGATCTTTCCAGATTGTGTACATGTAAATGAAAATGAGGTTATAATCACATTGACTCCTTGCAAGCTAATGTTTAGCAGGGAGAAGTTCCTGGTATTTGTCTAATGTAACATTTTAACTCCAGAGAGAGGTAGCTAGTTGCATTAGCCTGAAGTTACATTGGAGTTGTTTATGCTGTGGCTTTATGAGAAACTCAACTAATGAATTGTGACTCAAATATGTAGCATCCTGTATTTAACTTGACCTAAGCTGAATATTGTCCAACAGATTTAAAATAAATGTCAGTCTTTGAAAGTGAATATTTTAATTAAAGACCATTAATTATAAGTTGAGAACTGTTAATACACTTTTCCTTGCCTTAGTTATTGTTTTTAGTAAATTATGAAAAAGCAGAGCCACTCTTAATTTTTATTTTTAAAACTAGAACAAATATGTCATGATCTGTGGGAAGTTTCATCTGTATCTGTATCGTTCCCTATAACTTCTTTGTGAAAAAATGCTCATGCCGCATATCTCACGACATCCAATATAGTACTTACGCAGCCCTTTATAAGTGTGCCTTGAAACTTTTGGCTGAATTGCTGAAGTTATTTTGAAGCTAGGTTAAGTAACAGAAATATAATTTGGTCTTTGGTTGCACTTAAGTGGAATTAAAGAACAAGAAAAAATTCTTCTTTAGTCATCTTGAGTACAAGTTTTAACAATAGTTTCTTCGTGTTTGGTTCATTCTTTACTTTTTTAAAATATGTTTTAACCAGGATGATTTCCCAGGTACTTTTTAATTTTGGCTTAAAATTATTCCTTTACAAATCTGTTAATACTGTATGAAGGGGTGATGGAGGTCATGAGGGGATGGGGGTGGAGTTCTTCCTTGAAACACAGCTGGTTGAATTATTCATTATAAATGCTTAGTTAACAATTATTATTTGTTAAATGTGGTAGTTTTTTTCTGCTGGAAATTCAGTTATGAACTTCTGTTAAGTAACTGTTGGCTAATGTGTAAGTCCTTATGGCTAAGGCACTAGATTAGGACATGGAAAATGTGGGTTCATTTTGAAGTTCTGCTACCTATTCCTCTTCTAAACTTGAACAAATCTCTTAATTAGGGTTGGTAAAAGGGACTTGAACCACATTCAGGCAGAAAATAAAACCACTTTTCAAAATCAGGTCAATATCTCTTTTATTTTAGAAGAAAACTGGGGAACAGGGAGAAAAAAGAGGTTTGACACTATTATAACATTTTGCATTGACTATTTTTTAAAAGAAATGTTTCAGCTTTTTTTCATTTTGAAAGGACTTTTCATTAATTTATTTGATATTATTTTACTATATTATAATGCTAAATAAAAAAAAGCCTAAAGAAAAATGTTTCAATTTTGTCAAAACTAACCATTTCCATGAACCCCAAGCATTTAAAAAAATTTTTTTTTTCCAATTCAGGACAGCTGTATTTTCAAATATCTAAATTCATTTTAAAATGGAAATGACATCCTCTACACAGCTTTACTTTTAATCTATGTGGGTACATCTACATGTGCAACTAGTATGTCTAAATAAAGTCCAGCTCAGTTTGCACTGGAATTTATTGCTCATGGATGCACTGTTTGCATGTGCACCCAGGACCACTGCATCTTGAACTGGGGTGGATGGCCTGTCAGTCTAGGGCTGCTCTGACACAGCTCAATTTGCTGCAGAGGGGTTGGCTGGGGCTAGCAGGCAGGCAACGCCTGCGCTGAAGCACCCTCATGCCATAGCCAGGCCCACCAGTGTCTACATGTGCATTGCAGCTGAGTAAATAGCTCTGCTGTAGGATAGTACTTGTGTCTGGCAGTACTATCCTATGGCGGAGTTAATTATTTGACTCTGTCTTAATAGCACCACGCCTGTAGATGCTGACATTTTACTGTGGATCTAATTAGATAACTCTGTAGTAAATGTCTCATGTAGACCCACCCAGTATGTCTTTATTCCCTGTCTCACACATGATTAATAATGCTGCCTTTCTTTCACTTTTTAATGTGTCTGTTTAGACTGTAAGTTGTTTTGGACAGGGTCTATGCTATATTGTATGTATATGCAGCACCTTGACTATAGGACCTCAATCTCAGTGAACAAATAATAATATGTGTTAATGATGATAGTTTGCGTAACAACTTTAGCTTATGGATTGCATGCCAATAATTCTGCATCAGCCTTTCAGCAAACTTTACTTGAAAGAAAATATAATTAAAACAATGCTCACCATCCAGTTTTTCATGTAATTCTATTGAAATTTTCTTTTTATGCCTTTGTCAAAAATAATTTATATTCCTTGCAGAGAAGTGACCATAGTTGCTAAATGTTATAAAAAATAATTTATGTTTCATCAGCTAACCAGAAAAAATATTGTCTTGTCAATCTCCGTCTTGCTTATTTGTTAGCACGAATATTTCACTGAATACACACAATAGTTAAGTATTTTTATACTTTAACTTTCAAGTACCTTCTTTAAATCTGAAAGAGTTTTTACACTGTCAAGTAGCCGCTTCAAATCTGAAAGATTTAAGATAAAAAGTTGTTATGAGTATGCTTTTATAAGTATTATATATTCTGCCAATCAATGATAAGCTTGAAAGTGCTCTTTAGAACCACATGCCATTATGCAGAGTGTATCTTTGAATTGTCGCTAAATAATAAAAGCCAATTTAAAGACATAAGGCCAATTTAAAGACAAAATCACCATGTGAATGTAAATTTGTCCTGGTGTAGCAGTCATTTCACTGTTTAATCATAATTAAATTTGTTGTGCTTGTCCTTCATCAGACAGTTCTACAGCAGAACCGCTCAACATGAACACTGCTGACAGTGGAGCCAGTGGATTTTGTGCAATATGTGGAGACAGAGCAACTGGCAAACATTATGGTGCCTCCAGTTGTGATGGATGCAAGGGATTCTTCCGACGTAGTATACGGAAAAGTCACATTTATACCTGCAGGTATTTTGAATGTTCAGCTTTAAAAATTTAGTTCATTAAACCAGTAGCAAAACAGTGCAAAAATAGCTTCCAGGCCTAATGTGCACCGTAGGATTTTCAGTCTTTGAACAATATAGAGGATAAAACATAGTTGTTTATTAATGTTAATAAAGGAGAAAAACACATTCACTACTGACCACTCATGTCTGGAAAAAACACTTTAATACTTACCTTCCTCTCATGTGGAAGCTGCATTGAAGAAAGCCATCTTCAAGACAGTATCTTTGTACTACCCTACCATCATCTTCCACTATCTTTTACCAATTATATTTTGCTATATAGACTATATGTCATTCGTCCTTAATAGCCTCAGGTTTGTTGTATCAAGACAGATCCTTGGCTTCTTTTTTGTTCTGAAAGACATATTGACATCATTGGAGTTAGCCTGACTTACAAGAATTAGAACAAGAATTTCTTAAAGAAAAAAATATGTATTTGTAATAAGCAGAATGTTGATGATTTCTTACTATATTTTTGATGAAGAGGAAATTCTAAAAAAAATCTTATGACTCCTAGGCTTTAACTTAGAATTCATAAAATATATATTTTAAAGAACTCCATACTGCTGGAAATGTTTTTCTGTTGTCCTTCAGTTCTACTGTGCTTTTTTTTTTTTGGATGCACCAAATACTTACATGAACTAAAATGGAGACTCAAGGAGCCCTACTTTGATCACTGTCAGTCAAGTATGGAGTTGAGCACTTCTTTGAAGTGCTTAGGGAGTTTTTCCTCTTTGAGGTAGTGACAGAGGCAACCCCCCTAAAAAACTTTCTCCAACAAAACATAATTTGTTTCACCCATCATTATGCAAAACAAAAATGAGGAAATAGACTTTAATCTTGTTTCCCCTTATATTCACCATATGTTCCTTTGCATACTTTGGTAATTTCCTAATTTCCATTCAACTATCTGCAAGCTGGGCTGGGTAAATCAGACCACGTTTTTCCATGTATGAGCATAAGGTGTGCTGAAAGACTTTCTTTCCGTGCCTGCCTAGGTTAGCATCCTAAGAATTTCAGTATACCCTTTGATCTGAGGTTCAGCCTTGTTAGAGTAAAACCACTACTCCAGGATTTGGGGTGTGTGTAGATGAAATGGGGGCCCTAAATTGAAACAGTGAGTTTTAAAAAACATTGCTTCAATTTAGGGCTGATTAAACCCCCATGTCATGCATACACCCCGCTGACTTACCTGGCTCTCCAGTGGGGAGGGGAGGGTGCCTGCAGATGGGTAAAGCGATCCCTGGGCTGCAGTGGGGGGGGCGGAGCTGGTGCTTCCCTCTGTGGCAGCGGCAGCCCCCACTGCCTCAGGCAGCACCCCCCTGCAGGCACCTGGCTCAGGCAATCCCAGGGGGCACTGCAACTGTGGAGGGTTGCACCAGGACCCAATGCAGCTCAGGCAGGCTCCTGGGGGGAAAAAAAAATCAGGCTCACCGCTTTTCTTGGGCGGAGTTGTTTTTCCAGGCTGCTGCCAGGCTGCCTGCAGGGCTTCCGGCAGAGCCCCTGAGCTACACGAAGCCCAGTGTTTCACTCCATGGCTCTAGGGGCAGCAAACTAAAACTTCTCGAAGGCAATACACCACTGAGGCATGCAAACACCAACACCATTAAAGTGTCAGTACAAAAGCAAATGCAAAAGCATTTAACTCGCTTAAAGTGTTGTGCACACATGCCTCTTGTTTTGTCTACACACATTATTTATTATTTTCCAAATAGTAGCTTCCTCAATATAGATTGTGAAAGGGCTCTTGCTGTTCTTTATGATTGTCCCTTACTTTTTGCTGTTGTTTGAATTCCAGTGAATTTCCCCAGTACAGAACCCTTCACTTGTGCTCTATGCTGGTTAATATCACATAGGTAAACTGAAGTGAATATGAGTATCTGAAAAAATGATACACATGGTTCCATCTGTTTCTACCTTTTCTCCTTATAAGATATTATTCCTGTCAAATGAATAGGTCAAAAATACCTTTCAGGGCTAAAATACAGAATAAAGGTTGGCGAAGGATGATAGTTGGACACATTGTTTTAAAAGCTTGAACGACTTTTTTTCACTTTTGTTAATCAAGACTTTGTCTTATTCATTTTCCAAAACATTCATCCCTTCTTGTTTTTGATAGATTCAGTCGACAGTGTGTTGTTGACAAGGACAAAAGGAATCAATGCAGATACTGCCGTTTAAAGAAGTGTTTTCGAGCAGGAATGAAAAAAGAAGGTAAAAGATTTGTTTAGTTCATATTAAAACAAACACTTTTCTAAATAGGGGTTCAAAAATTAGTACAAAACTAAATGAAACCCAGTTAGAAGTTTCCAATAATACTACCATAATGGAGAATTGCTTTTGTTGTTATGTACTTTTTCTAATTTTCAAGTTAGAACAACTCTGGGAAAATATAAATTCAGATCTGAGTTTGAACCCATATATTCAGGAATGTTCATCTATGGCATTGTTTTTCTTCCTGTTACAGAGATACGAAGTTTATATCTATACTTGTGTCTGAACTTATCTCTAGCAGTACTTTTAAGTCTCAAGCTATTGCCTCTTAAATTCAGTTTAAATGTTGGAAGTATATCAGTGATGTTTTAAGTACAAATATATATAAATAAAAAAAGAGTGCTGCCAGAGGCAGCATGTACTCTTATGTGAAGGCAGCTAGTTTTGAATTTGTTAGGGCAACAACAAAATTTGCTATCTAAATTTTTGCAAGATAAAATCATCTGAACACAGAGTTTATACCATCAATGGGCTTTTATCCTTAACAAGAAATAGGTGAAATATAAGAATTTAGTACAGATTTAAATTGCCCCATTTTGCCAGGGGGGAGGGAAGCCTGTATACTGCATGAAGTTTTACTGATTGGAAAACAATTTGTACTGATTGCTACAAATTGTCATTTTATTTTCAGGTCTCAAATTTGATTGTTTTTTATTATGTTGGTGCATAGAGCTGTTATGTAGGGATCTCTGTCTTAGATAATACAAGAATAAAGAGGGCACAGTGACCCTATGTGGCAATATCTAAGGTCCATGGGTCTGCCATTAAAGCAAGAGAAGCAGACCACTGTAAAAAGACCACAATAACAGAAAAATATGTGTCATGGTGGAGTCTGCCCCAGGGCCTATTGATAAAAGGATCATTTTGTGGGGATGGAAGGGTATGTGGCATGGTTGGAATCCTCTAAATATTTAAATGAGCAACAAAAAAACAGAGACTTTTTGTGGTTCCTATGTCCTTAGCTTTACATTTTCTGTGAAGCTGTTTTGCTTCTGTTGTTGGCCATTAAGTTTGTTATAGTGAAATGGGTTTACAATACTTCTTCATGTAATTTTGTTAAAATAAGACTGATTTATTGTATATTTTTCTTACAGCTTTTATTAAATAATGCTAGAAGTTGGGAGTATTTTTTTTTAAATACAGTCCTATGGTCATACATTGTTCTTACCTACTTTAATGTAAATATGACAAATCTCTATCAAGTTCTATGGGTATAATGGAACAGAATTTAGTTCCCAGCATTTAGATCATTAAAATCAGTAAAGCACGAGATACCCTGTGGAATCCTGATGTGAAAAAAATGTGGTACTTACAGTTTTTTTCAGGACACTCAAACATAATGAAACAAGTGGATGAAAAGTGCCAAACTTTTTGCCAAATGTATTGATTTTTGTTTTTTGTGGGGGGGATGGGGGAGGGAGAGGGAAGAGGAGAATAGATTGGTCCCTATATTTATGGGCTAAAGAGTTAATGTATTAAGCCCTATGCATATGCAACAGTAATTTGAAATATTTTCCGATTATGAAAGTTCACTAACTTTTATATATTACTATCAGAAAAGTGGTTTGCTTCCGCTTCTGGTTCAGTTCAATGCTGACAGTATTTTAATTTTTTTTATATATATTTAGTACTTTAGTTGCCAAGATACTAAGTGAATGCGGTCTGTGTCTCCAGTTAAAAAATGGTCATATTTCTTGTTTCATCTCTACATGAACATTTATTACTTAGTGTTTATCACTGCACAACATTTCTTATTATGACCTTAATAAAAGGCCCATCAGTAAATGTCCTTGGCAAGAAAGTTAGTGCACCTCTAGAATAAGATCTGTTCATTCTTCATATAAACTACAGGAAACTATGCAACGTATCGAGAGAATTTTTATTGAAGCTTTTAATGCCACTCCTAAACTTCTGTCAAGCAGACTGTTTCTCACAAAATAACTGACATGTTGGAAATAAAGCTGCTTCTCTTAGAGATGATGAGATTCTTTGCACAATAAGGAAAGTTGTTGATCAGCACAATACCCTTTTTTCTCTGTCTCCTTGGCTTAACCTTCGATGTGGTCTAGGTTTTAGGGACTGTGATTGATAGTTTTATTTATCCTGTTTATTCCTGAATTAAAAAGTAAGCTCTGTTGTTTCATAAGTCATTTTCTGCTCTCATTAAAGGTTTCTTACTGTCTTTGCCACCCTCCCTGGATCTCAGAAGACAAAACCCATCTCCTTGGAACTTTTTTTTTTAATTTAATTTTTTTTTGCTTATTTATTGTTATAAAAACTGGCTAGTATTTGCAAGTCCCTGAGGAGGAGCATACGATTTCATTTTTACAATTACTTTACTTTTGGATTAAGTTCATTATTCATTCTCATTTCAGTATCTCTCATAGGAAAGGGTGAGCGTGAGCACAGTTTTCAGAATTTCTGTGACTCAGACATCCTGTCAGTGATTGTGCTGAACTCTGATCTATTCAACAGGACTGGAACATCTCTTTCTATCATTATCATAAAGCCTCATTAATTAAGGCTGGTGGAGTGGCAAGCCAAGCAAATTACCAAATGTTGTCAATCTTAAAGAAGAAAATGTGAGACGCTGCTGTAATAAAGATGGTCACAAACACGTTGATAACTCAGTGTCCTACAACAATTAGAAATGAATAATTTTAGTGATAAATATTATTGCACAAATACATGTACAAATCAACTATCACCCTTTTCTTATGGCTCACAGAGGTGAAACTCAAGGTCCTGCTCTTGATACATGTATTTATATAATAAACCTCTGAAATTATGTTCAATGACATTAACTATAAGCAAATAAATTGGATTATTATTCTTTTCTAGCTGTACAAAATGAGCGGGACAGGATAAGTACGAGAAGAAGCACATTTGATGGCAGCAACAGTCCCTCTATTAACACGTTGTCACAGGCTGAAGTGCTTTCCCGTCAGGTACA
Source organism: Caiman crocodilus (assembly GCA_030014935.1). Classification (NCBI taxonomy): domain Eukaryota; kingdom Metazoa; phylum Chordata; order Crocodylia; family Alligatoridae; genus Caiman; species Caiman crocodilus. The sequence continues at coordinate 52,224,177 of JAGPOW010000261.1, read as the reverse complement.
GCAATCCACAACAAAGTTTTTGAACATAACTTCTTGATTTTTTTCATAATTATTTCTCATAGTTAAATATTTTCTTTATTTATTGTGCAAAATATAGTGATAGAGGCTATCCAGGTATCCTGTTAGCTTTTCCTTCCTAATGTAAGAATATAAATGTTGCATACTTACATTTTATCATATCAAAGTCAATGAGATGGTTACTTGAGAAAATCTACTTGCATTTTGTACATTATGTCCTAAACCTCTCTTTTGTAACATTTTATGATCTTTGACCTTCAAATTAAATACTGTTTTAAACATTTGATGACATCAATCTATTCCTTGACACTATATTTTTAATTAAACAGGTATCTAGTATAATTACATTTCAATGGGATTTGGGTATCTAATTCCCTTGGATTCTTTTGGCAACTCTACCTTTAATTATTTGGATTGTATTCACAGGGAAATTGTCATCTTACACAGTATTTATGAACAATCTTTAATCTGAACCAAAATCCCTCCCCACCTTTTATTCCAATCAATGCTTGAGTGGAATAGTATTCAGTACTTACCTGGAACTACAATAAATCACAGCCATTGATTCTACATTTTCTTACTGCTTAGTAATTTGCCCAGAATTTAACTGCCACCATCTCTATTTTATAATTTCATCCTGACTGATTTATACTAAGCTATATGTCCACAAATATTTTGTAATCTTGTCCCTTACCAGCATCTTCCCTAAGAAACTTGTCTCTGAGAGACTTCCATAGCCATAATGCTCCTTTGATCCATCTGTGTTACTCACTTGAATTAGAGAATGAAATTAGCAGTTCAGAACTAGGCCAGTACTAATGAGCCAGTTGTAGAAGCCAGAAAAAAGCTCTCCAAAGCTTTTTGCATTCTCCTACTAAATTCTAAAATGGTAGGATATTAAGGGTGTTTTATCTAAGCCTTGTACTTTTTTCTCTTTGTTATTGACAGTAACAAGTCAAGTAAACACAGTCTTGTGCTCAGAAGCTATATGATAATGGGCAAATTAAAAATGAGTAGAATAAGCAAGCCAGATGCATATTCAAGGAAAAATCACCACTCATTCTTTGTTGATTATCTGAACAACAGATAAGCCTGAACTGATTATGTAGTTTTCCCTAGTTTGAGGAAACATTCTCATCTTGGTCTAAGCCACACAGTACTGCTGCTTTTATTTCCAGAGCATCCTAAACAAAGGCCCTAAAACCAAACAAATCTGCACTCTGGAAAATTTGGATCCATACTTTGGAGATTCTGTTCATCTCTGTGACAGACTTATAGTGATAACCTAATTAATGACTAACTTTATCTTTGAGCTCTGACTTTTGGCTGCCATTCTAGGCATCTTGATATTTGAAAATGTTTGTATATTCAAGATTGATGCAGAAAGTTCCCTGGCCCATGCAGGAGGCCAAAAGGTTATGCAGACAGTCAGATTAGATGATCATGATGGTCCCTTTTGACAATTAAATCCATGGCTATCTTCACTTTCCTAACAATGCTTTGAATTTATTGATAGTATACTTCTGTATATTTGTATCCATCTAATAATTGCTAATACGCATGAACAGTTGTAAGACTGGTTTCTTAGACAGATTTGTGCTAAATATCCCAGTGATATTGCTTTCTTTCACCAACAGGTGTTTCCCATCACAAATTATACCTTCCAAAGATGAAATATAAATATCAAGCAATAAGAATAAAATACTTCCAGATGCCCTTAGATGGATCAGCTCTCACTGTTTCAAGTATATATGATAATACAGTCTCTGCCCCACAAAGCTAAAATGAAGAGTACACTACCAAAATACTAAATATTGTTCTCTGATCTTCAGTTAAACATGTTAATATATTATTATATTGTTATTCTGGGCCTCCTGGAAGAGGGTAATGAAGAGATTGAAGGGAAGGAAAAACAATGACAAAACCACAGAGATAGTGTCTTCATTGTTATTTCTTTCCTTTATATATAATATAAAAGATTTCTCCCTGAAATTCCTGTCTACATAGAGTTCAAATGAGCTTGCTATTCATTGCTTCAGTTCAACAAAAAACTTCTGCTTCAGGTGTGCAGGGTTAATGCTACATAACTGGGGAAGATCTGGCCATGGTCTGTTAGGAGTGAGGCTAAGAATCATCAGTCTTTAGGGATACAGTGCAAAAAGATAATACTCACTCACTCAGCGTGATTTACCACCTCTTCTTTATGGCACCCTAAAGGTTAGGGAGGTTGGGACAGTGGGCAGGGGTCAATAGGAAGGCTAGGGAAGCACAGCTATGGGGAGAGGTTTAATCTATGAAAATTCAGTGATTCATCTATTTTAAATATAAAACATGTTTTATCATCCAGACTGGGTACTGACATTACACACAAACTAGTATAAGTGATCAGAAACCAGTCTAACTGGGGAGGGGGAGGTAGGGAGGTAATGTGGAGGGCTTCACCCCATCCCCTCCAACTATGCTAGCTTTGTGGGGGGCAGGGCTGCGCAGAGGCCTCACCCCTCCCCTGTTCCCTCCTCCACCAATGGCAGCTGCCAAGGGCTGTGGCACAGATGTGGAACTCCAAAATAAACAAGTTTAAATTTTATAAACCTATTTAATTTAATAAGGATTAAAACCTGTGGTGTGTACAGGCACCCATGTTGGTTACCAGTCATTTTCAATGACATTTTATTCCAGGATACTGATTTACATTGAATCAGTGAATGTCAGCTTAAAAATTTGATCCCTGTATGTCATCCTAGGTCATGATTTCACTGTGAGTCTCTATATAGTTGCAGCGTTAGGTTCAGGTAGGCATGGAGATATTTGGTAGCCAGCATAATGCAGCACTAAGAAGCAGAACTTCTCTAACATGGCATGCACAGAGAAACACATTAAGATAACTGCACTGCTTCTAGTTTGAGATATAGCACATGAAGGACAAATATAGTGTGTTTCTTGGCCTCTGTAATAATAAATGCATGGATCTTAGGGAAAAGTGTTTCCTCGTTTCTGCATAGTTTTGTCTTCATTTGCTTTTATTGTGACAAGCCTGGTATGGTTTTGGGTTTTTTTTAAGAAATTGTTAAGGATTTCAGGATTCACCTCACCAGTCATCCAAGAATGCTTCAGTTTTAGCACCAGAAAGATACTTCTTTCTCCATATTTCACAAAATGCTGTGGACTGATGGTAGCCATATGCAGAGTTGGTACACTTTCTCTGAAACATCCATATTGGTTCTTTACTTCAAAGTTTTCTCTTTAGACATTTAAACCTGTTTTTTCTTTTTGAGTTAAACATATATATCTTTTCACTGAATCTTCATACTTTTGGTAGATCTTTCTGAATGCCTATAACTTTATTATATATTCCTTTGAGCTTTTTCTTTGTAAAATGAGATGAAGGTCTACTGCATTCAATGCAAGAATAAATAAATAAGTACAAATGAAACAAACCAAAAATAATCAGGACACTAGTATCTTAAAGACAGTTATCGCTTAGAAGAAGGAGCTCCAGTAATGTTTAATAAGCATGATTCTTCTTGTAATAAAGTATAATGCTAAAATAGTAACAATGGAAGATTAAATGTTATAATTTATGTGCAAGATGATGGTCCCTGTTTTATCAAAAAATCAATGACTTGCATGATTGCTTTTATATATTTTGTTTAAATTTAAATGTACTGTGAATGAGTGGAAACATATGACATAATAGCACGGTATATTTTTGATATCTTTTTTCTCAATATGACCAGATCTCTGTCTCAAATACTGGCGCTAATACTGACATAAGTGTAAAGAAAATTGCCACTATTGGTGACGTCTGTGAATCTATGAAGCAGCAGCTTTTAGTCCTTGTGGAGTGGGCTAAATATATCCCAGCCTTCTGTGAACTACAACTGGATGATCAGGTATATAAATATATACATCTATATATAAAACAATAAGAGTATCTTGGTTATTTTTCAGTTTTTCACTCAAGTAGAAACGCTGTGTGAGAATTCCTGTCTGGTCTGGCTCATCAGTTCTGGGTGCTGAACCCCTGTTTTGAAGCAGCTCTTCAAATACCCCACAAAAACTACCAGAAGTTGAATTTTGTATGTTAGGGCGATGACAGAAATGATATCTGTCATATTGTTGGTCCATTGAAAGTACTCTACGGTCATACCGTAACAGAAGAGCACGGCTGCAGAGTGCTTTAAAAGTGCCCAATTGCATGATAAACTAACCCTTATTATATGAGAGTTCTGAGGAAGGAGCTCCAAAGCAGAGAACCTTCATTAACTTCTGTCTGATCAGGTATCAGCTCAGTCCCTGCCCTGCCCCTGCGAGGGGGAATGGAGCTCTGGGCTGGGGTTTGTTCAGCCTGTGATGACGGGGGACAAAGGAATGAGAGCTCCAGTCCATGCTCCCCCTCCATTGCAGGTTTGGAAATCCCAGGCTGGAGCTCTGTTCCCTCTCTTATCCCCTCCCATCATGCAGAGAGCACCAGAGCTAAGAAGGGCAGGGGGTAGGCAGGGGACAGAGGCTGCAGGCATGCTGCTCTTCCTGGATCAGCTCCAAAGTGGAGTGCAGTCCTGCCTCCCTCCCTGCACCAAACAAATAGCGAACGTCTGTTGGGTTGTGGGGGGCAGGGAGAGGTTGCTTTAGATAATAGCATTTTTCATGAAGTGCCATGAGTTACAGCAGGGAGCTACATATCTGTCAGTGCCCTTAGAGAAAAGGGTAAAAATCTTCTTACTGGAAATTTCAAAAGACCAGCCCTTCTCATAGAATGTTGCTATTTTCATTTTCACCAGCAATTCCAAAGGCATGCAAATATAAAAAATAATGATTTTAAAAAACATCATTGACATGTTTGCAAACCTTGATGGACATTTAATTCATTTTCAACTTCAGCTGCTTGAAAAGTATGAGGCAGTGTGCTTTTTAATTTGAAATAACTACCCCATGCTTGCAAGATATATATGCCATCAGAGTCTTTAGCTAGAATCAAACATACTGGTGCCAATCCACAGCAAATAATTTGCCACAGAATGCAATATATTAGGAGATTGGAAATAGCATTTTTAGCATTGGAAATGAGGCAGAGTGGCACCATATGGATTCACTCCTGACTTCAGAGAAGCATGAGTTTCCTCAAACACTATGAAATATGAACTAGAGTCTGACAAGGTATAACCTACAAAAGTTTATGCTTCTCTGAATGAGTTAGTCTCTAAAATTCCACCCTGTCCCGCCTTCTGCCTGACTTCAGACTAATATGACTAACGACATCTTTTGTTAAGAATCTCCTGATTTTCATCTTTGGAGCTGTCCAGACATTCTCAAAGACCAAGGTGGAATCAGTCCAAGTTAAGTGATTTTTTGTAAACAGTGCAGGTTCAATCGGTAACTAACAGAACACACACTTGCCTTTTGTGGGGGCACAAATCTTAGATCAGGTTCTGCCATTTTTAAATCAACCTATGTGTGCTGAACTTCTGTTCTGGGTATAAACCTATTTCTTATCACTTGGTAATTTCTGTACCTGGCCTTGAAATGTGCTTCAACTCTGAAAATGACTGTAAAAATGTCTTGGTAGAATTCCAACTTGCTGTGTTTACAGCATCAAACATTTCAAGTTTGCAATGAAAGGATGTCGAGAATATTACATCAGTGCTACAATTTCAGCTTTGGGTGGAGAGTCAATCTTGGATCATTCTTCTTCATCTTCTCCAGTATACCAATGCTTCAAGGCAAAGAAGACCCTTTCAAATTATGATCTCAGTAATTCTCGTGTAAATCTAGAGTAGAAGATAGATTTTCACATATGTAAAAGACTTGAATAAAGAATTATGTTAGAGAAGAAAGAATGAAATCCGGATTGACCTTTTAGTTGGGTTGATTGGTGCAGGGGCAGGAAACAAAAAAATAAGTAATATGACTTGCTTTTGTGGCTTAGATTGGCATGAAGGAACTGGAAAATGACCAGATGGTTGACTAAGAATCTGCTCTTTTCAGAGTAAAAGTACACCTTGGAACAGATCTTTACAAAATTGAACCTGCATTTAAAACCACAGAAATATTTCTCAAACTCTAAAACTACCTCACAAAACCTGATCCTTTCTAGGGTGCTTCTGTATATATGATAAACCTTGGCTGCATTTAGTTACCATTTATGCTGCAGAGGTTTGTGCAACTCCTTCTGACCTCAGAATCAACTGGGTTTACAAACAACAAAGCAAACAAAAGATGTGTTAGGTCTGTTACAGCTGAGATTCTGAAAGTCTCATAATTTGAATTTTGTTTCTTCAGCCAGCTTTGAACATCTCACCCTAAAATTACAAAAGGGAAAAAATGCATTTGCATAATGGAAAAAGAATAAAAACCATAAGAAAATAGATCTTTCTGCCAAGCTTCTAGATGGTCACTGTAAACAATGGAATGTAAATACAAAATGTAAAATGTTAAACTAGTGAGCATTTTTTAACTGACTTCCTGGTATGAATCAGGTTTAGTCTTTATTGGCTATAAGAAAGATATTTTGTTTTATAAGTTTTGCCAGGATTTCATTATCCATATACCACACCAAAATTAGCCTGTTTGACTCCAGGACTAAACAGTTCTCTGTTATTCTTACAGGCATTCTGTTTTTAGTGTTGTGCACGGTGTTTCTTAGTTGTTTGCTTATTAAGAATTAACAGTTGTAGCAAAACTGTTTGCTGGTTGAATTGCCCATTTACTTCCTGTTCTCTAAAAGCTAAAATGAGAGGCCTTGGAGCTAGTGAAATTGCTTCAATAGAAGGTAGATCCATGGTGTTTTTATACTTTGGAGGGGTAAGACAGCTCAAATATCTTTGGGATAACTGATTCAGACTGACAAAATGCAATAGTGTATGGTAATATTTGACATAATAAAGCATGTTAAGTTTATTATTACTACCTTTGGTATAGACTTAAAGTTCAAGAGTTAACTTATATGTAAAGGAAAGGGAGATTATGAAATTGAGGTTTTATCTTGTATTCAGTGATAAACTTTTTGCAAAAGAATATACCATGTTCAAATCTAGTTTATATACATTGCTCAGTAATAAACGTTACATGTTTTAACAAAATTATAGTGAAGAACTATGATAATGTTATTAAAAGTGAAAATAAATGTATTTTAAATTGTAACTGGGATAGTCTATTGACTATGATGCATTTTTCATTTTAGCATTAATTTATTTTTCTGCTGATTCTTTTATTTATTTATCTTTTTTAAAGGTTGCCTTACTAAGAGCACATGCTGGGGAACACCTGTTGCTTGGAGCAGCAAAACGGTCCATGATGTACAAAGATGTTTTACTTTTAGGTAAATATATATATGTTTTAATTAAGAATACTATGTTATACTGCATATAGGCTTGGCAGAATTCAATTTTTATTTTTTGATAATCTTGATGGGTAAAATGAATATTTTTTAAACATTTATTTTGTTTGTTATCAATTTAAGTGTTCAGGATTGTATGAAATTAAAGGTGTGGAGGGGCAGACCATTTATTAATAATAACAGTATACTGTTAAAAGCTTTACAAAATCACATGTCAAAATATTAAAAGTAAATTTTCATAAATCAATAAAACATACCTACTTCAAATCATTCTGTTTATTTGGTAGCACATTCATACCAGGCTGGAGCCTTCACTCTCACAGAGGAGAGTCCAGGGGCAGGAGCCAGGATAGGGGCTGCAGCCTGAGGCTGCTGGTGGCCCTCACTCCAGGAAGAGACTTATCAGGGGACTCCTGGCTGTCAAGTGTCACTGAACTCCCTGGATCCTGCACTGTGTGGGAGACAGTGGCTGCTCAGCCCAGATGAGGGGCAGTCTAGCCCCTTGACAGCCACATTCCACTACTCTTTCAGGTAGTGCAGGGGCAGCAGGTGAGCCCCCGGGGCACCCCCATTGGATCAGGTCAGACTCCATGAGAGTTTGGTGTCTCCGTCTTCCCCCAAGCACACAGGAGCCAGGTCAGGCCAGGCTTGGTGGGAGGTTGGTACTGATCGACATCTGGGACCTGGGAAGAGTGAGCAGCCAAAAACACCAGGTTCCCAGATGCCAACAGCCATGCTTCTTGGCAGCAGGCCTTCATAGCAATGTCCCTGCTTCCATACTCTGTCACCAGCAGCTGGCATCCAACCAACCCTCAATGCCAGCACTGCCCTCCCAGCATGGCCCCAGCTCCTGTGCGGGCAGTACAGCCAGGGCTCCCCCAACCCTGCCTGCAACAACTTCTGTGTGTATGTGTGTGGGTGCGTGTGTGCATAAGTGCAGTGTCCCCTGTCTTGGATTTCCTTACCCTATCTCAGAATTTTTCTTTCCCTTATGTTTCTTTTCTTTACTTTTCTATTATTACTTATGGAAATATGTTTTTGTCAGACTGTGAATGTGAGGTGAAATTGACATTTCTCTATTTTTAGCAATAAAAGTAGAATCCTGCCAAGCCTAACAATATGTTACTTACTTTACTAATGACTAGGAAATCAACCTCCCAATAAACAGCATGCTCAGTCATTTTCAGTGACAAACTTATATTGTCATATGCCATGCTGTATGTAAAGCATGGGCAAATTAGTCTATTGCAAATTAAATTTACTGCTGTCCTATTGGCACAACAAAATTGTCCCATGTCATGACACACTAGCAAGCTTTATCTAGGTTAGTAATCTACATGGTACTTGGTAATCTTTTCAAAATCTTTCTAGATGTCCCCAGAAAGCATCTTCATATGGGCCAGGGTATAGAAAAGAGCAGATCTAGGGCAGTGATTCTCAGCCTTTAAAACTTGAAGCACCCCTAGATAGACCCCTAAAAAATGCCAGTGGTTAGGGTATTGCAACCGGTTCACCCCATTTAATACCTGTGTACCTTAAGGGGCTAGAATCTATTCTACCGAGAGAGTACCTAATAAATAGAACAGAATCTGGCTCAGTGCATGTACATAAAGCCCTACTGCTTCCTTTATTACTCTACTTGGATGGTGTCCCAGAATTGGCTTCTTTGTGCAAAATGAGAAAAAGAATAATTTTTAAATGCAAGTTATAGGAATATCTGAAATAAAATTAAGCCAAGAAAATTCACTATTATGTGTTTAAAGAAATGTGTACTGATTAGTATCCTTTATCAATACAGTGAAGTATTGGATAGTACCACTTTTCATACAAAAATAAGCATTTTATTTCTCTCTAGACATTTGCTCACATTAACTTCAGCTAGACCAGGATTTAACCAATTTATATTTTTCTTATTATTATCATCCATAGTGATTGGGATGCTTGAAATACATAAGGCTATCTACCAGAAATAGGAGTCCATAAAGCTATTACTTGCTGTATCTCTTCTAAATAAAATAAACTAGAAGCAAAATAATTTAATATTTCAGTGAATTATAATATTTCCAGTGACCACATTTCAAAGTGGCCTTTTCTGGCTTTTAAAACTGTGCATACAGTTTTCCAGAAGATTTGTTGCTTCTACTGGATCAAATATGCCAAGATAGACTTGTGCATCCAATTAGATAGAAGGCTAATTGGAAGACAAACAAATTTGTGCATATAATATAGGCTTTGATCCCACAGTCACTTATACTATTTAGTAAAGTTATGTATAATGAAGTATTTACCTTCATAAAAGCTTACAGGATCAGGCTTGTATTTTGCACATATATATTTAAACGTAGTTTTGTTGAGAGGATTTCTGCTATAAAAAATTCAAAGTGCAATCATTTGATGATCTAAAATGTAAAAGCTGATTTTGAAAATTTGTTCCACATAGCTGTTTACATTGAAAACTTTATGTAATATCAATTTATAAATCAGTATATTTCTTTTCAAGGTAACAATTATATAATCCATCGCAACAGTTCCGAAGTAGAAATCAGCCGAGTGGCAAACCGGATTCTAGATGAACTAGTCCGGCCATTCCAGGAAATCCAGATAGATGACAATGAGTATGCATGCTTGAAAGCAATTGTGTTCTTTGATCCAGGTATAGTTTCCAGAAAGTCTTTCAAAATAATTGTTCCAATACTGATACTGAAATTAATCATGATAATGATTTATTTGCATATTATATGTATCTGAACAAAAAATGGCCATTCCATGAATCTGCCTTACCCTGAAGTATTTTCTTTTCAAGATGCAAAGGGACTCAACAATCCATTAAAGATTAAGAACATGCGATTCCAAGTCCAGATAAGTTTAGAGGATTACATTAATGATCGTCAGTATGACTCCAGGGGAAGGTTTGGAGAACTTTTGCTTCTGTTACCTACACTCCAGAGTATCACCTGGCAAATGATTGAGCAAATACAGTTGGTCAAACTATTTGGAGTGGTTAAAATTGACAGTTTGCTTCAGGAAATGTTACTAGGCGGTGAGCATATCACTATCATCATATTATATTCTATATGATATTAATATGTTAAACACTTTGGGTCGGTGGGGGAACCCATGAGATTGCTCAGGCTTAGTGGAAATGAATAAAGATTAGTTGAAGTCACTTAGTCTCACTAGTCATGGTCTTACAGTTTCAAGGTGCACTGTGTCCTCAGGCATACCTGCCTGCCTGAGTATATCTAGGGACAGATAAGCGAATCATTACAAGCTTAATGAAATCCACTGTTAATACAATCCAAACAATGAACACAAACATGGTACTCTAATAAGGATAAAGTCTTGCTAAATTGTTTAATGAATACCCCAAAACAACCATTCAAATTAGCTATCAAAAGAATATTTACCTGATGGAACTATAATTATCACAATGTAGATTACACACTGTAAGTAGCAACGTCTTCATCACTTGAGTTAATAAATGTTCATATTATTTTTGCAGGCATTTCTAATGATGCTAGTCATATTCATCATCCAATGCATCCTCATTTGGCGCAAGATCCATTAACTGGCCAAACTATCCTCATAAGTCCAATGTCTGCACCTGTACATACGGAACAGATCTGTAAGTAGTTGCAATTTAGTTTTTTATCATAAAAATGTCACTGTCAAGTTGAAGCAACTGCCAAATTCACTAAAATGGTAGCCTATTGATGCTAGTGTTCATTTCTTTCATCATAATTCCTGGCATATAAATAATCATACATTAAAAATACCTATAGGCTAAGTACAGACAGTCAAAAAGACTGAGGCTGAATTGATTCAATCTTTGCAGGTTAGTCTAAAATGCATAGATTGAACTGTTAAACAAGTGAACAGACATTCACTTTTGATTCTGGAAATGTAGCCACATGCCTGCAGTGGCCCAGGCTAGAAGCCAGGAGGTGCTAGAGCATGGCTCCCTGCTTGGCCGGGGCAGACAGCTTTGGTCAAGGTTAAACCACCAACCCTGAGAGAGGAGGCTTGCAGGAGAGGTGCAAAGCATTTTGTGATGCTGGGAGATTGTGAGTTAACTTGGATCTGGAGTGGTCTGGGACAGAAGTTCAATACATTGATTTAACCTAAGTCAGTTAAGTTTGATACTTAGGGACCTACCAATTTAGCAGATTTCACAGATTCTGCAAAATCTAGCATTGCCTGTGATATCCAAGCAATGCTGCAAAATCCACAGAATTCATGGTGGGGGCGGAAATAAAATAAAATTCTTGCAGGTGGGGGAGAGGAAGAGCAGTGCTGCCCGCTCTAAGGCATTGTGGGAGGGGGGCTTCTGTGCTCTGCTTTTGAAATGGCTGTTTAGGCAACCCCTGTGAATTACATTGGTTCCTACTGAAAGTACATCCATCCAGGTTTATCGTAAATGGGTTTTCACTATTTTGAAAGTCATTTTTGTGCACTGAACTTCTGTTGTGTTACGGATTTGAACCAGTTTCTGATCACTTATACTGTGTAATATCTCTCCTTAACCTTGTTGTGTTATAGATTTGAGCCAGTGTCTGATCAATTATATCAGTTTATATTATATTTAATTTCTGTCCTTAGCCATAGGAACAAGATACTAAGCAATATCATTTGGTTTGGTTTTAGTGTAAAACACTTAACACTTTTTAATATTATCATGGGTGACATGTTGATTTAAAAAAATGAATATGTACATCATGAGACTATGCAGGAATTCACTTTTGTAGGCTACAGCAGTATGTGCATCCTGAATATGTATATAGATCAAACAAGATTATAATACATAATTTCCCTTTAATTCTTTTTTAGCAACTCCAGAAACTCCATTGCCATCCCCTCCACAGGGCTCTGGACAAGAATACAAAATGTCTACAAATCAGGCTACAGTCATTGCACATCAATCTATTTTGAAACAAAAGCCATTGTGATAATGTTTCTTTTTTTTTCTTTTATATGCACTGTATAAATTGTTAGGACACCTGAACATTGGAAATCTCAGGATAATAAATTATATCTTTTTCTTTTTTAAAACTTAGAAAGCAAAGCATACTATGCAGACTATATTGGTGTATGTATATATATATATACACACACACATACATACACACATATTTGGTTAACATTTTGGATCATTTAATTGAACAGGTTCATTTTTTATTTTACATTTGTAGTTGTCATCTGTTATTTTAGATATGTACATACTTTCTTCATTGAGATGTGGCACTGATTTGTGCTTATTTAGCTATGAATGGTAGACCTGAAAGTGTGGGTTAAGAAAACAATAGCCAAGATTCCATAACAAATATCAGAGTAGGATTTTAAACATAATATATGAATTAAATGTAAAGTGAAAGTACTTAATGGAAGCAAGTCCTGGTTTATTAAAAACTCCTTAAGTGGGGAAACCATGCCCCTGATAAACATCATCAACATAAGAATTAAATTTGTTGAAAAACATTTCACAAATGTTATTCAACATAAATTTGTTGTCATGTTTACCTATCAGTTTGGATGGACAGGATAAAAATGAGAAGGCCAGCAACATAGAGAAATGAGCAAAAAGCCCCAAACAAGCAAATCATGAAATGTGGGTTTGTGAACCTTATTTTATTCTGCACGTGCACTATGTTTATGCAACTTATTGGTTAGTACGTGAATTGTCGGTCTGTGATCCACAGAGGACATGGTCTATAGTCTCCAACTAAAGTGGTTGGGTTTGTACAAGCTGTAGCAGACCCTGTTTTTAGTTTTGTTAGTTCCCAGTTAAAACCATGGCATTTTGCCTAAGATAGTGGCCATTGAGCAAGTATGCAGTTGGGTATTCATCCAGAACTGGAATGTCAGTGAGCTTTTATCGCTTGTGGTGAGTCCCCACTTCTGTGAAGGCTGTCACCTTGAGTAACACAACAGAAACTGAACTCAGGGTCTCTAAAGCTATCAGCAGGAACTGCTATAGCTTAAGCTAAAGAGGTAAACTTCTATGGCTAGGTCCTATAACAATGGACAGTCCTCATAGCTGAACACAGAGGGGAATCTGTAACATACTGACCAGTGGTTACGTTTGCACACAGTTACTATTTAATGTGACACTGTATTCACCACTGTATTCACGAGGTTTAAAGAGGCTGTATTTTGCTGCACTGTCATTCAGGAAATGACATCACAAAAATACCACTTTGCACCATCTCATTATTCCTAAAAGCAGTGATAATTCTTTTTCGATTTAATGGAAACTTTCTCGTCATAAACAGTTAACTAGAAATTGAAAATGCAAAGAACTAAATAATATGGATTGTTAGATTATTTTAATGAAATTGCACATTAGAGTCAGATATATGGTATGCTCTGTCTTTAGGTGCCTTAATTTATTGTAGCATCAGAAAACTATGCCACCATCATGATGCCACTAACTTGATGGATAGTAAAACAGTACGTACCCATCCTTAAAAACTCACAGTCTCTTTTGTGCAGACAGCCACAAAATAATATAACGTAGGAAAAATTAGGTGTTGATTTGAAAATGTCTAAGGTTTTAATGAGTTCACATATCACCAAATAAAATATATGATACTTTATGGTATTTGTAGTTATTTTATAAACTGCAAGCCTTTTAAAAAATATTTTTTCTCTGTCTTCTGGGTTTTTTTTGTGAAAGAGCATATAGTAAATTGCTTTATGGAACAGTAACAACTCCTTGTTCTCTTTTTGGTGTGTATTCTTCACTTTTTGTTAGCAGAATAATAAATTACTAACAATGGCCTTGCATATATTTCTGTTAATGTTGAGAAATTCATTGTTAATGTCAGTGGAACAGGACTGTTTGCTTTGCATGCATAGAGACTGAGTCTTTTATGAAAAAAATTAGAACCTGTTCCTGATCGGTACTGACCCATGTACCATCATTTAAGTGATTGTACTTATACCTGAAGCGAAGGCATCCAATAGCAAAGATCCAAGCACTTCTATAGGAATAAGATCTGGTCTATTGTTTTAAGGCTCACCATATTTCACAACTGAAGTCTCACCCTGTTTTGGTTTGTTCTGTAGTATCCGAAATATTTTTTTTTGAATCCTCATGTAACTGATACAGAACCAGACTTTGAGCTTTGTTTTTACACTGTACTTTAAACAGAGTATGTACAATAAAATGTTTTCACACACTGCCAAAATACTAGATTAAAGCATGTAACATAGCATTTTGTGTTTCTGAAGGATGTTATCTATTTTATGCAATATATTACATTGTCAAATAAGAATGTCACTACTGTAATTTATTGGGAAATGCTGATTTATTTTATAAATGTTACATTATTTTTGTAAACTTAATTATGCAAAATCAAAAATGATTACCTTTGTTAAGCATTAAATTATACTAAAATGAAACCTATGTTTGAACGATGTGTTTGTCTAGTGAGCATGCAGGATAGAAATAGTTCCTGGAAAAGTTTCTGAACTGTTTTTCATCAGTGCTCAATAAACAAATATGCAATGTATGTGTATGCCAAATCTGCCTTTTGGGCATTTTTTTTTTACTATTTATATACTTTCATGTAAACAAAGTGTTTTATATCACTTTACAAATAATTACCAAAAGATAGCAACCCACATCTTTACAGTGTTCAAATTGAATTAAAAATATATGATGGTAACATTTTAGGTGCTTGTGATGTGCTGTTGCTAAGCACCATGTATCCATAGTTTTCATTTTTTAAAATTCTAACTCAGAAAAGAATTAATATTAATGCTTAAATCCATCTGTGCTTAAATTTATGTATTTGTTAAACAACCATTTTTATATACAGATGGTTTCACAAAGTGGGGCCTTTTTTGCTTTACAAGTCTATGGACTTGAAATTTCTTGACTAGTTTAATTTTGACAGTTTAATGGTAGCATATTTTTAGCAGAAGATATTTAATTTTTTTAAAGATTACTTGCAAGATAACATATTATGCAATCAGCATCTGCTTGCCTTGAGCAGACTGTTTCACAGTTTGTCTCGCTCAGATGTTATTTTTTTCTGTTGTTTTTGCAAGATCTGGAGTAGTGTAGCACTGCAGAGGAAAACTGATTGTGTGTATTTAGGGGTGACTGAACTTAGATTTTGAAGTTACCATTCTTCAGGCCCCTTGAGCAATCTGTTTCTATGACTGATTATTCCAGATCATTCCAGCTCCCTTACTTGTAATGCTGAATTGAATGAGGGGAGATGGAACGGGGGAGACTTTCTCTCTTGCCATGGAGAAAACATGGAGAAATCCCTAAATCTTTACTGTACACAGCACTAAGAGAGCCTTTTCTTAGAGTGTCTCTAAGTGCTTTACAAACACTTGAACATCATAGTGCCACTGTGCAACCCTAGCAAGGATGAGACATATTGTAGAGTGAGGGGCAACTTTACCACATCTCTTCTGTAATCTCTACACACAGTTGAGGAATTCTGAAGGGTGGTGACTCTACTACTCGAAATCAGGAAACTTCTACGGGAGGAAATTTGACATTGTCTGCTGCTGAAAAGATCTTGGTTGATAATTGTAGAGTTGACAGTTCTGTTCTTGAAGGATGTCTGTCCCTGTATGGTTAACTAAAATATTTGTCTTTCTAGCAGACTATGGCAACTATTTCTACATGGGTAGTTCCAGTTTTTGTATAAACTTTTTCTGATGCTTTTGAAGCAATGCATCTTCCATTACCCATCTTTTTTTTGAAAAACTCTTCCTGTTTTCTCATCATATCCTTGTTGCAAAGACCTTTGTTTACCCTTTCCCTACGCTTTCCTATCCCCCTGGCCAATCAAATGAGATTTGCTTTGAAGACTTTATAAACTCTGTGTTAAAGCTGTCATCATCCCCTAGAAATTCTGTTATAAAAGTGTCAGAGAACACAGTTGTCATTAGGATTCACTCCTTAAGGTCATATGGATGTAATAGAAAAATATACTAGCTATTAATAATCCAAATGTATCCTTCTGCTCTGTTAAAATCCAAACTTGGTTTCAGCCAGGAATGAAAGAGCCCTCTGAACAGCCCTCAAGTTGGGAAAAGGCAAATATTATTAAAGCAAGGAAAACTCTTTATGCAATAGTAAAGGCCAGCACATGAGAAAGAACGAGTTTGTCATCCTAAAAATATAATACAAAAATGTCAGAAACATTTAATACATGTGGGTGCATGGCTGAAAATTAAAATCTTTACTGTTTATTTGACAATTTATGAAGCTCAAAAATGGAAGCGAAACAGAATGCCTGACACAGTAGAAGGGGGCCTAAATATAATTGGGTTTTTTGAAAAAAGGCAGAACAACAAAAATCAGTGGGATGCTGTCGTATCTGGGTAGAATCTATACAGGGAAGGCAGGTTATAAAAACTCATATAGGTGAAAGAGCAGACCTATGCTGTACCCAAAAAGAAGCACATAACTTCTAATGAGATACTATTCCTAAGGTTTAAGAATCTTCTTATTAAAATTATTTCTTTTCACTAAGGTTATGGTGGGAGCATTATTGCTACTAAGGGCACCTGGCAGTTCAACAGGGTTTGAAGATGCCATCTGTTTCTTCTGCACATGAATGTCTTGTTCAGTTTTAAGTATACTGGTATGCACTACATTCAGTAACAACAGCAGGTATTCTCCACTCCCTTGGGTTTTTTTATCTGAACTTAGTCTCTTAAGTTTGGGAAAGTTTTGGGTTGAATTTTGAGGTTTAAAGAGGAAAACCTGGCAATGTTCATTTTCTTTTTATATCTGCTAGGCTCATTCCCTTTTAACAAGACCACTTTCTACAAAAAGTTTTCTGCAAAGGTATATGTCACAGTAGATCATTAAGTTGTATATATCTGAGTTACTCCTCTTGAGCGATCCTAGTTCAAATGAAAGCAGCTACACTACAAAATAAAAATACAGCTGCTGTGTTCACATAGGTGCTGCATTTGTATGCTGCTAAGTCTTACGGAGGACTATCATATAGTTCTTGGCCCTTCAGTAAGCTGAACTGATGTGCTGTGAAGTGTTTCCCAATGAACTGTGAGATGGCATTGAAGGACTAGCAGTGCTCAGGTGGTGCTAGCCTGTGTCTGAATTGCAAAGTAGTTATGTTATCTATTGATCAGTTCTCCTAATTCCTTACAGACCAGTGAAGTTAGTAATATACTACATTAAGTTGAATGTTTGTATCTGGATAGGGCTTGACTTAATAGCAATGGATGCAAAATAACTAGGGATCTACTGGAGTCAGAGTGGCAGCCAGCTGATTTTGCAGGCTGATCTTAGGGCCAGCCAACATTTTTAAAGGCTGAGCATGGCAGGCCCACCCTCTGATTGGCTGAGGGTTAAAAAAGGCAGAACAAGGTAGTCCCACCCCCCCCCCACAGCTTTTCAGATGGCCCCAAAATGCCACTTAGATTGTAATGTGTCAATGGCTTCTATGGACTGAAGCCCATGAAAGCCATTAACTGTCACTTATATTGCATATAGTTTCATAGTTTCATAGATATTAGGGTCGGAAGAGACCTATTAGATCATCAAGTGTGACCCCTTGCCCTGGGCAGGAATGAGTGCTGGGGTCAGGTGACCCCAGCCACGTGTCTATCCAATCTCCTTTTAAATACCCAAGGAAGGGGACAGCACCACCACCCTTATTCCATATTTTGGCAACCCTCACTGTAAAGAATTTTTTCCTGATGTCCAATCTGAATTTGCTTTCTTCTAGTTTGTGGCCATTACTTCTAGTTACCCCAACTGGTGCTCTGTGTTACCAGGTTTGCCCATTAATTTGGGGTGTGCTCATTTATTAGGGATAGTTTCTAGGGTCTTGGCGTTCTGTCAATGTGCTTCTTGTGTTACTATATGAAGCTGTATCTCTCCCTTCTGCAAGCACTCACCCACAATGGAGCTATCTTGCAGGACTCAATCTCAATGGGGCTGGGTTCCTCCAGTCATCAAATCAGTCATACACACAAACACACACAAATTAACGTGACACGCTTGACCTGGCCAGGCTGATCAGCATGGACAGGCTGACACCCTCATATGCCAAGAATCAGTTCATAAGAGCAACAATAAAATGCAATCAGACACAAGCACACAGGTGAACAG
>JAGPOW010000261.1:52167529-52205613 GCA_030014935.1 Caiman crocodilus | reverse complement strand
ACAGGCTGACACCCTCATATGCCAAGAATCAGTTCATAAGAGCAACAATAAAATGCAATCAGACACAAGCACACAGGTGAACAGAATCCCTCTGAATCCAGCTGGGTGTCCAGCTGACACCCTCATGGGCCAGCATTCAGTTCATAGGGCACGTCTGAGTCAAACTGGGTCAATCAGCCTGTACAAGCTGATCCCCTTATGTGTTTCAAACTCAGCACATCCAGACCCCACAATATTTTTGGGCTTCACAGGGATCAGGCTTAGGTAAAAGAAGTGTTGCTGCAGAGGACAGGAGGAAAGAGAAGCAGAGAAGGAAAAATATACCCAATTACTACCAGTTTGACTATAAAAGTTATTTATTGCTAAGCATATGAAATTTATAATGATACTAGTAGTAATAGACATGCAAAAGAAAAACAACCACAAACAATTACAATACTACCCTGGTTTCACTAAGTGTTTGGGGAAACTTAGCTCAAGCTTAACTGATACAGTTCAGGTTCAGAAGTTTATGCCTAGAGAGAAAGAGAGAGAATGCTGTGATCTCACAAGTCCAAGGTACTCAGGCAGCAAACGACAGGGTTTGATGTCAGCACAGGAGTTTTCTTCTTTCTTCTTCTTTTTCTTCTTCTTCTTTTGTTTTCCTAGCATCTCTCTCGTCTTCTTTCTTCTGAAGCACACACACTTTTCACAGATTTTTATACCCTCAGTTCAGCTGCTTCGAAGCATCTTTAATTGTGTAAATCCTTGTCTTTTCTATTGACAAGGGGTCATCTGGTTTGGAACATCTCAAGAAACTGACTGATAATCAGGAAACACTTAAGATTAGGGAGAAACCAAATACTTGGGAGCCAGCTTGAAATTCCTATAGATGGCAGATATACTGATGGGATATCTCTTGGTTTCTTCAGAAACAATAGATAGCTTGCAGCATCAGGATTTTGGATTTTTACTTGTTGTGCACAAGCCTTAGCTTAGCATGACTTTTCCAGATCTTACTATAGTCTTTTAACAGACTTCAGACAATTATTGGGGTGTTCATAACCTTTTGTGGAGAGGACTTCTACCGGTCATCTCGGGAAAGGTATGACAACACCTGTGATTAGGGCTCCAATGTGCTGGACTCTGTGATGAACCCTTAACCATTGTTCAAATGTTGCCCATACCCCCTCTGACTTGGTCTCTTGCCTCAGCATTCCCTAACCCAGCAACCGAGTTTTAGTCAATCAAGTTTAAATAGGTCTCCCATAGTGGGACTGGGGAATGTATGGCCTGAGATGCCTATTACACTTAGAGGTGTGTGTGTGTCTGGTGGGGGGAAAGTCCTTAGTAAATCCAGATTAGAACTGGTCTGATAAATGCCGCGCTGAGTGTGTGTGAATATGGGTTGATTAACATTTGGAGCACAGATTCCCCATCATGCAGTGCTCCCCTGCTTCTCTGGTCCCAGAATTCACTTCAGTCTCTGCTTCAGGCTTTCTGTTCTCCATCTCTCATGTAAATGAGACCAAGGGAAGTTGTTTCACTCTTGTCACTCTTATCTGGAGGGTCTTAGGTGTGTCTGTCACTCCATCTTAATCAGTTTCAGTTATGTCGGGGGGGGCATCCTGTGCCAGGGTTGCCAAAGAACACATTACTGAGGCGTAATACCTGGTAAACATTGCATCCACTATTTCTTGCTGGCCCCCACCCGGATGAGTTTGTAGGTGGCCACGAGAACACCTCTCAGCCTTCTCTTGCAGACGCCGAAGAGGTTCAGGTCTCCCAATCTGTCCACATAGGTTTTTTTCTGTAGGCCTTTAACCAGATGAGTGGCCCTCCTTTGAACCCTCTCCAGGCCATTCATGTCCCTTCTGAAGTGTGGTGCACAAAACTGGATGCAGTACTCCAGCTATGGCCTGACCAATGCCACATAGAGGGAAAGTATCAACTCCCTAGACCAATTTGTGATGCACCTACTTATGCAAGAAAGGGTCCAATTAACTTTAGTTCTTACTTCATCACATTGGTGACCCATGTTCATTTTGGAGTTGACTACGACTCCAAGATCCCTTTCTGCAGTTGTGCTACTTAGATAGTCCCTCCCAATCTTGTAGTTTCATAGTAGCTAAGGTCAGGAGGGACCTGAACACATCATCTAGCCTGACCCCCTGCCACAGGCAGGAATGAATGCTGGGTTCACAAGACCCCAGACAGGTGATCATCTAACCTCTTTTTGAATTTTTCCAAGGTAGGGGTGAGGACCACTTCCCTGGGAAGTTGGTTCCAGATTCTGGCCACCCTAACTGTAAAATATTGCCTTCTGATTTCTAACCTAAACCTATTCTCCATCAGCTTATTACCATTGTTCCTTGTCACCCCAGGTGGTGCAGGGGAGAATAGGGCTCTTCCTATTTGCTGATGATCTCCCCTGATGAGTTTGTAGACAGCCACCAGGTCCCCTCTCAGTCTCCTCTTGCTGAGGCTGAGCAGATTCAGGTCCCTCAGTCCCTCCTCATAGGGCCTGTCCTGATGCCCTCTCACCAAGCGGGTGGCCCTACTCTGAACCCTCTCCACTCTGGCCACATCCTTTTGAAGTGTGGCGCCCAGTACTGGACATTGTACCCCAAATAAGGCCTGATCAATGTCGCATAGAGGGGTAGTATCACCTCTCTGGACTGGCTTGAAATGTATCTTTGGATGCATGACAAGGTATGGCTGGCCTTGCTGGTTGCGGTCTGGCATTGGCAGCTCATGTTCATGTTGGAGTCAATAATGACTCCAAGATTCCTTTCCACCTTTGTGCTTTCAAGAAGGGAACTCCCCAGCCTGTATGTATGCTGTGGATTCCTTCTCCCAAGGTGCTGCGTTGATCTATGTTGAACCCCATCCTATTCTCATCTGCCCACTTTTGTAGCCTAAATCTAGTTGCAGCCTCTCTCTCCCTTCAAGTGTGTCCACCTTGCCCCACATCTTAGTGTCATCAGCAAACTTGAACAATGTGCTTTCAACCCCCTCGTCCAAGTTGCTGATGAGGGTACTAACTACCACTGTCCTGACCCAAGGCCTTTCAGAGCTATCTCTGAGATTGTCCTTACCTCTGGCAGGAGGTTCTCATTGGGAGGAAACACCTGCAGCATTAGGCTCAGCAGTGCTATGCTGGCTAGTACTATGGAAGCAAGAGACTTGGGGGTCATCATTGACCACAAGATGAACATGAGCCTGCAATGTGATGCTGCAGCTAGTAAAGCAACCATAATGCTGGCTTGCATCCATAGATGCTTCTCAAGCAAATCCCAGGACATCATTCTTCTTTTGTACTTGGCCTTGGTGAGGCCACAGCTGGAGTAGTGCATCCAGTTTTGGGCCCCACAATTCAAAAAGGATGTGAAGAAAGTTGAGAGAGTCCAGAGAAGAGCCACGCGCATGATCAGAGGTCAGGGAAACAGACCTTATGACAACAGGCTGAGATCTATGATGCTCTTTATCCCGGAAAAGCGCAGGCTCAGGGGTGATCTGATGGCCACCTATAAGTTTATCAGGTGTGACCACCAGTATCTGGGGGAACGTTTGTTCACCAGAGCGCCCCAAGGGGTTATAAACTACCGCAAGACCATTTCAGGCTGGACATAAGGAAGAATTTCTTTACTGTTCAAGCCCCCAAGGTCTGGAATAGCCTGCCATTGGAGGTGGTTCAAGCACCTACATTGAACACAGTCAAGAGTAAATTAGATGCTTATCTTGATAGGATCCTATGACCCCAGCTGACTTCCAGCTGCCCAGCTGGGCAAGGGTCTGGACTCGATGATAGAGAGAGAGAGAGAGAGAGAGAGAGAGAGAGAGAGAGAGAGAGAGAGTGTTTGACTGATTTGGTGGCTGGAGGAACCCAGCCCCATTGAAACTGAGTCCTGCAAGACAGCTCCATTGGGGGTGAGGACTTGCAGAAGGGAGAGATACAGCTCCATATAGAAACACAAGTAACACAAGCAGTATATTGATAGCATTACAAAGACCCTAAAAATGTACCCCTAATAAATGAGCACAGCCCAAAGTGATGGGCAAGTCTGGTAACAATACTGGGATGCATTACCTGATGCATTGCAAGCAGGGTTAAGGAAGTGATACTTCCTTCCTAAATGGCACTGGTGAGACCCAGGTGGCGTACGGTGTCCAGTTCTGGGCACTGCACTTCAAAAAATATGTGTAGAATCTTGAAAGGGGTCAGAGAAAGGGCACAAAATGATTAAGGACTTGGAAGACAAACCTTAGGAGGAAGGACTAAGGCACCTGAGACTGCTCAGCCTGGGGAAGAGAAGACTGAGGCAGGTCTTGGTGACTGTCTATAAGTATGTAAGGGATGACTATGAGGAGCTGGGAGAAAAACTGTTCATTAGGGCACCCCAGGGGAGGACAAGGAGCAATGGCCATAAACTTTTAGAGGATGGTTTCAGGTTGGATGTAAGGAAGAACTTTGTTATTGTAAGGGTGGCCAGAGTCTGGAATAGACTTCCCAAGGAGGTGGTGCAGTCTCCAACCTCGGAAGTCTTCAAGAGAAAACTGGACAGACAGCTTGCTGGGATCATTTGATCTCAGCAGTATTCCTCCCCAGAACAGGAAGGCTGGACTCGATTATCTTTTAGGGTCCCTTCTGGCCCTTAATGCCTATGATTCTGTGATTCTTTGGAACACATCAGAGAAAACCTTGTACATATCCTTGGCTGTCAGATAGGAATGCTGAGATTTTGTTAAAATCACCATAGCTGGCAATGACCTTCATGACGGCTTGAGACGCAGTAGAAAAATGAACGCACATGAGGTGGACTAGCTCATTTTGAAGCACGGGCAGGTCCTGGCCTGTACAGCTACCTGGTACAAATAAAATGTATTTGGCTGTCTTAGAGGCTTTCTTAGCATTCGTCCACACTCTTCCTCAGGTGGCAGCATGCATGCTGTAGCAGTCAGGGTTAAGGAAAGTCAGCACCAAAACCATCCCTGCTTCTCTAGCTGGCCCTGGACTGGCTCCTGGACTAAGCCTATGTCAGGGGCTCAGCTTCAGATTTGCTTTCTCTCCCTGCCCCTTTGCTTAAGGACTCCAGGGCTCCTTATGTCTTCTTCAACCCTTTTTTCCTCAGCGAGCCAACCAAAAGCAGCACAGAGACTGAGCTTTTTCGTAGAGTCCATGATTTTTTGCAGAACCTGACCAAAATCACACTGTCCATGAAAAACACATCATCTCAATTTTGTTAGGTCCCTAATTATATAACTCATCTTTGATTTGATCAATTGATAAAGCAGCATGTTAGCAAAATATAACATGATTAAATGGTTTATTTTTTCTCACATAACATTGAAGAATACTCATCTCCCATTTTTGTGGTTCTTTTCTTCTGTTTGAATAAATCAGCTAAACAGAATGTTTCTAATTGATGTCTAATTAAAATGTGAAATATACAGAAAGTATTGTTATCTTCAATTTCTAAAATATTTGAAAGCACACTTTAGCCAATGCATTTTATGATACACATAGACTAGTGCAGCCTCTGCTTATATTTTAAACAGCAATCAATTTGTCTTTTTTTTTACCCTTTTACAATTGAATGAATTTTCATGAATATGACTGTACAACAAAGAATTCTATTTTTCAGATGCCTGCCTTTTGTAATTTAAATAATACAAGCATCTGAACATAGAGATTTTGCACTGTGGCAAAAGCAGTCTTACCAAAAGAGTTTATTCAATATGTTTCCCACATCATCTATTTTAAAGATATAATTAAGATTACCATGGTCCAAGACTAATTTGCTGTGGTTTCCAAAAAGTGAAGTGGATAGCAATAATAATAGAGGATAAGGATTTGCCAGATATGTTTTTTCATTGTAATATTAGATTTTTTTAATGAACATTAGTGTTGATCAGAAATGCAGTATGAAGAATAGTAATATAAAATATGCAGAGAGATGTATTATAAAATATTATATTTGCCTAATATATATACTCCGGATAAGGTTTTTCTTTTGCTATATGCACATTTTAGCTATATTTTATTCCAGTACTAAAATAGTCATTTAAATATTTCATAATTTAGGTTTTGCTTTAACCTTTTTTCCCTGCAAATTGTTTGACATTGCATCACATGATTAAATGTGTTGGCCTAGGCACCCCATACAGGTAATAGATTGCTATTTTGGAGATTAGACCTTAGAAGGGCTGCTTAAGCTTAGTCAATTCAACTTACTTTTTGACTTCCAGTTTATGGGAAGGAATTATTTTTTAATGTATTTTAGTTGTAAGAAATATTATTTTTACACAACACACTGTTGACTTCTGTAATAGAGCATAAGTGTCTGAAGCAACAGCACAAAGGTATTTATGAACTGTGAACCATGTAGAATGCAAGGAGAAGCCAGTTTTATATTAGCTCCCAGTTAGCTGTCCCTCCCACTGGGAAATTGTACTTGTAGCTTGAGGTTCTTTGTGTCACACATGGCTGAGCATTCACTAGGAGAGCCCTGGTGGCCTATACACATGCTCCTTGGCAATCTACTTAGAGTGTATCAGAGCAGACTCAATTAATTAACCATTGTTAAATGGCTGCAAGGCGCTTATCTAAACCTCACTAGATGAAGTGTTCCTGAACATAAGCTGTTCCCAGACCTAAAAGAGGAAGATCTAAGGAATCTGTTAAAACTGGCCATCCAATCTACTTGAATATCTGATCTCAGGCTAATAATGTATAAAGGTATAAATAAAAACTGAGATGCCAAACTTTCATAATTTAGCAGGGGATCAAATAAATTGTGGATTGAATAATTAAATATGTTGTTTCTGTAAATAGTTCATGCCTCTGTGGCAATGATACTGTCACTAGATCTGAAAGAAAGATGCACTTGGGGGAACATTTTGAGAAATTTAATTTAGATCCTATAATTTTTATGGAGGTAAAAGTGCTTAGATGCCATGAAAGACCATTAAAAAAGTGAGGCCATACAGTGCTAGGAATATACATGGGGAATAGAGATGATCCCTGCATTTGTGTAGAAGACATGCTCTGCATTCATGATATCAGAGAGCTGCAGGTGACTAGAGGAAGAAATGTCTAGTAATGGTTCTTGACCTTTTTAGATTCAAAACTTCCCTGGATAGATGTGAGACACCGCTTGTAACATGCCAGCTCTAAGTTTTCACTTATTTTTGACTAAAGAAAAACAATAGAGCAATTCTTCTCTCAGGCATGACTAGTGAACTCAGAGTGGTGGGGCGGTAGAGTGTCCCACAGGACTGGAAGCATGGTGGGGGTGTTGCAGACAGCCGGGAGTGGGGGAATTTGCAGCCTCCCCACTACCAGCTGGAGTGCCTGGCAGGCTGCAACCTGCCCCCCACTTATTCCTGGCTAGCTGCAACCTTCTCTGCCTTCCCCGCTCTTGTGGGATGCTCTACCACTCCACCAGTCTGAGTTCACCAGCCATGCCTGTCTTCTGGTACAAAGAACTCCGAAAAACCACAACAGGGCACAATTTTCTTTTCACACTACAGATTCCTATGTGAAATCTCTGGGATTATCTTGTAAATAAGGTGTGTGCACCTAACAGTGCTAACATTGCACTACACCCTTGAAAGGATCTCAGGACATCTCAGGGTACTGCAGTACCTTGGCTGAGAATTGGTTTAAAAGCTGTGATGAGTGGCTGGGCTTTCATAGCCCCGGGCTGTGTTTTGAATGTGCAAGGCATTCACTAGGCTGGGCTATCCCTTGCTAGATTGGTTTAACCCCAGTTGATATAAAGGTAGTTTACTTCTGAGATGAACTAACATTAGATTGGGTTCTCCATTTTAAGGTGACCTAAGCCCTATGAACACTCGCACACCAGGGCATTTAGATTGACACTAAATGTAAACACTTGTATGTACCCTTGTATTTCATATTTTTCTTGGTGCTCCAGCTTCTACAGTCAAGTAAGAGAGTCCTTTATAATCTAGAAGTGTTATGATTATTTAATGCAGAAAGATGCAAGACCCATAAAATGAAGTTGTCATTTCTTTAAATAGCAAGATTATTGAGGACCAGTCTCATGATTCTGAATACCTGGGATCTGCAAGGCTGTATCAGACATTGGCTCAGAGTGCTGTTCTGCAGGGCAGAAACAGAAGTGCTGGAAGACCACATCCAAATTGTACAGCACCATAAAGAATTTTACTTCCATGTGCAAGGGATACTCATGCTCAAAGACATGACTCATTCAGAGAAGTATACAAAACCACCAGGCTTAGAGCCTGCCAGACCTAAGTGTGATCTGGGACTATTGAATCACATTATTGTGTTATGTCCTACTAATAACATATACTGCTCTTCAAGGTTGTTTAGTGTAACCCCTTCAACTGTACTGTATTTTTACTCACCTCTATTTACCTTATCTCTGCAAGACTGAGAGTAAACCGCTCTGTTTTTGTTGTGGCCTTTGCATCTGAGCATTATTGAAACCACCAAATGTTAGATACAGATATATCGTCATGGGTAACCTGCTGACAGCACTTGCCTCTGGGGTTGTGGTGTGGCTGTCACAGTTACTAGCACTAACAAATTTCTTGTGCCTTTGATCACCTGAGGTCAAGTTCAGAGTTTTCTGCAACAGGAGAAAGTCTGTAGCAATAGTTGGAAAGATAGGGTAAGGGAAAGCTGAATAGCAGGGAATTAGCTCCCTCTACAATCTGCATCATTTAATACTGTGTGGAAGACAGATGTACTGGCATAGGGACTATTGTAGCCTTTTAAGTGCTTTAATAACTACAGGGTGGGTCTTTGCATTACCTGAAGCCTGCCTAACACCAATACTTCTTATATGCAGTCCATCTATTCAGTTCTGATGCAAAAAATAGGCTGTAACCCTATGTAAAGTTCAGCTTTGAAGGGGGGCCATTAGCACAATCTTTCCTTACAATTATTTGTTTTAAAACTAGAAAAGAAAAATAACCTTTTGCCTCTTGGGGACTCATTTTGTTTTTAAATAGGGATGCTACATTATTTTTCAGTATCACCTTTGGGCTAGATAATAAGTGGGTGTAAATCATATATCTTCACCTAACCCTATAAAATCACATCATTAGCTAGAATTTGATCCATTCCTACCAGCTAGTTCTATTACCAGATGGCCTATGGTTTTCATTTAAGATGATGATATTTGACTGTGTTGAGGTAAAGTAGACTGTAACCCTGAAATAATACTATGATTAAATGCTGAACGAGTGTAACTATCTCTTATAGCTGCTGTGCTCTGAAGTTCTGTAAAGTTTTATATTGGTGCAATGAGTGTTACAGGTTAATTCTCAGTATACACAAACCATTGCACCAATTTAAACTTCATTATCTCATGTCATTTTGCTTTAAACTACAACAGACACATGAGACCAAGCTGTGCCCTGTCTGCACTATCATTTGCTTTATGTATAGACCCACTGACAGTTATTTGCTGACCTTTGAAGTATGATGTCAAGCTCCTTTAATATTCTTTCATT
The DNA here is from genome assembly GCA_030014935.1 of Caiman crocodilus. NCBI lineage: Eukaryota > Metazoa > Chordata > Crocodylia > Alligatoridae > Caiman > Caiman crocodilus. Next base: position 52,196,124 of record JAGPOW010000261.1, on the reverse strand, counting down.
TAAGATGTTGAGGGATACAATTGAGAGTGCTCAGTCAGTCCTGTGTGTCCTGTGTCCTCTGTGGTAATGAGGCTAAGTGGAGTTTGTGACTGACTGCAAGAAAGGACAATATCTAGTAAAAAATAGAATGATTGTTCTGGTATTTTCTTGTTACTGGTGAGTGGATAATTTGTCTTAAAAATCACTCGAATGTGTTTACTTTTCACTAATTTCCTGCGGGACTCAGAAATTTGCATGGCCCAATGCATGTCAAGGTAAATTTGTTCATTAATATTTGGAAATCAGATATTTTGGTTCCTTGTATAAAGAAAAAAGAAGAAAAACAGGGAGAGAAATTAAAGTGTTCTGTGGAGGAAGTTGCTATGGACAGAAGTAAGACAAATCTAGGGTTAAATTAAAGAGAGGCTAAAAGGGGTCACCCTGTGGCAGGAATGCTACAAGTGGCTTGGGCAACCTCTGTGTGTGTTACACAGCAGACTGGGGAGGAAGCAGGCAGCACAGTAGCAGATAGGGAAGGAAGTAGAAAGCAGAGCATCAAAATACTGGGTAGTCAGCAAAATGCAGACCAGAATATCAGCTAGGGGAAAGGGATCAGAATGGTATTCAGGGAAGGTGCAGGGCTAATCTGTGGCACACCTGCCCATGGCCCCATTGCAGTAAAGCATAATATCTAATAGTTCAGAGACATGCAATCAGCATTATACCTGAGGCAAGCCCTCCTGAAACCTAAACTGAAAGGCATAACATGGCTTTATACCCTTGGATGCATTCACAGTCATTTGCAGTCGCTGGCAATCACTGGAATGTTGCACCATATTAAAGATAGTACACGTCAGGAGCAAGATATGTTACCTAATATGATTTTGAGGAAATTCTTGCTTGAAGGGGAGTATCTTTGCAACATTTAGATGGCACTTAACATATACCAAACTGCTTGAACATGCATTTCTACATGTTTTAATTGTACTTAGTAAGTGTTAAATTGAGCGTGACACTAACCTAACATAACATTTGAAGGGTCCAATACTGACCCCTGTGGTCCTGATAACAAATCATTTAAACATATTTTTAATTATAGACCTATTGGAATTGTCCAGATGAGCATGGCTATGCATTATGTGGCACCACAGATATGTCTACAGAGCTGCATACTGCACAGTCAGGTATTCTACACCCTGCAAGGGTGCACTGTCCATGCATTCTCTGCTCCATTTTTTTTTCCACAGGTTTTTTTGACCACTGGATATCCAGGGATCAAAATGTTGAGGAGAATGAATATCTGGGGATCAAAAAAACTGAGAGCAACACATGCAAAGGCAACATGTGATGCTGAAATGCCCCTGGAGCCGTGCTGCAACTGCCAGCCAGGCTCTGCCTTGCTGCAGCCCTGGGAGGCCCCAGAGATCCCAGGTAAAGCTGCTAGGGCCAGCCCAGTGCTGGCACGTGCTTTCCCTGGGGACCAGTAGCTATGATGCAAGGTGTGCCACTGATACTTGTCCCTGAAGAACCAAATATTTGTGCTCAGCTGGACACGGCCATTGACTTCAATGGGACTTCTCACAGTCTTAAAGTTAAGCCCACTCCAATGAGCTTTATGATACTGTATTATGGCCATACTGCTCACCCTCTTCTAAAATAGAGCTCACGGTAGCATTATCATAACCATGAATGCTGTTTTCCCCTGGAGGCTGGATGGCAGCATGGTGATCACCCACAGGTGGTGGTGTCAGCAGCAGGGGCATGGTGGTGGAGAGCAGGGAGCTCCTGCAGGCAGTGTCAGTAGGGGGGCAGGTGTCAAGTGCTGGCCAACAGTTGGTGACCACCCGCAGACACCTCTGACGGCATTGGTGGCAACCAGCAATAATCGCGGACCACCCACAAACACTGCCAGCAGTGTTGGCAGCGGGGGGGGGCATGGCTAGCACCAGTAGTGCTTTTTGCAGGGGGTGCACTGCCAAGCTCAGGGGGTGCACATGCACCTGCTTGCACCCCCTACACATCACCAATGATCATAACACAGTCTACCTACTAGAATCATCCATATATAAATTGATCAAGTTCTAGGTGTTGCAGATGTCTTCTTTGAGGCGCCAAAAGTAAGATGAGAAGCTTGGATAATATGGCTACAACAACTGCCTACAGGTTTTAGAACTTGCCACCTCCTGGACACAACTTCAAATATAGAACTAGTCAGTAGAGGTCAGAAGTAACTGCTCTTTGTTGGGTTTTTTTGTAGCATAGGTGAAATGAAGACAGATCGGTTGGTTCAGTTCTTAGTTGACAGAAATTCTGGATCTATCACAGAACTGCAATGAATCCAAAGACTGAATGGACCACCAGTACAGAATTATGTGATATAGTCCATCTCAGACTGGGTACAATAGTTATGGATAAGAACTTTGGCTCAGAGCCTCCAAGGTGTTTAGATAGCTAATTCCTATTTGGGCAATGAATGCCAATTGAAATAAATAGGAATTAGGTTCTTAAATACGCTTAGTGATTTGGGCTTTTTTTGGTCACTTCAGCTTATATACAAATTCTACATTTACTTTAAAAGTATATAAGGAACTAACTAAAAAAGATTAATTAATAGTGACATCAGCTGTGAAACAGCAAAGAGACAGATTGCACTGACAAAGAAACAAGAATGGATAATGGATTTAATGGCATGTGTTCTAATGGAAAAAATAACTTACTCCATGAGACTGTCATATCTGAAAAAAATGTGGCTACTGTTTATAGTTCATACATGGCAAAAGGGTGCATAGAGTGGCAGTGTATAAATCACTGAAAAAGTAAGCTTAGATCTTTATAGCAGTAATGATATATTTTCCAGAAATAAAAAATAGAAGTATTTTTCTTTTCTTTGCTTCCACATCACAATGTTTATCATGTGTTTTCAACATGTAGACCACATCCATTTTTGTAATGCATATAAATAATATATATATTAAGAAATAGTAGCATAACTAGGGACAAGTAAGGGGACACTATCTTTGGGCACTAATTTAGTACTAGTTATGCCTTTGTTAAGAAAAGAGTACAAATCAGGGACTATTAAGTCTAAGTAAACTTGTTTAGAAAGAAAGGAGACCTGAGCAGACAGCCAAAATAGAACCTTTTCCCATGACATGGTTCCTAGAACTGGGTATTTATTTAATTAAAAAAATAAATTCACTAATAATTGGAGTTTAAAGGAGACCACTTCAGTTGAATTTAGTAGATTTAGGTTGAATGTGGCTAGTAGTTTTGGTGAAAGAAAGGGACATTTTTGAAAATGTAAAATAATTTGACATTTTAAAATAAAAGTTTACTTCTAATTTCACAATGTATGAAATATAACAAAGTTTAAATCTGAAAAAAATTATAGAAAAATACAATAATCCTAACATGAAGCAAAATATTTCACTGGGGTTTAATTAATCATTTTATATTGACCCAAAATGAAAATTTCCAGCACAATGCCCCAGGACAGTGACCTAAAAACCACAAGGTAACTAATTAGATCTCTCAAGCATTCCTATTGTCGATGTTTCACTTTGTATAAATAATTAATTATGAATAAATTTTCACAAATAAAATTTTCTCTGTCATGTGAGTGCCCTAACAATAAGGTTATGGAATCATACTCTCTCTGGCCTGAACAGCTTGCTGGCCTTACTCCAGGAAAGGGGGTGCCTCTCCCACCCTTGTATTAAGCTCCTTACTATTTGAGGAATGGGGATGAAATCTCTTTCTTCTCTCAGTATTTCTGCTGTTAGTTTCAATGACTTCCCATTGAGCCTGCTGACTTCTATGAAGCCCATTTATGGCTGCTTGAATCTCCAAAAATATATATATATTATGTAGATCCTAGTACTCTATCCCTGTGGACTACAAGGGGAGAATTAGGCACATTGCAGTGAGCTTCATTATAGTCAAAGTAAGTGTTCTGCCTAAGGTACTTCAGAACCTAAGCCCTGACCCAAAGACTGTCTAGATATTTTACATTAAACAGTCATTGAATAAATTACATTAAGAGTCCTTGAAGAATGGAGTGACTCTGAATGCCCTAACCATGAGGGTCTACAGTCATGCTCTCTTGCTTGAACTCTCTGCCGCAGTAAATCATTATTTATGTCTTGGAAAGTGAAATGACATTCTTTCACTGATAGGTATTATAGGGCTTGAGTCCTCTCTTATCTGGCATCCCACCTTCTTGTGACATCAGGGTGAGATCTTAAGAATATCATTACCCACATGCCCTGTTAGTTGTTCCTTCTTTTCTGCCATGTCTTGATGTTCTTCCTGGGAGACTTTGTGGAGTTCCAACCTCCTCTTTACCCCACCCTTACCACATCTAGGGCTAGAACAAGTGTTTCTGTCTTGTAGCTCACTCTGCCTTGGTGATATCTTTCCACCTGCACTGTCCACTGTACAAGGGAGAACTGCTCCCTGGCTGTTGGTTCATCCTCCACTATTTTTTGGCTCAAGCTAATGTCCCCATGATTAAACTCATCATGGCTTTGTGTTAATAAAGGTTTTCAAAAACAGCCCAAATGAGGGTCATGGGGGCAATGCCAGTGGAACCACACACAAAAGATGAGCTGCATCACATGCCAGGACCTCCCTCACTTCCGGGCTGCCACCACCACCACACTCCACTCCCAGCAACAGATCGCAGAAAAAAAAAGGTTGGTAACCACTACTCTAAACAATAATTTAGGAAAACTAACTTAAAGCTTGACTGACCAGCCTCCACTGATATACTCTTGTGTCTAACAAGTTCTCACTGCAAACTTAATTATGTGACTGTTCAGCATCCCACTATGCCCCTCAGTCCCAATAGGGCCCATCCCTTTGGTTGCTGCTTCCAGCCTTGATGCTGTCTACAGCTTCATGCCCCACCTTGACTCTAGGGCCTGAGCCCTCCAGAGGGACTACTCCCACTCTGATGGCTCTCCTTCTGGCTCTGACCAGCTGCAGGAACATACGAGGCTTTCCTGTCAGGCCACATGTCATCTCCCAGCTCCTGTCCCAACTCTTCCCCAATGGGTACTTCTGGGCTCCAGTGCTGCCCATCCTGGCTGGGCTCTGGGGTCTTCCCCAGCCCTCCACTGGGTTCTTCCATGGGTTTGTCCTAGCCATTCTTCACCAGGCTGCATAGCTGGCTCAGTTCTTTAGGCAAGCCACGTGCAGCTTTCCAGTCCCTCTTCACTGGGGTGCACAACTGGCTCTTTTCCCCAAGTGAGCCACATGCAGCTTCCCGGACTCACCTTTCCACGGCGGATCTTCCCTTAGTTGGCAGCAACTCTCTCTGGCTGCTCCCCAGCTTGCTGCCCTCACCCAGCTCAGCCTGGGTAATCCAGCAGCTCTGCCCTTCTGGTAAACTGCTCTGAACTGCTCTTCCTCAGCTCCCTCCTCCCTGTGGCATTTTCTCACTGCTTCTTGAACTTTCCTCCCTTAACACTCCCCATGTCTTTCCCCTTCCGGCCTGCTTCTCACCCCAGCTCCATCCCCTTCCCTCACCGATCCTCAGGCTCAGGATGCTGCAGAATTGCCATGCCAGAGCCCCTCATTCTGGCGTTGCTCTGTTTGCCATGCAGGAAGGGGAAAGTGGGGAATATCCCTGCTGGCTGTCTCGTCCCCATTCACACATTTCCAGAAAGGTGAAGTTCTCTCTGCATTCCAATAGCCTATGTCTAGGTTACGGCTTACTCCTGGGCAGTGTGGTGAGAGGAGGAAAATGAAAATACATTTCCCTCATTCCAAGCGAGTGTTCTAATCAGTGAAGTATTGGATAATGGAGAGGTAGATGAACTGCCTCTTCCTCTAGCTGTGATTTGAACAGAAGTGGATCAACTCTCACTGTCTTTCATACTGTGAAAAATTCTCTAGTTGGGCATTAGATATGCTCAAAGAATGCCTACTGAGATGTTCCCCTTATGGGACTTAGAGAGGCAATATCTAATTTGAGGATCTTTATGAGGCTCAGGTACAAGACAAGCACCAAAGGGTTCAGCCCTATCAAGATGGGTACAATTCTGGGCATATGGAAATGGAAAATGTTAGGTTTCTAGGGCATTTAATGGCAAGAGTTGAGCACATACAGATATTAGATCATTACTGGGATAGCTGGCAACCTAACAGGGTTTTTGATGACCAGTTTTGGACACAGGTGTATAATGTTCACCTCAGGCATCTAAATGCCTTTGTGATTGTAGCCCTTCATACCACAATGGATTAGCTACAATTGCTGTCAGTATAGCATGTCAGTTGATTCACTTGGTTATGTCCATTGGTTCACTTTGCTGTATGCATGGAGGGAAAGTAATAATGTATAATAATTAATAATAAAATAGATAAAGAATTAGTAATATAAAAATGACATTTGTATAAAGGACAAAAGGTGAAATCCCAGAAATGTTAGCATTGACTTCAGTGGAGCCAGGATTTCACAGTATGTTCTCAGACCTGCCTAATTGCAAGTCCAATTTTAAACTCTGGAGGCTGCATGCCATGCAAGATAGGTTCCAGGTTGCTTTAAAAATTCCATTTTTACGTCTATTGTCACTTGAAAAGTTTTTTTTTTAAATGTTTGCCAAAGCCTTTAGAATTATGTTAATGCGAACAATTTCCTTTACATGTTCCCAGTAGCATTATATTGAAGTAACAATATAGCTTAGAAATGGCACAGGAACAAAGAGTAAATATTTGGGCCAGATCCTTTGGTTGAGGAAGTTGAGGAGAATGGAGTGCAGGATGGAATGGGAGGAAATACAAAGGTACAGAAACACTCATTTATGTGCCTTTGGAGATCCCGGGGCTGCCGTGTGCAGGGCCAGCCCTCAGGCATAGGTTACAACAACCTTCAGGCAGTCCCGCCGAATAGAGAGATCCCTCTGCAAATGCAAAATTACTCCCAGCAGAGTTCTATTGACTGCTTTGTCTAATCTGGTTTTAAATGATTTGTGTATTAATTTAGCTTGTACCGCTTACCAGCAAAAATGTAATTTTGACCTCCCTGTCAGGGAATACAACCCTATCTTGTCTCCAGCATGTTTGTTATAGGTACTGACCACTATACTACCAAGAAACTAGTGGCCCCAAAATGAATTCAGCTGATTGAAATTTCTGCTCTAAAGTGATCAGGTAAATAAAGCACAGTAGTTGAGCTTTTCAAGTAATAGAACTAAGAAACGCTGCAGGGCACTAATGTAGATAAAGGAGAAATTGGGACCTAGCACAATCTATTCTGGAAACAATGCTCCCTAGTGAGTTTCTTGCTCATGCTAGTAATAGAAAAGTAACAGGAAAAATATATATATATATATATATACAGTCTCCATCTCAATGATTTACTAAAACCAAGAATGCCTTAAAATGAAGTGACAAAGTAACAGCTAAGCAATTTAAAGGACACTGCCATGATTTTTGGGGGAGAAGGAAAAATTGGTTTACCAAATAGTCTTTCTTTTCCAAGGCCTATATTAAAATTCTTATCTAACATAGCTGTCCTTTTCCCCCTTGATCATTTGCTGTAGAAGAAAAAATGATTATTCAAATACTTTCTGTATTTAAGTCAAGTTCACTTTCTTTTTAAAAAAATATTTATTTGTGGTAGGGGTAGGATCAGCCATACAAAGGATTAGGGTAATTTTCCCCTCCCTGCCTGATTCTGTTCCACAGAGAATGGGTTTCAGGCAATGATTCAATTAAGGTGATGTTATATGACATAATTAAACCAGAGGTGATGTTTTCCATAAGAAGGAACCACACTTGTCATACATGCAGGATTCACTTTGCTGCTAATTTGCAACTCAGTGGGCTTTTTGATACTAGGAGATCCTGGCAACAAAAAAACCCATGCCAGAAAAAAAATGGGGTGGCGTACATGGCTGCAGCATACACCCCCTGAAACTGAAGTCTGGTCAGCCAGAGCCACACTCTGGCTGCTGGCCAGACTTTGCACTCCTAGATCACCATTGATAGAGCCCCAGAAGGCCCCCAGGACCCCAGATAAGGATGCCGGGGCCAGCCCAGGTGCTGGCCCCAGCCTCCCTTACCCCACTCAGGGCAACTTGTTGTGCATCAGAGTGCTCATGCAGGCATGTTCCCCAGGGACAATTAGCAACAACACAAATATGGGGAATAAATATATTCTACTGCTACTTTTCCCCAGGAACATATGTACCAATTCCTGGAGATGCTCCAAAAGGATTTGGGAGGAGACCACATCCTGGGAAATACCTGAGGAAACTCTTTTCATGTGGCCTAGGATCTGAAATAGAATTAGCAGAGCACATAATTTTTTTTCTCTCTGCCCCAAAAGAAAGCTAGTTCTTGAAGCCATGATCCAAAGGTAATTATTAGGGCTGTGCAAAGCTTTGGTCCCTGATTCAGTTAAGGCTCAATTCAGTGGCTGAATCTCCAAATCCAGATTGAATCAGGAGATCCTTTAATCCCTCTGAATTGAATCGGAGCCCTCTGAATTGATTCGGACAGATTTGGAAAGATTCAATGATATGGACATAGACACAGTTTTAAATGTTTTTTCTACATACCTCAAGGTATCAGGGGGCTCATGAATACTACAACGCTGGGGTGCTACCCAGAGTGTGGGGGGCTCCCCAGAGTGCTTGGCAGCAGACCCAGAAGTAAACCAGGAATAATTCTGATCCACTTCTGGGTCTGTTGGGGAGTGCACAGGGGGCACCCCCACGCCCTCCTGGCTCAACGACTGGTGTCTCCTGGGTCTGCAGGGCAGCCAGAGTCCCCCCACAGCTGATTGCTGAGCCAGGGGTGCCCCAGTGTGCTCTCTGGTGGACCCAGAAGTGGACCAGAAGTACGTCCAAACCACTTCTGGATTCACCATGGAGCTCCATCAACCCCAGCATTGCAGCATTCATGAGTCACGCCTGATCCCTGGAGGTATGTAGAAAAAAAACACATAAAGCTGTGTCAATGGCTGAATCACTGATTCTCTGAATCAGCATCAAATCTTCAGATTCGGATTCAGTTGAATCAAACTGGGGGCAGTGATCCAAATCAACAAATAGAATTACTGTCCCTGATTCAGGCCAAATCCGAATCAAATAGGGTCTGTTTTGCACACCCCTAGTAATTTGGGAGTGCTGGAGAAAGGATCAAATGGAATTATTTCAAAACTTATAAATGGCAAGTAGGCAGGTTTGGAGGTACATGTACTCCTGGAAACCATGAGCTGAGGTTGAAGAGTAGAAAACACTTCACTGAATTTTTCAGTTTCTCCCATGAGTGGATTGTACATATTACATGAACTACACCAAAGATGGCAGACTGAAACCTCTGGTTGTAGAAAACAGGGAACTGAAGCACAGAAATAGACTGCTAAGTATCATGGTGATTCTTTCACTTATTAATAAGAATTTACAGGAGAAAGAAGTTATTCATGTGCCAGATTCTGCCTCCATGATCTGCACACTGAGGGAGCCCCCAGAAAATGGATCACCCAAACACCTTCTATGACACCTTGACAAAGAGATGTCCCACTTGTAACTCACTGTAGTACTTTTTCCTGCCACTTTTCTATTATCAGCACGAAGAAAAAATACACCAGAAACACACAGAATCATTTGCATTAGATCCTATGAACACTGTGGCCTGATCAGTATATTTCCCCATCTTTTGGTGATTAAGAGAAAGAATAGCCATAAAGCTGCCTCATCTACATATTTTTTCTACTTAAAGTTTGTCCACTATCACCTTTGTTACTGGTTTGCTAAAGACAAGAACAGGAACGGCATGTGGGCGTCTTATGAATCTACTTGCTTTGTGCTGCAGCCTGTTAAAGGATTGAGAGTTTTATAAAAGAACATACGTGAGTTACGAATGGAAGTACTGAGATATGCAAAAGATGCTTTTGTAAAACCTGCACGGATTAAGAGAATTGTTCATAGGAAGCATCCACTGAAGGAACGGCAAAAGAACAGTAGTAATGATAGAGCAACAAGTGAACAATGACTGCCTGAAGAGGTCTGATCCCCAAGAGAGCCACAATTTTATCTGCAAAAGCCAAGGAAAAGGTGATTATATTATTAGGAAAATGAATCCTGATATATTATTATGAAACAACAGCAAAAGAGAGAAATCCTGTTTGAGTAATATAGTTCTATATACTATGTGGCTTATTCTTTTTTAATGCCCTTAACACTTTAATAGGAGATAAGGTCATAAAGAGACAGTGTTCATCTGACCCTTGGATTTTTGTCAGTTTAAATTTGTTATGAGGTAGAAGAACTTCATTATTACTGTTAATAAATGAGAAGTTGTATCAGATATGAGTTTCTGTTTGCATGACCAATTTGATGCTTGGAAGAACTCAGAATCTACAAGAAGGGAAACTTCTAAAAGTATGAAAATGGTGACAAGCCTGTGAACTGATGTTATCAACTGATACATGACAGTTTAGCAGACCACCAGTCAACTATATGGATCATACTGTGCTCCAAGGAGAGTTGTAGATGGATATCAATAAAAGGATGTACTTACTACATGGCAGTGGCATTGCAGTTATCTCTGAATATGCCTATGGTTTAAGGTCACAGCTCTGCAAAATTTTGCTATTACTGTGAAAATAATTGAGTATCAATCCAATGTGGGAAAAAGGAAGCTTCATAATAATATTGTTTAAAAATGCACAAAACCCTGTGGGGAAACAATATGAGCCCTGAGAGACTTTTGAGAATGGTGGGGTAAGTGATTAATAAGGACTTTCAGCCTGTTAATTATCTAATTAATGCACAGTTTCAGGTTTTGCTGCTGTAAGCAAGTCTAATTCTACATACTGATGCTAGTTTGGCAGTTGTACAAAGAAGCTGAAGGCAAACTGATACATGTAGGCTTTGTTATTTGATGACTCTGGCAAAGAGACACCTATGAGTTTGACAATGCTCAAGTGACATGCTTGGTGCTTAACTTTAAGGTACAAACAGAGAACAGATTACCAATTTAACCAAGGGTCCAGCTGGATGATACTGAGAAAAAGGTGTAGTTGTTTTGGCTCTAGCATGTAAATCTACCAGGCAGAAGCAATCTTTAGGCAGAACACCTGTTTTTAAATCAGACTTCTTTGAATATTCTGGGTGCTCTACATCCAGAACTAAAAGAAGCTTGAGGCTATAATTCCTGAAAACAGAGTAAGAGGATTTCAGTATGAGTCATCTAAACGTAGTGTCTCAGAACAGTCTTCAAAGACATGGCTAAACCTTAGGCCTGCCATTTGTAAATATTCAGTTAACTTTAATAAACTGTATTTTGTTGGATCAGCCTCTCTTGTCTAGGGACAGAGAAGCCCTAAATAATGATACCTATGACACTCTGGGCACATCTACACATGCATTTGATTCAGGTTCAGTTTACTTGGGTATAAACTTCTGCAGATTAGGTGCTCTTGGGCAGGCATTTACACATGCAGGGACAAGGGAGCAGACTTGCAGCTTTTAGCGCCAAATTTCCTGTAGCCCTGCAATGGGCTCTTGCCATCACCAGGAGAAGCTCCAGGCTCCGGCTGAAGCTGCTAGGAGCCAGCAGCCTTCAAAAGCCAGCCGCACTTGCTGCTGTCTGGCCAGCCATTTCCCCTGGCGAGGAGCAGCATGCCCAATGCAGGAGCAACATGTGGCAACTCTCTCTTTACCCACTCTGCTTCCCCATGCTATGGGTGCTCCAGCTCCTACCCCTGGCAGTGATGACCAGTGCTCCAGACTTCTGCTGGCCATTGCGCTGTCCCTGCTATCCTGCCACACAAACTGCAGCCTGGCCCATAGCCATCTCACTCTGCCATGCAGTGACCACCTACCTGATAGCAGCATGCCATCCCAGGACCACCACTGCTACCATGTAGCTGCCACCAGCAGGGATTCCAACGAGGGGGGGTCTGGACCCCACCATTGTTATCTTCCTGGGCTTCTAGCCCTGCTACCTCTGTGCCTTACCAGGCCAGCCAGGACTGGTGGCAACACAATGAGCAGTGTCTGGAGGCCTTCCAGGACCTTGTGGAGTAGCTCTAGCCACACCTGAAGCAGCAAGACACCCCTCCCTGCAGACACCTGTCTGGCCCTCACCCTGTTCAAGCTGGCCACACCCACCAGTCTGCGATACATCGGCCACTTGTTTGACATGGACAAGGCCACCACTGTGGAGGCTGTCCTGGAGGTGTGTGGCACCCTCTAAGACATGCTGGGGAACACCGTGCTCCACATGCATGACCACCAGGCAGTGGTGGTGGGGTTCTGTACCCTGGGCTTTCCCCAGTGCATTGGAGCCCTGGACAGGACTGTAATCTGCCCACCCCGCAGGGACCACACCTATTAGAGATGGAGGGGCTTTCATTCCATGATGCTCCAGGCTGTTGTGGACCACCATGGTGCCCTCATACATGAGTGGCAGCTGGGTGGGCAGCCAGCAATGAGCACAAACTCCTGGAAGGTCACTTCAAACTCAATTCCAGGAAAAACTTGCTCACAGTCAGAGTGTCCAGACTGTGGAATAAACTCCCTCCAGTGGTGGTGCAGTCACCTACAATGGAAATCTTCAAAAGGAAACTGGACAGTCACCTTACTAGGGTCACTTGACCTCTGTTGTCTTTTCCTGCCTAGTGCAGGGGGACTGGACCTGATGATCTACAAGGTTCCTTCCAGCCCCTAACAACTTATGAATCTATGAATCTATGAAGAAAATCCTGGCAAGAGATTGAGCTAAGAGAAGGTGAGAAGGAATAAAATTACTTAGCTTCCGGGCTCAAAAGGCAGGAATCACTGCAGATCAACAGACTCCGACTGGAGAGAAAGAAGAGGAAGGAAGTTCAGATCAGATTGGAATTCTCTGCTGAATAGGACGTAAGACTAAAGGCTGGGGAAGGAATAGAACCAAAAAACCGTGAGCAATTAGTGTTATAGTCATGATCTTGAGGAGCACAATAAAACCAATTTTCATTTATTCCTTGAATTGAGTGATTTAACTATGATACCTCTCATGGGTAAATAATTTTCTCATTCTTTTAACATCTCAAGGTGTGGCAGAAGAATCCCCAAGGGAGAGAATCCATTAATCACCCCCACACCAGCCACACTCTGTAATTGCCCTTCAGGTACTGGAAGATTTCTCAAATCTCCCCTCACTCTAGTCTTCTCCTCAATAACCTAAGTTCTGTCAGCCTTTCCTTATTCCTCAGTCTTACTGAGTAATAAGCCTTTCCTCAGTGTTACTTGCCAGGCCCCTAATAGTTTTTGTTACTCTGTCCTAGACTCTTTCCAAATTGTCTTCATTGTTCTTGAAACATGGGGCCCAAAATGACATAGGACTCCAGTTGATGCCTCACCAGTGAGGCAGAAGAATCACTTCCCTTGTTTTGCAAGTGACATTCCTGTTAATACAACCCAGTATGCTGTTGGGTTTTTTGGTAGCAAGAGCAAAATATTAGTTTATATGGTCCATTATAACTTTTAAGTCCATTAAAAGTTAATGGACCTTTTGTCCATTATAACCTCCAGGTCCTCTGCAGTACTGCAGCTTAGCCAGTCATTCCCCAGTCTGTATTTGAGCATGTCATTCTTTCATCCCAAGTATAGGGCTTTGTATTTGTCCTCGTTAAATCTTATTTGATCCAGGACAGAGACATTGACTCATTGATGATTACTCATTGAATATGAGGATACAAACAGTTATGTGTCTACCTTACAATATTTTAATCTAGTCTTTAGCTTTAGCTTGTTAATGAGAATGTCCTGGGAGGCAGTGTCAAAAGACTAGCTAAATTCAAGATATATCACATCTATTGTTCTCCCTGTATCCACAGAGCCTATTACTTTACCTTAACAAGTTGTCTCTCATGCTCTTGGTAATAACATGGGCAGTTAGCAGTTTCAGTGCATGAAATTGGGATGGCATGCTGGATCACAGTTTCATAGGCTGACCCAACCCTGCCCGTGGAATGGCTCTACAGCACTCATCTAGGCTATGGAGATGGAAGGTTGAGCACAACTGCTTCAGTACAAAATAGTATAAATTAAAACTTTCTATGCAGAGCTTTGGTAACAGCTCAAACAAATGCAGTTCATCTGTTTTTTTCTGGCAGAGCTAGAGCTTAACATATTTTTTGAAAAGCATGTATTCCTCCAACTGCCCTGCCAAACCCATTGAAAGCAGCGGGTGTTTCAGACTTCTGAATGCAAAGGTCACCATATCTTAAATAGGACTCACATAGATTGAGGAAAGAAAAGTGGAATATGTATTTGAAGACTTACTTTAAAGTGACTTGGCAAAGATCTGGCCATAAATTTAGTTAAAACAATATTTTCACTTAGTTACCTACAGGTGTTACACACAGGCATATGTAAATCACCCAAAATAGCCTACTCTATCTAAGATCTAGATCAAGTTCACCTTATCTAAGAAAGGATTAACCCAATTTCCTGAATGCCTGTATGTATGTGCAGTGCAGCCCTATGGATGGAAAAAGCCCAGATGCTTGCCCCAGCCCCAGGACTATTCCCACCCCCATTGTCAGGACTGACTGAGACATAAGTGGTCACTCAGCAAATTACTGTAAATAGGCTGGGTTAACACCAGGTATCAGTCAAGGTCCAGAACTTCAGGCCAAGGGTTGAGACAGTATCATGGTCAGATAGGAAGGTAGATCAGAGCTGGCAGGTCTAAACAGAACAGGGATAGGGACTGTGTTGAGTCTAGGATCAGACAGGACCAAAAGGAGAATGGCAGAGGTCCAAGAAACATGTGCACAAGCAACATTGGGGACAAGCCCCACAGGAAGTAGGAGGGGTTTTATACCCCTCCTATCAGGGGCTTGCAGTGGCTATAAATTCTCCCGGTCTCCTGACTCCTCATTAATATCTTTATGAGCAGAACAAACTTGGCTGGGTCTGGTGTCTGACCAACTGTGTGGTGGCACTGAGGATCCAGCCTCTGCCACCCCAGCCTCTGCTAGCCCAGCTACCCCAGATTCAAAACCCCATGGTTCTAACACCCTTGACCCTGAATGGGTTAAGTTTAGTTTCTCAACCCTCTACCCTGACCAGACAACACCCTCCCCTCCCAATCCATGGACCCCCCCCATCCTTTAGACTTGCCATCCCCTCCCCCAATCCCAAGTCCTCCCATAGACCCACTAGACTCCCTGATCCCACCAAGCCATTTCCCACCATGAGTTACTTACATCAGTTTCCATGTGTGGCTCCCAGGAACAGCAAACAGCTGCGTGTGCTGCATCAGGTCTATGTTTAGAAAGCTTGAAGTAAGCAACATGGTCATAGACTGGGTGTGATGAACAACTGTATTCATACATAGGTAATTTTCTTAACTGAAACATTGCTAATGTTTAAACATTAAATACATATAAAGATTTTGACAATTTTTTCAATACCTCTAAGGAGTAAGTACTTATTACTGTAAGTACTATAATATAATATAGCTATTGCTATACTATCTATTTTATGTACTGAGAAACTGAGGCAGCTTCTAAGGGCAAAGTTTGGTCCAATATTCATATTTTTACATCTTAATAAGACGTCATATTCATAGGGTGATGAGACATCTAGTTTTTACGTGGACAATCCCATTTGAAATGCCTCTCCTGGGTGTCCTCTTGGTTTAATTAAATTAAAGGTTTTGTCTTATTTTCAATTGGACACTCAGGATGCATTTTTAAAACAGGACTGTCTCAATTAAAATAAAATTCTTTCAACTGTCACCCTTCACCCTGTCATGGTCCATACCCCTCCCTCATTCCACTCTGATGTGCTCACCTGAGAGCAAAGCTCAGAGACAGCGACTATACTGGAGAGTGTGTAAAGGAACGTCCTGTTCTGACTCCAAGTCGTGCAGATTATATGTTATCCATAATTTTTGCTTTCATTACAATTAAACTAGTCCGAGATTACATTTTGAAAAGAGCAAAAGACACTCTAAATGCAGGATGACAATCTGTTTCAGTATTTCTTCACTACTCAGTACTGAAAATTGTAACTATGGATGATGATCACATGCTTTTAGAAGCTGCATCTAGTAATGGCATTGTTCCAAAAGCACTTAATGTGGGCAAGACCATAAAACCCAGGATGTAAGCCATTGGGAATCTCTGGAGGCTTATTTAAAACCCTATCTCCACCTCCATAATAAGAAATCTTACACTGCAGGAAGGCTATATCAAGCTCCCTTTGGAGCTCATCAGTGGTACTTCTAGACTAGCTTAGTAAGGTTTTATATTCAAGTGAGAAATCTGGGAACTAAGCACACTTCACTACAACAGGGCTAACAAATCTGGGGAGCAAAGAGGAAAAATTGTGTGTGAAAAGTCAATCCCTTTGCATGGGTTTCTCACCAGCAAACCTGTCTGGCGCTTGTGTGTACACTCTTTATTTATGAAAAAGAAAACTGCATTAGGGAAGTGGATAGTTTTAGGATTTATAATGAAAAGTAGAATCTTTTGTTCCAAGTCAATGGTTTGAACCTGGGTCAAACTGTTTGTGTTCAAACTTAATAAGGTGCAATGAGTTATTCATGGTCTCATTCCATTTTTATCTATCTAGGTACTTAGAGCTCAGTGCCTATTTTAGATTTTCACATGTCAAAGACATTGTTGCAATTGCCTTTAATTGGCATTCTTGCTGACAGGATCAGGTAAGGATGAGGATTAAATTGATGTAGTCACCTCACAAATAAAGATAGAGTCACAAACTGAGGCACATGAGTTAGGCCATTGTGTGAGGAAACTTTTGTGATCTACTTCTATGCATCACAAAGGATTCAAAATGTTCTCTGGTACCTTTCATGAACATTATGATTGCTGATCTTTCTTCTGTTTTAAATAAGAAAAAAAAATGAAGAAATAGTATTTTTACTCTCCTAATGTCAGTTTTGGAGAACTTGAATAGTAATTTGTAAAAATACACAAACATAATGCCTATTCGATGGAGTTAATAATTTTCCCATTTTGGGGTTCTTTATGTAAAATATGATTATCATTTTATCAATGAATGACCCAAACAACAGAAGAGAGTAAAATACAATATTTTATAAAATATGAATATTGATCTTAAACAAATGCAAGCTTTTTAGACAAAAAGACTTTTTTGATCTGTATTCAGTGTACCAAAAACTAACTTTGCTGACTTTGATCATACAAGGTACAGAATAAGATCTTGTCAAAGATGAAATACAATGAAAAGAGGTGAAAAATGAATGAAGTGACATAATATGGGCTGAGTTTTGTTGTCACTGCTGCACTGCACTGGAAATGAGCACTTCTTCCTAATATGGTGGAACAGTTCAACAATTTTGAAGCACAAGGACTACTTGAGGGAAAATTCAATAAGTAAGTTAAGAATACCAAACAGTAATCAGGCCTCTGGGAAGAAGCAGTATTGAAACACAACTTTTTTGACAGTTTTGAGTGTAGCGCTGGTGGTCTGTTTCAAAATCTGTCAAAAAGATGATAACTGGTCTTAGGAGGCTAGTTTGATTCTTAATCCAAATAATCTGGCTTCCTTTTTGGTATTAGTGCCTTTAGCAATTTACAAAAATCTGCTTCTTGAAACACAAGATGTGAGTAAAGAATAAAAATAACTGTGGTAAATGTGGAACAACTACTTTTAATGCCATTTTATCATACTGTCATTGAAATCAAGGAAATTGTATAATTAAGGCACCTGAGCTGAAATCAACAAAACTAGACTAATACCTTCCCATAACAGTTCACCAGCATCTCAGTGATGCATAAACTATCTATTCCTATTCCTATCAATACATGCTCATTCCTTTCTTTCTGATACACGTGCACCCTATCACAAGCTTCCCAAATTAAAAAAGAAAAAAAATGTAAATAAATTGATGTATATTCCATCTTCTGTCATATATTTGAAATTCATTGAAGAGGGGCTTTGAGAAGAATGATTTAGTACGATTTCCTTCCCTAAGATAGACTGAAACAAACTATTAAGAAGTCTACCATGGTAAATATAATCAAATGAGCCACTAAAATGCCCACAGTAGTGAAAACAAAAAAACAAAATGAGAAAAGAAAAGAAAACAAAATCTCCAATGGTTTAAGCCGGGGTGGCCAATTATTTGGTCCAGGTGGTCACAAAGGGAGTTTTGATGAGTTGTTGTAGTCCAGATCTTGTTCCACCCCCCTCACCCCACCCATACACAACTCACCTAAACTCCCTATGTGGCATGGGGCTACAGCTGGGTGGCTGGGGTGTGGTGTTTAGGAACAGGATGGGAAAACCCCTTGCCGCATCTCCCTGCCCAGTTGGGAAGGGCATGTGTGTGTGTGCATGTGTGGCGGGGGGCTGCCTGAGTACTAGGTCCCAGGAACCAGCCAGGGGTGAAGGGAGGGAAGAGGGTACATGCAGCAGAACTTGCCAAGTTGTGCAGTCTGCATCACTCCATATGGGGCTAAGCCCCACAGGCCCATGCCCAGGGCAGCCCATCTCATGTACCCATTGACCCCACCCTGGCCAGTGTGTGCAGCATACTGGCTGGGCTGCTCCTGGTGCAGCAGCTCCCTCACCTCCAGAGAGCTCCCCCTGCTCCTGCCCCAGTGTGTGGGGCTCTGGCTCCAGCTCCTGGCCACCTTCCACCTTCAGAGGCAGGAAAAGGAGCCACCACCGGAGGTGAGAAGATGTGAGCAGCACCCACCCATGGGGC
This sequence comes from Caiman crocodilus, assembly GCA_030014935.1. NCBI lineage: Eukaryota > Metazoa > Chordata > Crocodylia > Alligatoridae > Caiman > Caiman crocodilus. The sequence goes on along the minus strand of JAGPOW010000261.1, from coordinate 52,177,440 downwards.
TATAGCTGGACCAGAGCAGCCCTGCCAGAAGTTGTGTGTACTGGCCAGGGACAGGGCCAGGAGGCACAGGCAGGAGCATAGATAGCACTGGCTGCCTTAGGCTGGGTTCAGCCCTATGCGGACTGCTGCGGGGGTGGCCACAGGTCATATTCAGACAATCCCTCACAGGCAGGATCCAATCACCAGGCAGGATCTGGCCCACGGGCCATATTTTGCCCACCTGTGGCCTAAATTATTTCATTCTTTCAGTAAAATCCATGGAAGAGCCTTTTGGTGAATGGGTTTCCTTTCAAAGTCTCCTCCCAGTTCTTCTATTCAGAGGTTTGTGCTTGTTCTACCGTTCTACAAAATTCAGGTCCCAAACCCTGCGGGTATTCTGGACTCCATGTGAGGTTTGTTTTATCTGCAGCACCCTTGCAACTGGCCCTGCTATGTGGGAGTATAATTCCAATGAAGTCATGTTGCCTGAAGGAACTCTCAACCAAGGGGTCTCAGTGAAGGGTATGAAGTAGGAAGGGCACTGAATGAAAAGTAAGAGTCTGGTGTGGTAGAAGGGGAACAAAAAGAAAGTGAGCCCAGGATTACTATGTTCTAATTAGATTTGTGATTTGAGTCCTGCTGGATTGTTAGCAGTTGGATTTCCAGGTAGAAGTGACAATCAAGGATCTCCTTTCATATTCGCTTTGCAATAAGGTTGTACTCTTTACTTTTAGATATCCACTTCCTTACACTGGACCTCACTCAGTAAGGACTGATGTAATGTGCTCCATGTAGGATGCGCTGAAGACTAAAGAGAGCTTGCACAGAATACAACTGCCAGCTACTGAGCAGCCTTTCTTATATGGAACATATTATATCTGTTATCATTAGAACTCACTAGGTTCCTGTTCATTTTCAAAAATAATTTTAAAGCACTGGCATTTAAAATGTAGTTAATGTTGTTACATGCAACAATTTTGTATGATAATCACACTATCATAATTCTTATATGATTTATAGCTCTCAAGCACTTTAGGTCAAAAGAACAAGAAATGATACCATAGCCATATCTTAATAATACATGCTTCTTTTCAAGCATAAAGAAATTTAGGATTTCTCACAGAACAACCACCGTAACTCTGATTTGATTATTGTTGTTGAGCTTTAGTGCAATATTGTTTATCTTGATATTAGTATTTAAAAATATTTCTTTTAAAGGATGCTATTCGATGTATATATCTTTATTTAATGTATAAGGCAGGGTAGAGATGTACCTTATAAACTAAATCAGAGATGCATAAACTTTTATGAGCCAAAGTTCATATCATCACATTCTATAAAAGGCACCTAGACCTCATGACATGTACTTTCATAATTTACATGTAATAAATGAAACAATACATTTATAGGTGAGTGTGAGTAGATGCTGATAGGAGAAAGAAAGAGTGAGAACAAGGATGCTGCTCACTGTGAAGTAACAGGATGTGGGCCTTTATCCTGGATTGGCTTCAACCATCTGGATCTTTTTACACTGAATAAAAATGAAAGCTAAGATTTAATATTACAGATCAATGTTTCTCACTACTCAAAAATCTCTTAACTAACCATAACCCAGAGGTGGGCAAAATGCAGCCTGTGGGCTGGATGTGGCCCTCCAGGCCATTCTATTTGGCTTGCCAGGCCATTCTATCTGGCCCGTGGGGCCCCTAAAAAATTTAGAAAATTAATATTTATCTGCCCCTGGCTGCCCATCATGCAGCCCTTGTTGGCTTGCCAAAACTCAGTAAGCAGCCCTCTGCCCAAAATAATTGCCCACTCTTGCCATAACCTCATCTTTTCCCCTGAACTTGTGCTTAATCAATAGGTTCTACAAATAGAGCTTGAAAGTCAACAGAAGAGGGACTTTTTGATCCATGGTGAGAAGAGAATTCCAAATTCAAGAGGCCCTTTTGATGGCTTTAGGGTTCTTGAAACCACTTGAGTAGCTTTACTCTAAGTTATTTTTTGAGTCCCATGGAAATTCCATTGAAAGGGAGCAAAATAGAATTCAGCAGGAGCTCAAAATTGAACATACACATAAATATTTTCCTGAATGGAGGGCAGAAAATATCCCTACCAGCTGGTGTTTTGTTATGTATCAAAGGCTGGATCCAGTCCAGCTGAAATCAATACCAGCTTTTCCCTCATTTCAATCAAGCCCCAAGAAACTTGTAGTTTACGAAATTCTTGTTGATTTTAACTGCAACAGTAAATGGGTAAGAAGAAATGTTAAGAAGCAATGCACATCTTCTATAATCAAGATGGGATCAGAGGAGGGGCAAATTGAGGTACTGTGGGTTAGAATACAAGGGGGTTGTGGGGAAGGGACTTGGTAGTGGGGGTCTACTACAGACTGTCACACCAGGAGGATGAGGTAGATCTGGAATTCTCAAGGCAGCTTTCAGAGGCTGTACAATCAAGGGACATGGTTGTCATGGGTGTCCTAAACTATGTTGACATCTGTGGGGAGGAGCAGTCAGCCAAATCTAACTGCTCATGTAGGTTCTTAACTGTATACAGGACCTCCACCTAATTCAGAATGTATATGGTCCCACTAGGGAAAACGCCTTGCTGGACATGGTGCTAGCTACAGGGGATGACCTAGTGGGGGGTCTGCAGGTACAAGGCAAGCTAGGGAATAATGACCATCAATTGATTGAATTCACTATCTGGCATAGGATGGGAAAACTAATCAGCAGGGCAGGAGTGCTAGACATCAGAAAGGCTAACTTCAATGTGCTCAGGAGATTAGTTAGTAAGGCATTGAAGATCAAGAGCATTGGTGAGAAGGGAGTCCAGGAAGGGTAGTCATTGCTCTGTGGGAGCAATCCTTCAGGCTCAGAAGGAGACCATCCCATTGTGCACAAAAGCAGGCAAAGGGGCCAAGAAACTCTCTTGGATGAACAGGGATATCCAGAAAAGCCTAGGGGCAAAGAAAGAGGCATACAGGCTATGGAAGCAGGGGGTAGATACCAAGGAGAAGTATACCTGCTTGCAGAAAGTCAGTTAGGAAGGCCAAAGCACCAATGGAACTCAGGCTGGTGACAAAAATTAAAGACAACAAAAAGTCCTTCTTCAGGTATATAGGGAGCAAAAGGAAGGCACAGGGTAACATAGAACCTCTATAGGTTGGGGAAATTGGTGACAGATAGGAGGGACAAGGCTGAACTCTTCAATGAGTTTTTTGCCTCTGTATTTCTGAACACAGATCAAGACAAATCTCCCAGTTGTATTATAAATAAGCACAGGAGAAACACCAGTTTACCAACGGTCATCACTGACCTAGTAAAGAGACACTTGAAGGGGCTGAATGTGTTTAAGTCAGCAGGCTCGAATAATCTTCATCCAAGGGTGCTGAAGGAATTGGCCAGTGTCATAGCAGAGCCCTGGCATGGCTGTTTGAGCACTGTCGGTGTTCAGGTCAAGGTCCAGAGGACTGGAAAAGGGCCAATGTAATCCCTATTTTCAAGAAGGGAGGAAGGAGGATCCACATAATTTTAGGCCAATTAGTCTCACCTCTATCCTTGGGAAAACCTTTAAAAAACTATCAAGGATCACATCTGTGGGAGCCCAGCAGGAAAAATAATGCTGAAGGGCAGCCACCATGGGTTCATAGCAGGTAGATCCTGCCTGACTAACCGTGTTTCTTTTTAAGACCAGGTCACAAAATGTTTAGATGCAGGAGTCAAGATAGACGTTATCTACTTGGGTTTTAAGAAGGCCTTTGATGCAGTTTCATAATTGTTTCATAGTTTCATAGTTGGTAGGTTGAGAATGGATCTGAGCAGATCATCAAATCTGACCCCCTGCCATGGGCAGGAAAGAATGCTGGAGTCAAATGACCCTGGCTAGGTGATTATTTAGTATCTCATCCTCATATGTATGTCAGTTTGTTTATGAGTATGTCATTCTCATAAACAAACTGAGAGGCTATGATATAGATGATTACATGGTCAGGGGGGTGGCAAATTGGCTTAAGGGTTGCACCCAGAGAGTGTTGGTGGATGGGTCAGTACCGACCTGGAAAGATGTGGGCAGTGGGGTCCCCCAAGGCTCAGTCCTTGGACCTGTGCTATTCAAAGTCTTCATCAGTGACTTGGATGAGGGTGTAGAGAGTACTCTGTCTAAATTTGCAGATTACACAAAATTATGGGGTACAGTAAACACACTAGTGGGAAGGGATTGAATCCAGGCAGATCTGGACAGGTTGGAAAAGTGGGCAGAGAAGAACAGGATGCAGTTCAACAAAGACAAGTACAAAGTGCTGCATCTAGGGAGAAGGAATCATCAATACACCTATAGGCTAGGGGATGACCTTTTCAGCAGCACAGTGGCAGAAAGGGATCTCAGGGTCATAGTTGACTCCAAGATGAATATGGCCGTCAATGTGATGAAGTAATCAATAAAGCTAACCGCACTCTATCATGCATTAGCAGGTGCATTGCAAACAGGTCCAGGAATGTGATACTTCCCCTCAATGTGACATTGATACTGGAGTACTGGAATACTGGAGTACTGTGTCCAGTTCTGGGCACCGCACTTCAAGAGGGATGTGGATAGCCTTGAGAGGGTCCAGAGCTACTTGTATGGCTAGGGCCTAAAGATAAGGCCCTACAAGGAGAGACTGAGGTACCTGGATCTCTTCAGCCTCCAGAATAGAAGGCTGAGAGGGGATCTTGTGGCCATTTATAAATTCATTTGCGGTGGGGAGTCAGCAAGAAATAGGAGATGCTCTCTTTATCAGGGCACCCCTTGGAATAACCAGGAACAACAACCACAAACTGACAGAGAACAGATTTAGGTTGGACATCAGGATGAACTTTATGGTAAGTGTTGCCACCCCAGACCCAGGAGGCACCAGTCGCTGAGCCAGGTGGGGGCAGGGGGCATTCCTTGTGCGCTCCATGGCAGACCTGGAAGTACTTCTGGTCCACTTCTGAGTTGGTTGCTGAGTGTGCGGGAGACCCTACTGCCATCCACCCCACCATCTCAGCATTCATGAGCCATGCGTGGTACCTCAAGGTACATAGAAAAAACATATAAAACTGTGTCTATGGCTGAATCATCAAATCTCTCCGAATCTCTCTGAATTGGATCGGAAGCTTCTGATTCAAGTCAGAGAGATTAATGGGTCTCCAGATTCAATTCATATTTGGAGATTCGGCTGCTGAATTGGGCCAAATATCCTCTGAATCAAATCAGCAGCCAAAGCTTTGCACAGCCCTAGTGTTCTCCCCTACCTTGGGCATCTTGAAGAGTAGACTGGACAAGCACCTGGATAGTGTCATATGATCATAGTGCTCTCTATCCCCAGGGCAGGGGGTCGGACTCAATGATCTATTCTGACCCTGACAACTATAAAACTATGAAAGTATGAAAGACGCTAAGGAGGCCTAGCCTAAGTTTTGCAGAGAAATAATCTCCACTGAAAATAAACACTTTCAACCAGCAGTTCCCAATCTTCTTTGGTAGTAATTCAATTGCTGGTCTCATATTTGTACATAACCCCATTTCTTTGTCTGAGGCTGGCTGTGGTAATTTAATTTATATGGGGTTCCTGGCACGTTAATAGGTGGCAGGGCACAGGTCTTCCACCTATTAACTTCAGTGCCTAATTAGCTATCATGCTGTCTGTATCTTAGTTGCTGGTCTGTGAAAGGGAAATAATAGCACTTCCCTATCTTACTTAAGTGTTATAAGAAAAAAATGCATAAAGACTGTGATATACCTTGATGCAAGGGGCTGTATAAATACATTAGATAGATTCCTACTACCACTGTAATAAGTATATTGTCAGAACTTGTGGTAAGCCATTCTTATCATTGACTAGTGTTTCCCTGTGGAATTAAATCAAGAAATGCAACTAAGACCTGGCTTAGGGTATTGTTTTCCTTACCCACCTCACCTCTTTTTAGAGGTTCTAAGTCTACAGTGTAAAAGTAAGCAATAAGTGGGATGTAATAGAATAGTCTTTCCTATACCCAAGAAGATGAAGGAACTATATAACAACACATCTAAGGATGTATTTGTTTGTTAATCAACTTCATTTCTCTGGCATCTGAACAGGAGCTATACATTTTAACTCTTAAGGCAAGGAAATATGTTTACATTAGTTTTACCACAAAACATTTTCACAAATGTAATCAAATAATTTATAGGCAAAATGTTATATTGGGCTTAAATTACAAGGTGTAGTTGCACCACTTCAGGCCTCCTATCCATGATATTTCTCAGCAGAATACCTTCCATCATAACTGTATGATAGTCATTATTCCCTTTTTTTTATGTCTCTCTCTCCAACTTTTTAATTCACTTTGTTGCTTTCTCTTCATCATATGAGACTTTATTTTCAAAATAAGCCATTTTTGTACTAACTTTTCAAATGCCTTTGGAAAATTTAAATATATAATGCAGCTACCTTCCCTTTATCTGTCATGCAGGCAGTATCTTCAAGAAGTCTAATGTATTTGTAAAGCAAGAACAGCTCCTCTAGCATTCTTACTGCATCTTGTTAACTAATCCCCTTGTCACCACCTTACTTCCACTTTCTTCTGTCATAAATTAATCCATCAACAATCTTGTAATTCAAATGATCTGGTTTCCTTCTTTTGCCATGATTTGACATTAACTTGTATTTGAGTTGTAAGCAGGCTGCATATTTCACATTGAACAAAATATAATGCAATCTTACTTATTTTAAATGCTGCTCCAGGGTTTTGCTATGCAAAGCTGTCTGGGGTGCTTGAGATCTCAGATGGAAGTACAATCAGTCCTGGTAAGGTTTAATCAATGGAAAACTTCCCATTGCATTTACTGTCATTTTGATCAGGCCAAAGCAGTGGACAGCTTCATTGAATGGGATCCAGGAACTAGAAAATGAATGCCCTACATACAGTGGGGCATAACAACATAAAAGCAGGCAGACAGGCAGTTTTCAAGGAACAGATGATGCACAGTATTTTGCTTATCTCTCAAACCAGCATAACGGGAAAACCAGCTTTTATAAGGAGTAGGGTTGGGTATCTGACCAGCCAAATAAAGTTTGAATCAATTTTTTTTTTTAAATTGTCAATAGGTCCAAATAATACACAGGAAAAGCAAACATTTTCCATTAAGAAATGTGTCATCAAACAATAACAATTCATATTTCTGTCAGTATTGTAGATATTGTAGTATCCCAAATCTATGATATTGTAGAATCCAAGAAAATCTACAAAAATATTGTAGATTTTTTTGTAACATTGCTTTAATCCTTGATCAGTAAAAGCATATGTAGTCAATTGACTAGTCAAATGACAGTATTTGACTGTCATTAACTGGCTTGCTGACGCTAATGAGTGCTAGCTGCACAGAATAAGGGAAAGGACTTGGCACCTATTGGCAGAGAGGGAAACGCAAAGGTGGGACATGGTGGTAGCTGTGTTGCTTTTGTAGTTACATTGGTGGATTTTTAAACCATGAATAGTGCCAAATCATCAAGTGCTGCTTGGAACCAGTAAGCTGCCAGGTTTTGCACAGCGATAGTCAGATTTGCTCAAGAAAGGAAACAGTGGAGGCAATAACACAAAGTACACAATGAAAGGACAATGGAATTTCTTAGTTGACAACGGTCATTTGACCTTTGGTCTCATTTTCCACTCAAAATAGCAGATAGAACCAGTTATGTGATTTTGCCTTATTCTTTATTGCCCTGCCATTTACACCAATATGGCATATGGTTCTCCACAGACTATTTTCAGAAAGATGCCAAAAATTGGACAATTTAAAACCAGAGGTGAAGATTTCAAAAAGTTTTGGGAGACCAGATTTACAATGTGAAAATGAAAATTTTTTAACAACCCTAGCTATACTGAGCAGCAACTGGTGCTTCATCAGAATACAACCAAGATCTCTCAGAAATAAGAACAATAATTATGCTGCTATAAAGGTCAGGTTCACTCGGATGAAAAAGACATGTTTCTGTGGATAAGGACACGTTACCATCATGCCAGAGAAAAAGGGAATATCTTTAATTTTTTAGGACAATGGATGAAGTTGTAGTTAAAGCATGGAACTGGAAATAAAAATATATAGGGTTGCATTTACAGCCATAGCTAAAAAACACTGGAAGCAGACAAACATGATAACTACAAAGTCATTTACACTGGAATTAATTTTGTTGTAAGGAACATTACAAGCTTTCCCGAGACAATTGCCTACACTAAACAGCATTTTTAAAAAAAGTCTTACTGCAAAGGGAGCCAGTTTGCATTGAGCAGACAAGTACCTCAGGGTAAAATTAACTAGGGGAGTGGACATACACATTACACCAATATAACTGGCATTGGTATACAGTGACTACTCACTTTTAAAGGGGAAACGTTATCCTGGAGTGGCCTGTACATTATGTGTCTGCTCCAGTTATACCCTAGAATGAAATTGGATAACTCCAAAGTAAATGTTATATGTGCCTGTGCCTGCACCTGTACTCTAGACCAGGGGATAGAAAGTTCATTGTACCTATCACATGACTTCTATTTCTTATTGTTGCTGACATCCTTTGCAACTTTAGTTAGGTCACCTGCACAGTTTGGACCTTAGTTTCTCCATTTGTAAAATGGGAACAAAATATTTACCCACCTTACAAAGCACTTTGAGATCTTTGAATATAGAGAACTACTTGAATCCAAAAGAATATTAATTATTGTTGTTGTTAGAAACAGGCTGTATAAACTGCATAAACCAGCCTCAGAAATTTGTTTGGGTGCAGAAAGAAATTTGCAGGTGCAGGACGGGCACAGAGAGGGCAGTCAAACACAGTGGGACCCAATTGTTCATTATCAGCATTCGTGTTATTTTCCTGCTTTTATAATTTTGTTTTTTACTTCAAACACTGTGCACCGGGTGCAAAGGCAATTATTGCCCCTGCATGGAAGTTGTGCTTTTTCATTTCTATCTCTTTTATTATGGCAATTGAATTCTCATTGCTGACCTATATTTCTTCTTATCCTTATAGTATATAGACTTTTTCACTTTTTTCTCCCCTGCTCCACTGTATTGATCAAGTAATATGCAGTCCTCCTTAATGTTATTTCCACACTTTCAGTGTCCCAGTCTAACTTCTTGTCTCCCAGGCAAACATCAAGTGGAGGCAATCTTCTCCCAAATAATATGGCATTATTTCTGTATTTAAATGTTACATAACAATCACAAATGGAGGCATGCTATGCAAAACTCTTGATAAAATTCCCTGTGGCTTTTGCCTATTCTAAATATAAAAGGAGAAGGTCTTGAGAAGTAGAAAAATAAACAAAGAAAAATAACTAATAGATTAACTGTTTATATAGGGTCAGTCCTAAGGACGATCACTTTCTGCAATCAACCCCCCCAAAAAAAAGTCTTGGAAAAACCCAAATCATTTGCATAAGGGAAATTCATTGTAACCTCATCCGCAGGGCTTTAATGGTCACCCGATTTCACTCAGACCAGCTTTAAACTAATATTACCCAAGGATTTGAATGAGTTCTCAATTTGCACTGCTGATCTGACATAAATACCACATCCACTGAAGCACATTTTTTCATTGTCACTTTAGTTCTACAGTTGTTCAGAAGCTTCCTCCAATCAGCTACAAGCTAGCTGCTTAAGTCAAGCCTTCTCAGGGGGCTCCAAGGCCTAAAGGGAAAGGAAACAACTATTTACAGAAGCTATACTAGTGAGTAAATCCAGGTCTGCAAAAATAAAATAAAATGCACTAATCAATAGTATCATAGTATCATAGTATCTAGGGTCAGAAGGGGCCTAGAGCAGGCCATCAAGTCTGACCCCCTGCCAACAGCAGACACGAGTGCCAGGGTCACAGGACCCCAGCCAAGTACCTATCTAATCTACTCTTAAAGATGCCCAAGGTAGGA
>JAGPOW010000261.1:52079878-52167429 GCA_030014935.1 Caiman crocodilus | reverse complement strand
CTTCTTAAAGATAGGGACCACATTGGCCACCTTCCAGTCCTCTGGCACTTGTCCAGAGCTCCAAGAGAGCTCGTATAACTGAGCCAAGGGCTCAGCAATTACCCCCGCCAGTTCTCTCAACACCCTTGGGTGTAGGTCATCTGGACCCGCCGACTTAGAGACATCTAGCCCTTCCAGGAGCCCCTCCACCAGGTCAACCCTCACCCATGGCCTAGCAGTGATTCCTGAGGGGGAACATAGGCCTCCAACGGGAGGGATGTCCCAGTCCCCCCTCAGGAAGACCGAGGCAAAGAACCCATTGAGGATCTCTGCCTTCCCATCGGCCGTGAGCACCAGGTTGCCCGACAAGTCCTTCAGGGGCCCAACACTTCCCGGGGCTCTCTTTTTGCTCCCCACATACTTGAAAAAGGACTTCTTGTTGTCCTTGATCCTAGTCACCAGGTGGAGCTCTACTCCCGCTTTGGCCTTCCTAATAGCCCTCCTACAATCCCGAGCACAAGAGGAATACTCCTCTTTGGAGACTGTTCCTCTCTTCCAAAGATAGTAAGCCTCCCGCTTAGCCCTCAGGGTCCCCCGAATATCCCTATTAAGCCATGGGGGCTTCCAGGCACTTTTACCTATCTTGCATCGGGCAGGAACGGTCGCCCCTTGGGCTCGGAGGATCGTCTCCTTGAAGAACACCCACTCTTCATGGACGCCCATGTCCTCAACCCTGCAGTCCTGCAAAGCCTCCTCAACTAGCCTCCTGAGCTGACTGAAATTGGCCCTTTTGAAGTCTGGGATCCTAGTCCTAGTGTGGGTCCTACCTACACTACACCAGACAACAAATTCTATCAGGCGATGATCGCTATCTCCCAGGGAGTCTCGTACCTGGAGCCCTCCAATCAGATCATCCCCTGAGGCCAGGACCAGATCCAGCAGCATCACCCCTGGTGGGGCCATGCATCTCCTGGACCAAGCGGAGGTCCTGCAGCTCCGCCAGGAACCTCTGGGACCTCTTGGACTTGGCCGACTGCTCCTCCCAGCAGATGTCCGGGTAATTGAAGTCACCCATGACAAAAAAAAATGAAAACTGAGGTGGAGGGAAAATGAACTTTTAATAAAATTAATAACTTCAACTGGCCATCTAAATATAATTGGTGTTTTAATGAAATATAGCAGCAAACTCTTTAGAGAAAAGTAGCTGCCTAGCACCAAAAATAGAAATAACCAAATACAGGATACTTAAAGGTAATGGAATACAGAAATTTGATTTCTTGTCCTGTTTCACTGTTTAATACTGGCATATTTGGTTTTTTTACATAGCACTTTTGTCCTGGAAAACTAGGGCAGTGCTTGAACTCTAGCTTATTGTGGGGCTAATCTACCTCTAGGCCACAGTTTCATAACATATGGATACATCTATATAGTTTAAATTGCAAGAGATAGACTTAAAACAAACAAACAAAAAATGATAGGAGACAAATACGTTGCCAACTGAACAACTGCAAAAACTCTTCAGTGACAATAAGCTGCAGAAGATTTGCCAGTATTGCAACATACATTTCCAGCATATTTCCTAGTCTTGAATTTAAGGTTAAAGGGCATTTATACACATGCTCCAGAAAGGGAGGGAGGTGGCATCTCAATTAGAGCAGCTCCGAGACCCTCTCTAATTAAAGTGCCTGGAGTGTCTCATGTATCAGCATCCCTGTGCTGAAAAATGTCAGGGAGGGCACTTTAACTAAAGCTTATTTAACTATAAAGCTGAAATCTGCTGGAGCATGGTAATTGCCTCACTCCAGCAAACTCGATTAATCGAGTCTTTTCCAACATGCTGTAATTACAGTGCATTAGAGTAAACTTGCTGCCCATGTATAGGTGCCAAAAGTGTTTAAAGTACTTAAATATAGTTTATTAGGCCTTTGAAAACATGCTTCAACCACATAAATTGTAATTTTTACCTTTTTGAGATTTGCTCATGAATACAATTTTGTGAGATTACACTGAGTAATGCCTTACTTCTGTCCAGCATTGGTGTGGATCCCCAGACATACACTCTCTCAAACACAGAACTGCAGGCTATGTCATTGCTCCTTTTCTTCCCCCTTATCCTTAGCTCACTTAAGAAATAACATTTTTCTTCTTTCTGTTCTCCTTTTTTCTCCCATCATTCTTGTGGGGTGTTTTTTTATTCATGCTGTTGCACTGATGCTGAATGTTTGATAAGGCAACATGTAGCCCAGTTGTTGAAAGTTACTGTTTTCTCACAGCTGAAATGGTAGGGTATATCTGATCCATGTGTTTAGGAGGTAGTTTTCAAAATATCAAAATACTAGGTGGTGCCTTATGAAGTTTTTTTTCCCAAAATAGTCCTGCATGAAGAGTTTGATTTTTTTTTCTGGTTAGCTGTTGCAAAAAATATAAAGCTTACCCATGTTCTCCGTAAAGGTGAAAATTAAAGCTGGAATTTTGTGTGTATGTGTGAGTGTCAACAGGTCCCCAATGGATACATAGGGTACTAAATATTACATTTGATCAACCTAACCAAGCCAATATAAATGCCTTAGCTAAATAACTGAAAAATGGTGTGCCTTATCTAAATTAGTTTATTTCAGGAGACGAATTGATTTTAGATTGACCGGCTCTAGTGAATACCTTCATGTATCCACCCTACAGCCCTGAGTCTGCAAAAGCCCAGCTACACACCCCAGCCCTGTTGCTGTGCTAGTCCTACCACCATGAACGCCACATCCCCCTGGAGGCTGGGGGGGGAGGGGGCATGGCAAGCTCCCACAGGCAGTGGCAGTGCTGTTGGCAGTGGGAGCATGGTGGTGGCAAGTGGGGAGCTCCTGCAGGTGACCACAGTGCTGATGGCAGCAGGCAGTGGGTGGCAAGCACCGACTGGTGGTCAGCAACCACCTGCAGACGCCACCAGCAGTGGCGGTGGCAGCCAGTGGTGATTGCAGACTGCCTGCTGATGCCTCTGGTGGTGTCGGCAGCATGGGCGGGGGGGTGAGTGGTGACCTACCACAGACCTGACAACCCCGTAACTGTTCCAGCCCTTCCCTCCCCTGCTATTCTTGAGTTACTCACCTTGGACTGCCTGCACTGCTTTTGGCTGCAGCAAGCACTTGCATGTAGGGATACAAGTCACTGGGGCAAAGTTTCTGCACCAATCTTAGAATCGTAAGAAAGTAGGACTAGAAGGCACCTCATGAGGTCATTTAGTCCTCCTTCAGTCTTTTCTTCTCTGGGCTAAATAAACATAGTTCTTTCATCCATTTTTCATAAGTCTTGCTTCTCAGAGCCCCTAATCAGTTTCTTGTAACTCAGTGCTGAACTCTTTCCAATCTGTCTACATCCATCTTGGAGTGTGTGTCCAAAACTGGATGCAGTATTTCAGACAAGGCCTCATCAGTGCCAAATCAAGTGGAAGAATAATTTGCTTTGATTTGCAAGTGACACTCCTGTTAATACAACTCAGTATGCTACTGGCTTTTTTTGCAACAAGAGCACAGTATTGACTCATATTCAGCTTATTGGTCCCCTGTGGCTCCCAGTTTCTTCTCTACTGTACTGTAACCCTAGCCAGTCATTCTGTAGTCTGTATTTATGCATACAGTTATTCTGTCTCAATTTACACTTATCCTTGTTGACTCCCATCTGTTTGATTTATAAGATCATTCTATCTAGATCATTCTCAATTCTAGCCTTACCCCACCAGAGTGTCTGCAACTCCACCCAACTTAATGTCATCTACAAATTTGGTAAGTGTGCATTAATGTCATCCACATTATTAATAAGATCTAAAATACTGGACCAAAGACATACCCCTAGGAAACCCCCCTTGATACTTTCTCCTAACAAGAAGCTGAACCATTTATAGGATTAATTGAATAGGACTCATTGAATAGGATGATCTAACCAGTTACGTATCCACTTTACAGTGCTTTCCACTAGTCTGTATTTCCTTTCCTTGTTAATAAGAGCATTGTGAAACACAGTCAAAAGCCTTGCTAGACTCAAAGTATAGCACTTCCAATGCTCTCCTCCCATCCATAGAACCTGTTAACTTATCATAAAAGGAAATCAGCTTGCTCAGGTATGACTTGCTTTTGGTGATTCCATACTACCTGTTCCTGATCATCTTGTTTGTCTCTTGGTGGCTCACAAAAAGTTTTGAGGACCTGCTCCATGATACTTCTACATATTGAGTTCATGCTGACTGGTCAGTAGTTCCTGGGTCACTGTTCTTTTCTTTCTTAAAGATGGAAGCTATATTTTATTTTGTTGCAGACATCCAGGACCTCACAAAACCTCCACAATTTCTCAAAGAGAACATCAATGGTTCTGAAATTACCTCAGCCAATTCCTTCAGTACTCTAGGACATATCCCATCTTGCCTTTTTGACTTGAAAGCATCTGTTCTCTCTAACTAATCTCTATCCTGTTTTTCTACTACTCTAGGCTATTTGTTCTCTTTCTCTATCTTTGCTTCCAACTGCAAGTCATCTGGTAGCTGCCTTTATGGAAACTAAAGTAAAAAAGACGTTAAATACTTCAGGCTTTTCTGCATCAACCATAACTAGATTGCCTTCTGCATTCTGTAAGGGACCTGTGGTTTCTCTTAACTTTTGCCATACTTGTAGAATCCCTTTTTATGGCCTTTCATGTCCCCTGCTGGGTTAATCTCAAAATGTGTCTTTGCCTTCCTAATTTTCTCTTTGCGTGCTCACACATTGCTCTAAATTCTTCCCTAGCTCTCTGACCAAGTTTCCACTTACAGGATTCCTTTTTTTTCAGTTTCAGTTCATTGAAGAGATTGCTGTCTGGCCAAACTGGCTTCCTGTTGCACTTCATTTTCTTCAATCTTGTTGGGAGAGCTTCTTTCTGCACCCTTTAGAGGTCCTCTTGAAAGAACAGTTAGCTGGTCTCCTGGACCCTCTTTGTATTCAGACCTGCCTCTCAGGTGATCCTGCCCACCAGTTCTCTAAATTTGCTAAAGTCTGCATTTCTAAAGCTTAGTATCCTTATTCTGCTGCTCTCCTTTTTCCTTCCTTCCCTTAGGATTTTGAACTCTATTTTTTTGTAGTCACTGTCACGCAAGTTATCTTCCACCTTCACATTCTCAACCATTTCCGTCCTGTTTGTAAGCTGTAAATCAAGAAGAGCTCCCCCTAACCTAGCTGGCCCATATACCACCTGCTTCAAAATTTTTTTCTCAACATACTCCAAGAATTTGCTGGACTGTTTGTGCAATGCTGGTTTTCCCTTCTGATAGTCCCAATAATTAAAACCTGGCAGTGTGAACCAAATCCTGTGATTTGAAAGCTTCCACCAGCTGTTTAAAGAAGACTTCATCCACCTCCTTCAGTGAAACAATATTTCACTTCATTTAGTTTTCAGTTTGATAGGTTTTGTCTTCCTGCCCTGCTCCCTCCTCTCCTTCCCAACACACCATTTTGTGGGAGATTTGTACTGTGATTAAAGTGACCATTTTTATGATATTTTTTTATACATTCACCATAAAATTAATCTAAGTAATGGTGCAAACCTTTTGGGAAGCCTAAAGCAGATCTTTGGTACCATTTTAGAGGGCAAGATCTTGCTGCAAACCCATCTGTGCTTAGTCCTTACTCAGGTGAGAAATATAACTTGAAATCATTGTGACTGAATGGCGAAGGGCCATTTGAATAAAGGTTTCTCTCTTCTTAAGTGAGAGGAACATGGCAGTGGTATACATAATTGTCTCTAAGTCTTAGCCACTCTGACTTTTAGCTTTTTGATGAAAATGTTTCATATTTTGAGTAAAGTACTTCAACTATCTGTATTATAAAGCAATGTATGGTAAATGATAACAAGCTGGTAAATGATAACAAGCATCCATCACAGAAGAATGTGAAAAAGTGTCCTCTTTTCCTGTGAAAAATCTATCTAGGTACAAAATAAGCTCCACTATTCAGTACTCTCCTTCTGATGGACCTTTATAACATATTTTAAATAACATCTTTTCAAAATAAATGAAAAGCCTACTCATTTCTTATGTCTCCAGACTTGGGCTAATATTTTCTAGTGAGCAGCAAATATGGTTCTTGAATTGTTTTCAGTTCCTAATTGTATTTTGAGTAAAGTTTTTTCAGTGTCCATATTACAGATTTAATTTCATCTGTGTAAGAAGTGTGGAGCAAGAGAATTAATAATTATTTTACTTGGAAAAGTATGAAGTGAATTTGATTGCCTTTTGTCTGATTAGAATCTTCCCTGCTGGTTGAATTAAAAATGGCACTGTGACAAGAAAATAAAGTTGTTGTTTTTTGGGGGGGTGGGGACTGTATTTTCTTGTAAACACTGAATCCTGAAGCTTCATAGTTGTAAAATTTAAATGCCTCATGCAAATGAAAAATGCAGACTCAGGTCAGCTATAGACAAATGTCACTAGACTGGATGCAAAATGCACTGCAGGCAGAAAAGATGACATTTATCAGTCATCCATACATCAGTAACTAAAACAATTTTAGGGTTGTCTAGACAGGCATCTATTATTTCTTAAATTTAAAAGCTTTAGTAGAAAGACAACAGCAAACGATCTATTTATATGGAGGGGTTTCCCCCTCCCCCTGAGAAGATTCAAGACAGGGAAAGGAAAAATGGTATTTTCAAAATGAATAGTACAAATTTACTGATTTTTTTTTTTTTTTAGAAATATTTTTGTAGCAATGTTGGGGATTTTGTTGGCATATTTGAAAGAAATTTAATGGAATTATCAGAGTGTGCATCCAACACTGGCTACAATTATCGCAGAACAACACTTTGATATTGAACTTAATTACTTTGTGCAGTGTTTGGCATTTATGTTTTCTGCTTAATTTACCATGTGTCGTTAACATGAATTTAGGGAAATCATTATGTATCTTTCAGATTTCTTCCTTTTGAAAAGATGTGTACACTCTTAGAAGAACTAAAATGTGTGCAAAATAGCAATGTGAATCAGTCTGCTGAGCCTCTCCTCTCTCTGTTCCTTCTACTTAGCTTCTATCCTGTTAGCAGGATTTACATTAATATTTAATTGCAAGTATTCAAGTCATTCCACAGACTGCAAAGGGACCATTCACATGTTTAAATTTAAATGCAGGAGTAAATGTTTGCAAGTTTGGGGCCTTACTGGTAAGTTCCTCAGTGAAGGGCCATTTGTCATTTTCCCTTGCACAGTACTGACCACAGCATTGGAAATTTGACAAGTAACTGCAGTCCATAGCATGGGCATAAATAATATATACTCATTTTTTGGAATGGGAGTTTTTTATATCCTGTATAAGATATAAAAGATATATGGGAGGATAGTGGTATCAGAAAATAGATACTTTAAATTAGGGGTGCTTTAGTTAGAACCATTTTAAGCAGAAACAGTAGCATAATTATGGTGGGGGAGGGGGCAACCAGTTCTGAGCGTTGACGTGGGGGAAGAGGGAAGGGAAAGAAGAGGGGCACAAAAATAGCACTCACTATGCTGCTGGTTAAGTTGCTAT
The DNA here is from genome assembly GCA_030014935.1 of Caiman crocodilus. Taxonomy (NCBI): domain Eukaryota; kingdom Metazoa; phylum Chordata; order Crocodylia; family Alligatoridae; genus Caiman; species Caiman crocodilus. The sequence continues at coordinate 52,159,921 of JAGPOW010000261.1, read as the reverse complement.
CATTGCCAGCACAGCTACAGCTGCTGCCCCTGCACCACCATTGTCCAGGGCACAGAACTGCTCAAATATGCCTCTGAGGTTTGTCACCCTATAAAATATATACCACTGACAAGTCTATCTTTCATATCTTGTCCTCCACCAGTAGAGGAAGCAGCTAAGTGTAAATTGCCCCTCTGGCAACAGGACTGAAGCCTGATATTTAGTTCTAGCAATGCAAAGTCTTACAAAATATAGTCAGTCCAGACTATCACGAATAACAAAGGGAGAAGCAGAAGAAAAATACAGAATACGTGAAATAAGCTTGTTTCTTATACAGTCTATCTTTAGGATGGCTCTGACTTAAAAGAGGACTTAGGAGTAGTAGTAATTGTTTATTTGGCTTTTGCCAAAACTGGGTAGGAAAGTACTACTTGGGAACAAAGCATTTTTGGGAGTGTGTTTATAAAACAAAAAGTAAAACAACAGTAAGGGTGTCATTAAAACTTTTCCATTCTCTTTTCTTCCCTTCAGCTAAAGTAAAACTTCTATACAGAACAAAATAGCCATAAATACAATCTAAGGATTCCTTCTGTCTACAGCTGTTCTTGTCTTCACAGGCCACTGTGCCACTAGCAGGAGAGGAAAGGTGAGTGAGAGACCAGTGCTCTGTTTTTGTTTTGTCACTGACCTCTTGTCACCCTAGGAAAATCATGGACTCTTTCCATGTCAGATCTTCTCCATCTGGAAAACAGACATTAATTAATGTATCATTAAGGTGTTGCAGAAGGTACATTCAGAACTATATGTGAAGAGATCTGAAACCTTAAATGTACCACAAGACTTGTTATTTACTCTAGGTGAAACAAAGCTTCCCCCTGTCTTTAACTGTGTTGGAAATCAAAGAAAAAAAATCACAATTTATTTTTAAAATAATTTCAAGCTTTCTTACCTCAGACTGGGAACATTTGATTGTTGCTTCTATCTTTTGCTAAATTTGAGGAGTTTATGCTATTCATGTTAATGGGATATAGATTCTTTGGGTAGATATTTTCTGCCTCCCCCCAAAAAAATCAGTCTTCTCCCACTCTCACAGTGCCTGAAGCATGTATTTCAGACAGTGCAAAAAGACAAACCCACTACTACAGGTAGGAAGTGGCTGGTTCTTGGAAAATGGGATTCAGGAGCACATGTAACAATCATTGTATCCAAACACGAGGCTGAGGATTCACCATTTCATCCCCTAGGAATTGTAACCAAAATGGAGTTCATTTCCAAGATTTACGAAGTCTGGACCTTGCTTCTCCAGTCACTGTTCATTCAAAAGGGTTGAGCTCCTCTGAGATTTTAATGTAATGAATTTCATGTTGTAATTTTCTCCATTATCCACTAGGTGGAGGTGCAACAATATTTTTTCCTAAATTTCTGATAACGTGGAAATCGTTATGAACCAATTTGAAAGGCAATGTTCATCTTAACAATTCAAATGTATTCCTGTTAATTTGTATTTGATAAAGGCTCAGAAGTCTTTTGTTATATGTCTAGTTAGCCTGCATGTTATATTCAGAACACTTGCAAATTTCCTGTTTGATTGTGTCTTACTGTGAATGTTTGTCTCTTTATATGCATGATTGTTTTTACATACATAAACACAGAGCAAGATATATGTGTATATACATAAAACACAGAAAGAAATAGGAACATTCTTTACATTTCTGGTTGTTATGAATGGAATAAAATAGTACTGTGCACTGCTATGCCAAGTGCATATGCAATATTGTGCATTATTTTGAGATAGGTCAGTACTGTGAACTGCCTTTGTGATTGCGTTCTTCCATAACATCCAGCAGGTTCACTGCTCAGTATCCAAAACAGAGATACAGAAAACCTTTAAGAAAGCTTCTGTTTTATTAGACTTAACCACACAAAGCTTACTTTCAGTGGGAACCCTTCAATACCCTTGTGCTGCTCTATGGCTCATAGTTAACATTTCCTTTTATGGTCTTTAGGAGGTCAAGACCCTCCCTATGGTACCTATCTGTAACACTACAGGTAAACAAAAATTAGCTAGATATGCCAACTCAAGGGGATGAGTGATTATAGATTCAGAACTATTTTTTAAGGGAAAATGGCCATGTTTTGCTACTGATATTTCACAACCGTGAGGTCCTGTTAAGTTTTAGGCTGTATGTAGATAACAAAATACTTGGAGTGGTCAAGAGCATGGTTTTCTATCTGCACTTGGCATTGAGGCTGATAATTTTTCTTTCAGATTCTGGATCTTGCTACTGTTATCTAAGCCTTTGTCAGTTCTGAATTACAAGGCTGAAATATACTCTGCTTTCCTAGCACTTAAAGGCCACTCAGAGTTCAGACAGGGCAGCATGTGGTGGCATGTTTACTCTGTCCTGGAAGCATTTCATACTTGTTCTCCAGAGACTGCACTGGCTACCAATTTGTTCCCATATTAAATTTAAGATGTTGTTTTGATTTATGAAGCCCTTTGTAATTTAGAACCTGAGTGAACTAATTATTCCTATTTTGATGCTGAATCCAGGCTCAGTCTGGTAGTCCAGATGACTAAAATGCCTGAGTTTATGCACCAAGAAGACATATTTAAATTCCACAAATTGTATTGAAATTATTGACCACTACTTCACCATTGTTATCTCTGTGGGATAACACCCAGCTCAATGGAGTTCGCTATGCTGATGGCAATCTTTGCATGCTAATGTTAGCAATAATAGTGATAATCATCAGTTGCAAGACCTCCCACTGGAATTCATTTAATAATCTGATGTAGATAAAGTTTGACTTTTGGAGGCCTAGACCAAGGAGTTTGTGTTAACTTAGACTCTTCCTGAGAGAACTGTATGGCTACAGACAGACATTCGAAAAGCTCAAGCCTGAATTGATTCAGTCCTTATAGGTTAGTCTAACCTGCAGAGATTGAACCAATTTGCAAGTGGATAGAAATTCACTTTTGATTCAGGAAATGCAGGTGCATGCCTGCAGTGCCTCAGGCTAAAAGTTGGGGATCACTAGAGCAAGTCTTCCCTTCCTTTCTATAGAGCTGAGCTGGGGGAAGAGAGGGAGGCACGGCCAGGCCCCAGAAGGATGCGATGATTTAAACCCCACTCACCTGGCCTGCACAGTCCTCTGGGGTGTTCCTAGATGGAGAGGGGGAAGCAACCATACCCATGCTTTTCTCTGCCATTCGCTGTTTAAAGAGCAAGAGTGTTGCTAGATCCTGGCCCCCAACTAGCACTCTGAGGCAAAGAGTGGGGATAGGGAGGAGGACTGCTTGTGTGGAATGCATGCGACTGTTGATGGTACTGAGCTTTTCAGTCTCCCTCTCCCTGCTTCTTCATACCGTCCGCAGCAAACTGACAGTCCCATGCATTGAAAACCAGATCATTTTTCACATCTCTCTCTGTCCCCTCTTGAATGCTGTCAGATTGCAGTCTTGGAAGCAAGCCAGTAGCCAGCAGGTTGCTTATCAGAAGACAAAGCTTATCAGCCCATCAAGAAAAGAAAAAAACCCTGTTTTTTCCTAATGCATTTATAAGGAGGAATAGAGGGACATTACCAGCTAACCTGCTGATTAATTCCAAAAAACCCTAAGTGGACACTATTCTGTTTGCCTTTGTTCCAGTGAAACTGGAGGCACACATACATAGACACTTCTCAGTATGGGAGTGGTGGGACCATGACCTGATTACAGCTGGCGTCCGTGCTGTTGGAGAGAGGAGGGAGGAAACTGGGAGGGATCCCTGCTTGAGTGGTCAGTGGGAAAGTGAGGCAGGGGAAAGCCAGGCAGACACTGCTGTGCCTGCAATTTCCACCTCCTTCTGAGTCAGCCAGAGCTTTGGCTAGGGAGGGGAGTGGTGGTCCCAGCTCTGCTCTCTGGTGCAGACAGCCCAGCCCAGAGCTGAAAAACATGGTGGGATGTTGGGGGACTCTGATTTAACTTAAACCAGAAAGAGGTCTAAAACACAAGTTCTATAAATCGGTTTGACCCAAATCAGTTAAATGTGATACTACATTCAATCAGGTTTATCTCAAATCAGTTTTGACCATTTTGAAACTGGTTTAGGTGCATTGATCTTATGTTCTGTTACAGATTTAAGCCAATTTCTGATCACTTAAACTGGTTTATGTGTAACTTCTGTCCCTAGCCTATGTGTGCAGAGAAGCCTAAGGGGAAGATGCAGAGAGATGAAAAAGAGCTAATAATGGTTGACTGACATGGGTCTTATCACTTCTCTCGCAGAAGCTGATGGATGTTTTATGTAAATAAGACAAATTATATACCTTCTAGTACATCTCTTATTATATAGGGCTAAAACTTCTTTTTCTTACCTAGGCAAAATGCTTGGGAGTAAGTAAAAGATTTTAGTATTGATTACCCAATACTCTCTTCTTCTGGGAGAGTGAATGTCTGTATGTTCTGTGCTTCTTTCAACAGAATATATCGCTAGAGTGTCACTTGCTGGACTCTGATGCTCCAGCAGGATGCAAAACATGTCCCCTTCACAAACACCAAATTATATTTCAGAAAAACAGAGAGATCATGGGCAGTCAGGGATAGCCTATTAGGTTAGATGCACTGCTGCCATCTGCCACCAGACAGAGTAAGGAAGCCTGCAGAACATGCAGAGATGTGTGCACAGCCTCCCTCTCCTGCTGGCTGCACAGTGTCAGCACTGTAAGCCCTTCACTCTTTAGAAGCTCGAATGTCTAGAATGTCTAATGTTTAGAAGTGTTCGAATGTCTACAAAAATGGCTCTGGGTATATTCCTCCACTAGGAGAAAAAGTTGGGGAGAGTTCTCCCAGATTATTTGAATGTGTGTTTACAGCCATTGGTAGTATAAAAACCTTCTGATTTTGTTTAGTTTTTAATTAATAAATAGCAAATCTCAAAAGTTGAAGATTTCATTACCAGTTTTAAAACACAAATGTTACCCACAAATGTCTCTGACTTGTTCTGTATGATTTTTGTTTGGATTCATTACCTTTCCTCTTCCCCTCCTATGACACTTTTTCCCAGAAATACTTCTGTGACAGCATCTCTCAGGTTTCTAATGAGGTATGCCTTTAAAACTACCCAGAAACAAGACATTAATGCAAAAATACACAAGAAAAAGTGTGATCCCAGTTTAGGTTTAATATTTTGCCGAAGGCTTAGTGAACCAGATTGTTTATCCCTGATCCATAATCACTTTAAATGACAGTCCCTAAATACTTATTTCCCAAAGATGACGCAGATTTAACCCCAATTATTTCTATTGACCAACTATGAAAATGAATCCATTCCCCACTCCACCTCCCAGCTGTTGGTTTATTTATTTTTTAACTTGTTGGCAAGGTAGGTGAATTGTTGCATATCAGCTGACAGCAGTGAAGAACTCTAGAGATCAAAAGTGACTTTTCTTAACAGCAGAGAATATCTACCTTGACCTTTCTCTTTTTTCTCTCTCCTTTTTTGCTTGAACTTCATTTGTTCATGTATGCTTGAAGAAAAAATAGTTTTGAAAGCTGTTGCTGGCTTGACAGTGGTAGAAAACATATAGGCAAATGAGAGGAAAATCTTACAAAGATTACCTGAGCCCACAAAGAAATGACTAGTTACAAAAATAGAAATCTGTTTGTGAACCTGAGAATCTCTCACTGCAAGTAAATGCATTACTGATAAGCTTGGTGTAGACCATATGAGCAGCTTAAAATGTGATTGTCGTGGGTACTGTATACATAATATATTTATCCCAAGGTGCACATAGATTTTTACTATTAACTTTAAAAATATTAAAGAAGGTAAGTGTCTGTATGTAAAATATAGTAAAGGGGGGAAAGTTATCAGTGAAATAGCATGAGATGGCACAAGAAAAAAAATAAGACATGATTACTATGAGTAACAGTAGTGAACATCGTAGGAGGTGTGTGTGTGTGTGTGTGTATATATATATATATATATATATATGAAGTCACCATGGTGACTTTCTGAAGGTAGGGCTAGCCCTAGGCATCAGGAACTGCCCCTAGCATTGCAAGTTTGAGGTCTTCTCTAACACTAGATATTTAGAATAGAACAAGCCCTTACTAGCTTCTTCGGGCTTTTGAAGACCCCACCCCTGCATTTGGAAAGTTGATTATCTGCCTTCATTAAAGGCCTCAAGTCTTCAAAATTCTTGCCTCAAATACAGCGACCCAATCCTGTAGACGCACCTTACAGAACAGGATCATAAATTATCAAGTTATCTGGAGCATGTTGGTTGGAGATGCCTGCCAGGAAAGAGAAAGACAAGAGAGCAACTCATATACAGGTTTCCCTTAATTTAGGCTGTACATGTGTTCCTGGAAAATGGTGCATAACATAAATTTATATAAAGGGATCCTACTTTACAATGTAAAAAATAGGGATATGTTCCAAGACCCTGACTGTACTGACCTCTAGACCCATTTCTACCACTTTTACAAGACAATTTTGGTATGAACTAACATCATATAAGCACAGGGCACTATTATAATGAGAATGGCAACTACAGAAACATGTGTCTCTGACAATGAGTGAGGAGCACAGATCCACACAGGAGCCTATATTTTGGTATGCATCACTCGCAGAATGCATTGCACAAAGCAGCTGACTGCAGGCTTCCTCCACATTGATTGCAGAAGAATAAGTTTACCTCACATATAATGCACTTATAGTATAAAAAGGGTCATCACAAAAAAGCAAATTTGCACATACAAAACCTACATAAAGTGGGGGAAACCTGTCCTACTATACCCTGGGTCTTGCAAAACTAGAATAAGCAGTATTGAAGATTAGCGAGTTTGTATGTATGAATGGCCTTGACCATAATATTAGGGAGACTTGTAAGCAATGAATTTAGATTCCTAGGATAATCAGCTGCATCAGGTGTATAAGCTAGTAAAATACTCATGAGGAAAGCAGATATCTCAATTTTTCAAAGCCAGTTAGTTTAATTTCAAACTATGGAACATGATTACCTAACACAATAAAAATGAACACTTTCTAAATAAGAAAGTTGTTACAGTAGAGGCAACCAAAATGGCTCAAATTAAATTCCTGCTAAATATTATTCTTTCAAAATTATTAATCAAGTTCAATAATTAAAATAGACTTTTAATTGGAATGCTGTTTAGGTTACTCACATTCACACATTTAAAGTCAGAGTTTGTGTTACTAAACACCTTTCAAATGTTTAGTTTCACATAAAGAATATAGATTGGGTATATCTACACTGCACCTGACTATACAGTTGTTATTGTGCAGTCATTTAGTACTTGCCAAAGTACTAAATGTTGTTACTGTACAGTACAGGCAAAAGTACTTTGGCAAGTACTAAATGGCTGCACAGTAACCTCAGTTACTACGCAGTCCTAGAGGTGCACAGGTAGTTTATGACCCTACTGAGCAGTAGGTTCTGTGTCACGGTTTGTGCCTGCCAATGTAGCATCTCATGTAGACACACTTATTGAGTATTCCATTGTGGCTAGATTAGAGAAGAAGAAAATAGTTTGGTTTCTGTGAGACCATCAGATATCATGGCAGTTCAGATGTATAGGTTTTCTATAATTTCCTAATAAAATTTTGATATAAGTCCACAAAGTCAGGACAAGCCAATTTTAAGCCTATAGCACTTTGTCTACTAATTATCCAGCTTTGGCCAGTTGTTTCAGAACAATCTATGATACTATAAGTATGACAATTCATCCCAAAGGCACAAAGTTGTAGGCTAAGCATGAATAAAACCTTGATTCTGACCTTTATTTTTTTTAAGCTATACGTAGAGAAAAGGGAGTATGGTTAGCATGCATGCACATTGTCATATTTTCCTTTTTAAAAATAACAAAAAATATTTGAAAAGAAAACATACAAAGGATCTCTTACCTTTGACACAATGTGAGCTAGTAGTAATTCTCTGAAGCAAATTTAATTTAAACAACTGTAAAACCAGTTTAGGTAAAAAGAGACTAAGTCCCATTATGCTAGAAGGCTTAATATAGTGTGAATATAGAAAGAAGTTGTTGATTGTCTGATCACTGCTACTATACATTTTAATGGCTCCTTTGACACCTTTGTCTTTTATTTCATCCATGTGTAGAACATGACATTTTTTTTGTGCTTGTGAAAGGTGATGAACTGACAGGCCTGGAGGCTGAAGTCTTTTCTTTATATGCACAACAGATAATACATAGAAGCATACAATGATAATTTTCTTGCTCCTTCCCTTCCCTTCCTTTCCTTTCCCTTCTCTTTCCTCCCCAGTGTGTCTCCATCCCCTTTGAAATGACTTCTTGCATGGCAGAAAGGGTGGGTCAGTCTACATTGCTGCGAAGTACCTAGCCTTTGCTGCTAATGTTACCAGAAAGACAGCTAATTCTGGTGGTGCTTTCATGAAATAGATATCTGTTTAAATAATACAAACTTATTCATGTAGGTCACAAAAACCTACTGGGCAGTAATATCTTTAGGTCACGAATGATCTAAATGACATTTGACTTGGCACCTATAGGAGAGGTGAAAGGCTTCATCCTGTTTTCATTCCTGTTTGTATATGAACTTGTTACTGTAAGGTTGATCATGCATACAGAAGGAAACATTTGCTCACAGAAGCAGCCTATATATGTGCAGCAAGGCTACCCTGACACACGGTGATTACACAACATATTCAGTAATTACCATGCTCCAGCAGACTCCAGTGCAACATGTATCAGTGTTCCTGCACTGAAAAATGGTGGTGGGAGAACTTTAAAACTTGTTCAATGAGGTTTAGTTAAAGCACCCCTACCACCATTTTTCAGTGCAGGGACACTGATGCATGTGATGTTCCCCGCATTTTAATTAAAGTGACTCTTGAGCTGCTGTAATTAAAGTGCCCCCTACCCACACACACTCTCAGACCATGTGTATAAAGTCCCAGAGATGCACAGCTGATCTATATTTTAATTCTTCCTGTATGTGTAGAACATGCAAAATGAATCAAGAAGAGGTAAAAGGGAAAATAGAGTGTTATCAATAGGAGTGAATGTGTGTTAGCATTGTGGTTCATAGCACTAGCACAATTCTGGGTTTTTTGTTCATATAGCACAGAATGAACTGGGATTCTAAAATACAGGGTATATCATACAGATTAGAAAGGAGAATTTTGCAGGTAGCATGGAGTTGTAATAATTTTGCCACTTATTAATATGGGGGGGAAAGGAATTACTATCTATTTTCAAAACTGAAGGATGTTACCATTTAGAAAGAAAGAAAATAGTCAAAAAGTCATCCTTCCAAGCTAATGGCTTGTAAAAAAAATAAAATAAAATTTATAGTTATTTTGTGGTTAGATGATCACAAAGTTCTCTCTGAAGGTAGCTGCAGTTTGCCCATACTTGCTCATGTCTGATTGCAAAATAATAGTTCAACTGCTTTCAATAAAAATGTTGCCATCTTTTAAAATAAATGTCGCACAACTTTCTAAGGCCACCATATTGTGTCAGGTTCCAGGGTAAAATATTAAGTTCTAGCAAGAGAATTTGCTGTCAAAACTTTTAGGATACTCACATTTTTATAGGGTTACAAAATGAGGCCCCAATTTGGTTTTATGTGTATGCTATACTAATATCATTATTAAAAATTGCATCATATGAATTATTTACATTTTTATTTTGTACTGTATTAGAGGGGCTCACCTTTGAAATTTATAGTAATGTTTACATTATTTAATTGAACTTGAATTATTCCCCAAGCTAATTTTCCTTAATCAGTTTTCTACTAAATGGTGCCAAAAATTCCCTTCTGTGAAATGTAAAAAGACTACCCTTATTTTAAAGTTGATCTGTTTTATGATATATTATAGACAAATACTAATCAGGTAGGTCATACTGAAAGGCAGAAGGCACATGTGTGCGTTTAGCAAAGTAAAGTATGTGAAGTTTGTAGTAATCTCCGATTCTAAAACAATAGATTAGTGGGTTAAAATGCATAGTAGTCGCAGCAGCAGCATCTCTCTTCTCTTCTTATGTAAAGCAGATATTAAAGAAGCATAGTCATAACGTAAATTATTTTTGTCATGACAAGGTTTGTATTAAAAATCTGTTTAGTGATTAAGGCCAAAAACTACCCCCTGTCATTTTTCATGCTTGCATTTACTCATACTTCAAACTTGTCTCAGCTAGATCAACTAAATTTCCTCTGAAAGATGGAGAATGTATCCAGCCTCACTCAGTCACAGTCCAGATCGAATTCAGTTATTTCAAGAAGTCTCATTACGCAAGATCGTTCTATTGCCTTGCGTTATTTATCTTGTGGTACTATCACCTTTTACTACCCCTTCTTCGTTCTTAATTCAAATTAATAAAGTCCTGCAGTGAATGATTCTTCAGTTCATTTGAAATTTCTTTTTGAAAGAATGAGAAGTCCTCAAAAATCACAATACTTATAGAATGGTTGGGGGGGAAGCCCTTTATTCTTTCCTCTAGACTTCAGTGACACTATGAAGTTTCACATAATTTGCAGACTGCATCTCATAAAATACTGGCAAAATTTATTCAATTCAAATTAAATAGATGTAGCACAGAGTAATCTTTCTCTATTAAATATGTCACTTTTTGCAATTGTTTCTTAATATCCCTCACAGCTTCCATCTAAGATTAGCACTTTCTTTGCTGCCACAGTTTCACTAACCTACTGAATTATTCACTGAAGCATAACCTTCAGATATCAGGTTAGAAAGACCTTGATTATGGCAGGAAGTGAACTGTATAAACCATTTTTCTTTAAAAGAAAATTTCTCAGTATAGAAAAGTCTGAAATGAGGTAAGTATTAAATGTGTGTAAAAAATTAAGTTCATAATTGATAGGAATTTAGTCAACTGTGACATTCCTGTATTTTGTTTATAATAATGTACAATAACTTTCTAGATACCACAAAACAGTGTAAAAACACATGCAGTTTCATGGTACTTATTTAAACTTAAGAAAGTACAAGCCAGGATATGCATGTTGGTTTTAGCTTTAAGGTAGAACTTTATTGTATATGTCATGGAGTATTTCACATGGATTTAATATATTCTGGACACTGATTATTTACATCCAATTCCTGATATCTGTCCCATTTGCTGCAATTTATTTTTATGGGTTTCTCAGCACTGGAAACCATGGTGACAGAGTGGAAGGCTTCTCTACAGCAAACTGCTGTTATTGACCATTACTTTGTGCCAGCCAGTGTTGAAAAGTCATTTGAACATCTACCAAGGAGACATCAGCTTCAAGAACACTTATTTTGCTAGTGATGAAATCCAGAAACTCACCACTCACAAGCCAGCTATTTCAAGACCAGTCCAATGGCACCCAGGAGTTGAAATGTAATCATGATATTTAACAAGCTTAACTACTCTAGTTCTTAAGGTACTATGATAATAAAATGTTGGGGCAAGAAAAATTAATCAATTATCCTACTTGTCATGTGCAGAAATTTTCATAATGAATTGACCTAGAATAAGAACAACAGGCTTGATAACTGCACAATTATGCAGTTGGATTCTACTAATGATATTAGCTTTTTGATACATTTGCAGATGTCACAAATGGTGCAGGAGAAGAAAACTAAAGAAAACTAGTAGTATAAGATCCAAGGCTATTAAATAACGGTAGGGTTGTTAATAGGATTTGTTGCATAGATTTGCTGATCAACATTTACTGAAGCAGAATATAAACCATGTTCGGCAAGGAATCAGCTTCTTAACTTTAAAAGAAGCATTAGCAAATGTTCTTCCTTCCAATGAAGTACTCAGCTCTTAAGACATGTTTAAACCTCTCTTTCTCCCCTGCAGCCTGTCTCAGACTTAATGCTTGTGGTTTGTAGGGGGTTTTGAAGCATTTAAAAGAGCCAGATAGGAGTCACTAAAGTTGTCAGTCACAAGTAAATGTTTTACAAGCTATACAAAATAATCTATAAAGAAATGAAAATAAGCTTCTCTTTTTAATTATGAAAATACCATTTTTTCAAAGTGTGTTTCTTCTCAAAGAAATCGTAAACAAAGAAGGGTATTTGAAAGCAATCTGAGGTTTGTTTAGCTAAAATAGGGTGAATTCAAGTTCATTTTCCATATCAATTTGTAAATTCTTTTTTTTTATGTCTATCCTAAATATTTGTCTGGTTAGTTAATATTTTTGACTGAAGAATTCATGGGTCATATCAATTATTTGGCAAGTCATATTTCTCCTGTGTTTATCATTACTTTAACAATGCCAACAACATTTTTTCTTATTAAATTGTGAATAAAAATTTGAACTCTAATTAAGCTTTCTGTATTAGAAATGAAGAATTTGATCATAGTGTTTTTAGGAACATGGGCCTAATATCTATGACCTGGTGAAGATTGTTCATTTTAATTTAGTTATATTCATTGACTCCATTATGAATTAAACCCTGGGTATTAAAAATGCCTTATATTTTGTGTTCTGAACTATTATTGACAGTATTGGAAATTTCATACAGTTTACGAACCAGATTAAAATATAGGCATTGGGAACAGAAATTGTCAAAAATTGGTGGTGATTGCTCCAAAAATTTGACACAAATATGATTTATTATGTGCCTTGGAATTGTATTATTCTCAGCCCTGATTATATGGGATACTATTAAATTGAAATTTCTTCAGTGATTTATTGTTTTATCATCAAACCTGAAGAAAGCAATGTGGTCCAAGGCATGCTACATTTTTATTCTTTCATTTACCTACCTGTAAAATGGAAATAATACTTCTCTATTGCATAGAATCGTGAAACAAATTATTTGTTAATATTTAGAATCTCTCATACATGTAGTGATAGAGAAGTTAACATTATCTTGAGGAGCAAACAGCTTCATACCCAAATGTACATGGATAAGAAAAGTACTGTGAATTTTCAGCTTTGCATCTGAGTGTTTACCCTCCTGTAATCATTTTAATATTTTGAGTTAATTGGAAAACCTTTAAAGAAATTGAAGTCAGTGTACACGTATCATGTATAAAGGACTTTACAGTTAATTGTTCTAGTACTTTGGGATAATTGATGAATAAATATAGAATGTAAAGTTATGTTTTCTTTCAAATTGTATGTATTTGAGAGGTTAATAGCAGACATAAAATATAGCGGTCACCAATAGCAACTGCTGTAGTTAAGAAAGAGTTAAAACATCCATTTTATCCCCTCCCCCCTTCATTAGCTTAGAAATATGTTCAAGTGAATTACTTTAGAAATGAAGTTTTACATGTGTGCATAAGCAATGCTGAATGTACTTACCTATTTACTTATTGTTTGAGTCATCATAGTAGCTGACCTCTCTACCAGTATTAATGAATGTTGCCTCATAACATGGCTCCAGAGTAAGGGTAGTATTGTCTTTTCCATTTAAATGATAAGGAACCTGACCATTATAACTTGCCAAAGGTCATGCATAACGTATGTAGAACTCCTGGCTATTCAGGATAGAGTGCCTGAGTCTCTGTTTAAGTGGCTTGGCTGTCAGGCACACTCTCTTATTGTGTAAAGACATGCATATGCATCTTCAATGGCAAAACTCTAGTTAGATTTAAAAAACAACACTCATGCAGTGGGCATAATAGTATAAAGGACAAAGGATCTGGAATCGTATCACTTAGAATCAACTGACTTCTCAGAGCTTAACTTCTCAGTCTCAATACTGAACTGATGCCAATTTGGTTATGGAGTAATTTAAATGTCTTTTTTTTATAATTGTCATGTTTGCTGTAGTGCTATTATTAAATGTTATTAGATATGCACATGCAAAAACGTTTTCAAAACCATGCATATAGTTGTGTTTCACTATCTAATGACAATCAGGCTGTCTGGAAAGCCTCAAAGACTATGGTTACATAGCACAAATAGGTCCAATAAATGTGCGTACATACAATAGAAAAAACATTATGCAAATCACATCAAACACTCATTTCTGGGATGTTTGGTATCTTAGAGAATAAACCACTGAACCTTGTTTTAAGTCCACTTTTAATAAAAGTTCTGTGTATTGGATTTAGCACACGTGCATATAGCTACCCCTCCCCTCTGGCTTAACCGGTCTCTCTAAAGGTTCAGTGTGTTGCTCATTGAATAGTAACCAAAGCCGTAAATGCTTTGCCAATACTTTTTTTCATTTTTATATAGTGAAACTATGCTGGGTAAAATGCAATTTTAGCATAAACCCACATTTTACTCACTTTTCCATTTGAACTGAAGATATAGTGTTCAATTCTTTGCCCATTTTCCCTTTGCTTGGAATTAGAGGCTCAGTTAGATTTTTCATCCTAGGTTTCTCATGGCCCTTTGTCTTTAGCTCTAAACATTATGCAGTGAAAGGGATAGGGAGAATTCTTTTCAATTGCCATTAAGTGGAGCTGTACAAATCAGTGTCAAGCAATCAACATTCTACATATAACTGGTCATTTTATATCAGAGGCAGATGCTTTGATGGTAAACACTATACAGCAACTACTTGGTTCTTAGCATTGGGGAAGTGGGATGCATACCCTCTGGTTTCGAATACTGTCTCTTGACTCCCCAAGTTTACCATTGTTATAACCTGTAACATGTAGGAGTGCATATCTGTGGAATGCAGCATTCAGTGTATTAGACATTCATACGTCAAATATGGTTTTCAGAAGTATCAAACACTTGAACTACTGGAGAACTGTAACTAATACTACTAGAGTCTCTCTTGCTGCAAAACTCTCTTCTGCACATGAAGATGACTGGGAGTTAACTCTTAGGCCATCCCTGACCCTGCTTCAATTCAGAGCCACAGATAGGCTGCTTTCATTTTCATCTTCTCTAGCAAGGTAGGTCTGGTGGAACATGGACATTGGCCTGGGGAAGGAAGAGGAGGGAGCAGAGGCACAGACATGAAACTGGTATAATTTTGTCTGACAGAAAATAAAATTATCTGCTGGGCCTTTGGGGCTGGTTTAAGATACCTTTATACCCTGTTAGCATAAATAGCATCATAAAATCACTGGAGAGACTCTGGTTTTCCTTCTCCTCCTCAAATACACCATAGTATACCACTAATGCAAAATGCAATATAAGATTCTCCCTGAGGAATGGTAAGGAATATCAAATAGTAAGTTATATTTTCCTTGCAAAGGTCATAGCTGATTTGTGAATTCACAAAACAACAACAATAGAACATGAATTTCTAAGGTTAAAATAAATACTTTTTTTACATTGAAGGTTACTTGGCCCTTGTAAGAAGCTAGCAAGGATTGGGAGGACCTATTATTATGTAATAATGATATAAAACAGAGCTGTCTGTTATGGATGACCCAAATTGGCCTCATCTACATAAGACATTGACTCTGCAGTAGCCCATGACTACTACACAGTAGTGACATGTGGCAAGAAGCACGACACAGAGAGTACTACTGAGAGTGCTACTGAGAGTAGTCATGAGCTACTGCATAGGTCAGCATCACGAAAAAGTTGTTTCTGTGCACTACTGGGCAGTAACTCTAGTTACTGTACAGTCATTTAGTACTTGTTTATACATGACTGACACCTGATTTTGAATGGGGAGAATATTTTGTGTGTGGCTTATCTGGGGCATTTCTTCAACTTTCTAGTAGGTCATTTTCCTCTACCGCTTGTTTCCCAGGCTATACGCCATTTTTTTAGACAATAAAAACACTCAGCAAGTTTTTTCCCTTGCTATAGTCACAAATTTATAGGAACCCTTTTCAAAAGCTATTTAATAGACTTTTTAAAAAAAATCTACCCTGTGTTGAAATATTTGCATAGATTCATAGATGTCTGGGTTGCAAATGACCTCAGTAGATCACTGAGTCTGACCTCTTGCCCTGGGCAGGAAATAGTGCTTGGGTTAGATGACTCCAGCCAGGTGCATGCCTAGTCTTCTTTTAAAGAACCCCAAGGTAGGGGAGAGGACCCCCTTCCTTGGAAGCCCATTCCAAATTCTGGCAGCCATTACCATAAAGAAGTTATTCCTTAGGTCTAACCTAAATCTGCTCTCTGTCAGTTTGTGGCCATTGTTCCTAGTTACTCCAAGGGGTGGCCTAGTAAAAAGAGCATCTCCTATTGCTTGCTGCCGCCTCTCCGCTCCCCTTTCCCTGATGAATTTATAGGCAACCACGAGATCACCCCTCAGCCTTCTCTTGTAGAGCTTGAAGAGATCCAGGTCTCTCAATCTCTCCTCATAGGCCTTTGCCTGCAAGCCCCTAACCATATGAGTGGCCATTCTCCGAATCCTCTCAAGGTTGTCCACATCCCTCTTGAAGAACAGCACCCAGAACTGGATGCAGTACTGTAACTACGGCCTGACCAATGACATATAGAGGGGAAGTATCACCTTCTGGACCTGTTCGTCATGCATCTGTTAATGTATGTTAAAGTGCAGTTAGCTTTACTGATCACTTTGTCACACTGATCACTCATGTTCACCTTGGCGTCAGCTATGACTCTGAGATCCCTTTCTGCTGCTGTGGTGGTTTGGTTCCATGACATAATGACAATATTATTAAAAATACCATTCAAGGGATATTACAGGTGGAACTGGTTTCGCTTTTGTGGAATTAGGTTTACTTCCATTATCATTTTCTATGCCTCAATCCTAATTCAAACTGGTGTATTATTGAATAGAACCATTTTTGAGAGGGTCAGACAAGGAATTTGTCCACAAAGACCCTATGGCATCTGTGCCAAATAACATTTTATTGTAAGTCATGATCTTTCTCTTACCTTGTCATTATCCTCATCAGGGCCTGAGTAGTGATTACGTTCTGTGGTCTTTCTTTGGGTCTTCCAGGTACCTTCTGTTATCCAGGAATCATCTGTGCAATGGGAATGGAATTCAGAAGGCGTGGGATGCCTTAATGGTCACAAAGGTGATGTTACCACATAGGTTATAAGAGGGATGAGGGAGATGTTCCAGCCGTAGTCTAAATAGTCCACTGAGCCCTTTCAAGGGGAGCCCATGAATTTTGTACTTGTCCCTGGAACCACTGAGGGAATAGTTTTGTGAAAAGGAGATAAGGGAAAAGGGAGGCTGAAAAGAGCAGGGAGGGCTAAGAAAACTTGAAAGCAGATGGAAAGAAAAAAAAAGGGGACTGAATTACAAGATGGAAGAAGGGAACAAATGGAAAGACATTCAGTATTCAAATATGTGAAAAAATATAATTTGAAAGAACCAACCAAAGGGACTGAGAAACACAAACTGAGAGATAAGAGGGATGTGGGGAGGAGGACTACAGAAGAACAAAAAGGACAAAAAAAAAGAATAAAAAAGAATTAAAGATGTCAATAGGCTGGATTAGTGAATAGGCCCTTAACCCTATCTTTCTTTTGCACTGCTATGTTTTGGGCACAGCTATTTGTTGGTGCTTCTAGCTGTAATTCTTTATTTTATCTCTGAGAGAGAGAGCTCACAGCTGAATCTTTATATGTATGAAACTTAAATATGACCATTGTCAATACAAATGTAGTGTCTGTATACAGAAAAGGTTCTTTGGGTAAATCTGATATCTTTTATTAGACCAACTAAAATAGTTGAAAAATGTCTTCTTTGCAAGCTTTCAGGTACAAACACTCTTCACCAGGTGGATGTTTCCTTACCTGTGTAAGGAAGCATCTGCACTTGGTCTGTGCTTTTCCTGGACGGAATAGAAGAGAAGCCAGAGGCCAGTATGCATGTGAGAATACCAGTCAGTGAAAATGCAAAATGAGGCAGTCAATGGGTGAGAAACACATGGGTAGGGGGAGGGGAATGTAGACCTGGTGATAAGAATATAGCTTCTAAATAGTAGAGAGGTTACCTGGGATATCAGATATTAGCAAAGTTATAAGGTGTCATAAATCCAGGGTTTGTGTACAACATGCAAATCCATTTGAATGATATTTACGTATCATGTAGAATGCTGTGAGGTCCATTCATTTGGCATATTATTGTTTCCTTATATTTTAAATGACTAAGGAAAAAAAAAATCATGCTAGTTTTTTATGAGCTTCCCAGAAATACTTTGAATCTGTTGCTCTTGTTCAGTTACTCAGATAAAGTTCTTGGTTTTACTTCTTGGTATTTTCTTAAAAAATGTTCTGTCTCTATTATTTGAGGTCTATCATAATTTGCAAAGTTTTTCATATCTTTGGTGAATTCCTGCCCCTATTGATGTCACTGGAAAAAATCCCTTTGCCTTTGATGGAGCCAAGGTTTCACCTTATATAAACACTGAGCATTTTAGAGTTCCTGGTTCTGTTTTCTGTTTATTGTGAGGTTTTCCTGGAAAATCAGAAAAATGTCTCTAAGCATGCATGTATCCATGTTTCACTCACAGCAAGATCTCTGCTCATTGTTGTCTTGGGTTCTGTGTGTAGCAGCATCTGTTTTACCTACCCACTTTCAACTGTCATTAGTCGTCACTGTATTTCTATATCTTGTTTATTGGGAGTGGCTTCAACATCTTGTTTCGAGCCTTGTAAATCCTGGCAGCTGATCTGTTTACACAACAAAGGTTTTGTGACAAAATATAAAAACAGCAATTAGGGACAAATTAATTTAGAGGGGGAGTTTTTTGGACATATGGAAAGGTGCATTTCAAACATGTCAAGCTCAAACTAACATTCCAGGTACAAGCTGCAACGTTTCTGAGCCTAATTCAGAAAATCTTTGTTTAGGTTCAGTTTTGCCAAACTTAAGCCACAATTATTCATTTCTATTTCTCAGTCGGACTTGTAGAAACTGACTGACTTATAGATGGGTGCCTGTACCCACACCAGCAGAGGGATTTTCTGTCAGGAATTTTGTTGTTAAATTGATTGAGGCATAAATTCCATTTAGAGAGACTTTACTCATGTGAGTAGTCCCTGAGTATAAGGTGTTACTTAGCATGAACACAAATGGCAGAATTGGGCCCATTGACTTCAATATAGTTATCCGCTTGAATAGGAATTTAGTGTCAGGGCCTTGGGTTTTAAAGCAGATCATATATTTGTCTAAAATTACACAATAATAGTTAATATAATTGATTATTCAGGGTTTCTCAAATGCTAAATATATATGTGTGTATTTAGTGTGCAGGGCTTTTTTGTTTAAAATGGGCATTAAAAATAAGAATGTCAGTGTGAGAATAGGTGGACTTAATGGGTTAAAAACTGTGTAAATGTTACTCTAGTTAAATTACAGCTTGTTGTTCAGATGAATACTCTCCACTTCTCATATAGCTTTAAATTATGGACAAATGCTTGCAATTGTGAACTACCTACATTGTGGCTGCCTGTTCCCAGGCTTCATCAACCCTAGCTGTCCAATGGGATTACTGTAAGCTTTCACGGCAGTCTGCCAGCCACTGATCAGAAATTCATATCCCTGGATGTTAGATTGCTCTCTTTATTCCATCCTTGTGATGGCTGTGATTGCTGTCATGGTGTTAGGTTAGAAATTAGCATTTTGTGGCCCAAATTTTGCCATCCAGAACATAATCAGAAAAGAGAGAGAGAGAGAGAGAGAAAAGAGAGAGGGAGAGCGAGAAATCAAAGAATAGTAATTTCATCTGTCAAAGAAGGGAAATGCACTACTACCATGATACAGATGTCTACGAAACTTAGGTCAGGAAATGTTGTGGTATTTATGGTCCTATTTGGCAAATGCTTAGGCAGGTGGTGCTTTTCTGTTACCACAGACCTCACTTCATAGATTAATGGTTTTCCTCTGATAAAAAAAAAATCCATTGGTGAAACTATAGGTGGGCTTCAGAAACTCTTAAATTAAAAAAAACAAGGATCTCTAGCAGATACTTTCAAGGACATGCTGAATTAATCACAAGAGGCTGGTTAGCGGGAGGTCAGAGAGAGACTTCTTAGCATCATTTTGGGTCATATGTCTAGAGGCGATGGCAGTATGTATGTGCTGTATTGTAATATCCCCTTTCTAGTTTACTTGTCTGAGTCAAAAAAAGGATGAACGCATATTGCATAGGGCTGTTGAAAGGAAAGACACACACTGGTAAATATCAATAGTTTTCTTTGCTGTTCTTTTAAAACTGAGACATAGCTGACTAAATAATAAAAATAATTTTATTGTTTTTCACCATTTTATGCTATATTCAGTAATCCTTGTATTTCTTACATTTTTATTTCTCTAAATGTGTTATGTTTAATGATACAAGGCTGGTTATTGAACAGCACAGTAATATTCACAGATCAGATGTCTTTAGATGAACACATTATTGTTTCTGAACAGAGATCTTGTCTATTAATCTGTTTTCAAAATGATTAAATTCGGCTTAATTACAGAAAAATATTGAAAATAACTATTTAAAATTTAGTATAGGGGTATGAGGGATCCTTTAAAGGTAGCTTGTCGTTCTTTTTAGGCAATTCAGACATGCTAATTTTTCCTGTCATTAGCACTGAACAGGCTGGAACGATTCTGACATGTGAAGTGCACAGATTCTTTTAGTAGCCTTGATTTTTATCCACCCAAGCTTATCCATCATCTTTAATCATGCAAAAAGCAGGATTACTTAATCATTTCATTTTATTGAAAAGAAAAAGAAAGATTTACATTAAAATGATGACATGCAAGAAAAAAATAAATGGAAAATGATTATGAAGAAAATGTAATATGGAGACTAAAGCTCCATTGGTTTTGTGATGCTCATTTAAAGCAATGATGTAAAGCCAAGATATAAAAGTAATGATGATGTTAGCTGTTGAAGTAAAACCATTTTATCTTTGTATTTTAACATGCATCCTAACATGGTACACATAGCCAATTACAGCAGATGATCAAGAACAAGGCTCTATTTTTTCATCTACTGTGTACCTTTTCTTATGTACTCAACACTTTTCTTTTGTCTAAAGTATGTGTATTTTAACATGCAAAATATTGACTTTTGCAAGCATGCAATTATTTTCACAATAATTTAAAATGAATTTATTTGTTTGTTACTTTATAGCACAGAGTAGGCCATGATGCACT
Source organism: Caiman crocodilus (assembly GCA_030014935.1). Classification (NCBI taxonomy): domain Eukaryota; kingdom Metazoa; phylum Chordata; order Crocodylia; family Alligatoridae; genus Caiman; species Caiman crocodilus. The sequence goes on along the minus strand of JAGPOW010000261.1, from coordinate 52,138,939 downwards.
AATTAGACTATCTCTTGAAAATATTGGGTTATTCAAAATATGTATTAACAGATTTGGAAGATCAGAAAATTCAAGAATTGGTCCTCCTATACTGTACATCTGTTCTTTTCCTGTGTTTTCTGACATCTTAAGTCTACTTGATATCTTTTACCACATTTCTTTTTTAGTTGTGCTCTCATTACCCATCTTTTTATATAAAAAAATTGTTTGACTTTTGAATGTATGCATTTTGTAAAGATCTTAAATGACTATCATGACAGTGTGTGTCAATTTAGGTAACTTAGTACAAATAGAAAATTGCAGGTAAACTTCTGATATCATAAAATCATGTAGCAAAGGAAGGAGATTATTATTTCACGAAGAAAGTTTGTTTCTTAAACTGTGAAATTAGGAGTCTTTTTTGGGGGGGGTATGTATCCAACAAGTGGTGTGTTTTGTCAAAGGATATTTTTAGACTGTTTCTCCAGTTATAAAGCATTAGCTTTTTAGATCCTAATTCAACATTTACATATAGCTGCATTAAAGAAGTAATTGTAATGACCTAATTGGTAAGCACTATTTTTATATTTCATTCTACTTTATTAAGTTGACTGAATTTAAGATTGACTATTCCTGTGACAAACTGCTTTAGCTGTATGATTTCTTAGTGATATGTGAAAAATATCCACTTTTTGAGTATTTTTCAATACTGTATATTCCTAGGCATTAAACATTTAATTCGTTTGGAAACATACATGCTCTCTACTTTTTAGTTTTGCCCCTTTACAATCTAAAAGTAGTCCTGGTAGTATAGGGAAAAGTGGTAAATTAGCTGGAGGAAAAATAGTTTATATCTATTTCTTTTGTAAGGCCTGTACTTCTTGAACTTAACACAAATACTTTGTTGCATTTTTCCTGTGTAGTACTTGGCTTTGATAGCTAACTGCTTTGATAACTAACTCTCTGGAAGCAGTGAGCAGTTTAAACTGATGTAGAATATATCTGTACAATTTAATACATTCTTGTGAGATCCCTAAACTTTCAAGCTTACCCTATAGTAATTGGTGTATATGTGTGTGTGTGTGTGCACGCGCGCGTACACTAAGTACAATAGGAGAAGCTCATAACCAATGTTTTTCTTGTACTTGTTATTAAAACTCCTTTATAAACTAAGCTGCCCTATGGTAGTTGAAAGCTTTCAATTACTTGTCAAAACTTGCTTTAAAGAAAAGGATTTACCAAAAAATATTTTAACCTGTTTTTTTCTTGCAAATAACTTGTGTCTGTAGTTCTCACCAGTTTGAATGCATCGATCTGTCAAGTGTGCAACAAATTCAGTTGGAATCATAAACTGAGATATTAAGAAAGGATATTCTTTCAGAGTTCACATTTGTGACTTTGAACATTTTAGGTACAAAATCACCATGATTTTTCAGTATTTGCCAAAAATGCTTGAGGGTTTGGGGTACTCTCTGCTATGTCTAGTTACTGTTCTTGCAAAGGTGAGATACCTTATTAGCAACCTAAAGCTGACAGGAAGATATTTCTGGACTGTAAATATTATTTACCATTATTAAGTGATGTTTCTATTTTTCCTTTAATATGATTATCTGTATTTTATATAATATAAAATTGTATAACTTTTTCATATTTGATATTGAAGTTATCTTCCTAAAATTAACTTCCTATTTGACCCTAAATACCTAAGGAAAGTCAGATTTACTTCTATCTTTTCTATCTAAAAGACTGGAAACATTTTTCTTTACTGCTGCTTCTGTGTCTCTCCTTCTCTCTCTGTCTGCCTCTTTTTAAAGACTAGGTAAAGCTGGTGAGATTTTTCCTGAGGTGTGGAGTTGGTGATCTGCAGATAGTAATTATGAAAATACAATTTGCTAAAATTGGTTGAACCTAGTCTTACATTAAGTACCTTCAACAGAGCTATATTTTTATCTGTGAAACAATTGTAAGTGTGGGTCCATAATTTGAAAATGTACACCTGCAAAAGTATAATAATAATAATTTTAAAATTCTTCAATCCAGAATGGCATTAGGGCATTTATAATTTACCTATTTGCTATTTTAAACTTCTGATTTGCTATGTTTGGTGTATATATAGTCTGAAGAATCTTATGTCTTTATTCTGTAAAAATATGAATTTAAATAACAAAATCTTTAATATCCATAATGTTACTTTCTGTCTTCACAGGTCTTTGAAATATTCTCTTAAACTAGGCTTTCAGTTTAAAGTAGCAAGCATAATTTATCTTTTAAAGTAAATATGTGCATCTTTAAAGCATCTTTGAACATGAAAATCAAAGTTAATTATCAGGAATCCTTTAAGTGTAGTCAAAGCAGTACAGATGATTGACAAAAATTGCAACAGATTTAGTTACTATAAAATGTAAGCAATAGGTGGCAGTGTTACCTAAATGCTCTTTGCCTTGAATTTAAAAAGGATGGGAGTACTTAAGAGGAACATGACATTTGTTTTACTTGTACATAATTGAAGATATGTATAAACAAATTTAACACAGCCAGGATGTTTAGAAAACTTTTCCCAACAAAGTTTAATTTAAGTATTCATCATTTTAACCACCTTCAATTTTGTGTTACAGCAATTATTAATTAAAATATTATATTGGGATCCAAACTATTTAATTATAGCTGCAAGATAAGTAAAGAACATTCAAGTATAACGTACTTTATTCAAAAAAGCTATTACTTTCAACTTTATGATAATGTATGGTAATGAACATGTACTACAATATCAAGAAATATAAACAAATTATTTTTCTACATTATAAATTTATAAATATAGGATCTGGTTAATTTGAGCCAATAATGCATGCTACCCCCATAGATAGGCAGTCCAAAATTAAACTTATACTTTCTTTTAGAATGTGCAGAACTAAATCATCACTATAAGCTTCTAAAAGTCTGCAAATCCTGATTTCCTCTTTACGTTTAAGTATATGTCTTATTATACAGATCTTCTAGACAAGAGGCACATAACCAAAATAGGAGTGGAATCACTCAGAAAAACAGAATTTTCCAAATCAAGTATATCAGTATGCAAATAGATTTAACATCTAAAAGGTATCACAAAAGGCAAAGCTATCTAGTATAAATCACAAAGTCTTGCAATTATTTAAAATATTTTTGTTTAGTTGACCATTCCTATGTCTACTTAATTATATAATAGTAAAAATACCATACTGACCAATGCAGCTGCCATGTTCCATATCATGTGTTCTGCCCTCTAGGATGCAGCTTTCTTATAGCACCTTCCCCAAGAAACACATTTGTCAGTGTATACTAAAAACACCATACAGTACTTTTTGCAGTTTTAAAAAAGATGATCTATTTGCTATGTATTTTAGTTTGATAATTAATCATTGACCATTTATTATTTAATTCCTATTTATTTGTTAACCTAAAATTAGTATAGTAGTAGTAAGAAGTGGAGAGGTAAATGATAATCATGCTGAGGAAAGAAGATAGTGATGGATAGAAAGCAATGATGAAATGTGTCTGTTAGGATAGTTTTCTTCTGTACCACCATTTCGTTGCTGTTCTGGGATTACAGCAAAATGGTGGCCACTTATATTTTATGAAAAATGTAAATTTTATAGTAACCATTCCATAGAATTCAAATTGCTACCTCCCTATATTTCTATTATATTTCCTTTGTAAAAATAAGAAAGTCGGGTTTTCCCTCTGAATCCAGAAATATGAAATAAGCTCAGTAGCAAAATTGTATGTTAGAACACTTGCATATCCCTAACCTATGGTATAATAAAACAAAAACTGTTCAATTAGGAAAATACTGTTTTCTTATTGCAAAAACATATTAGCTTTTCATGAACTAATAACAAAAATGCAGGGTTTTTTTTCATTTTTGCACAGCAGAAATTGGAGAAACTGATTGCAAACATTTGTGGCATTTCTGCTATGGACAAATTAAAGTCTTCATTATCAAGAAATTCTAATGAAAGGCGAAACTTAAAGAGCTGAGAGAGAAAGTTTCCAGACTTGGCTTACTCCTACTGTTTGTGCAGTCCCAGTGGTTGACAGGTCCATGGAATGACAATAACATTGTCTTGTAAAGAATCCCCTATCTACAGTCCTAGTTAGGGGGTGATGTGCAGTAATAATATGAGCAAACTAGCCACTCACCTTGTCACAGTTTACAACAGACTATGCACTGGTTATAATTATTTTTTAATAGAAATACTCTATAGAATTTAATAGGAATCATAGTATATAACTAGTAAATATGATTTTATTAACCGCACTTATTAAAAAGAAAATATAGGAAAACAAAACTGAAGAAGAAAAAGAGAGAAGCAAATGAAGGTAAGTAATATAGAGAAAAAAAAGTGAGGGAAAAAGCATAGTGAACAGATTTGAAAATCAAGAGAAGACCCATGTTCTAGCTCTAAAGGGTAATTTTATGTGTTGCTGTTGCAATTATAAGTTATAGCTAATCATGGTAAATATTGATAAGTATTCCTTTAAAAGAAGCTTGGTGCTCTCTTTTTTTAACTAAATGACTTTTAAAAATATATGTAATAATCTAAAATAAGTTTCTACATAAAAATGTTATTAAGTGCAATATATATGTTATAATGTATAAGAAACAAAATAGAACATAGGTACCATTTTAAATACTAGAAATGAAAATGTAATTTCAGTGAATCATGCTGTACTATTTGTCTTGATTGTATCAATATTGGGTAGCTATAATTCTAAAATAGGTATGACTATTAAGGTATTTTGATTAAAGGTAGTACATCTTGTGTATCTCTCTCTCTCTATATATATATATATTGATACTAATTAACCTTAAAGAAAGGAAGCTTTCAGCTTTAAGTAGTTAATACTGTACTTTAAATGTTTGTCTGTATTTAATGTGGTATTCTGATGGCTGAAGCAGGAGCATATCTAAAAGAACTGTACTTTGTTTCCAGAGTGTTTGTTACATTCAGAAGGAAAAGAGATAGAAATAAATGTTTACATTTGTGCATGCACACACATGTGCACTGGGACATGTTGGCTAGAAAAATCATGCCAGCTGAAGACAAAAATGGTACTGTGCCTTAAGTATTCCCTTGACTTCCACTTCACTCTAAACTCTTCTGCCCAAATCAGCTGATGTCCCTCACATTACATATTTAAAATGTTGACTGATGGCAATATGTAAAAACATTACCTAATCTTAAAAGTTTGACTAAAATTTAGTTTTCTTCATCAATTGTTTGGTTTATTCTGGAATGTTCAAATCTCATTACAAAAAGTATACCCTACAGTGCTACCTTGTTGCCCTACCTTAATGTAGTTTTATGAGACCACCATAACCATATATGTACAATAAGACCATATGTATTATTTGCTTAATTACTTGTCTTATAGCCACATAATTGGCAAATGTATTAGTGGTGACTTTGTGAGAAAAGCATCTTATTTTATATTGAACCAAATAATATACCGATGTCAGACTATTTAATCTATCTTAAAAATAGATTGGCTTTTTATAATAATTTCATACTTTTTTACATTGTTATATTCATGCACAGTAGTTCAGGTATGTCACAATTCTTTTATATAAAATAGCCAACAGATTCTAAGAATCAGTGTACTACTTTTGGATTTCAGTTTTATAAGGTAATCTATGCTCTTAATACTATTGTTTTAAAAAATGGAAATCACAGTCTTTTGCCAATATCACAGGCTGTAGCCAATGAACTAATTTTTTAATGCTATGCATATAAACATCTAAAACATAAATGTTTTGCATGCTAAAATATATATTTTAAATTAACATATTAATGGCTGCACTATTTGTAACATGATTAATGTTGACAAAATATTAACAGTCTAGTACTGCAATTTCCTAGGAGTTTAGTTTTCTTTTAAAAAATCACTATTGTACCATACAAACACACCTTAATTTAGCTTAACCTAGCTACTGCACATATTGGAGCACTGTCAACATTTCTAATAACAAGGAAAATGTTGCATTATATGAAACTTGAAGTATTCATGCCTAGCTAAAGGATCAGTGCTTTGACCACAGCAATGTAAAAGCAAATTGAATCATATTAAAGCCTGCAAAACTACTGCCCTTTATGGTTCTTCCGTTATCATTAGGGTCTGCCAGAGGTACCACTGAAACTCCCAGTTATGATCTGGATTAGGCTGAAACATGATAAATAAACTGTAAGTAGAGATACATCTAAAACAAACAAAAATAAACAAAAATCAATTTGGTCCTGCTCTTTATATATACACACACATGCACATGCATGTGCGCGCACACACATACATGCACGCGCGCACACACAAACACACACACAGAGTTTTTGGAGATAGATATCTCTCTATCTCCAAAAAGTACCACAAATATATGGTGGCATCTATATACACCCACAAAAAAATATATATATACTTGTACATCTATGGGTATATTTGTACAACTATCTACAAGTGTTTAAATATTATTGAAAGTAATCCAGTAACTAAAATACTGCATATCATATAATATCTTATCATACACAAAATATTAAAAATGAATTTGTTGTATTCTATACTATTTTGTTTGGAAATTGACCCATACTTTAATATTATTCTCTGTGTTGGGCAGAGAACTTTTGAGCACATTGCAGGAAAAAACCTTTCATGTCTGTACAACAACTAATTTTTATTCAACATGTAAATTAAATCTATTGTGTAGACAAATTCCAATATGCTACCTGCTGCATTAATCATTCACTAAATATCTACACATTTTTTCCTTATCTTTACTTTATCATTAGAGGCCTGCATCTGTAAGACAGTTTTATTCTTTTTTGGTGGTCAAATGTTAACATCTTCCAGTAAGTTTTATGTGTCTCTGAGTCTGTTAGTCTATAAGTGCATCTCTACCCTGCCTTCTGTGTGTTATGTGGGTTTATGTATCTGAAATTGCTTAGAGTTCATGCTTGTGTTCAAATTTTGCAAGTATATAAAAACTCAAATAAAAATAAAATAAAAATGCTGCAAAATATGTAAAAATCAATGGCTTAGGCTGCCAACTCTTCTTCAGCTCACTTCATTGTCCAAACATTATGGCTGATACCCTGGATTTTGTCTAGAAGATAAACTTAACCAATTTACCCAGTGTGACTTCCTCAAGCTTTCAGGGCTGCCTACTAGATCAGAAGCAGTGAGGTGTTCATCGTGGGGTAGTTAAGTGCTGCTGGGTGATATTGCTTGTCAGTCTGACCTCAACCTACTTTGCTCACCTGTGTGGCTCTCTGTAGATGTGGCTACAGTGCTTCTGCATACTGTGCAAAACACCACAGGGATGATAAATTTGCTGTATAGTTATAGTCAGGGTCTTCAACTTACTAGCCACCTTTCCCTCATTGCAGATTGCAGACCCTTGGTTTTGGCAGGATGTTGGTATTAGTTTTGAATGTTCATGTTTACTGTTTTAGTAATGTCCTTAATGTTGTTGTTTGCATCTAAGACCACTTCAGTTTTCTTGCTGTATATTGCATTTAAAAACCTTTAATGAGATTCATTGTTTAATAATATTACATTTTTGTTTGAGATGCTGGTAATTTTCTATTCTATTAATTCTGCTGAGTTTTCACTGAGTGAAGAAATTACTATAAACACTTTAAATGATTCATTCATAGCAAGAAAATAATGAAAGAGGAATTATATTTTGCTGATGCTGGCAAAGATAAAAGCTGTGCAATAGCATCCAAGCAGCTTCTGATTTTCACAAGATTTGTCAATCAAAAACTCATTCTACTTGTTCACATTTGTTCACAACCTGGAGGTGGAAAAGACCAAAACATAGAGGGAATAGACAAGCACAGCTCCCTGCTATAACTCATGGTGCTTTACAGATATCCCTAGGATCCAACAGATATTTGCTGTTGGGTCCAGGGGGTTGGGAGATGAGCTGCAGTTTAGAGCAGCTGTATCTTTGCAGCTGCTCTCCTCTAGCCATGCCTCTCCCTCCTTCCAACCCTGATGCTATTTTCAGAATGGGAGAGTAGGGAAGGGAGCAGAAGAAGCTCATTTTGGGAATTGTCCATCTGGTGATGGGAGCTGGGATGAGTGGACTGCAGCTCCAATCCACCTTCCTCACCCTCAAGCACTGGCTGGGCAACCCCCAGAACAATCTCCCTCTGCTCCCATCCCCCTCTCCCATTTCAAACACAGCTCAGGGAGCAGAGGTCATCTATATCAGCTAAGCCCTGCTCCCAGCTGCACTGACAGAGGTTAATGAAGGTGCTCCATTTTGGGGTTCAGATGTAATGTAACCATATAATGAGAGTTCAGATTCGCACGCAATTGGGCATTTTTAAAATGCTCCGAAGCCATGCAGTTCTGTCACAGCATGGCTGTAGAATGTTTTCAGTGGCCAATAGCGTGACAAACTGTCACGTCTGTCACTGCCCAGACAGTTTCTCATCTGCCATTGCAGAATTGCTTTCCTACTCTGTATTTCCTGATGTTTTTTGTTTATCTTATTTTAAAAATTGTCCAGCAGGAAGTCTCTGCCCCCATTCATTCAACATAAAAATTCCTTTTATTAATTACATCTGATTACTCCTAGTTATGTCTCTTTTCTCTTTTCTAAATAATTCATTTTAAGCCCCTTTTCTATTTTTGAGTTATCCCTTTCCCCCCCATTTTTAGTGTTATCAACCTATAATGTCTCTATTCTGCCTTGTGTGAAAACTGTTTAAAATGGGCAAGAACTAAAACAGGCCAAGCTAAACCTTCTATAAGAAATTATTGACAATTACTACAACTGAAGAAGGTATGCTATAATAAGCTAAGATAGTACTGAATATTGGGGGAAAAAAACCTATTAGCTGAAATCATTGAAAGTAAGCTTGTAGTTCTAAACTAAAGTCTGTAACTGGTGATAGGGGCAAATCACTGAACGTGATCTGAACAGCCAACATCTTCTACTGCAAATTATTCTGTTGGAACACACAAAGGGGTCAAAAGAACACACATGCTGTACGAATGTTTCTGGTAAGCATGGAAAGAGGGAAAAAACAACACAGCATTTGCTTCCTCCTACTTACCTATGGGATCCAGGGTAATTCCAAGTGTTGTTTGCTCAAATACATAGCAACTTCATCACGGATGCTTGTAAATTGTGCTGCATCCTAGAACCCCTGAAAATTACTATATATGGATAGTTCCTCCCCTAAATATTATCTATAATGGGACCAATGGCCATGCTAACATTGACTTTCTACTTCTGTACAGGAGGAATATTCCCCAGGCATCTAGTGATCGTAAGAGTAGCATATAAAACATGATGGTTCTGCTACCAGAATCAGTTCTGCTACGTGAACATTGTAAGGTTGGTAGTCTCAAAATACTTGGTTGGAGCACTGAGGAGCATGCACATTGCTACAGTGTTATCTCTGAGGCTGTCTACACTAAGTACCAATTTCCTTGCTGCAGTACATCTCCTAGGCTGTCGACATTACGTTTCACAGGCTTTGTTTCTAAGTCTGTAAGAGCAGAAACAACTTCAAGAACATATCTGATGGAGCATGGCTATGTATAGGCGATCCATTTACAGCCTGGTTCCTGTAGGAATTGTACTGCTTAGAAATAGGGTAGTGATGGGGTTGGATATAGACACACAAGCAGCTAGATCTAGGAGGAAGAATAGTTTCCTTGCAAATCTCAGGGCATCTAAGTGATAGTAAATTTTTCTTCAGAACCTCAAGTGTTGGAGTTGGTGATAAATCAAAGTAATCTTAATTGTTTTTCTTTTAAGGTGTTATTTCCAGGTTTCCCTATATTTTTTATTAACAAAGTAAGTGCAAGTCAGGAGCCCAATGTGGGAAATTACTATACTGAAATAGACTATGACACTGTCATGCTGATACATGCTACCCTCATTATCTTCAGCGTATTAGCTATTGTTTAAGGCATTCCATTTACAAGACTAGTTAGCATAGACAATGTGTAAGTGTTGATAGTTGGGAGGGGGCACAACTTCACAGCACAGGCACTGCCACCACTGCTGCCAGGTGCCGACTCCGGTTGGGCTGCAGCCCCATGCTCCACGCCTTGCCATCAGCACAGAAATCATGATGCTGCCGACCCTGCTGCTGCTGGACCCTGGCTCTAGTCAAGCTGTAGCCCCACACCCCACTGTCAGCACAGAAATCTAGGGAGGGCGCATTCTCTCATACCTCCCTATGTGTCACCTATGCTAGCTAGTAGTCACTCATGTGCATCAGGCCTGATTCTGCAAGATCCCAGGCCAACTGTCATTGAAGTTAGTAGAAACTGGGAGTTCTTAGTTTCTTAAAGGTTAGGTCTTACTTTGTTTTAAAATGTACCAGTAAGTGCCTATATGTAGATTTAGGTATACTGCTTTAGTCTTTTGTGCTCAGAAGATGTTGACATAAGCATCTCAACTGTTTGGGTCTGTACTATAATAGTGTACTACTATAATTGTACTACTATTTTATTTAAACTATATAAACTGATAAAGATGTCCTAGAAAGCCTTCAGTGTTAGTGATTTTTGTTATACTCAGTTATGCTTACTGTTTAAGTCTCATAAATCATTTTTCTGACAAAAATTAAGTCCAATGGGAATCTTTTTAATTACAGAATTAAAAGTATATTGAAGGCCAGGATTTTTTAATGGTATCTTTCAGTTGGTCCAGCAAAAGATATCACCAAAAATTCCTTTCATCTCAGATATTTCCTGGACTTTCAAGCCTATAGCAATACCCAAGCCTATTACAGAATTAAAAATGACTTTTAGAATATTCTTTTTCTGGTTTTCTGTTATTTTAATACACTTCTCTTCAGAGAGAGCTGGTGAAAAATCAATAGTAAATGTAAATGAAACCTTAGAGGCTTTACTGCATACCTGACTTTGTAATATTGTGGGTTTTAGACCTTTTCAGAAATATTTTTTGGACAAAATAGACTTAAAACTATTTTGTAGTCTCTTTAAGCACATAAAAAGTGCTCTTTGGAAACAGGTCCCTCTGCCCTTGCTCTGTAGGCTGTGTTGAGGCTGTTGAAAGGTTTCTGAGTGATGGTGCAACATTTTAAATTAAATATAGATTTGGGGTTATGAGTCCTCTAAGGTGAGGGCTATAAACATTGTAGGACCAATCAAAACAAACACAAGTGACACAAGTGATCTTCATTGAATCGTTTGGCATTGCTCTTAACTCTTTTATAGATGAATGTCTCTTGTTTCCTTTCTCAGAATATCATTTATAAATTAAAAAAACTGACTAGATCTAAAGAGTTCATCACAAGATAAGCAGCATGCTTTTAGCATGAGCAATGCGCACAAGCTAGGAAGCCTTAGCATTTGGGAGTATTTGGATTTCCCTGTGCAATTCACTATTTACCATACTTGACCAACATATATGCTTTCTCTGTTTATAGCATGCTACTTTCATTAAATGCAATGAGAATATGTTTTTAAATGAGACTGCTTCAGCCAAAAAGGAAACAGCACTTAAGCACCTGTGTGCATGCTCATTAGGATTTGTGGTAGCAGGTGTTAAAGCTTGTTCACCCTGGCTAGAAATGGGGTAGCAATGAGTTTGGATCTATATACACAAGCTGCTACACCTAAGAAAAGAATAGATCTCAGGGCACGTAAATTATAGTAAATTTCCCCCCATTATGTACTAATGGCCAGCATTGGGAAACACAGAATTTTAATCTTTTGGTGCAGAAACCTTACAGGTTTGTTTTTTTGTGGGGGGTTGTTACTCAGCTAATGAAGAAGTCTAAAGTGATCAACTCAGACTAAAATCCCACCTACGTAAGCAGCTTCAAAATATTGTTCAGTTAAAGGACAGAAAGGGTGCACAAACTGAAAAAAATTAAATGCAACCTTTCAACAGGAAAAGTGTCTTGATGCAGGGAGAGGGATCAGCGGGAAAGAAGCTTCCCATACGTCTTCAGGTAAGTCTATCAGACAAAATGATGGGTGGCAGAGGAACCTTTCAGTTACACTGTAGCAACATTTGGAAAACAAGGCTGACCATGTGTGAATGAGTCCCAAGCAACTGAAAGAATATGATTTTTCTCTTTGCTTTAATGAGTAATGAGTAAGATGGATGGTTCAACAACAACACCAACAACAAAGAATCATGGTGTAAAGACGGAAAGGAACTCTGTACCATCAGGGAGTAATTTTTCTCCCCTTTATTGCTTTTGGGTAGTGGCCTGACCTCTCTCCTGGATGAAGCAGTCTGGTCATTCTGTCTCCTTCCTTTTCAGACTTTTTATTTGCAGCCATTTTTATTATAAATAGTGGTGAGGTATGAGGAATACCCTCTTCACCTGTTTCAGGAAAGCTTGTGTTCTTCTGTAATAAAGAGTATTGATAAAGAAAAAGCAAAGATTAGACCACAGACCACAATTAACATTGACTCGGTTGTATAATGTAAGTGCAAAGTGCAATCCAGTGAAACTTGGAAGGAAGGTACAGTACGTGTTAGAAATGACCTCAGTCAAGAGAAACCAAGTGAAGAGCTGTTAAAAACAAACAAAACAAATAATACTTTGTTTTGTATTAATCACCACTCTCATCAATATGTATGTTCCACCTTTAAAGGGCAACATTATACATCCAGAATGTCTCATTCTGGATAAGAAAAAGCAGACTGGTTAGTTAGTGGCCAAGAACACCCTGATATTCTGTGCTACAAATTGGAAGTGAAGGTTACTTTCTTGTAGACTTTATCTTAAAGCAGTAAAACGGGTAGCTGCAGCTACAACTGAAAGTATTGATTTTGTAATTTCAGCAAATTAAGAACAAGACAGGAAACCTATTAAACCTTTCCACTGATTGCCAGGGCACTTTTTGGTGATGCTGGTGCTGACATTAAAATTACATACGCCTGTCTCTTTAAAGCCAGCCATATACATTTTATGGAAGATAGTGCCAGTTAACGCACTGAAAAAGGATCTTTATAAATCTGTGTAATTTTACATTTCAGATGTGAAACTTTTGAAGCTTGATGACATGAATGTCAAGTAGCACATCTAAAATTTTCATAAATTACAGTTCATGTTAGAAGTGCTTTTATTACATTTTAATAAATTAAAATTTTCACAAAGCCAGAGATTTTTATAATAATAGCAAAGATGGTAACACTTGTAATAGCATTATCTGTCAGAACATTATGAGTAATGATTATGTAAAAATCTATATAACAAAGGCTAACAGAAGAAATGATCAAATTATATTCTTCTGTATCATGTATAAAACAAGTTATTTTATTACAACAGAGAAAACCCAACTTCTCTAAAAGCAATATTAAAATTACTTTAAAAACAGTATAATTAAATTTACAGGAATCATAATAGTTCAGATAACCTATTTCACAAAGATTTGTCTTAATTCTGTTTCATTATCATTGGCTATAAATTAAAATGTTGCTGCATTTGCAAATGTGATATTTCTAACAGTGCTTAACAAGAAAATTGTTCATTAAAAAAGGTGAGTGGGAATCATACCAGGATTCCTTTTTTAGCTCACTGTTTGTGAGGATGTGAATTTTACCATTTGTCCAATTTATACATATTTTATTTAATCTCTGTGGGCATTTGGCATCATTCCAGGTTGTAAACAAGCATGGATTTTACACAGACAAATCTAATTTAAAGGCAAGTCATCATTTACATTTATTGTAGTAGCCAACAATTTGTGATGTGCTTGCAATAGAAACAAACAGCTGTGAAGGAAAATACTTGGATCTGAAGCACTGGAGCAAGTGAAAAGAGAACTTTGGGAGAGTGCGAACTCCATGCTCTCCACCTGAGTGAGAGCAATGGTCAGAATATTTTCGTACCATGGATTTGTATTTGAAATCTCTGGGTGTTATCTCGTCAATTGTATGTACTTGCTTGTACACCTGGAAGTGCTAATATTGTGTGGCACTGTTAAAAGGCTCTAATGGCATCTGATTGAGAACTACTACCCTAGACACAGAGAGTGCCTATACATGAACAGCAAGGCATTTCTGATGCGCTGTGATTACAGTGGCAGAGCAGGCTCAGTTAATTGAGTGCGCTGCTGCGTGGTAATTATTGCACTCCAGCAGACTCCAGTGTCTTGTGTCCTGGCTTCCCTGTACTTAAAAATGGCTGCAGGGGTGCTTTAACTGAACCTTGTTGAATGAACTTTAGTTAAGGTGACTGCCACCATTTTAAGTGTGGAAACTTTGATACATGAGACATTCTGGGTGCTTTAATTAGAGCAGATCTTGGAGCTGCTTTAATTAGGGCCTCCCCCACTTTCAGAGCACATGTATAAACATCCAGAATTCCCTTTTCATCCAATGGGAGGAGACATTTTCTTACAAGTCATGTAACTAGCCTCCCCAACCAGTTCAAAACTATATTGCGAGTAGTCCAGATAAGTCATAGATTCATAGATTGTAAGGCTGAAAGATCATCGGGTCCAACCCCCTTAACCAAGCAGGAAAGACATCTGGGGTTCAGGTGACTGCAGCAAGGTGACTGTCTAGTCTCCTCTTGAAGATTTCCAGAGTAGGTGATTGCACCACCTCTGGGGGGAGCTTCTTTCACAGTCTGGATACCCTGACTCTGAAGAAGTTTTTCCTAATGTTGAGCCTGAATAATGTCTTTTGAGTGTCCCATTTTCAAGCATAAAAGTTCTTAGCTGTTCAGAAACCTTTGCACCTAATACATTTATAATCTAAGCATGATAGCCATTTATTCACCAGAAGCTATGGATAGCTTACATGTGCTAGGTTGGTTGACCATTACATTATTGTAATAAATACTACTATTTGAGTAAGACCTAAGTATTCCAAATGAATTTTAGGAGTTTATTATGCTAAGAATATTTTTTAAGTACAATAGGCAACACTGACCAAGTGAAAAAAGTAACAAGTGTGAGGGGTAGAAGAGAACAAAGTAGCAATAGAGACAGGTGCATACACTAAATTAGTCACAGTAGTTTAAGTAGCTATGTGGCTGCCAGTCTAACCAATACCAGATGGTTGAGATTTCCAGGACTGGAAGGAAATGTTGATTTTAAGGAGAATAAAAATTAGCCCCTGTTTGAGAATATATACTTTACTTGGCTTCATTCATCTAAGCAAGAGCTTTGAACTTATCCTGCTGGAGTTCCTTATACCGTTTGACAGTGCTAAGATTTTTATTAAGTGAAGCTGGACTGCTTTTGCTTTTTGTTTTGAACTGGCTTTTTCTCCTATTAAACTTTGCTTTCACTTTTTTCTTCCAGCTTAGACATCCACCATCTGCCAACCTGTAATGTTGCTAGAATAGAATTCTGTACTATGCTGCACTCTCTATTACAGTTCATAGGGAATCTTTTTTTTAAAATAAAATATTTGTTTTGTTGCTGGAAAATACTGATTTGTTTAAACTGAAAATTTTTGCTTGAATATATGAGCTCTGATTAAATTTTTGTTTGGAAGGTTTTTGTTCAGGCCCTGAACCTTTTGCCAAAACAGGGGAGAGAGCTGCAAATTCTAGTCCATTTCTTCATGATTCAGACCACGGACTTCAGCCTGGGTCTCCCATATCCCATGCGACTGCCTTGGCTATTCCATCTTTTTGCTGTCTCTTGTTGGAGTTGATCCCCTTTGTATAAATAAATGACAATAAACTAGAGCAACTAACTCTATAGTCCAATGGTTAGAATACCTACCTAGGATGATGAAAGACCTAGATTTAATTCCCCTTTAGTATGAATATTCAAGTATGCAAAATAAAATAGTTCCAAGAAGAGCAATTGAGAGGTCTGTTCCAGAATAGTTGACTGACTGGTGGCTATGATTCATAAGTGGGTTGTAGGAGATTCATAGAGCAGGAACTTGACACTTGCTATTATCAGCACCTGAGGAAAGAGCCCTAACCACCAGGCTACCCTACAGTGGATGAAAATCATCTTTCTCTCTTTATAAAACCTTTGAATCATCTCATTTTCATGTGTGTGTGAAATGGGAACATTTTGAAATTGCCTTTCCAGGTCTGATCTGTTCCTGATTGTATGAGCCCCATTTTCACATACACCCTAAAAAGTATTAATCTTTACTAGAATCTGACCTATGACTTGAAGCATGAGCGTTAGTGCAGAATAGCTGTCCATTTAGATGGCTAACAGGCCACTTAAAACTCAATGCAGAACTGAAGGGTCAGTTGGTGAAAGGTTGGTACTAAGGCAGAAATATGCTGATTTGTAGAAGCATGAGTGGATCTGCTTTGAGTATTGTAGATAGCCTGCAAATAAGACATTTGAATACTCCAGATAAGAAGTAATGTACTACTACTGGCATTATGAATTAAAAGATTTGAGTCTACAGATGTTCTTGAGATATTAATGAGAAGTTCTCAAGAGGTGCTTTAGGTGATTATCAGTAGGCAAGTAGTGAAAATAACTTCTAGGTTGTCTGATAGAAGAAGAAAGTTAATAAGAGTCCTTGATAAAACAATTGTGCTAAATGAAACGTTAGCAGGTAATATGAGTGCTTGTGCTAAATAACATCTTTTCAGATGTAAGTCTCAAGCAAATGTAGGCCTGAGTTTTGTAGGCGTGTCATGAGAAACAGTAGAAGGCAATAATGTAGGTGCCAGTGAGTTCAGATTTGGAAGACAGTAGCAAGCACAAACCTGTTTTTAGCTAGTGAAAGCAGTATTTTTGAGAGATATCATTAAGTTGATCCAAATACATACAGAACAGTATGAGACCTAATGTCATTGTATGAGTAGCTTTATACCAAAAAGGACCATAATTTCCAAATAATCAAACAAAAATGAATTGTAAATGATGGTAGGAGGTAAATAAGAAATAAAAAACAATATCTTCTTAGAGTCAAGCCAGAAGAAACAGTTGATGTACATGTAATATATGGAAGCTTTAATTTTTTGTCCTTAAAGCCTCGTTTTATCCTGGTACACTAAGTTGATACAGCATTCCTTTAAGAAGAATTAATAGCCTGAAACATGTGTGGTCGATCATAGCATTAAAAAGGCAAATTCTGGAGGTGTCTAAAGAATTTTGTAACCCTTTCCTTTTCTCCATACACACAAAAAATTAATTCAGCAATATTTTAATGTAATTGAACTTCAGTGTTGCAAATTGATAAGGGAAATATTTGTATTTTATACACCTTTACTCTTCTTTGTAGCCTCCTAGTTTTTTTCTTTTACTATTTAGCCAACATTTTTACTATGAAATAAATTTATGGAACAAAATGATTGTGTGGCAACTACTTTGATGCAGCTATACTTAAGCTACAAATGATAAAGTATTCCCCTTGAATCAAATTTAGAGCTACTTAAGAAACAGCTGCAGGTTTTTTCCAAAAAATTGATTTATGAACCCAGATACATTCCTCATCCTCTCTTTCCCTATCATCTGATTAATCGTACTTACCCTAAAGATGCTTCAGTTAGGCTCAAGACTCTATAGGCAGATCCAGACAAGCCTGCATGTCCCTGTTGCAGCATCTCAAACGCCTTTGAGACGCTGCAAGAAGCACGTGCAAGAATGAGAAAATGCTGACCCCTGGATATCCAGGGGTCAAAAAACCCCACAGAAAAGCCCTGAGGTAACCAGAGGTTGGGTCCTACACAGAGACGCTCTGGCTGCCAGAGCATCTCTATGGTTGTCCCTTGCCCTGGTGCTGAAGCACGCTGCCTGTCCGTGCAGGACATGCCAGCAGCAGAGAGCTGGACCCAGGACCCAGTGCCAGTAAGTAAGAGAACAGGGGGGCTGGAGAAAGGGGGCTGGGGCCATGGGGGGGGACTTCCACTGGCTCCATCTGCTCCCCCAGCCCCCCCAATCCCTGTCCTACATGGCCCCATTCCCCCCCAGCCCCCTGAGCGTCCCTGATCCCTGCTTCACCTGGCCCCATCCCCTGCCTACCCCACAATCTCCCCCAATCCCTGCTTTACCCATCCCCATCCCCGGCCTGCCCCCTGAGCCCCTCTGATCCCTGTCTCACTTAGCCCATCCCCCCCATCCCTCCGATCCCTGCCCCATCTGGCCCCATCCCCCCATCCCTTCCAAACCCCCAATCCCTGCCCCACCCTACCCCATCCCCCTAGTCCCCTGATCCCTGCCCTGCCTGGCACCATCCTTCCCAGCCCTCTGAAGCTCCCTGATCCCTGACCCACCCAGCCCCACCTCTGCCATCTTCTGAGCCCCCTGATCACTGCCCCACCTGGCACCTATCCTCCAAGCCCTCTCAGTCTCTGGCCCCCCACCCCAGCATCCTGGGAATAAAAAAAAATGCCCCCCCAGCACTTATTAGCAGTTTGAGCTGCTATCAGGGGTCACTGGTGCCCTCCCTCACAGCGGGGCCAAGTGGCAGTCCCAGTGGCCACAGTCTGGGCCCTGCTCTCCCCTGATGTCCTGTGCTGTGAAGGGGGACTCTGCCAGGAGGCCCCAGAGCCCCCACATCCCCTGTTCCTGGGATGAATAGAGGCTTTTTTTAGAGTACGTCCTCACATGCAAGCACGTGCGCTTGCAGCAGCTCAAATAAAAGCAGTGCAAATTTGCCTCAGTGCACATTTCTGGACATGCACTTTGGCATGGAGCAAATTGTGTCACTTGGGTCAAAATAACATTGCTTGGCTCCTCCTGAATCTGCAGCCAAGGAGAGCTAGAGTTTGGGACCAGCCCCTGTGCTGTCCCAAGCAGTAGAAAAAGCTCTCCTATCCTGGAGACACTACCCCTTGTGCCAGCTGGACTGCTGAAGCAGCCCTGAGAGTTCCCTGCACCCTCTACCCACTGCAGGGGTCTGGCAGTGGGGGCTGTTGCCTGGCTGTGACCTGCTGTGCACCTGCCAGACCCAGATGGAGACTGCACAGCCCCACTGGACCAGCTTCCCTGGGCTGTGGCTGCAGGGTTGGCCTTTGTGCACACTACTGCCATGTGTGCCTCCTGTCCGGCCATCTGGGCAGCTCTCACCTGGAACATGTTCCCAGTATGGTGGCCTGCTTTGAACTGTCAAAGCATGTCTTTCTGGCCCCAATTGGCCAGGAAATCAGTCACAGCCAGCTGGGTCCAAGCTGCCAGCTCTGAGCAGGCAGGGCCCTAGCAGGAATTCCAGTGTTTCTGATTAGAAAACTGAAAAATCCCTGATAAGAAAATCCTAAAGTCACTGTGTAAAATACACCAAAAGCCAAGTTTCTCCATAATTAAAACAAAAGACCACTATATATAGAGTGTGGGGGGGGGGGGTTGGCTGGGTGGGGCAAGGATTGAGGGGGATGAGGAGGATGCAGAGAAGGGGCAGGGCCAGTGGGGGTCCCCCACATAGTCCCCTCTCACCTTCTCCAGCCCCACACCCTGCCCCCTACTTAGCAGCACTGGAGCCCAGGTCCAGCTCCGTGTGGCTGGCACATTGCCTGCCCTGCATGGCCAGGCAGCATGCTTCAGCACCAGGACTAGGGCCAACCACAGAGATGCACCGGCAGCCAGGGCATCTTTGTGGAGGATTCACTCTCTGGCTGCCTCGCTGCTCTGTCTGGCTTTTTTTCACTTCATTTTTTTATCCCCTGGAAATTTACACTGTGAGGAACATTTTCTCATTCCTGCACATGCCTTAAAGGAGTTTGTGATGCTGCAAGAGGCATGTGAGGGCTCACCAGGATGTGCCCTATAGAGCTTGATGCATAGGAAGACAGTCTTTACTCTGCAGCACTTAGAATGCTCAGAAGACAAGCTGATAGAAAAGGAGGGAAATTGCAATTCATATATAGTGTTAATATATCTACTTATATTTGCAATTTTTGTTGAAATACATATGCAGTTGCTACTCAGTTGAATCCTCATTAATAGGCAGATTTATTTTTGGTGCCACATCAGAGTTTTGTCTGGAGGAGGAAATCAAAGAAGGATAATGTAATGAACTCATGCATCATGACAGAAAGGACATTTTGTGTGAATGAAGTTGCTATAAAAAATGGAAATGTATACCAGGGAGGCATGGAGATGACTGCTTAGGTACAACTATAACCAGGTGAGTTAGGATCACCTGAGACATGCTAACACAGAAGCATCAGGGGGAGAGGGGGGAAGGAGGGGAGATGGTTTCATAGTTCTCTCCATAAAAGTCTCCCAGTAAGATCATACATATACACATTTGATTGTGTCTGTTTGTAGGTATCGTGCTCTGCTTTCCCTCTGTTCTGAGTCCCTCTGTTGGCTAGCTGTGCCTTCTTTATTGAGACAATGCTATGTCATTCTTCACCACCTGCACTCCAACCTGTAGCATTCTCTGGATCCCTTCTGTTTATTTCTAATTTCTGCTTCTCTACCCCAATCCTATGGGGGAGATTGCTTGTGTTTTCAGACTTCTGTCCTTGCATGCCCAATGGAAATTGAACTTTCTCCTCCTGTATGTGAGCCAGGAAGTATATATTACTAGGAGAAAGGCTAAAGGAGACTTATACCAAAAAAGGAGACAATTTAGCATAGCAAACAAGTACAAGTTGTATGATGAAAGTAACATGGAATGTTTAGCTAAATGTTGAAAAATATCTTTCTGACAGTGAGATGTAGGATGAGGAATAATTTCTTAAGGAAGTATTGGAAGTTCCCATAACTTGGTATGGTTAAATCTGAACTAGATTAGATCTGAACTAAATCGCTTCTCAGCCTCTTGAAGGCTCAGATCAAGTGTATTCTTAGAAACTATCTTGCACTGCCTGAACAACAGATACAATATTGTAGTAAATAAATTCTGTTTCTCTGTAAAAGGTAGAACCAAATACTTTTCCCTTTCACAGAAGTTATATTTACAAGGCTTCCCCCCACCAATAATTTGGAGGATAGAAAGTTGCTGTTTAAAGTAACTAACTAACTAACTAAAAGCTAGTATCCCCTTGATTCCAGCAGCTGGGGCTCAAAGGAAGCACTACAAGATTTATGATAAATCTCAAGAGTTGATAACACTGGATGCAGGTGTAGGTCACCAAAATGATTTCTGAAGGGTATTATATCTAATATCACTCACTGAATCTCTCAAAGACTGCCTTTATTCTCATCAATGGTTTTCTCTTCCCAAGTGGACAATTTCTTAGAAAGTGAAGAATGAAAATGGTTTATCTACTGCTATTTCATCTGTATCTTAAAGCTATCTGGGAAAACTGAGGTGGGGATATGAAGGATAAATCTTGGGATGCAGGGGAGGAATTGGGATTTAGAGAGGAAGGACCTCCCTAAAAAGAGAGAAAAAGACCTGTAACCTCTAAGAAGAGATTCTGAATGGTAACAAGTTCTTGGAAACTCCCACATCACCTTTTGTCTTAATTGAGGGATGCCCTCAGTAGTGGCAGCCCTCAAAAGCTATGCCAGGTTGTGAGTAGAGACAGCAAATATAGCTGGGAAATATAGAAAAACCAAGCAGATGGTAAGGAGGTGAATTGAAGAATAATTCTATTGAAGGGAGGGGGTGTGCATTTAGGTAAGGCAAGAGTGATAGCAGGGTAGATCACAATGGGATTCAGCATACTCTGCTTATCAGTGCCCTGTGAAACCTTTACCTGTTAACTTGTGTGGTGGTTAGGAGAAGAAAAGATAAGCAAGGTTATACATGTACACTTCACACCCACAGAGCAATGGTGCTGCTATTTGTGTCAACATGTGGGTCATTTTGTACAGCTCAGGATTTAGGCCATAGATTATCCTTACTGGGGGCCTTGTTATACCTTATACTGTAAGCCAAACAGATCTTAGTCAGATTTGTGGAGCATTCACATGTTAAGGTAAGAAACCATCTCTGTCAGAGCAGAAGGAGGAAGCATTGACCCCCACTGCTTCTTGATCCAGCTCACTCTGCCTCGTGGGAGCAGAACTAGTCTGAATGGCAGTGGGAGGCACCATGACTGCTGGGCACCCTGGGGCTGTGGTGCTCTGCCCAATGTGCCCAGGGGATGAGTTGCTGTGCCTGAAATGACTGCACCCCAGTGCCCCTGCTTGCCCTGTCTCAGAAGGGGCCACTGCATTGTGGGATGCCAGAAGAGTTCATTTTATGCAGAATAGCTGTGGAAAGTAGCCACATCTCAATGAAAAAGGAACAAAATTAGGTGGATTAGAAACAATCTTGCCCTGCAGTTGAATAACTTTAAGGCCAATAACAAGTGCTTTAAGCCACTTAAAAGGTATTAATGTGCAGTTAAACCAGGGGTAAGAGCTCCAAAAGCTGCCTAAGATTACAGTATGACAAGGCCCTGGGAGTCAAGGCAATGCTGTTCAATTAAGTCCTTGGGAGGAGGATCATGGCTCACCAAAAAGGAGCAGGGCCAGGTGTGTTAGAATGTGCTCATGCAGAACACAGGAGACCTTCATCTAACACTGGTGCCAATGGAGCTTCAGATATAACAGAAGCAGTGCATGCCTAGCATAACATTTCAGACAGGAAAGTTCCTGTATTTCCATTGTGGATGTAGGCTGAATCTTTGTGGATTATATTCCGCTCATAAGGAATGCTTTTGTATTAACTATTTCACTTTCAATGAAACTTTTCTGCTTTAGCGTCTTACCTTCTGTTGTAGCAGGAGAATTATCAAGAGAAAAGTTCAGACTGGAGTGAAACAGCTAAAAACATAAAAGTAAGAGCTTTGATTTTAGGCTCCCTTGGCATGTTGCATGCATTATGCAATTAACTGGGTGACTGCACAATTTATTTCAAGTAGCTACACCTACACAATAGCTATCACACCATGAAAAGTTTCAGTCCATCTATAAAGTTAGAGCTGGAAAATATGTAAAACTTTATAGCTGGTTTAATCCATCTTTAATTTATGTTTAGCAAGGAAGTTATTCCCACATGACAGAGTCCTATGAGCTGTGGGACTCCCACACATAGGGTGCTGTTGCAGTTGCAAGTCCTGTCCATTGTGGAATCTGGAGCTGTGGAAGCTTGCTACTTACTGGTGCAGAGAGCCCATGTGGCATTGCAGGAGGCATGCTTGTGTAGACCATGCATCAGATCCTATCATGCTATTACCTGAAATAGGTAAGTTTCCATTCCCTGTGAATCTATGGTACCTTTACTGAGACCGTCAGCAGAGCATGCCAGTTAGTGACAATTCCAGTAAGGGTTTTTGTGAGATAGAGATTGCCAAAAAACAATAGAAATTGATCAGCTTCATTTCGCATGGATTATAGAGCAACCATTGGATATGGCTTTTGGTTAGTGGTCTGTCGATGACTTTCTAAAAATCACTGTTTTCTTATGTAGTTAGGAAATGTGGGTGAACTGTAACTGCTTCAAAAGTGGGGGAGAGGGACAGCCTTTTGTCTAGCCTGGAAAGAAAAAATGTATAGTGATCTCCTTAAGGCTCCTCGTCTTAGGGTTTGGAAGAGAGAGGGAAGCCAGGAGTGAGCAGGTAAACTTGACTCAGATGAGCCAATGGCTCCTGTTAAAGTCACAAAATGAAAAACCCACTCCAGGCAAAGAGCAGGTGTACTTTCCTATAACCAAAGAACAAAAATAAGGTGGTTGAGTTTGTTTCTTCATGGCAAAAACAAAGGTGATGCTGCTAGAATTTTGATTAAGGATAATGAAGGAAGGTCTAATGTATTCACTCTTTCCACTCTGGCTTCTTGAACAGATTAGATGCAAAAAAGCTCTTCCTTCATATTTGCAAAACATAAACATAGTTAAAAGAAATTCATAATGATGCTTGATGTAAAAGTGGTGCCTAATAAAATTTAATAAATCAATAATAAGTTAAGTACACTGCAACTCAGCATATTTAGCTTAATAGTTAATCATCAACAGATTAACACCTATGCGTAACAAGAGAGCCAGTTTATATCTGGACAATAGGAGGTGATAACATTTTTTCAATCAAGCTATGTTTGAGTCTATCACAGGATTATGTGACTAAGTATCATGGCTCTTGAAGAAGTTAGTAGGCAGAAAACCCTAGCTTACGTAAGGCTTGAAGGAATTACATAATAAAGGAAAAGTATTGAGGAAGTTCTTATAAACCTTTCAAGTTTGTAATTATATACTCCTCACATATTTAAAATAGTTATATCTATCTTTATGTTTATAAATATGTACTCTTCTGCATATACTGTACCTACACTTGCATAAACATTCAGATAGGTTGTAGATAGCCATTATCACTTGTTAGGATAACTTAATTAAACTTGCTTATTAAAACCCTTTAATTCGTTAGTGATAAAATCTTGATTAGTATGTTTTCCTGCTAGGTGACCTTCTAATTTAATAGAAAATGAATTTTTAAATGGAGAAAAATGCCTGTGGCACAGATTTTGTGCAAGTGAATAGAGTTTGTAATACACATAGGAATATAATCGAGCCTAATTAGTGAGGGTGCAAATGAATTTTTATTTCATACACCAGAAGTGTCATTGATGAACCATGGTGCAGAGGTTGAAATGCATTCATATTGGCAGTGTGGGACTGAAGTCTGTGGGAAAATCACAAGCTAATTCATTGATTGCCCCTTGGAAATTACTGCTGTTAATTGTTAGGTAATTAACATGGAGCTACAATTATATTGGCCTTAGGGGGTGATTAATGTTTCAACATGTCACATTAGTAGAGGCTGGATTTTAAAAGCTTTCTTTTCACATGGTTTAGAGACAGATGGTATATTGTCTATGGAAAATTGTTTTCCTCTACTAAAGTTTATACTGAGACTAAGCAAATTTCTTTCTGCTCCAGCTTATTTTTATTTGGCTGAATTTTATAGATGTTGGTCTGATACATTTTTTTAAAAAAATGTTATTTGTTAAAAATAATACTGCTTTTACTTACCCTGAGTGCATAAAATATGCACTTTGTGAAGGGAATAGTTTTTGTTCTTATTTTTCATGTACAATTCAAATCGCATTGGATTTTAAGAGTTAGCCTTTTTATGGCATCCTTCGCATTATTTAGTGATGCTATGAAGAAAGGGATTGTGTGATATCATATTTATTGCAATCAATATAATATAAGCAGAAACCAAATAAAGCATGTTGAACAAATGCATTTCGTAACAGTAATATAAAGCACATTAATATCTTCATGCTTCTGTGTTTTATTTTATTCTGTGTCAAAATCATTGTTCTTTTCATTGCTCCAAGATTCAGGTTAACATTAATTGGCAAGGAATTTTTGGAACTGTATCCTAAGCCTTACTGCCACTTCAATTAATCAGCTGATTAGAATTTGTACTATTCTTCAAATGGTCTTAGAAAGGCAGGTACTGTTGATTTTGACAATTACTAATTTGATACTGTGATGCTTGCAAGGGTTTTGTTTTCCTATTACGTAGGAATACTATGTTTAATTTGCAAACTGATGGATACTTGATGGTCACTGAGCCTTGGTCAAGATTTTTTTTTATGTATACTCTATATATTCTTTTTTGGAATTCATTTGTAACAGAAGTTGAAAAATTTTGAAAGTGTTCTAATTCTTTTTACCATAATTCAATATAACATTAAATCCTATGAAAAGATACATTTAAATGTCAAACTTGGAATAGTTTCTAGAAATTCTTAAGGTTTGTAAGTTTCTAGTCCTTTTTTTCTGTATCCAATTAGGGGTACATTATCCAAAAGGTGTAATGTACTCCTACAAGTTCAAAGGATCTGTTTCTATTATAGAACATTTCTTTTTTTTTTTTCCTGTGAAAATTTGAGATGTCATCTTTCTTGGTAGCCCCATACTGTGGTCTTTGTTATGACTCCAGTCACTTCCTTTTATATTGATTTTCCACTTCAAGAAATGACAGAAATCTTTATTTTCTGAAACCATGCCTGCTATTAACTTTTAATTTCCATTAAAGCAGCTAAATTTAGGAGGGAGGTTAGAATAAAAAGCAAAGAAATATTCTATTAAGAATGAAAATCTAAATCTATACTATTTCTTTGTACTTCCCCCCCATAAGACAGAATGCAGAGCATGATATATTAAAGCTTTACTGTGAACCCAAAGTTTCACTCATAACTGAATTTCCTTGCATTTTGTGCTGTATTCTATAGACAGTCGATGCTACCAGAATATACTTTTTTTTAGTGAAAGGGGAATCCAATTTTATATAGAAGTAAAGGGAATATTGGTGCTTAAATAATGCTCATACTTAATGCTCATACTCCCTCAGTCCCTGATCTTTCTTCAATGCCTGGAATCAGAGATAGTTTAAATGTGGTAAGGTTATCTATATATTCTGACCACTTGCCTTAAAGTGACAGAAAAGAGAAGTTGATACAAGTTCTGGTACAGCAGAATACTTAACTTCATGCTTTATTGTAAACGTAAATAATTCCAATTACATCAAAATTGTGTGTTTGCTTAATTTTATTTTTGGCGGGGAGAGGGGAGGAGGAGAGCAAGGAGCTGAAAACATCTATGAGGCAAGAATACTTTCTAGTAGCTGAAGTGATGATTGCATGTCAGCACTGATACATTGGGATGTATCAGGGACCATATTTCTGTCTATAGGTAAATTATTCTTTTAAAATATTCATTGATAAATCAAGGGAAAGGTTTGTCTGCTCATTAGATTTATATGCTGCCCACCCCCAGAAGATTCTTATTCACCCTAACACTTCTTTAGACTTCTACAAGGAGCATAAATATTATCTTCCTCCCAATTTAAATACTCTTTCCAATACCAGTATGAATGAGAACTAGGTTGAAAGTGTAGGTTGAAAGTGTTTGACTGATCTCTAGCCAGACTTTGTCTCCATGACACTGTTTTGGGAGTACTTTTGTGCATTTATGTTTGGCACCTTGGGATGGTTTTCTTTACCTGAATTACTCTTTTATATCCACTTACAAAGTTTCTTTTTCCTTTTTTTTTGTTTTTTGTTTTGTGTTTTCATTAAGTTGAAAGTAATAATTGTGCTTGTCTTAAAAAAAAATGTATGTGGTATTTGGCTTTTCCCTGGGTGCTTAAGGTGTTAGGAGAGGACAAAAGGAGCCCATGGCAGAGGGTAAGAGGTTTCTAAAGGATGATCACAATCATCCCCTTAGTAAAATTTATTAAAAAATGCCATAAGTCACAAGGTTTCCAAGTCTGAGTGTATTGGGATAAATTTTCTCTGGAGTAAAGTACTTCAGGAAATACAAAACAGGTTCTTTCATGCCTGACAGGATAGGTGCATGTCTTAAAAAACATGTATGTCATAGTGTGTTGCCAAAGTATTATAGGTAAGTATAGGATTTAAAGCTTTGTTGGAATCTGTGAGGGAGAAGTAGTGGAGGAAGTATTGTCAGTGGACAATTATTACTGACACAGTTAAGGGAATATTATCAATACATGCCAACTAGAGTTTTAGGAGAGGTGGTGGGTTGGAGCGTGTTGGGACTCTGACATAGCTTTCAGAATATGGAAAGATCATCACGGGCAGATGTAAAGAATTGGATTAGCTAAGAAAAAGAAGAAAGGGGAGAGTAAAAGAAAACAATATTCTATTGTTCAGTCAACTTGTGCTAGTGTCTGAATTTCAAGGCTTTATGCAAAATCTAACCTCCTTAGCTTTAAACCATGAACCAAAAGGTTGAAATGGTGAGGTGAAAGAAAATAGATGGTGCAAATATTTTAGCAAACTGTTTTCAAGGTTCCTATACCTTTATTTTTTAATATCCGTCATTTTGAGCTGCAGCTTAACAATATTGTCTAATACAGTATTCCATTGCTTTGGTAGAGCTAACAGATGGATTTGTTTGGTTTACTGAGTATCACAGTAACGTCTTCTGAATGGTGCAATGCTTTTAAAGGAGATTGCCCAACACGCTGCATTATGCCTTATGTTGCTTTTAAGTTGGTCAAATTGCAATTGTTTTGGCTGGAAATTTTCCATCTTGCTATCTGCCTTCCAGTTATCTATTTATTTAGTTGGTTAAAATTTCAAGTAAAATGATTCAGACATTTTTCAAACTGAAGTTATTGAAAAATGTTATTTTCTGCAGATACATTTTTTAAGAACTGTTTTATTGAGAAGCAGCGCCACTTTTGTGCTTTGATTTTGGCACTTGCAATCAAAGGTTATACTTTTGATATCCATGGATAGATTTGATCAAATTTAGCCCAGTTAAGAGCCCTAGGAAAAATATCCATTTCTGCTGAGCAGAGATATGTTAAAGTTTGAGGTCAAATTCTCAATCTACATTGAGTATACTGAAACTTGAAGTTGGAACAAGTTGAGCATGGCTGCTGTTGCAATTGCTTCTCCCAATTGCTGAGGAGACTCTGGGACTGATTGCAGGTAATGTGACATCCCTGTACAAGGGGCAATTGTGGAGGCAGGAAAAAGGGCATAGGTAGGGGTGTGGTGTGGTAGTCCCTCTTTGATTCCTCATCATGGCATAACAGGCTGTGTAATTCACACAGTGAACTCCCTACTGTGCACCATCTCCAACCCCCCTTTCAAAATGCTAGCCCTGCTACTATTACTACTGCTACTGTTCTGTACTATTACTTTGGGATTCAGATCAATTTAATTAAGAGACAAAACTTCAGGCCATCTTTGTAAGCAGAAAACTTTAATAAAAAGGATCTGAACAAATACAACCTCAGTCATTCAAATAATTACCCATGTAAACATCTCCCTCTATGAGATGGCAGTCTTTCTTAGGTTTATTGTGGAATTTTGGGGGGTGGAGAGGTCTCTATACTGTTACAACTTGAATGGATGAATCTCAGGCTCTCAACTTGTCCCCTTTTATTTTTGCATCCAGTCTAGTGGAACTTTCCATTAACTCCAAGCATCTGAGTCCAGTAGAAATGTTCACAACATTTAACATGTAACACGTACCGACATGTAACATAAACAGTTAACCACTTAGAATAATGCTGGATAAATTGGGGTTCAGGCCTAGCTTTTTTGCTAAGGGAAGGAGGGGAAAGTATTCCAGCTTGAGAACAGAAGTGGTAAGGGATGGTAGGTGATGTGTTGAGTGAGAAGCTACTGAGACAGTCATGGGACAGAAACTAGGACAAGCAGGCAGGTGAAGAATGGTGATTTCAGGAGGTGATAGATGGCTGGCATCCCTAACAGATCCGGGGCTTCTATGACCTTGGCAGTCATCTTTCTACTTCACAATACAATCTGTATATTCATTTCCACTGTTTTTCTTTATACTTTGTTGGGGTGTGGACATTGGATGGGAGAAAAGATGGAATAGGAACTTTTTGTGTGAAAGTGTAGTTGGAGTTTTATTCCCCAGTAGCTGTACACAAAGCCATTTCTGTTTTAGGATATGAAAAGACATTACAGACAGAAGAGCACAGCTGTCTTGACAGTGAAGGTTTTATTATGTTTGTCTGATCTTGTTCACTGACTTGGTGGCCAGCCCTGTTTCTTCTTCCATCACTGGGCTTCTGTGTGGATGGTAGACTCCTATCAACCAGTGAGCTTCCATGAATTCATGTTTTCTTATATCTACCACTTAAATTAGTGTGTGTTCATCTAGTGCTTATTTGTATGCTGGGAAGTTCTACACTTGGGGCAGACCGTATGCATGGAGCAGTGCCAATTGCACTGGTGTCATCAGGCACAACTGTAGTGGTAGCTATTTTTTGACCGTTATATGAGAGGGAGAGAGAAGGGGGAAGGAGTAGGAGATAGAGGGAGATAAATCTGGTGTTGTCAAACTGTCAAGATAGGTGAATTTTTAGGAAAAAACTAACTTTGAGAGAGTCCTTTTAAAGTCGTTGTTTGGCTCCTCCTTGCATTTTTTTATTCTGATTTATTTGCAGTTTTCTCTCCTAAATAATGGTTTTCCAAAGTTGCAATATTCTTTTTTGTTGTAAAATGTTTATTTTTTTCTTACAATATTGTACTTCTTTTTCCCGCTTGTATGGATGATGATATATGATTATATCTTGGTGGTGAGTCTTGTGGCACATTTTAGGAATCTTCTGTTTAAACTAATCCTCTGACTTTCAATATTTAATGACCACAAGAGAGTCCTGCATTGCTTTCATAGTAATCTTATCTTCCATATAAGCTGCTCCTCCAGAATAAGGGTGGGGGGAATCTTATCTTCTTTGTCATTGACAGTAATAATCTATTTGTGCCAAAGGTAAATTATCTTCAGGTTTGTTGTCTTAATAGTTTCTAGAAAGTCCAGTGACTTTGTGTGTTATTATGGAATTTCCAGAATAATATTGCTCAGTTTATTCATTGTGCCTGTCTGTAGATCAGGCCTTGTAATACTGTGGGTTGTTCCTAAGGTTGAAACCATTCATGTCTCCACATTGTCAACTATACTTCTTTTAGATCGAGCTTTTAATTTTCCTTTGCATGTTCACCCAAATGATTCTGCATGGCTGCCTTCTGATGATTAAAATGTAGAAAGAAGTAATTTAATTCTATAAAATTCTTTTTCTTTATCTCCTGTAACTTTGGTAATTTGGGGGCGGGAGGTTAGTTTCATTTAAGTATATAACTGCAGGTTAGCCAGAGTTTTTTTTTTACTTTTGGTTGGCTTTAGTCTTGGAGAGGACACTTATCTAGCTTTGTTATCAGAAAGCAGCTCTTATTTTGACTTGTGCTGTGTGTTTCTGTTTTCTGGACCCGCCTGTCCCTGCATGCCCCTTGCAGTCTCATGTAGAAGGACATGTCTACACATTGCCGTATGGCAACATTGCTGTGACACTGTGCTTTAGTACTTTCTCTTGGAAGTATTAAAGCATGGCAGAGTGTGGGCGGTTACTGCTCCATGTGTGTGTCGCATGGGTAGAGTTCTCTGCTATGTCACTGTAGTGGTGCTCTATACCCAGAGAGGACACTAGGATGCAGAAAAAATGTGTCTAACTCTTACTGAAATAAATGAGTTCGCTCAGAACTGCTGGTTGTGCCTACACCTTTTGCCTAACAGCTTAATGGCAATATTATCCACCCATAAAGTAGGAAAGCTGCATTCTAGGCCCTCCTCTCCCTGAGAGGATTTAAATCCAAATCTTCCACTTCCCAGGAAAGTACTTTAGCCATGAGGCTCATAAATAAGCTAGCTGAGAGTACTTTCCATTCTTTCTGTTGACCCAGGCCACTTTGGAAGTCAAGAATTCAGTGATGCCAGAAGGAGAACAAGTGGAAGTCTGCCTATAGCCCCAGAGGTTATGGTTGAGCCCTGGGTTCCCATCTCTGCTGCTACTGATATAGTTTATACATTTCACATTTCTTATTTTTAATCAGAGACTGTAACCCAGGATTTTCCTCTCCTCCTGGTTTATACAACTCCTCTGGGATATAGGGACAGATTTATCTTGTTTGCTTCTTGTCCCGTGAATATTGAAGTCTTGTCTGCCCAGTGGATCAGCTCCAATAGAAAGGTATGAAGAATTCCTTTACCTAGACTATTCTAATAGCCTGGTAATTAGGTCACTCTCCTGGCAGGTGGGAATGTGAGTTTAGATACTCTGAGGGTGAGGAAGGTTTAGAATCTAGCCGGTATCTCTTTCTAGAAACTAAAGCAATTAGAAAACATTTAAATACAAATGAATTATGAATGGCGCTACTGGGCAAAAATACAAAACAGAATTGTAACTACCTTAGATAGGGTACTAGGCATTGTGAATCGCAGCCCAATGCCTAATGAGTAGTTGTGCTAGATATGTAAGCTTCTGAGAAGGGCAGCTTATATAAACCCTTCTGCTTTGGCTTTTCCTATTGGCATTGGCTGTCTGTAAGTGCCAAAAGACTTTCTGAATTGCTGTTTTGAATCATCTAATGCTCCCCATTCCTTGTGTAGAGCACTTAAGAAAAATTCAGGTTCAGATGCCTATGCTGGTGTTTCTGAAGTTTTCTCACTGAGTGTATCTAGATCATAGGTGCTTACCTGGGTCATTTTAAATTGCCTGCCTGGGGCAGGTACTCAAACATTAGGCAAGGGAATGCCTGAGTTGAGGCATACCTGGAGACTTTCTGGCTTATGATATATGTACTTATATACAAGTTGAGAGCACTGTGCTTTCCCTACTGGATGAGGTAATCATTGTTAGCACTAGTAAGCACCCCTATTGATTTTCCAGAAAGGTTTGTCTTTCAAAGGTTGCAACACTATTTAGTTCATTTTAATTAAAGAAAACAGCATGTGATCCATAAAGGATGATGTCCACATAGGAAAAGCATCACTTATGTTGATGTATTTGCATTTTTACATTTGCTTGGGAGGCATCTTTACATTTGTCTTTCTTTTCCTTCCATCAAGATCAGTGATTTTTTTTTTTTTTAAAAAATACTTTTTAGTTACGCAGAGACAATGAAACCTTGTTTGTACATTTCTACCAGGGCTAACATGTATAAATGGCCTTGATGGTTTCTTTCTGCTAAGTCTAAGAGCATCATGAGAATAAACTTAAAGATACTGGAGGAAATGACTAAGTCATAGAGAAATAAACACATTTATTTATTTGAATCAAATCCAAATAAATAAATGAGCTTCTGTTGCCACCCTTCCCAACAGAAGCTCATGGAGGCTTACAACAGGAGAACTTATACAACAGGACAAATGCCTATAGAATAGTAGAGACAAGGCTCTTTGGGTAAATGTGATATCTTTTATTAGACCAGCTAAATAGTTGGAAAAAATTCTTCTTTGCAAGCTTTCTGACACAGACATCCTTCTTCAGGCATAGGGAGTATGCTGTTGCTTTGTGTTCTCCTGAATAGAATAGAAGCCAATAAGCAAAATGCAGGTCTGTGAAAATGCAAACATGTGGCAGTGAGGACCAGAGATTATGGGTGACAATAGGTGTGAAACAGGTAGGTGGGAGTTAGAAAAAGGGGAGGGAGGGAATGTTGACCTGGTGATAGAATGTAGCTGGTAAAATGTAACCTGAGCTTATCAGATGACAGGCAGGTTATAATATGCCATAAATCCAATGCTTATACTTAGGCCATGATTTTTTGTATCCAGTAGATTTATGAAGTGCAGTTCATAGGCTCATCTATGAAAGGTGTTTTGTAAATTATAGACCATACCAGGACAAGAAATGTAAAACCTGCCAACACTTCTCCAACATTCCCACAATAACTGCACTTCAAAACAGAACCATCACCATTCCTTGAGCTCATACCTGCACTGCCAGAAATGTTATATATCTCATCCAATGCACTAAATGCCCTGATAGAAAATACGTAGGAGAAACCAAGCAACAACTGCATACCATGAACACACACCAAAAATCCTCCAAAGACAAAAATACCCAATTACCTATGGGTGCGCAGTTCTCACAAGACAACCACTCTCTAGCTCTTCAATCTCCCAGTGCTAATCCTCAAAGGAAATTTACAAAACACCTTTCATAGATGAGTCCGTAAACTTCACTTTATAAATCTGCTGCAACATCATGGACTAAATATTAACATTGGATTTATGGCACATTATAAGCAGCCTGCCATCCAATAAACCCAGGTAACTTGTACATTTTATCAGCTACATTCAATCACCAGGTCAACATTCCCTTCTTTTTCCAACCCTCACCTATCTTTCTCACACCTATTAGTATCCATTGTCTCTGATCCTCACTGCCATGTGTTTGCATTTTCACAGACCTGCATTTTGCATATTGGTTTCCATTCCATCCAGGAGAGCACAAAATAACAGCAGACTCTCCCTATATCTGAAGAAGGATGTTTGCACCAGATAGCTTGCAAATAAGATTTTTTTCCAACTATTTAGTTGGTCTAATAAAAAATATTACATTTACCCAATGAGCCTTGTCTACCTATGTCCTTAAACCAACACGTCTACAACCAACACCCACTATAAAATAGTAGAAAACATATCAGAAACCCTCAAAACAATATGCCAGCCAAGCTTTGTTTGCTAAACGCTTGCCCAAATAGGAAGGTTTTACATTGCTTCTGAAAGATGGCTTGGTTTGGCCTCTTGGCCTGAAGAGTAAGGAAGATCCAGAGCTGAGGGGGTGAAATAATTACTGAGAATGATGTCCTGTGTATTTTGCCAAGCAGACTTGGCACATTGATAGTACTTGCAGGAGGCTTCCCTTAGCTGACATTAAGATCATTGAAGGCCATATACATTAATAGCAGTGCCTTGAATTAAGCATGGTAACTTTAAGTTCACTGAAACAAGATATCATGTTTAAGGCATGTACTCAAAACACAATATTATAGAATGTATAAACCAGCCTACAGCAGCCATTAAAGAATTCATTTTGATTTCAGTCCATCCAGATAATGGCATTACAGCATATTCTATTTTTAAATTTGCATTCCTATATTAAGTGTAAAATCTGAAATTCCCCCCCAAAATCTTTTAACAATACATGTATGTTTAGAAGGTTATTTTCTAATCATTTTAGTTTTTAAAAGGATTTTAAAAGGTCTTCTTCTAAAAAATTAAGAATAAATCAAAATATGTAGTAGGGATTAATACAAATGTGTATTAGAAGAGCAAAGAAATTAGTGAAACAAGACTAATCAACATTTAGATTATCAGTAGAAGATGATTAAAAAACAAAGGATTGTATGACAAGTTATGTTGATGCCATGTGTGTGTAGCCAAATGTTTTAGCTTTATAAATGAAAAAGCCTAAGCAGCTTACAGTGAGACAGAGTAATCATTCAAATTACAAACTTAAGAATTCCAAATTACATACTTCATCAAGTTGAGTCTATTTTAAGTTAAAATACACAATGAATGATTCAGTCTAGCTTGAAATACAGTGTCTAATAATTCTGCAAAAATGAAACTATTTAATTTTCAAAGTTACAAGATGTTTAAATACATAAAAAGGTTTTTTTTTTCCTTTGAACTGTGAATAGGCTTTGTAAAACACTGTTTGCAACCCAACCACTAGAAGAAACATTGACTCATATGTGGTTTTCTTCATAAAAAAAACAACTTGCAACCATATTTGATCCTTTTAACAGGTTGTTTTTGTTAAATAAGCACATATTTCGAATTAAAGGCCTAATCTTGCTAATATTTACCAGCAAGCATAATGCTTAATGTTTCCATTGGTATCATTAGAAACACTTTTGACTGTAGGAATTATGCTCAATAGCAAAAGGTTAGGGCCAGGCCCTGCAACAGAGAAGTTTGTTTTCTGTAAAGATGGTTGTTGCCTGGGGAGGTACATACTCCATCAACATTATAATTATGTGGCTAAAAAGCCAAGCACAGATGCTTATTCATACAGAGAAAGAGTTACCTTCACTGTATTTATGATGTGAAATTATTCTTTACAGAATAATTACTTGAAAAAAAAATCTTGTCATACAGCTTGTTTTTGAGTAGTACAGCTGAAATAGTTCACTCTTTTATTTGCCATTCTTTACTTCCGTCTGCTCTCTGCTTGCAACATGTCTTTCATTTCAACTGAATTCACAAGTTGGTTAAAATGGTTGTCTTCAGAGTAAGCATCCATTCTTCTTTGGGATATTAGCAAAACCTCCCAGTGTTTCATGACTGTAATTCACCTTTCCAAGGACAGCAGTATATATAATAGGGCCAGAGACCTACGCGTCTGCAATCTCTTTTTTATTTGCTTTGTCCAGCAGTTAAAACAAACTTGCATCTCCCACCTCTCCACTCTACATGTATAACTTGATATTTGGGAGTGTCACCCTGACTATATTAACTGTTGTTGTTTGCAATGTACTTCAACAGTTTCAGTCTTTTTTTATAGACTCTGTCTTTGGCATGTAGGATATATCTGCTGAGCAAGAATGGTTTGAGACAACTGAGATATGTTGAGATCATAACCCAAGGACAAAGTGCACACAATTTTTTAAGCTAAGCATATTCATCTACTGCCTTTATAGAGTCCTGGTCCTACAAATGATATGTTTTCTAAGGGATGTTCAATTGCAAGCTTCAGAGTTATTCTTTGGAGGTTTAGTGAGCGCAATTATATTGGCTTTTGGGCTTAATATACTCTGCTAAAAAAGCCAAGATCTTTTAGTCTTCTTAAATTTTATTTTGATGAACCTAATTAGCAGATTAACCTTTTCTTCTACTCATTCTACCTTAAATTGAATGTTCTTGACCATTGGTTAAGCTATACAGTATTATACCTGAGGTCTCACTAGTGCCTTGTAAAATGGCAGTTAGGTAGATTGGCAGAGTTCCTCCTAAGTTGGGTAGGAAGTGGGCAAGAATACAAAAGATACAGAAGAAAGAAAGGTGCATGGAAGAAAGTGAAGCAAAGGGCATGGGAGAAGGCAAAGACGGAACATCTAAGAGGAAAATATACAGGTCCTTCTTTACCCTTTGTTCAGTGCAACTGCCAAACTTTCCAAGGATCACTTTGTGAGTGAAAATAAATCTACATTGGTTAAGACCTCATGCTCAGCCCCTGGGAGGGCCACACACACTTTTCACTTTCACCTTTTGTTTTGAATATTTTTATAATAAAGGTCAAGAAGTCTCTCATTTGGTCCCAGATTTCTAACCTAATGACTGATTTAATCCAGTGAATTATTGTGCTTAGAAATGCACAAATATGGACCTTGCTCAAAGGAGTTCCACTCTAAATCAAAGACATTACAATTCAACACAGTATGATATGATTGCTTTTGCATGATCAAGTTTTCTTTCATTATTTCTTCCTCCTCCAGAAAATGCAAAAAATACTACTGTTTCCTAGTATTTGTTCCATATCTTCTTTTCTGAGTGCTGATATGAAGATTTGTTTAAACTGATAGCAGTAACTACCTCTTCTCTGAATAAATTACACTTCCCATTTCTTAGAGGTCCTACTCCTTTCCTCCTTGCTGACCCCTTCTTCTCCATGTACTTGAAAAAAAATTCTGATTTATCTCAAACCCTTGTGCAATCTGCTTTTCATTTCCTACCTTTAATTTTCTTATCATTTTTTTTGCACACTCTAAACTTCCTTCTGTAATCTTCTCAGTACTGCTGTGTAGCTGATGTTTTATGCCTTGCATTTCTTTCTTTTTTACTTTTGATTATATTTTGGACTTTTCTGCTTATCCTCATTGACTTTTTACTCCTTATATATTTATTTCTACATTGCACATATAACCTATGGGTATACATTAATTTACCTTTTCACATTTTACTTTTTCTCATTTCTCAGTTTTTCCCTTTACTTTTTCCATCACATTAATTTTTAGCTGTCACATACTACATGCCAACAAAATGTTTTGTATGAAAACTTTTAAACTTACTTAATTGGCACCAGTTTGGCTTCTCTGTATCAGAAGGCAAAAATATATCATTTTCACAGATTTCACAGACATTTGGGCTGGAAGGGACCTCAGAAGATCATATAGTCCAGCCCCCTGCTCTGGGGCAGGAGGTTAGCTGGGGTCACAGGATCCCAGAAAGATAAACATCCAATTTTTTTCTTGAAGGCATTAAGAGTAGGTGCTTGAACCACCTCCAATGGCAGGCTATTCCAGACCTGGGGGCTTGGACAGTAAAGAAATTCTTCCTTATGTCCAGGCTTCAATGATCTTGCAGGAGTTTATAACCATTTGACCTTGTCATCACTTTGGGGAGCTCTGGTGAACAATCATTCCCCCAGATCCTGCTGAATACCCCTGATAAACTTATAGATGAACACTCCTGATAAACGTATTTTAAATTCTTGTTTTGAGAGTTCCTTCCATCAACAATTACCCTTCCAATGTCATTAGTTCGTTAAGATTTGTTTTAAAAAGTTACTTGGTTTCTTGTTTAGTTTTGTATTTTATGGAAGGATTGGAAGCTGTTTTTGGGGAGAAAACATCTTCATTTTATGTAGCAAGAAGCATACTGCCAGATAGTTCTTTAAAGTGATAAGGCAGCAGGTAAGCTGGTTCCATGTAAAGCAGATTCTCTTACATAAAAAGATTTGAGATACCTTGTTATGGTTACCTCTGTGATCCCTTGGGGCCAGATTCTATTCCACCTATTATGCCCATGAGTGAATTTAGGTATCTAAGTGTAATTCTATTCCACCCTGCTTGAGTTTCTGAGAAACTGTCAATACACAAGGTAGATGGGTCCTCTTTGCTGCTTTTTTGTGACTAAGTCTTAGGGGTAAGATGATACTGCCTTACAAAAGCAAATGCATTTAATGAATTTTCATGACAGAAGTGAGGTGGAATTGAATCAAACTTAGATGCCTAAATCCACTCTAGGTGCCTAATAGACAGAGTGAAATCTAGCCCTCGAGGTGCCTATACATGAGCACGGAGGCTATAATTGCAGCATGTTGGACTAGATGTGATTAATAGAGTCTGCAGGGGTAGTTGAACTAAAGCTTGTCAAATGAGCTGTAGTTTAAGCACCCCTGCTGCCATATCTAAGCATGGAGATGCTGATACATGAGACATTGCAGTGCTTTAATTAGAGTGGCTCTCTGAGCTGTTCTAATTAAAGTGCCACTCCTCCAACCCCCGGAGCACATGTAAAAGTGCCCTTTGTGTCTGCCATTCTAATGGATAGACTTTGTACCCTATAGGTAGGCTGTCAATTGACTGATGACTGAATGAGTTCAGTGGATGTGAGGGAAAAGAAGACATGGGTACTGGAAGAGATAATCCTGAGTTAGGGTATATTGAGTGGAATCTATAGCAAGAGTGATCCAGGGGCAGGAAGCAAATGCATAGGTATTATGCACAGGGACGAAGTGTAGGAGGTGCACATGGGTGCACGTGCACCTCATGAGCACGGCAGTGCACCGCTTACAAAAAGGCACTGCCAACAGTGTCTGCAGTGCCTGCGGTCATTCTCCACTCACCACTCCACCACTGACCTCCTGCCTCTGCCACCACTCTCACGCTGCCGCTGTGCCCCCCCACCCCCCAGCTGCCAGGGGCATGCGCCGTTCATGTACACAGGGTAAGAGACACACCCCCAAAGTACCCATTGCATCTTTGGGACAGGATTTTTGGGATGTGTGATCCTGAGGAGATATTCTTTTGGGTCAGAGGTGAAACATGGCTTTATTTGTGAGCTTTTATAGTTGAATGCAATGGAAAACCATTTGGTAGACAGGTAATAAGTTTAATCTGTTTGAATTCATGAATGTGATTTAAACAGGTTTAAAAAGAAGTTGTGGCCAAAGGCCTTTGG
This sequence comes from Caiman crocodilus, assembly GCA_030014935.1. Lineage (NCBI taxonomy): Eukaryota > Metazoa > Chordata > Crocodylia > Alligatoridae > Caiman > Caiman crocodilus. Next base: position 52,099,899 of record JAGPOW010000261.1, on the reverse strand, counting down.
CATTTACTATATATCAATGTCAGCATGTTTATTTAAAAAAAGGAGGGCAGGTGTCAGTTAGTAGATACTATCCACACTGATTGCAGAAGTATATAGTTGAGTCCAGTGTTTCTTGTACAGCATTGTGTCAGATGGAAGACAATCCAAAATCACCCTTTTGTGCGAGATGCATGCTCTGATTTTAGCATTAAGTATTTATCAGATTTTCAGCAAATTGATTTGAGTGCTTTTGACCTGTACAAAAAATGAGGCTTAAGAGTTTTGGATTAAATTTGTACTTATACTGCAGCTTCAAATGGCTTCAGTGTACAAAATTATAATTTTACAGGTGGTTAATCTATAACATGAACTAAGATTTTATTGCATGAAAATTAAAACCAAGGGACATAAAATAGTGAAACAGATGTCATGTATGAATTATAACTTGTTTTAAAAAAAAAAAAGATTAAATTCTGATCTGATCTGTTTCTGATTTAACATAATTTAGGACTTCTATATTTTATTGCATTTTACCAAAAAAGAAAAAAGTTATATAAAATCAACAGTATGACTTCCCACTGAAAAGAAATACTGAACTGGCAATGATAAAGCATTAGCTTTTCATGAGTAGATAAACCTTAACTAAGGCTCTGGCAAGAAAACTTCCTGAAACGGTACTCAAAAGAGAAGAGAAAGATAGAAAAATAAAAGAAAATGAGAAAAAGAACAAATGGACCTCTTACTGCCAAGCAGCACAAATTGGAGAGTTAGGATGAATAAGAAGAAACCAAAAGCTATTAATCGAAGCTCAACACCTCTGGGGACAAATGTTTCTTATGCCTGAAATAGATTTAACTCTCCCCAAACAGTAATCTCATTCCTACACAGGAAATGAAAATAAAAGCAAGATACCTACCAGGCAGGAACTGTCTTCACCTTCTAAATACTGCAGTCACTCAAGAGCAGCTAACTTTGTGTGTCTAGGATCCATGCAACTAGAAAAACATCTGAATGTAAATTCATGCATAATAATCTGTCAATCTATGGAGATTCTAAAAGGTGCTCTTTCTTAACTCTCCTTTTTCTTGTATTTTTCTCAGAATAATGTAATGTAAATTACCACTTACATGTTGAATAGTTTTGTGCACTGGATTATGCTTAATATATATTTTAACATAGACTTGTTATAGCATAAAACTCAGCCATTCTTAAAAAAAAATTGAGAATTTGTTTCAGTTTTGAAGTAGTGGTCTAAACCACTCTAAAAAAAAAGAAGAATTTTTAAAAAAATATTTTTCAAAATGAGATTATATAAATCTAAATAAAATTGTTTTCCACTAGTGTAGTTACTTCAAGAATGAGACCAATAACAAAGAAAGGGCTAAGTAGGCATGTTCCCCCTTTTTTACCTATATGAAGTATCTATAGGATATGTCATTTATTTCAGACTCAGTTTAGTAGAATGTATCTATCTGATAATTTTCGTTATTCATGTGTAGGGCTCTGTTGTATTGGGATTTGCATAAAATTTAAATATATATTCCCAATATGTAATCACTGGTTTGGGAGTTTTGCGATGTTAGCAGCATTGGTATAATTCTGCTTCTCTTGAAGTCCACTGGAACCATTTTCATCAACTTCAGTGGTAGCTGAGGCAACTGCATGTTAAGGAAAGTCATACTTTGAATCACTACTCTTTCTTCAGCCCTCAGACAGGGTTTCTCTTGACATTTATGTCCTGCTCCAGAGTTGACTTCTGCTGGTTCTTATCAACGGCCTTTTATCAGACATCTTGCTGGGAAGATTCATTTTGCACTTTAATTCTCACCTACCCAGATTGAATAGGTATACCATTTAATGAAAAGAGACAAATTCTCTTGTTTTGAATATCTTAGAACTTTGGGTGTCCACTTTGAACTTTGGGAGAACATTTGCTGCAATGAAACCAAAAAAAACCTTTTCTGAAAGAAAATTCTCCAGTGACTGGTGAACAACGGGAAGTTTCCTACATGTTGAAGACCTTCATTGCAACCTGTTTCTTTCCTACAACTTAAAAAGTTCTAGATTGGCAGAGTGCTTTGAAAATACCCTTCAGAATAGACATGAAGTTTGTTGTTATCGTCTCTTGTCTCTTCAAGAATGCTGCCTGTACACTCCTATCTTCCTCTTTTTGGCTCTTTCTTGGAAGTCTGTTTATGGAGGGAAAGCTAAACATTATGTGGAGGCTGTATCTCTTTTTTCCCCCTAGAGAAGTAGAACTATTATGAGAACTTCATTGTCTATGCTAGGATGGCAAGAGACTTTAAACAGAATATTGATGAACAGAATTCCCATTTTACTTACAAATAAATATGACTGACTCAGCTATAATCAGCTACAACAATTTAAAAACACCTGGTACAAGCCAGCTTCAGTATTTACTTTAGCTTATTTGTTGGTAATACTCAGATTCTCAGTGGAATAAGATTTATTGGTCCCTTCTTTATTTTCTCTTAATTAAGGTATGTTTGTACACAGATACATTTTATGACCATGTTCTGAAATCTTCAGGAAAGAACATTTGCTATTAATGTGTTAATTTGCACTGATTTTCCAAGGTCTTCCAGTATGTTATGCACTAAGTTCAGCTTTTATGAGTATGGTGCTCAAAAGAGGTGCCTGTGGCATTTTCCCACAAGTCATATCATCATATCTTTTATCAAGGCGTACTATTGCTACTGTTGCACTGTTTTAACAAGATAATTAGCCCTGACCTAGCAAATTCACACACACTCAACTTTGTTTCTTTGAGGGTTGGACTAAATGAACTATGGAGGTCCCTTCCAGCCCTACTTCTCTAAATCACCTTAATGCACATTAGGTAAAAGTGCATTAAGTTCAGGTGCATGTAAAAGCATGTGTAGATATACCCTATGATTTTATGAAGAGCCCTTTATGTTCCAATAGGGGTATTAATGAATAGCAAAAAGAGGGGAAGGGCCAAAAGAGAGGAAGACTAGAAGGAGGAGGCATACTATAAGTAAGCAAAAGAAAACTTAGAATGCTTTGGATTAGTTAACATGAGATAAAAAATATAAAAAACCTCTCCAGGTCAACTCAAGAACATCTAATCTACCACATAAGTGTTCTTGAACAGAGTATCCAACACTCAGATACTACACTTGGTCTGAGCCTTCAAAAGGCCGCAGCTATCTGTAAAGCACTAATACTACAGATTGGAAGACCTATCTATTTTAATACTTCTGAAAGTATTAAAACTTTAAGACGTTGCAATCATCTGTCTTCAGATGAGAAATTTCATACTTCTGTTTGTAATAAGTGAGCATCACTTCTACGATATAATATATAAATGTTGAATAATAGTATTTGTTCAGCAGCATGATATCCTTTTAAGTGAAGCTTAGTGCAATCTTTTTCATCTTGTATAGTTTGAAAGTATGTAAAGGATAGAGTCACAAATCTTAAGTAAATCTTGACAGCACATTTCAGGTAAATTAAAATCCACATTTTATTTAATTGAAGTGTAATATTTAAAAAACACTGGATTACAGTGGGTAGTTTAAAGGTTCAGAAAAAGTAATGTAAATCTATATAAAACATATTGGTTCTTACTTCAAGCTTTGATATGAGTGTGTGCAGAGATCTTCCTCTTTTAATTTGATGTTCATGTTGAATAAAACTGCAAATACATGTGAATTTTAATTTAAACATAAATTAAACCATTTGCATGACACTAACAGCAAAGACAGAAAATGAAACAGCAAAGGTTGTTTGAGAAGGTGCAGTTAACTCTTCAAGTTTGCATTACAAGATAGGAATTTTCCTGGACAGTCAGTTATATACAGTAGTGTGCTTACAATAATTAGTATCCTGAACAACTGAGAGATGATTGCAGACACAGCTGTTGTTGTTTAAGGTAGCAGACACATCAATGGCAAGGCAGTAGGTATTGATTTGTGCAGTGACATCCTTCTAGCTATGTCATCTGAGTAGAAGAAGCCCCCAAATTAACCAATAATAAAGTGTTAGAAGTTGTAGTAGCTGCCTCCTGGGACTTGTTCCAGTTGAGGATGGATACCCCTCCCCTTCCCACAGCCATCAATCCTACTTGAAGGCCTGAGTGCGCCTCTAAATTGGCCAAAAACACGATGTCAAGTCTGAAAGGACAAAGTAGCACACTCTTGAATTTTCCTTCAGTGTTCAGAATCAAAAGCTGGCTACATATAAGTCCATATGTTAAAAAAAATCCTAATCATTGAAATAAATTACCCTTATTGGCTTCAGAACTCACAATTTTTAAGAGTGTAGTCACATCTCCATCAAAATCAGATGTCAGAAACTGCTATTTATATCAACCTGATTTTTCTTACTGTTCTAGTTATACAGTCCATTTTCGACATGAGGCACTACCTACATAGTGCATCAGAGGACTGTATGTAATAAAGGGTAATGGGCCTGTACATTGTTGGTGTTAGAATACTAAAAACCAGTGACCATAAATACCTAATCCACAGTGAACATCAGTGAGAATATCTACATTTATTTTAAGTAATAATCATATATAAAATCTTAATAAAAATGTTAAGCTCCAATCTAAGCTGAAAACCTCTCCTACTCTGACAGAATGTTTTGTTTATTTAGCACTATAAAATCTTCTTGTAACCAAAACTTTATAATTCTTGAATTATCTTTTTTTAAGCTGGCTATAGATTTTACAGAACATAACATTACCAAATTTGATCTCTTTCTGCTTTCAAGCAAATGATCTGAAAAAAATGTTATTTATGCGTAAACTAAATTTTACATAAGTAATCAGTTGAATTAAATTTGAAAAGATGGATTTATACTGCCAGAATAACAAAAATGTGCATATCATTGCAAAATATACTCTAATTAAAAATCTAGGATTTTTTAAATTAATTCACTGCAGACTTTTTTTTGCCAATAACCAAATATGTTTATGTTTAATGTTTCCAAAAATATATGACTTCACAATTATAGTTCCTATAAAACAAGTGTCAGGCAAATATCAGATTATAGTCAAGAAGGCAGATGAGTTAATAATGGTTTGCATTTTTTCTCTTACCTTTCCTGCCAATTAACCCTACAAAAGAAATAAGAACTGTTTAATTTTCTCCACTAATATTTTAAAAGCATGAACATAATGCATAATCTTTTATTATCTATAATATTCAGTTAATATTTTCCTTTTTGCTTGTAGTTTGTGGAGTTACATACTTTTAGATCTACATGAAGTAAAAAAATCTGAACATGTGTGAAAGAATTGGAGCCTACAGAAAATGTATATTTTACTTCCTAATTGCTTACAAAATTCCTTGCATTTTAGCAGACATTTCTGCAATCATGTGACAATCTGGGACTCAAGGAAAGGAGCTTTTGCCAACTATATTGTCACTGTTCTTTGAGGGGATGAAAGAGCAAACGTCTTCTCCTAATACAAATTTATTGTTTGTGGCTTCTTCTTGAACTAAGGAAAGATTCAGAGGGTATGTCTACACGAGACAGTGTTGCCATAGTGATGAGTTATGGTGATGTAGCATCAGTGGGTGCAAACTGTGATGCTGCCACGACTGTGCAGTAGGAACGAGGTAAAGCACAGTAATTTGTTGGTACTGCACAGCAGGGTCAGAAATGACTGCTGAGGTGCCAGGACTGTGCAGTACTGGTGGTTACTGTGCAGTCCTTTAGTACTAAATGACTGCGCAGTAGCAACTTTGCAGTCAGGTACACGTGTAGATGAGCCCAGAATGTCCAAATCAGGGAGAAAAAACAATCTTGATGCTTTGGTAGGGTTCAGTAAACTTTGCATATTTAAGCCTAAACACAGTCTGCAGTCTTGGGATCTTTCCTGAGACTTCTGCAATCAAGATCTCTTTAAATAAACAAACATTTTCATTCTCAGAGATCTTATTAGATACATCTGGTCCCTATTAACATGATAAAAAAGCTTCAAGCAAAGTACACAGGCCAACCCATTTTCTCTTGATACAGTATTCATTTCCAGACTTACTGGAGAGTTCTTGTCTCATTTTGCAAGGAAATCTCCTTTGTAAACACTTTCAAGTCTTAAGAATTTCTATATAAAACTGCTTAGAAATCATGAAAAGATTTAGGGATTTCAGATTTAACACCCTGGTGGCAAACCCCAGTGGGTTTGGAGACTGAATTTGAAGCTTGTTTATTCCTGTTGAATGTTTCCATTCTTTACTACTCCTAATGCTCAGGACTACTGTTTTTTTTCCACATCTCCTCTTTTAGAGCAAGGGCTCCTTATATTACTGATGAGAGGTAGAACCCCTTGGATTGGATGTGAACTGAAACATGTTTTTAGCCCCTCTGATGCCCATTTGAGAAAAAGATAGCTGGGATTTTAGCCTCTCCAGCAGCTGAATCATTTAGGAAAACTGTTACAGAATGTCAGCAATGATTTTGACTTTAGATGGTCCTGTAGTATTTCATAGAGTTATAGTTCTGTTGTACAATTCTACTGGATGATTTAAAAGAAAAAAAAACCCTACAAAATTGTAAATTCTATAGATTTAAAGAACCCTGTTAAGTTTGTTTAAAACCTGTCAATCCCCATAAAATGATGTAGAACCTTCCAGGAGGGCTGGAGAAACAATAGCTATTTTCCTGTTTCTATGGGCTAGTTTGGCAGTAGCAGGTGCAGTCTCACTGATAGTGAATACGGAAAGCCTGCCTTGAAAAGGCTTAGAAAGCCTGCCTTGAAGACTTAGAAAGCTTAAATCTATTAGTGTACAAGTCAGTAAGCAAAAATGTGCTTGCTTCTGCTAGGGCTAGTGGTGGCATGATTGTGAGTGGCATGTTTAGAATGAGCTGTTTGCTGCTTCTAACTGGTTGACTTTCAGGAAAAAACAAAGCAAACAAAAACCTAATCATTTTTTTAAAGATATCACATCTCTTCTCTACTTTTCCATTCTTAGTGTAGCTTTTCTGCAGCAGGTCAGAATTCAGTGAATTTGAGATTTGCCAATTATTTGGGTAAGGATTTATCAAGTCTTAAGTAGTTAACAACCTTGGTCAGCAGTGGGACCTGAGATGATCCAAAAGCACGATTTCTTTTCTGATGAATGACATTTATGAATGTTGTCATTTGCAGTCCTTCAATACAGGGATGACAGTCATCCAGTAAATTGGGATGTCATTGATAAGTCCATAAATTACTGAGCAGGCTGATTTGAGATCTGCATGTTCAACTGTAGACCTGGCAAAGAGTTCTGGGAGGAAGGAGTAGATCCTGGTAATGTTGAGCTGCAGCTCTTTCCCTATGTCTCTCTTGTATATCCACCTCAATAGTGAGGTGAGTTTACTTGAAAGGAATAGTGGGAACATCACAGTACTGGTGGGGACAACTCAGTGCTTGAGTCTCCCAGGTATACCTGTTAATTTCACATTTCTTCAGATTGGTCTTCAAGGTGTTCTTGAATCTCTTCTTTTGCCCAGCTCTACAGTGGTGGCCATCAGTCCATCAGTGGATTGGAAGTATAGGCCCTGCTTTGGGGAGCCAGTTGTCAGGCATCCTTATGACATATCCTGTTCAACAGAGATTACTTTAATCATAGAATCATAGGGCTGGAAGCGACCCTGAAGGATCATCGGGTCCAACTCCCTACATGAGCAGGAAAGACATCTGTTGTCAGATGACTCCAGCCAGGTGACCATTCAGTCTTCTCTTGAAGACCTCTAGGGTAGATGATTGCACCACCTCTGAGGGGAGCTTGTTCCATAGTCTGGACAACCTAGTTGTAAAGATGTTTTTCCTAATGTTCAGCCTAAAACTATCTTCCAGGAGTTTGTGACTGTTGTTTCAAGTTTTCCCCCAGGGTGCCCTGGTGAACAATTGTTCACTGAACCCCTGATGTACACCTCTGATATAGTGGTGAGCCGCAATCAGGTCCCCTCTCAGCCTTCTTTCCTTTAGGCTGAAGAGTCTGAGATCCCTCAGCCTCTCCTCGTATGGCTTGCCAAGCAAGTTCCTGATCATATGGGTGCCCCTTCTCTGGACCCTCTCAAGCTTTAGCACGTTGTTGTTGAAGTGCAGTGCCCAGAACTGGACATAATACTTTAGCTGTGGCCACACCAATGTTGAGTAAAGTGGGAGAATCACTTCTTTGGATTTACTGAAGATGCATTGATTGAAGCATGCCAGAGTTTTATTGGCCCTAGAAGCTGCTGCTTTGCACTGCTGGCTCATAGTCACGCTGGGGTCTATTGTGACCACAAGGTCCCTTTCATTTGTAGTGCTGGTCAGGTTAGCAATGCCCAGCCTGTAGGTGTGCTGGGGGTTCTTCTTTCCCAGATGCTGCACTTTGCATTTCTTTACATTGAACCTCATCTGGATCCGTTCTGCTCAACATGCCAGCCTGTCAAGGTCTGCTTGTATCTACAACCTATCTGCGGATGTGTCCATACCACCCCACATCTTGGTGTTGTCTGGCAATGATCATGGTGTGCATTTGTTTGAGCTAATACATTGGTGTTTGTTCTTCTGGACTTCCAATTGATATGGAAGATTTTCTGAAGACTGCACTGATGGCAATATTCCACAGTTTTCAAGTGGTTCCAATGTCATCCAAGTTTCACATTCATATAACAGGGTAGGGATGACAACATGTTATTTACTGAAAAATGGCATTTATGAACATTTGGCAATAAATGATATTTCTTCTCTGAGTTCAGTTAAAAGTGTGTCCCATTTACTCATTTTCTGGTCTAGATTCCTAGATTCCAAGATAGTTCTAAGCTATCCAGAATTCTAAGAAAGGACCCCACTGTCTTTCATTTTGACTGTATCTTATGCAGTATTGCTCTCCTTGTTTGAAATTTATTTTAAACTAAAATAATTTTCCTAAGCATTCAGAAAAGGGAGGGAATTCTATAATAAGGAAGGCCAGAAAAGGGAGAACATGCTCTTTGAGTTGCTAGGCTTTAAAAGGAGATAGAATTGCTGTTAAGGCAGCATGCTAATGTGGGCAACTGATTCCTCCTGTTGCCTCTCCTGCCATAGTATTGAAGTAGGAAGTAATGCAAATAAAGTTGGGAAATTGTGAGTATTTTCACTGCACAGTAATGCTCTATATAATACAGCCAAAGAAAATGGGCAGGGCTATTGGGCACTCCCAATACGTAGCACTTCTTTGGGGATGAGGGGGGGGCCAACGGATCTTTAAGACTTCATTGGAGAACCTGTAAAAATTTGTAAATCAAAGCATAATCCCTATAACAGAGTTAAGGAATCTGAATATTTACATAAAATCAGTTGATGCTTCAAAGGACAGTACCAACACCAGCTATTCTTTTGCTTAATCCTATAGTAAACTAATTATTTTTATAATTGGAATACCTGATAATATAATCCTTAGTGCCAAGTTAATTATCTCATTGTGTAAACTGTGCATGTCAGAAACAAAGTGATAAAACTACATTCAGACCACTAAAATAATAGGGTATGTAAGGTACTTGGGAGCAGGGGGTGCGGATATCACATTGCTATATGGCCTAAGTCATATCCAGTGCTTTTATGAATTTTTACTAAGCTAAATGTTTTATGGCAATGAGGTGAGCCTATTTGATTTTTATGCTGCATAAAAAAAAAAATCCTGTTACCTATTTCAAATTTGTTGTTCTCTGGTTTCAGTGTATGCCCTGTTACATGCTGAAAGTGAAATCCACATGCCTACAGTGGTTAGAGCTAATATTGGCTGTATCTTTCACTGCTGGCTGCTACAAAAATCAATACAAAAAACTTATGAGCATTCTCAGTACCTAATTCAATAGAAAATATGTTCCATTTCTACAGCTCTGCAACAGTATTTGAGCTTCCAGGGCATGGAGGTCTGGACATACTTTTTATTGAATCAGGACCTCAGTAATGTCTTCATATATTTTTAAGGAAAAGGCTGAAGTTGTACATTGAGATAAACAGTGAGAACTGCACCAAGTCAATAGTTAAATCAGAAAACTCTGTGCTTCATACTGCTCCCTCTGACACACTTTCTATCATCACTTGAACAGTTCTGGACTCTTCAAGTGTTGGTAGGAATTCCCTTGTATCATCCCTGACCTAGAATGGGTATGTGTTTAGAGTTAAGGAATTCCCATTTCCTTTGCAAGAGCCCTGGTAAGAGCTGAATCTCTGGTAATGACACTACTGGAGACAGTGGTGGTGAGAAGAGCAGTTCTCCTCCTCCTTGCCACCCCCACAAGGTGGGGAAAGCTATCTTGGACAGCTCCTGCTTATCATCAGCTGCCAGTTGATTACTGGCAGGGGAGAGAACAAGCTGTCAATTATAGGGCTCCCATGGGGGTGGGTGGGACACAAGGAACTATCTCCTATTGACCTCTGGCTGGAGAGCTGTCCCTTGAGGCAACTTTGTATCTGTGTAGCCAAGGGGCTGCCATGCATGTAGGCTCCCATAGTGTTATATTTTTGTAGTGTTCCAAGGTATCCATACGTTGTAGGACTACATATGAATGCTTGTCCACCCAAAATGACAATGTTTGGACTTGGCAGCAGTTACAGTGAAGCAGAAGAGACTGTAATTTAATCTGTCTCTTACAAGCACACATCCCAACACTTAGCATCTCAAGCACTACTCAAATTTCACCATACTTGATAACTCTGGTCTTATAATTATTCAGGATTTGTGCTGGATCCCCACTTTATGGATGCAGGCTGCAAGGAACTTAAAATAACTTTTCTTGATGACCCCTGGCAAACAATCTTCAGCTTTAAAAGCTGAAGTAATTCTGTAAACATTCTGTGAAGCAGTAGATGAGAGTTACTTTATTTCCTGACATCTCAGGGCTTGATTTTAATTGTATTAACAATATTGTCAATAATAATGTATATTGAAGGGTTCTTCTTCACATTTTGTAGTAGTCTAATCGGCTACTATTGAAATTTTTCCATAGAATTAATACATTACAGACTTAAAGGATTTATTTGGTAGTGGATGCTATAATGAAATACAAAGAACTTTTACAAAAGTACTGAATACGGCATATCTTTGGGTTACAGTGTTTCAAATGAGCACAAAAGTTGGTAGTTTTCTGCTCCCTAGTCATTTCTCATTTCTGGTTGTGCTATTATTTCCTATCTTGTTGAGGTATTGAATCCTGATACAGTGAGGAAATTTTCATGCACAGGTTTATAAGAAATCAATGCAGAACACACACTCCAGTAACCTGAAAACAAACAAACAAACAAAAACAATGGTACTTGAATGTTTCCATAGTTTGGTAATTCTTTGATCTCCGTGTCCTATCCTGTTGACTCAGATAATGTTTCAAAAGTGCTATGGTTTACCTTAAGGAGGATAGGTATTGTCACTTAATTTATTTTAGATATATACCATATTTGATAATTTTTGGAAAAATAATTATTGGAAAATTATATTATTTAAACATCAGGGCTGGGGACAGACATTACACATAAGCTGGTTTAAGTGATCAGAAACTGGCTTAAACCTGTAACAAAACAGAAGTACGGTGCATATAAACCAGCTTGAAAATAGCTGACACTAGTTTAAGATAAACCTGGTTGAATGTAGTATCAGACTTAACTGATTTGGGTCAAACCAGTTTATGCAATGTCTGCCCCAGACCCGTGGCTGGTTTAAGACAAACCAGACTCCCCCAGCATGCTCTCTGGGCTGGGCGGGGCTCTCTGCTCTACAGCAAAGAGGCCCCTCTCCTCTGTTACCTTGCTGGAGCTTTGGCAGAGTCTGCAAGTATCTGTGTGATTTCTCCCTGCTAAAAAGGGATAACTCTCTCCCCCACGACTCCCCTGATTTACACAGACACCTCTCAGCATTAGCTAGCAACTACATGTTGGCTACAGTCTGTGCTGTGGGAGATGACAAAGGCAGACAGGCTTTTTGGAGCTATTTGACAGGTAGTTGGTAATGTCCTTCCTTGGAAAATCTGTTTAAGAAGAGCTTGAGCTAATAGAGAGACGCTTTGTTTTCTTAATGGTTTGATAAAATCTGAATTAGGAGTGATAAACATTTATGGCTGGGTTGCTTAGGAGGGGTGGGGAACCTCTCCCTAATCATAGCATCCTGCTGGAGTCTGGCCTTGCCCCACCTCAGCTCAGTCCTGTCCAAGGGAAGGGAAGGGATGGGAAGGCTGCTCTAACACCCCCCCCCCTCCAGCTTCTAGCCTGTGCCACGGCAGGCATATGCCTGATTTTTTTCAGTCCAGAGGGGATGCCTGTGTGGTTAAAAACTGGGTTAGCCTAGCTAGGATAGACTGACCTGCAAAGATTGAATCAATTCAGGCTCAGGTTTTTTGGTTGTCTGTCCCTAGCCAAAAAGTTAGCTTTAGAATTTATTTAGAAAAGCTGGACATGTACAAGTTCAAGGGGCCAGATGTGGTACAACTGCAATGGCAATGTGATTACAGAGCTCCTGGCCTTTGTCTTTGGAAACTCATGGTGATCAGGAGAGGTCCTGAACATGGAAAATATAGTGCCCATCTTTAAGAAGGGGAAGGCGGAGGATCCAGGGATCTACAGACTGATCAGCCTCACTTCAGTTCCTTTGAATACCATGGAGCAGGTCCTCAAGGAATCCATTTCTAAGCACTTGGAGGAGAAGAAAATGATTAAGAACATACAGCATGGTTTCACCAAGGGCAAGCCATGCCTGACCAACCTTATTGCCTTCTGTGATGAGATGACTGGCTCTTTGGATGTGGGGAAAGCAATGGACATGATATACCTTGACTTTAACAAGGCTTTTGATACTGTTTCCCACAACATTCTTGCAAGCAAGCTAAGGAAGCCTGGGTTGGATGAATAGACTGTAAGGTGGATAGAAAACTGGATGAATAGTTGGGCTCAAAGGGTAGTAACTGATGGTTTGATGTCTAGTTAGCAGCTGGTATGAAGTGGAGTGCCCCAAGGGTCAGTCTTGAGGCCAGTTTTGTTCAATATCTTCACCAATTGCCTAGAAGATGGGATGGATTGCACCCTCAGCAAGTTTGCAGATGACACCAAGCTTGGGGGACTTGTAGATATGCTTGAAGCTAGGGCTAGGATTCAGAGTGACCTAGACAAATTGGAATATTGAACAAAAAGCAAACTCATGACACTCAATAAGGACAAGTGCAAAGTCCTGCACATAAGACGGAACAATCCCATGCACTGGTATAGGCTGGGGAGAAGTTGACTAAGCATTAGCTCTCCAGAAAATTACCTGCAGGATCCCAGTGGACAATAAGGTGAACATGAACCAATAATGTGCCCTTGTTGCCCAGAAGACTAATAGTATACTGGGTTGTATTAGTAGGAACATTGCCAGCAGATCAAGGGAAATGATTCCTCCCCTCTACTCAGCACTGGTCAGGCCACATTTAAGTACTGTGTCCAGTTTTGGGCCCCACATTACAGTGAAGAGAGTACCAGCTGAGGACAACAAAAATGGTTAGAGGACTGGGGTACATGACTAATGAGGAGAGGCTGAAGGACCTGGGCTAATTTAGTGTGGAGAAGAGAAAACTCAGGGGGGATTTAATAACAGCCTTCAACTACCTGACGGGTGGTTCCAAAGAGGATGAAGCTAGACTTTTCTCAGTGGTGGCAATGACAGAACAAAGATGAATGGTCTCAAGTTGCAGCAAGGGAAGCTGAGGTTAGCTATCAGGAGAAACTTTCTCCTGATGAGGCTGGTAAAGCACTGGAGCAGGCTACCCAGAGAGACTGTGGAATCTTCATCTATAGAGGTTTTTTAAGACCTGGGTAGACAACTCCTTGGCTGGGATGATCTAGTTGGGGATGATCCTGCTTTAAGTAGGGAGTTGGACAGGATGACTTCCTGAGGTCCCTTCCAACCCTAATTTTCTATGGTTCTATAATTCTTCTGCCACCTATCTACATTTTTTCCATGTGTGTGTACACCTATCAAATAAATTATTACTTCTCTTGCACGAGGATTAGGCAAAAAGTTAGGGTCCTTCAAGGACCCTAACTTTCAACTAGTAATGATATAAAAAGATGCTTCTTTGCTACAATCTCATTTCTGTGCAGAGATTGTGCAGTTGTGTTCCTCTGAATAAAAGAGATGTCAAACAGAAAGAAATACCTTTGTTCATTGTTTCAAGACTCTTTTTCCAGTCTGCACTTAGCTCCCAAGTCCTTTCACACAGATGCAATTCTTGATGCTTGTTTTTGTATGCCTTGGTTCTTCAGTGTTAACAGTCTGGTGTTTAGTTCTGCTTCTTGAAGAAATAGACACACAGCTCCACATGTCAGTGCCATAGGCCATATTTGCTGTGTTTGTCCCATATGGCATATAGCTCCTTTTCAGTCTTGACATGTAGGACTGTGCTTTGGATTATAGTCTTTGTTAACTTGGCTGTTATGAAATATGGAACACTTAGCTTAGATGGAAAGGTAGCTGTTGCACTACTCATTTTTCATGGGTTTAATTCAACCTGTAGCCATTGTGCACATATACACAATGCAAACTATTTTGTTTTTCACAAGCAACAAGTTTAAGATGGTGAGCTATCCATTGTGAAAAGTGCATGTATGCCAAATTTAGCCTTTTCTGTCAGGGAGTGGTCTGCCAGGTTTGTTAAAAATTGTTCAAGTATATTTTTACATGAATATAGTCCAGCTGTTGCCTGGTTGGTGAACTGATTTTTGTGATTATTGCATTGAGTATAAGACATTTTTTTCATTGAATACATATATTATATGGCAAGTTTCAGTTCCAGAACTGGAGGACCAAAACTTTTAGAAGACTTTTGCTGTTCTGAATACTATTCAAAATTGCTGAGATACAGTCATTTGTGAACTACAAAAATGATGTCACCTGTTTAAAAGCCTGAATTTAGAATAAGGAGCCTAACTCTACATATTCATTTAAAAATATATCTTTGGTTTTTAAATTTAATTGAAGACTTCAGCTGAAAGCCTGTATTTGGGAAAAACATTTTTTTAATAGAAAGCTTCCATAAAATATACTTTAAAAAATTTATTTTATAAGCATACATAATTCATTTTAGGTGTTTTCAGTATTTGTTTATAAATAAATTACTCTTTCAGAAAGTTCTGTTCTGTACAGTGAATATGAGAACATATATTATGTTTCTACTGTTTTTTGCAACCTTGGCAGAGCATGCAAGGCTAAAATGTGTCTGCTTACATGGATAGATTAATCCTAAAAAGTAAATGTAAGTGCTCATAAAATAAAATCAGTTTACTAAATCAGAAAAACTATTAAGTGTTAGGGGTCAAGAAACAAATATTGCATCAACACATCTGCACAAATAATAATGTATAAGAGTAAACCTGCTACACGACACACAAATCCATTGTTGTATGTCAATAAAAGGATGTAAATGTCTGGAACATTCCAAAACAGGGAGGAAAGTAACCTGCTACATAACCATATATTTCAGAAATTATCAAACTCTCCCTATCTTCTGTGTTTTACATTCTCCTCTCTTACTAAATCAGCAGGGAACCCTTCCCATTTTTATAGCATATAGTTCTACTAATGATATTAATACTGTGATTTGGGACAGACACTTTTACTCCCACAGGCTGAGACAGTTAAGAATGTTTAGACTGGAAAAGCAGAAGTTTGGCTGGGGGAAGTTATTTTTCCCCACTCTGGGCCATGTAGGGGTAATTGTTTGAACTAAAGTAACTTTTATGAAACAGTGCTGCATTTTTAGAGTTCAAAAGGCAAGAAGCTTATTTGCATGCAAACTGTCTACCTCTTCCTAGGGAGTTAAGCAATTTGTACTTAAGGGATCATTTTGTCTGAGAGAATGTTTTTGTAACATTCCCCAGCAAGGTAATTTTTGCTAAGCCTGTTGGTCTACCACAATATTGTCATTTTTGACTTGGTAATATTTCAAGACCTGAAAAACAAAAGATGCTTATAATTTTTGCTAATATTTATATCCCAACATATTAGGTTCCTGTCATACTGATAGCTTGACCAAGAATATCATTAACTACACAAACCTCTAGCTTATTAGAAATAATTTATATCTAAAAGTAAATATATCCTTGATGTCATGTTCTGGATTTGCAACTCAAAAACACAATGCTTTTATTTGGATAAGGTGTAAGTCTGCTCATGAAGATAGTACTCTGTCGTCAAGTTACCTAATTGATTTGAAAATTTTTCATTTCAATAATGACCTTGAAGTCAGTGATGCCTGGAATGCCCCCCAGACCATGTCATGGGTTCTCTAGTAAAGATCTATCGTCAGATCAATTACTAAAAGCAATGGAACATCTGATCTTACCCTTGAAATTAACCAGGAAAAGTAGGTCAGCACACTTCAGGTGACACAATGAAGTATTATGCTCTCAATGACCCAGGAAGGAAAGCACTAATGATTGATGGGAAGAGATATTTAAATGAGAAAGTTGAAGCACACTGGAATTAAGCATGTAGGAATGATCAAGCAACCTCAGGCAGCCAAGTGACTTTAAAGAGCAGTGATTTCAACCAAAGTTTATGTGAATTTATACCGCAAAACAAGAGTCATATAATCATCAAGTGAAAAAGGGCTTGGGTTTCAGAGACCCAGTAATTCTGGCAGCCATCTCTTCCTTCATTGTTGTTCTTTATTTTTTATTAATGGAGTTTGGCTTCTGTTTGCTATTGTGGTCTAGCATTATGCAGTAGAAAGGCCCTGGGCTTCTCTCTTGAACAGTTAAAAACTATTAAAAATGGTGCGACAATGAATTCTAAAGGTCATCAATGCCACAAGGTTTAAGAAAACTGCCTATTAAGTATGCTTTTAAGGGCATTATTCTTCTTCAGAATAAAAAACAGATGGGGAAAATAAGCATAAAATATTTGTGGTAATACAGGAATATCAGAATGATATGCAAGTATTTAAAAATTGTTCCATGGTCAAAAGTACAGTGTGTGTTTAGAAACCACTTAGAACAGCTGGTTTGGGTAGAACTAGGCAGCAGAATAACAAAAAAAATTTAGAGAAATAATTACAGCAACTATGTATATATTTTTCTTTATTTCAATAAGTAGTAGATTAAAATGGACTGTACTTGTTAGAAATGGACTTCCTGGGAAGATACTACACATGTTCAAATTATTGTTTAAGGACTGTGAAAACTGCTTGTCTGTGAAGGCAGAAGGATTTCATGATCGCCTTTTAGATCAATACTGAGATAAAAGGTGTGTTTTTTCTGAAGTGTGTAATAGATTATGTAATGCCTTTCTTGAGCTTTCCAGGACAGCAACAAAATCAAAGAGAGGGTAAAAGACCTTGGCAGACTAACCATGTTGATGACAGTGCTCTGTTTGCCAAATTTGAAAATGAGATTAAATTTGCAGTTGTCTCTTCCATAACAAATGTCAAAAGTCATTCAAAGACTCAGCTGTCAAAACTCTAAGCAACACTACTTTGAATCTGAATGGCCAAGGTTTTTAAGTAGTTAATATATTTACAAATTTTGGACTTAATTGTTTTCAACTCAAGTGACCTAGATTTTGTACTCAGCAATTAAAGAGACATCTGCTATGGGACATTTATAATTTACAGCATGAAGTTTACCACATCAACTATTTTTTTGGCATACTAGAAAGCAAATTGATAAATGTACTGTTTTTCTAAATAATTCTCTACTGAAGGAAGCATTACCAAGTTCAGTGAATGTTTAAAACAGGTATATATAGGAAATATGAAACACCTGTATAAGATCACGTATACACATTTAACTCAGTGCCATGAAACTGAATACATCCTGATGCCTGAATGTGCAATTTCCTTCATAATGAATAAATATTGATGCTAGTCATCACAGACACTTGCTATGAAATTATGTGTATTCAAACTTATATTTTAACTTCTACAAAGAATAGACTTCTCAAAGTGATAGTGAGCATGATTAAATAAACTATAAGCAGGTATAGTTAGCTGTTTTCACAACTTCATTGGTCATTATTTTGGTTTGGTGTGGACCTTGAATAGGACACATTTCTATTATTCAAAGTTTTTGGAGCATCTAATTAGTTAAATCTTCTCAAATCTATAGAGATTTCGCTTCTATGCAAAGCGAAGAATATGTTGCTTTTATAGGCTGAGATCAGGCTCTGTCAGCTATACTAAGAACTCTTATAATTTTGGTTCTAGCTGCTTGGCACTCAACCCCTGATCTCTAGTCTTTATGCAATCAAAGGGTGCATCCACACATGCAAGTATGTGCTCTTGCAGCAGCTGAAATAGAAGTGGTGCAAATTTGAGCTGGGTCCTTTTGCCTCAGAACCTGTGCTCAGACATGAACTTTGTTGTGTAGCAAATTGTGATACTTGGGGCAAAATAACTCTGCCTGGCTCCTCCCAGATCTGCAGTCAGGGGGAGCTAGAGCCTGGGGCCAGCACCTGTGCTGTCCCCAGCAGTATAAAAAGCTGCCCTGCCCTAGCCCCATCAGTACAAAAAGCTGCCCTGGGCTACTAGCTCTCAGGAGCTTCTGGGGCCCAGCCAGTTAGTACCTGGGAATGCTACCCCTTGGGCCAGCTGGACTGCTGAAGCAGCCCTGAGAGTTCCCTGCACCTTTTACCCATTGCAGCAGTCTGGCAGTGGGGGCTGCTGCCTGATTGTGACCTCCTGCATACCTGCCAGACCTGGATGTGGCATCTGCCCCTCTGGGCCACCAGCCAGCATGCTGTGGTTGCAGAGTTGGCCTTTTTGCAGCACTACTGCCACGCATGCCCCCTGCTCAGCCATCAGAGTAGCTATTGCCCAGAACATGTTCCCAGTGTGGTGGCCTGCTTTGAGTCAAAGCATGTCCTTCTGTCCCCATTTGGCCAGGAGGTCAGCCATAGCCAGCTGGCTCCAAGGTGCCAGCTCTGAACAGGCAGGGTCCGGCCACTGGCCACCCTAGCAGGAATTCTTGTTTTTCCTGTTGGAAAACTGAAAAATCCCTGATAAAAAAATCCCAAAGTCACCCTGTAAAATACCCCAAAATCCATGTTCCCCCACAATTAAACCAAAAGATGACTATATATATATGGGGGGGGCTGGGCTGGGTGGGACAGGGATTGAGGGGGATGGGGAGGATGCAGGGATGGGGCAGGGCCAGCGGGGATCCCCTCATGGTCCCCCCCCCACTTCTCCAACCTCCCTCACCCCCCTACTTACCAACACTGGAGTCTGGGTCCAGCTCCCTGTGGCTGGCAAATTGCCTGCCCCACATGGGCTGGCAGTGTGCTTCAGCACCAGGGTGAGTGCCAACCAGAGAGATGCACTGGCAGCCAGAGCATCTCTGTGGAGGACACAGCCTCCATCTGTCTTGCTGCTCCACCCCACTTTTTTTCACCCCATTTTTTTGACCCCTGAGTATCCAGGGGTGTAAATTTTCCCCATGCTGCAGATTTGCAGCATGGGGAACATTTTCTTGTTCTTACACATGCCTCTTCCAGCATCTCAAAGGAGTTGAGGCCCCTCTGGGGCATCCTGGCAGAGCCCTCCCAGGCAGCACAGGGCAATGGGGGGCAGCAAGGCATGGACTGGGCTGCTGGAGCTATCAACCTTCCCCACCTTGTGCTTGCGGGGTCCCAGTGACCCAAACAGCAGCTACAACTGCTGGTAAGTGCCAGGGGGGTTGTTGTTTTTTTTTTATTGTGGGGATGCTGGGGTGGGGGGTGGGGATTTGGAGCCTCAAGGGGCTGGGGGGCTGGGGCCAGAGGGGTCTGGAGGGCAGGTGGGGAGTGGGACTGGGTTGAGGTAGGGATTGTGGGGCTGGAGGCATGGGTGAGGCCAGTGGAGGTCCCCCCCCTTAGTCCCCTCCCCCCTCCTCTATCCCTCCCAACCACTTACTTACTGGGACTGGAGTCTTGCTGCTGGCTTGCTGCCTGCCATGCATGGACAGACAGTGTGCTTCAGTACCAGGGCGAAGGGCCAACCATAGTAGTTTCATAGTAACTAGGGTCAGAAGGGGCCTAGAGCAGGCCATCTAGTCTGACCCCCCGCCAATGGCAGGAACGAGTGCTGGGGTCACAGGA
>JAGPOW010000261.1:52059529-52079778 GCA_030014935.1 Caiman crocodilus | reverse complement strand
AGCTCCCTCAGCACCCTCGGGTGTAGGTCATCCGGGCCTACCGACTTAAAGACATCCAGCCCTTCTAGAAGCCCTTCCACTAGGTCAACCCTCACCCTCGGCCCAGCAGCGATTCTCGAGTGGGAATACAGTCCTCCAACGGGAGCATAGAGATGCTCTGGTAGCCAGAGTCTCTGTGGAGGACCCAATATCTGATTGCCTCAGGACATGGTCCAGAATGGGATGGTCTAATTTTGCCTCTGTACTGCAAACTTGCCATGGGGGGAACCTTTTTCTGTTCCTTCATGTGCCTCTTGAAGCGTCTCAAAGGGGTTCGAGATGCTGCAAGAGTCATGTGCAGGCCCATCTGGACACACCTGCAGAGTCTCAGAGAAGTTGTTCATTGCAGCAATAAATATATTGAGACTCTGGACAGAGCATTTGTTTTAGGACTTGGGAGCAACTCAGAATTCTCTGATGACAAGTATTTGACACACCCTCCTCAAAGGGGCTGTCCTAGTTCATGGAGAGATGCTGGTAGGAGGGTGGTACTAGACTGTCACCCTGTTTTGACAATGTATAAGGTCCATGGAGATAGTTACTTGAGGATTCACTCAACACTGACCAGATACCACCACCATTTCCCCAATTTCTCTGGCCTGATGCCATCCTTGGGCACTTTGCACCCCATCAGTCAACAATTCTGAAAATCAGTCTGGCTTAATCACACTGCCCTGAGTATCTTTCAAGGCCATCCTCTGTTGCTGAGAAAAGCTAATCAATCCCTCCCCAAAAAGAAAAGCTGACCCCAAATACTGGAACAATGCCAATACTCACTCCCTTTTTGAGGCTCCCCCAGCCCTCCAAACTCCAAGGGTATTCCATCCCTAAGTATGCCAACCCACCAAGTGGTACAAGTCAGCCCTAGCAAGGTCTTGGTTGTCATGGTCCAGGGCATGACTACAGTCAGCTCTCCCACTGCACCAGACTGTCACAAAGACAGAGCCTGGAAATGAATTATGGGACCCTGACCTCCTCACCCTGCCATCTCCAAGACCAGCAGAACAGTGGATCATGTCTATGCACTGGGACTATAATGAGTGTTTTTGCCACAGCTGGGAGGTGTCTGCTAGCCCCAAGAGTGTTTGGGTGTCAAATGGCTGGGGTCCCCACAGAGGGACAGGGGGGATCACATTTCCTGTTCCCTGGCACCTTTGGGTTCCAGTGGAGAGTGCTACCCCATTAGCAATCCCCCAATTCCCAATCCTACCCATCCTTCCAGGTTACCTTACCCCTTTCTCCCTCCCTTCCTCCCTAACTCTTCTCACCCCACAATTGCTGGTTTTGCAAAAAAGGAAGGGAGATCAATGTTTAACATTCAATAGTTTTTATTGAAGAAAAGTATTTTTGGCAACTGGTAACACGGAAACTGAAGCACATCTTTTTCATGTGCTGTTTTTCTTCATGTCTTGGTGTTTCCCCATGCCAAAGCTTATGTCTAGCTAGCCAGGATTTTCCTTGACCCTGGCCACCTTTTGAAACCCCCAGGAAAAGAGTGACTTCATGTACCCCACAGATGGAGAAACTGAAGCAGGAACCACATGCTGGACAGGTCTCTGGCTGAGGCTCAGCTGCTCAAAGTTCCATCTCCCCACACCCCTCCAGGCCTTATTCTTAGGAGATAATCTTCCAGGGCTGTCCTGATAAGGACTGTTTGTTTGTTGGCCTCTCCTGGTTAGGCATGTTCTATCAAGAATAACCTGCAGTTTGCCCCTGAGTGCTGTGGTCCTTGGTATGCCATTCCTCTTCTGTTCAGGTTTCATGGAAGACTTTCCCCTGTTCCTCACAGATGCTGTGCATAACACAGGCAGTAGCAGGCATTCTTTGGCCTTGTCAAGGTGTCCATATTCATAGATTTCATAGATTTCATAAACATTAGGGCTGGAAGGGACCTCGGAAGATCATCGAGTCCAGCACCCTGCCCCAGGGGCAGGATGTCAGCTAGGGTCAAAGGATCCCAGCAAGAAAGGCATCCAAATGCTTCTTAAAGGAGTCCAGAATAGGTGCTTGCACCACCCCTAGAGGCAGTCTGTTCCAGGCCTTTGGGGCTCAGACAGTAAAGAAGCTTTTCCTTATGTCCAGCCTAAAACAGTATTGGAGGAGTTTGTAACCATTTGACCTTGTCATCCCTTGGGGTATTCTGGTGAACAGTCATTCCCCCAGGTCCTGATGTACAACCCTTATATACTTACAGGCAGCCACCAGGTCCCCCTTGAACCTGCACTTTTCTAGGCTGAAAAATCCCATGGCTCTCAGCTTCTCATCATAAGACCTGTTCTCCTGCCCTCTGATCGTGTGTGTAGCTCTCCTCTGGACTCTCTCAAGCTTCTCCACATTCTTTTTAAAACTACTGAAAGACCATTTCAGGCTGGACATAAAGAAGAACTGTCCAAGCCTCCAAGGTCTGGAATAGCCTGCCATTGGAAGTGGTTCAAGCACCTATATTGAACACCTTCAAGAGGAATTTGGATGCTTATCTTTCTGGGATCCTATGACCCCAGCTGACTTCCTGCCCCTTGGGCAGAGGACTGGACTGGATGATCTTCTAAGGTCCCTTCCAGCCCTAATGTCTATGAAATCTATGAAATCCATCTATTACCACTCTCTGGGTCATAAAGCTCTTCAGCATGCCTTGAAGTAGTTAAAGGCACACTCCATGTTTGTGCAGCACCTGTTGAGGCACCAGTTGAAGTATTCTTTCCTGAAATCCAGGTTTCCTATGTAGGGCTTCAGGAGCCAGGGGAGGAGCAGATAGACCAGATCCCTAGTTATGAGGGGTAAGATAGTGATGATGCTGGGAGGTTCATCCCCTCATATCCCTAAGATCCCTTCCAAACCTAGCTGTCTATGAATCATGACTCTAATGTATCCTGGATGACCCCACAGCCTGCAAAATTGGAACTCTGGCTGTGGAGCTCCTTCTTGATGTGAGGAGCCACCTGGATGACAATACCCATGAAGGCAGCCTGGCATGCAGAAGTTCTGCTGCCACTGCTCATCATCCCATGTATGAACAATGCATGCCCCCGGAGGCTGGGGGTGGGGGCACAGTGAGCTCCCAGAGGCAGGAGGCGGGATGTGGCAAGCACTAACTGGTGGTTGGTGACCACCTGCAGACACCACCGGCATCATCAGTGGTGGCCAGTGGCAATCGGGCACCTCCTGGAGGTGCTACCAGCAGTGTCAGTGGCGCTTTTTTCAGGGGGTACACTACCAAGCTCAGGGGGTGCGTGTACACCCACATGCACCCCCTACACATGGCCAATGATCCCATGTACCCAGGATGATGTAGTCTTAGGAGTCATTTTTGGTTTTGCAGAGCCCACACCACCACTCAGTAGTCTGGAGGTACTTCTATAGCATTCTAGAGTTAATAGTGTCCAGGAAGGCTTCAGCTTTATCAGCTAGGTATTAGTCAGTTGATTTTAGGGTACCTGATGGCTGTGGGGTGTATGGTAAGTGGCCTTGCATAGAAGGAAAAACTCCTGGATCTTAAGCTGGAATCATAGAATCATAGAAGAATAGGGTTAGAAGGGACCTCAGGAGATCATCTAGTTCAACCCCCTGCTTAACTCCCGGGAATAATTGCTTCTCTTGATCTGCTGCCAGTGATCCTACTAATGCACCCCAGTATGCCGTTAGCTTTCTTCACAAGGGCACAATGTTGGAAGGCACATTTCATGCAATTCTGTGTCAGGCCATCTGTAGATAGGAATATGTAAAGTCTCTCAACTTCAGCAGAGAGTCACTTAGGGCAACAAGGAAGTGCTATTGCTCCTGGGTCTCTGAGCTTGTGTGCAAGGGATAGGGATCCATAGTGGGGTGGAGGGCAGAGACACTGTGCTCCTTGGCATGCCATGCCACCTCTATCATGAAACTAACAAGAGAGGGGCAATGCTTGTGTTCTCTCCCTGGAAGCCTTGGCAACCTGTGGCAGCCGGGGGCAACCCCAGGGCACACTAAGATGTGTGCACAAGGGCACCCTCTCTGTGGGCTGTTGCCAGTTCAGATTGCCTGTATGTTGCCTCCTCTTGCATGATGCTATATTGATAGGGGTTTAGACTGCTCAGACCAAACCATTGCTACTTAGATCAGTTTATTTGAAGGCTTGTACACACCCTAAGTAATGATATTATATTTGTATAAATCAGTTTCTGCTCAGAGGTGGCATAAGATAATAGCTGAAACTCTATATGAGAGAGTAATTTAGGCAAGGTAGCATAAGCCTGACTAGTGATGTCATGCCCCTGCTTCCAATACCATTACAGTCATTCAAAAATATCTATAAGCAATTTAGGAAGTAATATTTTATATATTTTCTATTTTTAAAACATCCATACCCAAGAGGCTTTTACCATCTAACTGAAAATGTAGGCAATGAATTCTGTTAATAAATGCATGCTAGAATTGCAATTCAAATTATATATTTAGAAAACTGCAATATATAACACTATCAGCCAACAGGTACAAGAGTAGTACTTAGGACTTCGCTGAGGGGAATACCTGACTACTTTGTCTTTCAAATGCTGTTAAGAAAACAAAGTCTTAAGTCATGGCATTTTAGTTTAGAGAGGAGCCTGACTGCTGCGTATTCCTTTTAAAGAGTTTTCAAGATATTCAACTGTAATAGAATGTAGATGTTCCTTTTTTAGATTTAATACTCAACATAACGTTTTCATTAGAAAGAAAGTATGATATGATGAGAAATTATCTTTAGGTTGTAATTTTGATTATTACTAACTTTGTCATACTGGTTTCTAAGGACATAAAAGAAAAAAAAAGTTTATCAAATATTGCAAAGATCACATGGTAATTAGGAATAGGGTGTTGGAGTACTGATTATTTCAGGTAATGATTCCCCAGTACACTAGAGACATGGCGCAGTTTTAGTATAATTAGACTTTGAATGCCAAGGTCATGATCAATAAGAGTTAAAAGACTATTTGCAAAAGCAGTATTTATGGAATTTATAAACTCAGATTTTTCTTTTCCTTTAAATTTGTCAAAGTCTAGTGAATAAAAATAGCCTGTTGGGCTTTTTTCCTACTTTCACCAGAAATTGTACTTTTATTAGGTTTTATATAAGACAAGAGAGATGACTTTAATGTTCCATGTTAAAGCAAAGATTGTTTGGATTTAGTTTGGCAGGTGTCAATTTAATTAATAATCAACCAGATGACATTCTAGATTTGCTTTGGATGGCAGTTCAATGCCTTCTATTGATTTTGTATTATTGGACTAGATGTTGTCATCATTATTACTGTGTGGCATGCTTCAGGCAGGATTTGAATTACCCAGTAGCACACAGGAATAGGATTTTTTTTTCCTTTTAGTATGAAAATTGTTTTATGGTTCAACAATGAGCTAAAATATTATACATCCTTTGTAAGAAAAACCCATATGCAATGTCAAAATGTGTTCAAACTAAAATGTCTCCTAATATGTAAAGTAGTTTATGCACAAGGATTTTTCATCAAAGCCCTGCAAGTATGAGCCTCTTGGGAGTCTCATACTAATGTTGTATAAACTAGTATATTAACAGTAGTGTTGGATTAGATAGTCATTCACATTCATTGACCTTTTTTCTGTGCAGTGTCAGTGATGTTCTAATCCAGGCTACTTCTTCACTTAAAGGAAGCAAACCCTGCCCTCACAAGCTCCATGACACATTACTAGCAGGAAATTAGCCACAACATTAAGTATATAGAGAGATTGGTTGGAGGGACTGGGGTGGGGCTTTCCTTTTACAACCAAAAACAGTTCTGTAGCAATTGCATGCCAGTCTTGGCTTGTACATATACAGGATTCCCTCAATTTATGTGGGTTCTTTATATGCAAATTTGTTCTTATGTGATGAGCATATTTAAACCCATAATTCATTATATGCAAGGT
Source organism: Caiman crocodilus (assembly GCA_030014935.1). Classification (NCBI taxonomy): domain Eukaryota; kingdom Metazoa; phylum Chordata; order Crocodylia; family Alligatoridae; genus Caiman; species Caiman crocodilus. The sequence goes on along the minus strand of JAGPOW010000261.1, from coordinate 52,073,847 downwards.
AAATTTGCTCTTATGAAATCAGCATAGATGTTTCTCTCCCACCCCTCCCCCTGAACAAGTTAGCCTGTTGGGGGAGGGGAAAGGGCCATGGCATCACTTGCCCCAGCCCCAGCTGCAGTGGCTCTGAGAGTGGCTGGTGCCTGCTCCCTGCAGCTGCTGGGCTGCACTGTGTTCTGTCTGTCCCCTCCATGCTTGGGCTCACACCAGCTCCTGGGCTGTGCCATGCTGTGGTGCAGCCAGTTGATGTCAGCTGCTCCTGGGGCTGCTGCAGCATGGGCTGGAATGAGTGTGGACAAGTGAAGCCCTGGGTGGTGCAGGGTGGAGCACTTACCCCAGCCCCAGCTGCCATGAACCTGAGAGCAAATGATACCAGCTGCCTGCACCAGGGCAGGGCGCAGCCCAGGAGTAGAGGCAAGTGGGGACAGGCAGAGCATGGTGCAGCACAGCAACTGCAGGCAGCTGGCACCAGCCATGCCAGGGCCTGTTGCAGCTGGGGCTGGGGTGAAAGTGGTTCTGTTCCCTCTGGTTTGCTGCCTGTGTGGCCCTTAGAGCAGCATCCCTGCCACCCACCCCTTCCCTATCCCCAGCCTCCTTCTCTCCCTCCCTCACTGCCATGGGAGCCTATCCCTATTTGTTACATTGTAAAGTGGGTTTGCTTTATGTGAATTTGATTTATGCGCTATTCTTCAGGAACACATGTACAGCATAACAACCTGTATGTAACAGAGTACTTTTGGTGCTTGTCACTTTAAGGGCTAGGCCAGGGAGAAGGCAGGTGCATGATTAGGGCAGCCATTTAATGCCCAGCTCTCTGGGCTGAGGGGAGCAGTTTGTGACCAGCTAGCAAGGAAGAAATATTACCCTGCTGAGCTCCAGCTCCAGGAACGCCTTGGCAGTAAAGGGGAGGCTATGGGGAGGAGGAGGAGGAGGAGGAGGAGGAGGCATAGGCATTAGTGATCTTGGGTATGACCTAAAATTGCACCCTGCTGTGGAAATAATGGCCTGGTGGGACTCCTGGTGGTGCAGGAGTCCCAAGAAATGCCAGGCCAATTGCCTCCCCAGTGAAAGGCGGGGGAGGGTGCCTAAACCCTGCCCCCACCATCTGATAGGTTTTTAATTAGAACTGGTGGGCCAGGCATGTCTAGGCAGGACTGAGCCTATGGAGGTGCTGGGGATAGAGGATCCCAGACAGCCTCAGCCCTGGCAAAGGAGTGGTGTGGAGCCCCCAGGGAGAGGAAGGAATGAAGACCCCAGAGAGAGAGAGAGAGGGTGGAGAGTGAGTCCCCAGAGTAATAGAGGCAGAGAAATGGCCCAGAAATGGGCATGGGGCAAAGTCAACCTTAGTTCTGTGAATAGCCCAGCATCCATTCAGATGAAGGCATGAGAGAGGACCAAAAGGCTGTGTGCCTGCTGGCTGAGGACAGCAGGCGTTTAAGCCTCATGGCCCTGCAGGATCACTTGGGGAGTAAGGGTGGGGTTTGTGTGGCCCAAGAGGGGCAGTATGAGAAAGAGACCCTGGTAAGAGCAGGGGGAGTGAAAGAGGGCCTGATTGGGGGTGGGGAGGGGCTGTATGCATGAGGCCCGCAACTGGGTAGCATGAAACAGGCTTAACTGTGGGCAAGTTTAGTTTGGCCTTGAGCTGGAGCCATTAAGAATTTACGATGCCATCTGTGAGGCATGGACCATAGTGTAGGAGGTACAGAGCTGTGGATAGTGTCCCTTGGCATCGGGGCATGTGGAGGATAGCCTCTCACAGACTGCTGTAGGCGGGTAGGTGAGCCAACTTGTGATCTGACCTCAAGTTTACCCCGTCACAATATACTGTCTGTGCTCAGTGATTAAAAGTGCCTCAGCACCGCAGAATTCTTAGCACAATGCGAGCACTCAGTGCAAAAAAAGTCCCTCGGTTCGGCAGGAAAAACCTTGGTGCAGTGATCAATCCTCGCCAAAGTTTGCAATTGCACTGTTCAGTGTGCCACCCGGTTTTGCAACTTGTACGGAGCGTACCTACACTGCGTGCATCGACGCGAGTCCCTGTACTGCAGTTTGTAAGTAAAGTTCTTTTGAATTCAACCAACAACTTCTGTGCCTAATTGCACTCCATCAGTGCGGCCCCATCCAGCTATACTCAGCCCCCACATATACATTGGCAGAAGTTGCGTGGTTTGTTTTTTTTTTATAAGGCTTTTTAGCCTCTGCTGAGATGATACAGTTGGGGATGGTCCTGTTTTGAGCAGGGGGTTGGACTAGAAGATGACCTCCTAAGTTCCCTTCGAAACATAATTTTCTATATACTTTTTTGAGTAATCTTGACATCCCCAGAGTCTTTAACTCAAGGAATATGGACCTAATTTATTGATCCTTTTTTTGTTTGTTTGTTTGTTTTGTAGAGCCATAGAGAGACTGCAATCCCAATCACCAGGATGGTGAGACTCTTTTTATACAAGCATTAGGTGATGAGGAATTGTGTAACTTCCTCCCTCAGCTATTTCAAACACTGGGGAATGTTTGTTCCCTCAGTCATAGGCCCCGTATTAATGCTGATGTTTCTGCTGCACACTCAAAGCAGTAGTATGCCCCCAGATGAAAGGACATGGAGGGCCCTGATGTCAAAGAGGATCTGAACAAGAAGCTTCCTTGGGCCTGTTCTATATCAGCCTGACTATCAGAAGCCATCAGAAGGGCCCAAGTAAAACATGTTATTCCTATTTGCATCGAAGGTAGACATATAATCTAATATAGCTATATTTTCTGATTATAGTCAGAAAACTGAAACTCCCTAATATAACAGGGAGGTAGGCAAACAGGACAGCAGCCGGGGGGGAGGGTTGAACCCAGGGGGAATGAAGAAATAGTAACTGCTCCATGTGCTGTTCATGCATAGGGTGCTCAAATGTTTAGCTATTCCTCTGCTGAAACTGCATTTTGCTTTGAGGATTCATTAGTTCTTCACTGTCATGTTGCATGCATTTAAGAAAGTGAGATCACAGAGGAGAACACTAACATACAACTCCTGATATCTGCATGAACTGAGAAGAAAGATGCATTGGGCATTGTAGTATATGGAAGGTGAACTCTCCTTTGCCCTAAAAAGCAGCTAATCTCCATTTTAAGAAAGTGCTCCATGTATCTTGGGAAGGTCTGGCATACATGTCATCCTGGGGCCAGAAGTATGAGGCTCACTTCAGTTGCCTGTTGACCTAGGTAATCCATTCCAAATACAAGATAATTCTTTGCAGCTGTCTTTATGTAGGGAGGAGGGGAAATCAAAACATCTGTTTTAAAAAAATTAGTGGAGTAAATTTTATAATTATAGTAAAAATACAGTGTCTCTTTTAAGGACTGTCTTTATGAACTTTTCCTTTTGTATTTCCTAGATTTGACACTTCATTTTGACAGTACATCTGATTTATGTTAATATGTCACATTATGCAACATTAATGAAACATGATGTGCTGTTGTATCTGAATAAAATGAGCCATCTTAATGTCATGTCAAATCTGGTATATTCCAACTCACCAGGTTTACTTAAAGTCACTATTAAGACTTTCTTTTTAAAGGAGCTTTTTCCTGCTTGTTTGTATTTGCTGTCTCTGCATTTGCCTTTCCATTTAATAAAATTGGGTGTTTCACTACCTGCCTCTCCACTCAGTTATTTTTTTTAATTTAAAGTCAAGACAAATCAAAGATGTTCAAACCCATTGGGAAAAGATAAGAAACAAAACATTGCTGTTTCACTTGAACTTTTGCCCAATACTGAAAATGTAAATTATCTGGACATTTAAGGTATATTTTACTTCGTTTTTGTTCATTCTTATAAGAGCACTTGTATGTTGCGGAAATTACATAAGGAAGAATGTTCAAGTAAGGCATCTAATAGGCCAGATACAGATGATCAAAAAGGCCAAGATTAAATTAATTCAGTCTTTGCAGGTTATTCTAAACTGCAGAGATTAAATTGAGAAACAACTAGACACACATTCACATTTGATTCAGGAAATGCAGCCACATAGATGCAGTGGCTAAGGCCAGAAGCCTGGGAGGATGGGTGTTAGAGCATGCCTCTCTGGTGGGTAGCCAGCATGGGCTGTGTGTTTACCTCCTATTCCTTCTGCTTCTGAGGTTTCTGGGACTTGCAGTCCAGAATCACAGAAGCAGAACTCTTAAGGGTTGCTCATCACTTCCTCTTCCTGCTTCCAGGTGCCTCTGGAATCTGTAGTCCATTTCAGCAAGCAGTAACTTTCAGTAAGCTTAGCAGGGCAGGGCAGCTCTGTATTTGGGGGAAGAGGGGTTTAACTGGGGTTTGCCAGGGGGGGCTGTCCCCCCTACAACCCGTCTCTACTGGAGCAGACAGTACAGCACAGCCCAGGGCTGGAAAGCATGCTGGGATGGTGGGGGACTCTGATTTAACTTAAAACAGGAAGGGGTCTGGAACAGAAGTTTCAATAACCAGTTTGACCTAAATCAGTTTAGTCTGATACTACATTCAACCAGGTTTATCTTTAAACTAGTTCCAGCCATTTTGAAACTAGTTTATGTGCACTGAACTTCTGTTCTGTTATAGGTTTAAACCAGTTTCTGATTACTTTAACTAGTTTTATATGTATCTTCTATCCCTAGTGATAGTGTTGAGATAGGCCTGCAGATTTTTCTATCAGGGAAAGCTCTCCTGATTGTGCAGTATAAGGGTTTAGGCAGAGATTATTTCTGTAGTGCTACAAAGGTTGGATCAGATGACATTGGCAGGCCCCTGGCTGGAGTGAAACAAAGTTGCCACAAAGGCATGCTCTTCAGCAACAGTAGGAGGGCTTCTCCTTAGTTCTTCACTGAAGATTCATGGCAGATGGGCAGTATCCAGCTGATGTCCATGGGTATCAGCTAAAAGTGGCTTCAGGGCAAAGGCACCCTGTTTCTGCTCCCTGTGGATGAACAAGGGCTCTGTTTGCAGGCAGAGCTATTATCCTGGGACTGGTCCTGGGTGATGGTCTCACCACTGCTGGCAGGGAGAGGAAGCATGCTTCCTATCACTCCACCTCTGCAAGCAACTAGCTGTTCCCAAAGGGACTATGGCAATGGATAGAAATGCTCAGACAAGAAGAGTGATTTTGTCCAAGAGGCTTTAGCCATTGCTAAAATACTGGCTTCCTGTGGTGGTGGTGGGGGGAGTCAGCTCTGTTTAATGAAAGGCCAATCGGCTGATCAGAGGCCCTGTGACTGAAATAAGGCCATGAACAATCAGCTAAATGGTGGGACTGTGTGAGGTCCCAGAATAGCACAGAGCCACCAGTGATCAATGGGATCAGACAGGGGGCTGTGTCAGACTGTGACAAAGTCTACCCAGCAGTGAGCTAATCATAGAGCCAAGTGCACTATCTCCCTCTTCTCCCTTCTGGGGGGTTGGGGTGTGGAGGGAAATAAGGCACTGTGGGATATTGGTGAGGAGGAATACCTGTCCATGCATTCATTTGTTGCAGAAAAGCTTTGTGCAACAAAGCGGTTATTGTTTTAAGCAGCTACTTTGTAGTGGATCTGCTATTTGGAGACTGGATTGGCCTTTTCTGTCCCATAAAAAAAAAATCCTGAACTTGTGGTCATAAAAAAAAAATTTTTTTGCACTAATCCTGACAAAAGTAACATCTGTTTAAGTCCTAAGCGATATAGTCCTGAGTCCTGATTATACAATTTCATTTATGTCAAGAGCTTTTACTCCATAAAGTAAAAATCAAAGGATCAAATCAAGTATTCCTGCTGCACTGAAACAATTAAAAATAAATGGTGTAAGGTTACTCTTAAAAGAAAACACATTTTTCTATAATATAGAAATATATATAATATTGAATTATATGATTTTTCTTAGTTTTCCCATTTTGGTATTCTTTGAAGTTCTGATCAATGTATTTTATGTCTAACTAGATACAGTGGGGACCAACCTTTCTAGCAGGCATGACATAAAATAGTTTGGCAGTCTCTCTGAGTGCTACTCCAATCCCCTTTCTCTGCACCATCTGCTCCTCTGCTTTCTGACCTGTGATTCCCTGCCCAATCTGATGCTCTACTTTCTGCTACCTGCTGTATTTGCCACTGTGCAGCAGCCTGTCCCTTTCCTGATCTGCTACATGCTGAGGTTTCCCAGGCCACTTGTAGTGCACATGCTGCAGGTTGGCCACCCCTGAACTAAAAATACTTAAAGCAACCTATTTAATGCATCAAATACAAAAACCTATTTACTGAGTAGTGTTTATATAAGATAGAAACCATGTTTATAGATGTTTTTTCTTCTTCATAACTCTGTTATTATGAAATAATAATCAGGATATAAGTACTGTTAATGATATGGCCCATTTCCTCACCACACTGTAGTCCAGCTGATGACCAGTTTTCACCATAGTAAACATAAAGTTGCATCAATGGTTGCATCTACACATGTGCTTTACTGAGGAGTGACTAATTTGCTTCATCGTAAATCATCATCATCTACATGCATGTCCATTTAGGGTTGTGAGAAACAGCACCATTCCATTTTCCATTTTAACTTCCATTTCAGTGTTTCACTTCAAATTTCATTTTGTTTCAAAACCGCTGTTCCATTTTCCTTTGTTGAAACTGTTTTGCTGTTTCAAGACTGTTTTGCTGTTTCACCTGCAGGCTATAATAGGGAAGCATGAAACTGCCTATAACTTTGTCATTTCTTGCCTGATTCAGATGAAACTTGCAAGGATGATAGTCCCTTCTGAGGCCATGAAGTCTACCATGTGTCAAGGAGATAGGTGCAGGGGTTTCTGGGAAAGTGCACCTCAAACTGTTCATAAGCAAAACTCACGTCACATGTGTTAAGGCACTGCAGGCATGGTAGACTGCTGAGGCCATGAAGCCTGCCAAATTTCAAGGAGTTGGAGCATGGGATTCTGGGAAACTGCACCTCAAGCTGCTGCTGAGCAAAACTTGTGACACGTGTGACACTGTGTGTGTGTTAAGGTATGCCCTCACTGGCACTGGGGCCTCTACATGACACAGTAGTGTGCCCCAATGAGGCCTTCTCCTCTTCTACAGCCTCAGTGCAATCTACTACTTTAAATGACAGCAGGTAATAACTTAGTAATCAGCACACTAAGTAGCACCAGCAGCATCTCAGGCAGCCAAACTGTGACAGAGCCTTTCCTGCAGGATCTTCTTCTCCAGCAGCTCTCAGATAACTCTCCCTGCCAGCCCCAGCCCTGGGGCTTAGATGTGCCCACCAGGGCCCTGTTTCCTTCCAGTCAGTTACTAGGGGTGTTGGTCTAAGGACATGGCACTGATGGACAAGATCCTTTCCTTTGGGTCAATCTAATCTGGTATGTTTTACCTGAATAATTAGTTACAGAAATATATCTTGGCAAGCTTTTGGGTTGAAAAACCCTTCATCAGGCTGAGGAAGCTCCTGCAGTTTGTGCATCTGCTGGTCCTGGATGGAACGAATAGTAGGTACAGAAACTCATGGACTTAATATAGACATTGGATTTGTGATACGCTACACACTCCCAGACATCTGACTGCCCAGGTACCTCTCTACTTTTACCTGCACTGCTACATTCCCTTTCCCCCCCACCCTCCCTCAGCCTGCCCTCACTCCCCCCATGATGCCTCCATTTCCATTTTCACTGACTGGATTTCTTGCCTGCATTGCATGCCAGGCCAGACTCTGGCTTCTTTACTATTCCTTCTATACAGGACCAGGAGACACACCAACTGCAGGTGCTTCCTCAGCATGACAAGGGTTTTTTCAAGGGGTTTTTCAACCTGAAAGCTAGTGTTGCAGAGCACCTCACTGCCCCACTCCTAGAGAGGGGAAAAACTGCTGGGAAAAAGCCCTAGAGGGAAGAAGGGGCACAGCTGCAAGTTGCCAGGGCAACTAATGACAGTCAGCTAATCCTAAGGGGCAGGGTCTGGCTCTCATAAAGCCCAGAGCCAAGGCCAGGCTGGCAGTTCTCTGTTAGCAGCTGGAGAGGCAGGAGCTCCTGGAAGCTGAGACGTGAACACTGTAGGAACTGCTGGAGCAGAGGGAAGCATGACGGCTCTGGAGCAATGCTGCAAAGTTATAGCCAGGGGGTTTGTGTTGTTATGGCCAGGTGCCTTAGCTTCAGTTATAGCCAGAGGCTTGCATTTACTTTATCGTTGCGATATTATAGCGGTGGTTTGGGTGAGGCTATCAGGGGTTGGAGGTGGCCTCATAGGGGCCCACAGGGTGTGGGGCCCTAGTGCCAGGGAAGTCATAGTCTAGTGCCAGGGAAGGCACAGTCTTGCACTGGCGAGGGTGCAGCAGCACAGGGTGCATAGACACCAGCCCAGAGAGGGGCATTAGAAGAGCCCAGGCATGGGCACGGTGAGCCCCAGACAGGGAGCAGTATTTTAAGGAGCCCAAGGGAGGCAACATTTGGGAAGTCTAAGGGGGGCAACATTTGGGAAGCCCAGGATGGGTGTGATGAGCCTGGCAGCAGGCTAGTGCTGCAGGAAAAACCCAAGAGAAGGGCAGGGTGCTGCGGTGGTCCCCCAGAAAAGGGGATAGCAGTATAGCGTCCAGCAAAGGGGAAGCAGCGTGGTGGACCTGAAAGACCAGAGGTTTGATATAGAGGGCCAGGATGGGCAAGGGTCCCTGAGCGGGACATCATTTTTAGAGGAGGCTCAGAATGGGCATCGAGACCCCAAGGGAGGGGTGGTCTTGTTGAGAGCCCCAGGAGGGGCGACAGTACTAAGAAGGCCAGAGGGGGCCTGGGAGCCCTAAAGAAAGGGTGAGACTAGATTACAGAGGAGGCCCGAGAGAGTGGGTGTGTATTTTGATGGGACAATGTCTTTCCCATCTGCGAGGCTTGGGGCATGGTATTAGGGGTTGGTAGGAGGCACGCATAGCCCATAAGGCTAGGGTGCCTGGGGAGCACCCAGTAGATCACATAGAGTCCAGAAGATCACAGGGACAGGGGTCCTGATACACCGTGCCCAAGCAGGCATAAGACAGCCTCCCAACATATACTGAACATCAAAGACATGGCAGGCGAGAATAAGAGGGTGCCCTTGGGCCAGCCTAGACATGGTGAGAGGGACCTCAGGGAGATCACGGCCCTCCCTGCAGGACACGCCGTGACAGCTGGCATCCCAGACAGCTAAGCTGAGCTCACCTGGAGCCTCACAGCTCCACTGCAACCAGCAAGCCTAAGACCTGTCAAAGATATGATGGGTCTGGGCCTTCCCCAGCCTGGACTCTGTGGGTGCATGTGGTAGCTGGAGGTTATGCTGCCTCCTACCCACCTTTTGCCAAGTGGATCCTTAGTCCTGGCATTTCCTGGGGCTGCCACACCACCAGCAGTCCCACCAGGCCTTTCTGACCCTGGCAAAGTGCAGTTTTAGTGGTCATGCTCAGGACCTGGGGCCTCCACCTTATAGCCCCAGCCCATACTTCCAAGTTTGTCCTGGCATGGAAGCTCAGCAGGGACATGTTCTTCCCTGGCTGGCTGGTGATGCAGTGAGTGCCTCCTCCAGCTCTGAGTGGAGCATTACATGGCTTTGAAAAAAGGAAATGGGTACAGATGGAGAGAGGAGGGTGGCCTTTAATCCTTCTGCACCTGGAGCTTGGGGAACCCCAGGAATGGGAGGTTTACCTTCAGGAACACCAAGTGCTCCATCAAACCAGGATCCAAGCAGGTGTGGTGTGGTGTCATTACATCCCCCGCAATGCTCAGAACACTGGTTGGTGGATAGGGCAGGTGCTCATAGACAACTGTGGCCTGATCCAGCCACATATAGCTGCAGCTTGCCCAGTAGGCCAAGGGGTTGAACAGTAGCAGCTGCACATCCTCCACAAGATAGGCAGCCACCAAGGCATGAGCGCTATCTGCCTCATGCCAAGGCATGAGGGTCTGGTGCTTCTGGACTCCCACCATGGAAGCTGTGCCCTTGATTCACATTGGCAGCACTTGTGGTGGAAGAGGAGATTGGCTGGTGGATGGCATGCTATCATGGGACAGTGGATCCCCCTCTTCTACTTCCCCCTGCCTCTGCCATTCTGCCTCCCTGACTCTTTTCACTAGAACCTCAATCCACTGGTTCAGGCTTTGGCTGCTGCATACACTGTCCTTCACCCTACTGGATTGCAAGGGATCAAGCCATTTCCTGAAGCCCTCCTTCAGCTGCCTCACCAGTGGTTGGCCATCTGGTGACAGTGGCTTGCCCCAGCCAGGAACATTGATCCCCTGGAATTTCTCCATTGGCTCTGAAATTCCCTTACTACAAGGATCATCTGGATAAGGGGGTCATTGACAGTGCTGAGGGTCTTGGTCACTTCAAGGAAGGGTTTGAACATTACCAAAATTTGGGAGATGATATCCCAGTCAGCTCTGTTAAGGGGGCCACTGATCCTAATCTCCTCAACCAAGGCCATCTCATGGATGGCCTTTTGTTGCTCCACCAGCCTCTTGAGCATCAGGTGTATGGAGTTCCACTTAGTCTCCACATCCTGCATGATTTGGTGCTGCAGGATGTTCAGTTCTGTTTTTTTGTCCTGCAGCATCTTGCCCACCTTGATGCTCTGGTGGAAGTAGCCTGCCACCTTTCTGCATTTGGAAATGAGCTTGCTGGTGGCGCTGGCACCATCACTGGCAGCCCTGTCCCCCTCCATGGCATCCCTGACAATGAGGTAGAACTTGTGTGCCACACTGTGGATGCCAACAAAGTTGGCATCACCCACCACCTTTATCATAGTGGCCTCATTGTTGGTGACCATGAACCTGTGGGTAAGTTCACCCTGCCTGAGCCCTCCCACCCCGCACCAAGTGGTTCATCGCTCCCATGATCTAAGTTGCTGTGTGGGGATCATCCATCACTTCAGCTTGAAGGAGAGCCCACCAATGACCTGACTAGTCACACCAATGCCCTGTGAGAGAGTGGTATGCTCCTCCAAATGTTTCTCCACCCCTGCTCTTCCAAATGTTTGATGTGAAGTATAAGGCCACCTGTGGACCTGCCTTGAACAGCTTCTTCCTCAAGATCCAGCTCCAGACCCAGCTCTTCCTCTGACACTGGAAGGCTCAGCATAGGAAGTGAAATGGGGTGGAGGGGGCTGTCATGCTGGTGCTGGTGCTGGTGCTGCTGCTTGTTGTCATGGTGGTCATGGGGGTGGTTATGGCTGGTGTCTTTGGAGGGGATACAATCTCAGGCACAGGCAGTGGCACTAGCACTGCTCCCTTCTTCTTGCTGTTTCTGGAAGCATCATCCCTACCTGTTGTAGGAAAGAGTCTGCATGTCAGTCGGGGGGGGGGGGGGATAGGCACTTACACCTCTACCTCTACCATCTCTTCCACTTCTCCCTGAAGGCTTGCCAACTCCATTTCCACAGCTTTCATGGTATGTTTCGCAGTGTCTTGCTTTTATACAAATAAATAAATGTAGCTGCATTTCTATATAAATTCTGTAAGGTGTGTAGTCTTCTATTCCACAAGGTCTAAATGTATCTCGCTTCCTATGTAAATTCTATAATGTATGTATATGCTACAAGGTCTAAATGTATAGAAATAAAATATAAATGTTTCTCCCTTCTTATATAAATTTAATTCTGTAGTGTAATATCCAATATAATTGTAAAATTGAAAAGAATAAATCAATTAATATAATAATAAAATAAAAGTGTATAGAAGAAAGAAAAAGGTATTCTGAAATCCCTCTTGCTAGACTAGGCTAGCAAGTAATAAGTCATTCACATAAATGCTAGTAGTAGGCTTCGTTGTCTAATACTCCTGAGCTGTTAGAAGATAGCTCAGTAACTATCAGACCCCCAAGGCAGAAAACAGGCCAGTTCAAACAATGCTGCTTCTTATGCTGTTTTTCCATCCCTCCCCCAGAGCACTGGGATTGGAAGGGACCACAGGGAAGGATCACAGTGACTAGCCAGTTACACAGTCAATATGAGAGTAGTCCTTTCCCCCTCTTCCCCCTCCCTCTCCTTACTTTGTATTTCCCTGCAGGCAAGCCCAGCTTCAGCTTTGAAACTTGAAGTGTTTTGAAACTTTCAAAACATTTTGAGTGTCCTCATTTTGTTTTGATGCTGTTTTGAAGCCCCTCATTTCATTTCAATGTACCTGTTTCAAATTCAAAATGAGTGGAAACAGTCAGGAAATTTTCACACAGCCCTAATGTCTATATTAGGGTATAGTAAATTAATTAACTCTGCTGTAAGATAGTACTGTCCTGGATAAGTACTATCCTACAGTGGAGTAATTTACACCAGTGCAACACTTGTGTAAATGATGACTGGGGCCTGCTGGGGCATGAGGTTACTGCAGTGATGGGGCTGCCTGCTGGCTAGACTCCACACTGTAGAACTTTTGTGCACCAACCAGGCCCTCTGCCACCTGCTGCTACCACTTGGAGCCTAGGGCTGACCCCCAGGGTCTGTGCTAGACCAGGTTTGCTCCAACCTGGCTCAACACGCTATGGTCCCAAGCACATGTGTAAATGCTGCACGCTGGAGAAATAAATTCCAAAACAATCTGCACCGGAGCTTATTTATTTGCCCTAATTGCATGTGTGGATGCACCCAGTGTCTCTATTTTATTGGCCAAAAAAGTTACATCCCAGTTGCAGAGTAAAGTTAGGTTTTAAGTCAAGTTGCTAGAATAGTAGGAAACTTAAGTAGTGATTCACTAGCTGTCTTTTCTTGAAGTATGCACATAAATACAATTAATACTAGATTAGAGTTGGAGAGTGAGAGAGTTACTGTGAGAGAACATTAAATTACATGTTTGCTCATTTATGAGGCAATTGGTTAAAAATATGTTGCCGAGATCAGAAACCAAAGAAGGCAGATAAAATTGTATGTACATAGTGATCCAAAAGCTGCAACCTCAAGTTTAAACAAGGTAACTCTTAGGCATCTGACTGAAAGGGGCAGATGTAAGGGCCATTCATGTGCTTTTACTGGCTTCTCTTTTTTGGCAGTGGTTATGGACATGTCTAGTGTCATAACTGTAGAAAGTAAACCTCCTCAATGGGATTGCAATCCCAGCATACTGGTTTGCAAGGAAATTCCTGGATCTTGTGACCAGAGAGTGTTTTTACAGACCCGATACCTATTTGCATGGGATTCTGGGCGGGTCTCTGAGTTCTCATCCACCATGTTCAGCATCACTACTGTGATCACAAAAAGTATACAATTCATGGCCATTTGCTGTTAGATTGATTAGTTAGGTAATCTGAACCAAACGATCACCACCTTTTTTTAAAAATTTAAATCTGTGCAGTTTGTGAAAAAGGCATCCTATTGGTTGTATCTCTGTCTCGGTGGTTGAATCAGTTACAGATACATCCCCAGGCAACCACCACTGGCTGGTTGGGCCAGTACCAGTGGAAGGCAGTTCTGCCATAAAAACAAGGCCTACTGAATCTTATCTTCTCCCTTATGTGTGTAGCCCTCCCTTATTCTATTACATCTACACTAGATGGTAAGGTTTTAGGAGGAGTTATCTTTCTGTGCTCTGCAAAGCATGTAGCACATTTGTAAAAATACTAATAATCAAAGAGGGTTGCTGGACTCCCAGATGAAATGTGTGATAAGCAGCATTAAAATGTATTTAGGCAGAAATCCTGCTATGAAAAATGTACACATGAAAAAAGTACAAATATAAAAAGTAATTTTGTATATTTCTGCCATAATCTTAAAGTTGAATGGTTTTAATGCTCATCATATGGAATATAAAGTTCATATCAACACAGTACATTAACAGAGGAAAGTTGGTACAGAAGTTACCTCATATTTAAACATGTATTTATCTATGTTTATTTGACAACAAGGAATTAGCTCTTCCCTTGCTTAGAAGGCAAATCCCCATGAACATGCAAAAAACAGCAATTTTAGTCAGTCCAGTCATAGGCCTCTGGGTCACGCCTGAAGCCTGCCTTTTCCTTATGTCTCCCTTCTGCAGTGCTTAGGAATGGAACACTTATACCTTCTTCTGGTTCCCTGCCCCAAACATTTGTTAACAAACTGAGCAATGTATCCTCATCTCTTAGCCTCATTGTATTTAGGATCCAGCAAAGAGTGAAAGGGTATGGAAAGGAGAAAGAGAAATAATGCATGTGGTGTATGAATTCATTTAAATACAATTTCATCTTCCATAAGCAATTCTGAAATATCCTGCTGCAGTTTGAGGGGCTGGTCATAGAGAAAGGAGGTGTACACAGTGGACTTATCTTTTCCTGTATGGGTGGGCCTTGTTCTTCCCCCCAAAATCTTGCATATAACTTTGTCCAAATAAAAGCTCACATTAGAATGGTTTTTACTATCTGCAAGCCTACAA
>JAGPOW010000261.1:52045448-52055718 GCA_030014935.1 Caiman crocodilus | reverse complement strand
CCGTTTATGTTCTATTTTTAGTAAGGCCATGTTATATTGGTTTTTTTCTTTACCTGCCATAGTGGCACACCACTTTACAGTGCTTACTAATTTTGACATGTTTCAGTTAACTGTCTTTATGAACTTTGCTTCTTTCAAATATATATTTCCTCACTTCATTTCCATTTCATAATGTTTTTCTTCAAGCCTTTCCCTCTATCTCTTTTGTAAAGACAAAAATCTGTATGGCATAGTATTTTTGGTTATCATTTGATGATGGCTAGACTTGTTGTGAAGGAATTAAACGTCATATGTTGTGTATTGTGAATTTTAAAAAGGTATTATTTTAGGCATAAATGATATAATTCTTTCTTGAATAAATGTCATGTGTATTTTTGGGTATAGAATCTTCCAAACCTTTTGAAGCATGAGAAATTAAAATTATTGGTATTTATTTCCCTTAAAATGGTATACCAAGGTGTGTATTATATATATAGATATTATATGGATATATAGATACAAAAATGATTATATTTCTCCCATTTTGGGTTGAGATGGCCATTAAATATACAATTCCTGGGATAATTAAAATAATGTCTTTGTGGATTGGAGCTACCTAGATCGAGATATTTTAATAAAGTATGCAATATGCAGCAGGTGCTTTATATTGATCTCAATATACATGAGATGCTTAACTGTGAACTAGCATAGTTTACTGTGAAGCATGTGTGTCTTACACATGCATGTGCTTACTATGGAGTAAACCTTCCTAATTCGGAGTAAATTGGCTACCTGCAAATGCAAGTAGCAAATTTACTTGAGATTAGTAATGGCACAATAGCATTCATGTAGATGCCTGAATAGGAACAAACTCTGGGGTGCTTGTTCCCAGCTCAGCTCCATGCTCACAGAACTGGGGGGAACAAGCAACCCAGCCTGTTCCCCCCCACCACCCTTCCCAGTTCTGTGCTTATATTTTCCTTGGGCAGGGGGATGTTGTCTCCTCTCCAGCAGGAAGCAGCCCCTTGGGGCTGCTCCATACCAGCCCCTGGACTAGCACCCAAGAGGAACCTTGAGTCCTGCCCCCACCCCCGTGGTAACAGGGGCCCATTGCAGGACTGCAGGAAGTTTGGTGCTAACAGCAGAAAATTTTCTGCCTAGTCCCTGCATGTGTAGCCACCTGTCTAGAAGCACTTAATCTGCAAAAGTTTACTCCAGAGTAAACTGAGCCCAGATCAAACTCATCTGTAGACATGCCCAGGATGTACATTTTGAGATACAGAATTTCCTCTTTGTTATAATAAAACTAGTTTATCTGTACAAGTGCCCAGTCTGTACATTTCAACTCTGAAAAGACAAATCTTAAATATTAGCACACAGGAAAAAAATATCTGTGCCTAAATTTCATTAGAATCAAATTATTAAGTATTATTATTCTCTCATCTTGTGGAGAAAACATCATCCCCAGTTTTATGTAATGACAGAAAACATTAATGGTCTATAACCAGGGGATGTTGGTATTAGCCTCTTTCACCATGATACATTCCCATGACATCAGCAGAAATATATTAAGGAAAGAAATAACATGAGGAGAACAGAAGGCATTCATGATCTCTAAGTAGGGGGGTATTGGTATTTTTTCCCTTTTACCATATGCAGTCCCATGACATTAACATAAATATATTTGCTAGGAAAGCAATCACAAGTGGAAAACAGAACAAAACAAGATGAGCAGTAAGCTGAGAGCAGTCACTCTGCCTTAAGCAGCTCAGGTGTAGGACTGTCTTGAAGAGGTTTTTCTCTGTATTAGTGACTTAGGGTGGCTGATAGGTGTTAGAGTGTTTGCCTAGTGCCTGGTGTGTATCTTTGGGCTCTCCCGATGGTGTGGTTTTTTCACTGCTTTTTTTCTTTCTTTCTTCCAAGACAGCCACGGCCAGGTGAAGCCCTTCTGAGCTCCTGCAGCTCGAGTGCCTCTTCTGCATTCCTTGCACTCCGTCCTTTTCCTGTCCCCACCCCCCCAAAACACTTGCCTCTCCCCACTCTGTCCCTGGGACCTCCTCCCTGCTGCTTCCCCCCTCTTTCTCGGCATTTTTCCCCTGGGCTCTGGCAGCTCCTTTTGCCTCTGCCCCTCCCCCACCCCCGCCTGAGTTTTCCCAGGATTCCTGTTGCCTCCCTCCCCCAGGGCCCCTTACCTCGGTCCCTGCCATCTCCCCTTGACTTGGGGCTTGCCCTGAGCCCCTGCAGGGTCACTCTGCCCCCCGCAGGCCAAGTTTGGGGCGTGGTCCCAGTCCCTAGTGCCATCCTGAGGCCTTTTTTTTTCTCTCTCCCTCCCTCTCTCCCTCCTGTGGGAGAGTTAACCCTCTGCTGCCAGGATGCCTGCCAGCAGCCAAAGCGCTTGGCATGGGGAAGTCTCGGCAGACCTTCCCCTCAGCCATGGCATGCGGGTACACGCCCCTCTCCACGTCATGGTGGAGGACTGCGCCAGCGCTCTGGTGGACCTGCTGAGATGCCGCAGCGCCCGGTACGCCTCCTGGGTCAACTCGGTGCCTGTCATCTACTTGAGCTCTCCCAACCTGGTGAGGGATGTTGGTGCGGTGGGGCTAGACGTGTTGGGGATCCACCACTTGGTCACACCCCTGGAGACCCTGGCGGTGCGGGTGGTGGCCTCCAATCTGCCCCTGCACCTGTCCGACTGGACCCTCACCAATGCGCTCAAGTGCTACGATGTCCTTAGCAGCCCAGGTGCAGGCTGAGCATGGGGAGCAGGGAACCCAAGCTGAGGCACGTCCTGTCCTTCAGGATACCTAGAGACTGCCTCCCTCCTTGACCTTTGTGTCCGGCGGAAGGTCTTACGTGGTGCACTTCTCCCAGGGTGGGAATTTGTGCCGCCACTTATATGCCAGGGCGGCGGCAGCTCCCACCTGGTTGCCCTGTGCCCATTGGGACAGTCAGCTGGGGCACCGGCTGCTGTGCCCGCCCAAGAGGTTGGTGCATCCACCTTGGAAGCGGGATCCTCATCAAAGGGTGGGGCTGGGGAACCTGCCAAGCCCCCCTCCACCCCCTCTCTATCAGAGGGGCTCAACCCTTCTGGCAGTGGCATGCTGCCCAAAGGGGGACCTGGGACATCCTCCCAGGTTTCTCCTGCCCCGTCCTGGTGGACACCCCGCCTGGTGGAGGGGCTGGGGGGGTCCTCCCAGTCCCTTCCTGCCTCTGTTCTCCCCGGGGCAGCTAGCATCTTGGGTGCTGGGGCCCCGTCAGGTGGGGCACCTGAGACCCCCCCTTCTTCAACCCCTGCCTCAACCGAGGTGGTGTATCTGGAGGTGGTGACCCCCAAGCAGCCTGTCCCGCTGCCTATGGGGGAGGTGCCAGCTACCCCCAAAAAGATGAAAGACAAGAAGAAGAAAAAAGGAGCAGCTAAAGGAGCTCCTGCCCCTTCAGGGCCTATCTCAGATAGCACTGGGGAAAAGGCAGCTAGGGAACCTGAGCCTGCTCTGCCCATCCCCCCAGAAACCCTGCCACCTCTGGCCACAACTGAGGGTGTCCTGGAGATGTCCGGCAATCCCTTGCCCCCATCCCAGCCAGTGGGGCCCATGAGTGACAGGGCGGGGGAGGAGTGCCTGCCTCCTGGGCAGCGGCGGGTGGGGGAGACAGCGGAAAGTCCCGCCGCTCCACCTCCCATTCTCCTGCCTGCCAAGGCTGACGGGGAGGAGGAGATGGAGTGCCTGCCCTCGGAGTGCCGCAAGTGGCCCCGGGACCAGGACGACATCTGCCCCCCAAAATGGATAGGGGTTGATCTCCCCAAGACGGTGCTCGATCCGGATAGAGAGGGGGGCCTGCTAGGGAGCTTGGCCATTGAGGGCACCTTCGCCAGCCTCACCGGGAAGTCCCCTCCCAGGGTACAGCCCCGCCAGTTCTTGGTCAGCAATATCCACCTCCTTCTGGAGAAACCCCCCTGGGTGGCCCCCAGCTACGGGGGGCCTCCTCAATCTCCTAGACCAGACCAAGGGCCAGAGGAACATGGCCGAGAGCTTCCGGCAGTGGTGCCCGGACCCCGCACAGTTTGTCCACACCGCAAGCACCGCGGCAAGGCTCATGCACTGGGACCTGGGCATGCGTCAGCATGCCTTCTGACTCGAGAAGCTGGTGACCCCGGTGAGGGAGATGTGAGGCTGAGACGGGCCCACGGAATAGGGTAGGGCAATGCTAGGCCTTCCCCTGTCTCTGTGTTTTTTCTGCCCAGTATCTGTCACCCTTTTTCCCACCCGTACCCTGCCTACGCTTCTTCCCTCTTTTCCTGTTCATGACAGTCACAACAATTGCCTCACTGAACACCAATGGCTGCAGAGACCCGGTGAAGCGGACGGCCGTCCTGGAGGGCCTGCAGCAGAAGCACCTGGTGATCGCCTTCCTCCAGGAGATGCACAGCGACATCTACATTCAGGCCAACTGGCACGCTGCCTGGAGAGGCCGCATGTTCCTGAGCCACGGCACCAACGTCAGCGCCAGAGTGGTGACCCTCCTCTTGCCGCAGCTGTGGTACGACTCAGCGGTGGTGCGTGAGGTTGTTCCCCCCCCTCTGCTGAGGGTCCACATCACCCTGGTGCACCAGAGCCTGCTCCTGGTCAATGTCTATGCACCCACCAACGGGAGAGAGAGGGTCGCCTTCCTAGAGACCCTGGGGGAGCTCCTGCATAACGCCAGCGAGAAGGACGACCTGCTTCTTGTGGGTCGGGACTTCAACTGCACCATCGACGCGCTGCTCGACCGGACAGGGCCAGAGCCGCACCTGCCTTCGGCCCGCAAGCTGCGGACCATGCTGGAGGCGGTGGACCTCGTCAACACCTGGCGGGTCCTCCATGCTGACGCTCGCCAGTACACCTGGGTGAAGATGAGCGCCAGCGGGCTCGCCATGGCCCACCTCAACCACCTCTACCTCAGCCAGCACCACCTACCATTGCTGCGCGGCAGCTGCATCGTCCCATCGGGCCTCTCGGACCATGCCTTAGTCTGCTGCGAGCTGAGCCTGCCCGGCAAATCGACACGCGGGCTCCTTACTAGTGCCTCAATGTCAGCCTGCTGCAGGACGCCGGCTTCAGGGACTGCTTCTCCCACCTCTAGAGGAGCTGGAAGGCAGCACGAGCAGACTACCCCCCCTGGCACCTGTGGTGGGACGTGGGGAAGGTGCAGATCTGGGCATTCTGCCAGCAGTACAGCCAGCTGGCGATGAGCGAGCTCCGCCGCCGCACCCAGGAGCTGGAGGAGGACGTGGCGGAGCTTGAGGCGGTGCTGCTCCACGCAGGCAACGACATGGCGCTCCTTGAGAGCCTCTGCTCCCACAAGAAATGCCTATGAGAGCTAGCGGAGGGTACGGCCCGCAGCACTTGGGTCCAGGCCTGCTGCCAGGAGCTGGCAGAGGCCGACGCCCCAACCAGCTTCTTCTTTGGCCTGGAGAGGCAGCAGGCCACGGCCAAGACGCTGGACCACCTCCAGACCCCGGAGGGCCGGCTACTCACGGACCTGGGCGAGATGCGGGAGCACGCCGTCACCTTCTACTGGGACTTGTTTGTGGCTGACCCCGTCTGTCCACGGGCCACCTGGGAGCTGCATTGGGACCTGCCACGCCTGGGAGCTTTGCGGGCTGAGGCCCTGGAGCACGAGCTCTCCCTGGCGAAGCTGGAGGCTGCGGTGGGGGGGCTCACTTCAGGCAGGGCCCCGGGCCTGGAGGGCCTGCCCGTGGAATTCTACAGAGTCTTCTGGCCCCTCCTCAGGCCCAGCCTCCTCCACATCTTCTGCGAGAGCCTCACCGCCAGGACCCTGCTGACCAGCTACCACTGGGCCGTGCTCACCCTGCTGCCCAAGAAAGGGGACCTCAGCTGCCTGAGGAACTGGCGGCCCATCTCCCTCCTGTGCGCCGACTATAAGATCCTGGCCAAGGCGCTGGCGAACCGCCTCCACACCATCATGGCCTCCGTCGTCAAGCCTGAGCAGATCTACTGCGTGCCAGGCAGGACCATGCAGGACAACTTGTTCCTGCTGCGGGACCTGCTTGCAGCCGCGGAGCTTTTCGGCCTGGACGTCGGCGTCCTCTCCCTGGACCAGGAGAAGGCCTTTGACTGTGTCAACCACCGGTACCTGCTCAGCACCCTCGAGGCCTTCAGGTTCAGGCCGCTTTTCACTGCGGCACTCCGGGCCCTGTACCATGATGCCTACAGCCTTCTCAAGGTGAACGGCACGCTGTGCTCCCCATTCCCCGTGAGGCGCAGCATCCACCAGGGCTGCTTCCTGTAGGGCATGCTGTATGCCCTGGCCGTCGAGCTGCTGCTGCACACGCTGCAATGTCACCTGACTGTCCTTACCCTGCCACTGGTGCCGGGCCCCGGTGCCAGCCCCCCGCTCCGGCTGACGGCGTACGTGGACAACGTGACCATCTTTCTGGGCAGCCAGGAGGACGTGTGGGCCCTGGTGGACTGCCAGTGCACCTATGATCTCACTGCTTTGGCCCGCATCAACTGGGGCAAGAGCGATGCCTTACTGCTGGGGACGTGGGCTGGTGCGCTGCCTCCTGACCTGCTGAGAGGCCTCGCCCGGCACCAGGACGGCCTCAAAGCCCTGAGCATGTTCCTGGGGCCGCCGGCCTTTGCAGACTGCAACTGGGAGGGCCTGGTGGAGGGAGTGGAGGCCCGCCTGGAGCGCTGGCGCCTGCCTGCCCTCTCTTACTGCTGCCAGGTCCTCGTGGCAAACAACCTGGCGGCGGCCACCCTGTGGCACCGCTGTGCAGTGCTGGACCCTGGAGAGAATGCAGTGGCTCCTGGTCAACTTCCTGTGGGACAGACGCCACTGGCTCCTCCGAGCCACCCTCTACCTGCCCACTGGGGAACGGGGCCAAGGCCTGGTCGACTTGGCCAGCCGGGTGGCCACCTACCAGCTGCAGGCCCTCCAGTGACTCCTGTACGCCGAAGGCCACCACCCATAGCGGCAGCTGACATTCCGGTTCCTGCGGTGAGTCAGGGACCTCGGCTTGGACCGGGAGCTGTTCCTGCTGGACCTCACTTTCCTGAATGGGGCGGTCCTCCCCACCTTCTACCACAGCGTGGTGCAGGCCTGGCAGGCAGCCTTCCAGCTCTGCCCCCAGGCCAGGCGCCTGTGGTTCCTGTACCTGCTTCGGGAGCCACTGCTCTACAACCCAGCCCTGCAGTGTGTCGCGCCGAGCCTGGCCTCTGCCAGCCTCGCGGTGGCCCTTATTGAGGTGCGCACCACCCACCTGAAGCACATCCTAGACCCTGCTCAGTTGGTGTGGCTGTCCCCTGAGGCCCTGGCCACCTGGCTGGCATTGCGCTCTGTCCACACCGCAGGCTGGCTTCTGCGGACCATCAGGGGTGCCCTCCCAGCAGAAGCAGCGACCGCCCTGGAAGCCCATCACCAGGCTCACCGAACTCTGCCCGCCACGGACACCGCGCTCGACGCCTTCCTGCCACCTCCTGTCGTCCCTGCGGTCCCCAGCAAGCTGGCCGAGCGGCCCAGCACACTGCTCAGGCTCCCGGTGCCCCCCAGCAGCGATACGGGCTGCCCTTTTGGTACCCTGCCCTGCAAGGGCCTCTACCTGTGGGTGGTATGAGCCCGGCATGCCCGGGCACTGACCGGCCACCCCGACACCATGTGGCGGCGGTGCCTGGCGTGGCCCGGGGCCCTTGCGTGACGCACGCTGTATAAGGCGCCCACTGCCAAGAAGACCGGTGACCTGCAGTGGCAGCTCACGCACGGCATCCTGGCCACCGGCATCTTTGTTCGCCACCTGGACCCGGCGGCCTCAGCAGCCTGCCCCTTCTGCCTGGGGGTGCTGGACGAGGACATATTCCACGCATTCCTCAACTGCCCCCAGCTGCAGCCACTTTTTGCCACCCTGGGTGCGCTGCTTCGGGCGTTGGGCTGGGACTTCTCCTAGGACATCTACGTCCACTCCTTCCCCTACCGGGCATTGGGGTGGGCCGTGGTCGGCCTGGCCAACTTCCTGCTGGGCCAGGCCAAGATGGCTACCTTGAAGAGCCGACGAAACCGGCTCGCCGGGACTGGGACGGTCAACACCCTGCAGCTGTTCCGCCTGCTGGTGCAGGCCTGCCTCTCTCTTGAGTTTGAGCACGCGGTCCTGCAGAGGACGGTGCCCTCCTTCAAGGAACGCTGGGCCCTCGAGGGGGAACTCTGCTGAGGGACGCCTGCTCCTTGCCCTGTAACACCCCCAGCTGCTCCAGCTGTGGCGATGCGTCCAGCGGACCGAGACTTCGGACTTTGCTTCACGTGGGTTGACCACTGAGAACCCCCCTGTGGGGGTCCCCACTGGCTGAACTGTAAATGTGTAAATATGTAAATAGTCTGTTGGCTCGCTAGGGTTTTTACTCGAGAATGTATGGGCAGGCCTTGCAGGCCGTGAGCCCAGGACCATGTCTGTGAGGCCTAGGTGTTCGGGCCAGCCTGTAACTACCCTCTACTGGTCCTTTCTTTCTCCTGTTTCTATTCTTTTCTTTTCTTCTCCCTCTGGAATGACTGAGTGACAGGACTTGATGTAGGTAGAACTGGCTTAGGTAAATGAAGGATGGAGCTAGGATAGTCAGCCTTATAAAAAGGCAACCTCCAATGGACTGCGGGAGCAGCAAACAGAGTGCAGAAAACAAAGAGGCAGCCAAGCAGGTGGAAGGCAGCCAGGAGCTGGAGCCAGAGCCCTGAACACTGGAGAGCAGGAGCCCGCCTGACTTTATAGATTTCTAGGGTTGGAAGGGACCTATTAAATCATGGAGTCTAATCTCCTGCTCTGCGCAGGAAAGAGCGCTGAGGCCAGGTGCTTGTTCAATCTCCTCTTGAACACCTCCAAGGTAGAGGAAAGCACCATCTCCCTTGGAAGCGCATTCCATATTTTGACAACCCACCCTCCCCATAAAGAATTTTTTTCCTAATGTCCAATCTAAATCTGCTCTCGTTCAATTTATGGCCATTTTTTTTCTAGTACCTGAGAGGTGCCCTAGTAGAGTATCCCCTATTCCCTGCTGACCCCACTGATGAGTTTGTAGACAGCCACAAGATCACCTCTCAGCCTTTTTTTGTGAAGGCTGAAGAGATTCAGGTCTCTCAACCTGTCTTCCTAGGATCTTACCTGCAAGCCCTCAACCATACAAGTAGCCCTCCTCTGAACCCTTTCCAGGTTATCCACATCCCTCTTGAAGTGCAGCACCCAAAACTAGATACAGTACTCCATCTGTGGCCTCACCAGTGCTGCATAGAGGGGAAGTATAACCTCCCTAGACCTGCTCGTGATGCACCTGATAATGCAAGACAGAGTGCAGTTAGCTTTGCTTATTGTAAATTAGCTTGTCACATTGGTAACTGATGTTCATTGTTGCGTCAACTATGACTCCAAGATCCTGTTCCACTTGTGTGCTACACAGAATGGTACTTCCCACTCTATAGGTGTATTGGTGATTTTTTTCTCCCTAGGTGCAACACTTTGCACTTATCTTTGTTAAGTTACACCCTATTCTTATCTGCCCACTTCCCAAGTCTATCCAAATCCATTTGAACTCACTCCCTACCCTCTAGTGTGTTTACTATACCCCATAGTTCAGTGTCATCTGCAAACTTGAACAGAGCGCTTTCTACACCCTCATCCAGATCACTGATGAAGATTTTAACAGTACTGGTCCAAGGACTGCACCTTGGGGGACATCACTGCCCACATCTCTTCAGGTCAAAATCCACCCATCTACCACCATTCTCTGGGTGTATCCCATAAGCCAGCTTTCCACCACCCAACTGCGACAGCTCTTAATTTACTTGTAAGAATTGGGTGTGACACCATTTCAAAAGCCTTTTAAAAATCCAAATGAATAACATCTACCTCTACTCCTGTATTCAAGCACGTTGTGACCTGGTCATAAAAAGAGCCTAAGTTAGTCAGGCAGGATTTGCCTGCTATAAACCCATGGTGGTTGCCCCTTAACATTGCATTACCTGCTGGGCCCCCACAGATGTGATCCTTGTCTCTAATGGGTTATGGAATAGAGAAAATCCCACACAATTTCCTGATTCGTTTTGATGCACTGGCTGGGAGAGTAGTCAGTTGATTGCACGATGTCACAATGATTACACACTCAATTCATACAACACAATTTTATTTTAAAATTCTTTGCTACGTATGTAACACTATTTAACTTTAAGAAATACCACAACCATTAAGAACACAATAATTACATATAAACAATGCTCCGAATGCACCCAAACAATGCTATAAGAATTAGTATTACAA
>JAGPOW010000261.1:51980826-52039204 GCA_030014935.1 Caiman crocodilus | reverse complement strand
TCCAGAAATGTAATATACCTCATCCAATGCACCAAATGCCCTGATGGAAAATATGTAGGAGAGACCAAACAACAACTGCGCGCCAGAATGAACACACACTGGAAATCCATCAAAGACAGAAATACCCAATTACCAGTGGGGGCACATTTCTCACAGGAGGACCACTCTCTCTCCAATCTCTCAGTCCTGAACCTCAAGGGAAATTTATGTAACACTTCCCAGAGACGAGCCTATGAGCTCCATTTCATCAACCTCCTGAATACTAGAGATCATGGACTAAACATAGACATTGGATTTTTGATACATTATAATCTGCCTGGCAACCCCTGGCTTCTTTACCTTTCATTCCATCCAGGAAGAGAACGCACCAACTGCTGAAACTTCCTTAGCCTGACGAAGGGTTTTTGAACCCAAAAGCTTGCTTAATAACCTTTCTCCAACTATTTGGGTTGGTCATGCTGCTACCTGGCATGGTCTAATAAAAGATATCAAATTCAGCCAAGGAACCTTGTCTTTATAAAACAGACAAACTAAAAAAAAAAAAAAATCCATTTGTGGTCTGTCAAAACATTTTGTTTTGGTGATTTCAAAATGTTTGATTTTGCTCTTCACCATTTTATTGTTAAGGTTATTATCTTAGATTTTGAAAGAACAAAAAGTTTATTTAAATAGAGTTTTGAATAATGTGATAGAAATTTTCACTTTGAAAAATCTCAAAAAAACATTCTTGATCAGTTGTCCAACTTCTTTATTCTTGATTGTCTGAGTAAAGAACTAACTCAGTCTTCACCTTCATACAGGATGTAGCACAATGCATCCCCAATTCTGATTGCTATTGACTGCACATGTTAATGCAATTCATAAAAAAAAAAGAAAGTAGCAATATTTTAACTGTCTATATATAATTCTGGGTAGCCTCTTAAGAAATTAACTACTTGCTGCTTACTAAAGGTGTCTACAATAAATGTTTCCTTAGTAAATGATTCTTAATGTTTTCAATGATTGTATATGTCTATGCCACAAACTTACAGGGCCAGGCAGTGGTGCCCTTAAATACCTTGTGTCAGAGCCAGATACAGTATAGGGGTTACCAGGTACTGCAGGCAGAGTAATTAACACAGTTGCACAGTTGCTGATTAGCAGTGTTGATTAAAGAGTCCCAGAACCACATGGGGGTAACTACAATGCTTTCAGGTCAGGAGATTGTTTCATGCAGAGTGTCATGGCATGTTCCAAGGCACTGCTACCTGGTATGATAAACTTTCTGCACTGCAAGTGTTTTAGAAGTGCAAAGTATAATTTTTGTAACAACTAGAGAACATGTTATTCTCATTACATTTAACTGTGAAGAAAAAATAAAATGGTGAACTTCTGAATTTGTCTGTTCCAACTAATACATTGTGTCCTTTCTAATTATCATAAAACAAAAACATTCTTCTGTTATTCTAGGTAAATCTTAAGTAAACCTTTCCTCATATTCTTTTGAATCCTTGTGGCATAGGTTTACCCCTGTCTCCAGTAAATGCTTTCATAAACTTTATGGCATCAGCATAACGTAATGAGGCACCTTTACCGGGGGTGAAAAGGGATTATTTCTACAGCTTTTAGCACTCTCCCAATGGTTTCTAGCTATGACACTACTACATCACATATATACACATACATGACAGAATACGTACGTATGTATAAATGTGTGTGTGTGTATGTAAATCCCCAAACCACCCAGCTGCATTCAGGAATTAATCTATGAAGATAGAAAGTTGCCATTTGGCCTTACAAATCTGAATGGCCAAAAGCCAACTGGCTGTTCTTTGAGTATTCACACTGGCACAGGAAATAAGCTTCTTGCTGATAAAACTTCTGCTAATTGCTGATGTAAAACACTATTCTCCTAATGGCCAGCATAATCTGTAAATTCAGCCAGGGTGGGGAAAGAAGATGAGTTGCCAGTTGGCCTTTTGGATTGACTGGCTGATGGCCAGCTGCTGGGTGTTAGCTATTTGCTCTGAAATAATGAACCACCCTGTATTCAAGTGTCCTTCATTCACTCTGGTAACCTGCTTTTTCTGTTTCTTATACACCAGTCCAGATTAGTGGGATTTTGTACATGTGGGGAGCAGATTCTATCATGTCATACTTGCAATGGCAGTCTTCTTGTACAAAAAAAAAGGTTATTTTCTTTCTCCAGAAGGTGTTGATTCTAGGCAGCTATTGAATTTTAGTCTTAATTTGAGTTGTTTATTCTGAAGGCTTTTCGGATTTAGTTAGTAGATTTACAGGCTTATATCTTTCCCAGCCTTTTCCTTTTCCTCTTTGAAAATATAAGTCATGGTCAATAGAATTTACTTGTATCCTGAAGGGGGGAAACAGGCCTCTGGTTTCCACTTAATAAGAAATTTGAAGCAAAGTGCTCATCTGAAATGCTTGTTTCCCCAGTTGGCTGACATGTTTCCTAGACAGCAGTTCTTGTTTTTTTCTCTTTTTTTCAAAATTCTCAGCAGTCTTTTTGCTTAACACCATGTCCTCCTCTCCTCTGCTTGTTCTCTTCTCTTCTTGTTCTGGTGTTATATGCATTAGACTGGACCTGTTCATTTTCCCCGTGTACTTATAGCCATGCAGATCCCCACTTGCAGGGTGCCTTTTTATCTAATTGTAGACACCTGCTCCTCAAGTAAGCGTGTCTGAGTGCTCTTGGCTTCCACAAGGCTTGCAGTATCAAACGCCTTCTTTGGGGTTGTAGCCTCTCATGCAGGGATATGGAGATGAGATAATCTTTCTGGTTTTTATCTTTCTCTTTTATTTCTCTTATCTTTTTTTCTTTCCTTTATCTTTCTCATCTGTTCATAAGATCATAAGGAAGTAGACTGGGAAGAGACCTCACAAGTGTTAGGATAACAATATTTGGATCTTAGGATCACTGGATTTGCAGCTGAATACAAAGGCTTTAAACTGTGGCCTAGCAAAACTGCTGACCACAAGCCAGTCATTTGCTTATGCTAAGTAACCATCTTAACTGTGTTAACCGTTTTTCTGAAAAAGTAGCAATTAAGCCTGTGTGCTGTAAACCAGTGACAGTGAGGAACAAGACAAGATACAGGGGCCCAGAAATGGTGGGGATGGTACAACCTGAGACAGAAAAACAGACTGGAATGTGAAAAGCAACATATAATGGGTAACAGAATCTGAGATGAACATAAGCAAAAAGCTGAATTGTGATTGTGAAGAAGCCTCCAGAAGCTTCCAGGTTTTGGTCAAAATCCGCCCATTGACTAAAGAAAAAGAGTCAAGATCTTAGACATGCGCTCATAGCGAAAAAACACGTAAATGAATGAAATGCATAGGCAATTCCATGTTAATGAAGCAAACAATAAACAGAGGTGGAACTTGAGATTGGAGGAGAAATGGGTGGGGCATAGGAGGGGTGAGGGTAGAACGAATATTAATGAGTATAAACCATAGTGTATAAATGTGGGAAAATACTATTGTTCAGGGCAGATCTTTGGTTTGCTGTTTTTTTGGGACCTGGCCAGAAACTGTCTCCATTCTGAATAAAGCTGTTGTGAGTAATGTGTGCTGGTGTTTGCTCCCTGCTTGCTCTGGCTAATGAGTGACAGGATCCATGGCAATTGGATCATCGTCTCCCTAGTCATTGGGCACCAAATGGAGTGGCAGTCTAACAACAATCTGATCCAATCCTCTGATGAAGACAGGATCTTCCCAAAATAAATCATCACAGCCAAGGGCCTGTCTAACACAAGGGTGAGCAATTATTTTGGCTGAGGACTGCTTAATGAATTTTGGTGAACTGTCCAGGGCAACAAGGGTAGCCCTGCCCCTTGCCCCCTGGTTGCCATCTTGGGACAAGAAGTCTCATTCCTAATCCCTGACTTTTTTTACACTGGAAGTCATACTGCTTGGCCACAGAAGTACTCCTTTTGGGCGGGGGGGGGGAGGGTTTGCCAACTTGGAACCAGAAAAAAAAATCATGTACTAAAAATCAAACATTTACTATAACATATTTTAATGTTATTTCAAAAATTCTTTTGTCCTGTGTCACGACGGCATCCTACAGGAGGGCCGTGATCTCCTCATGGCCCTCCGTCCATGCCAAGTCTGGCCCAAGGCACCCTCTATTCTTACCCGCCACGACTTTGATGATAAAGAGGTATATATTGGGAGGCTACCTTTATACCGCCTTGGGCGTGGTGTACTGGGACCTTTGTCCCTGCGATTTCCTGGACCCACTGGGATGTTCCCCCATATGCTGGGTGCACTCCAGGCACCCGGGCCTTAGGGCCAAATGTGGCTCCTACCACCCCTGATACCACGTCCCAAGCCTTGCTGCTGTACCAGATGTTGGTGTGTCAACCGTCAGTCTAGCCCTCCGCCCTAGGGCTCTCAGTCTTGCCTTTCCTCTCTAGGGCTCTCCATCTTACGTGTTGCCCCCTACTTAGGGGTTCTCCTTCTTGCCCCTGTCTAGGGCCCCTCTATATACTCGCCTGCTCTGGGCTTTCTCTCTCCCCAGCCTCTTAGGCCCATTGCATGGCTACCCTCTCATGAGGCCAGGCGTACCATGCTGCTAACCCCTTTTCAACCAGGGGACTACCACAACACTTGCCCTTCTCAAGGAGGCACTCTGCTGCTAACCCCTGTCTCTCTTAGGGTCCACCACAGCAGCCAGTCTCAGGCCCGGGTCTAGTGTCACACTAGCCTCTTGCCGGTTTTACCTGCCCGCCCTGGGCTCCACAGTACTGCCCCTTCGCGGGCCTCTCAATTGTTGCCCCTTTGCGGGCTTCTCAAATAGTGCCCCCTGCTAGGGCTTCTCCCAACATGTCTCAAAATGCTGCCCCTTGTCTGGGCTTCTCAATGATACTACCACTCGTCTGGGCTCCTCAAAGATACTGCCCCTTCTAGGGCTTCTCAAACACTGCCCCTCTTGGGCTTGGTGTCTCCTCACCCCGTATTGCTGCGTCCTCACTGGTGCTGAATTGCACCCTCCCAGGCTCCAGGGCCCCACACCCTGTGGGTCCCTATGAGGCCTCTTCCTTCCCCTACAACCTCACCCAAACCAACGGTGTAATACAAACTAGCCAACCAAAACACAAGCCTCCTGGCTGTAACCGAACATAAGGCACCTGGCCATAACAAAGTAAGCCTCCTGGCTACCACCCCACATCATTGCTCCAGCCTCTGGAACTCTTGTGAGCTGCACTCACATTACTGTCTCTGGGAGCTCCTACCCCTTCAGCTGCTGGCAGAGAACTGCCAGCCTGACTCAGACTCTGGGCTTTATCGGGCCAAGCCCTACCCCCTAGGTCAGCTGACTCCCCTCAGTTGCCTCAGCAGCCCTCAGCTCATTATCACACTGCTGGCGCTTTTCCCCAGCAGTTTTCCTCTCAAGGAGTGGTGCAGTAAGGTGCGCCGTGACATCCTGATTTATGTGCATTTGTCCTTGGTATATTGAGTTGATTGCATAATAGTTCAAAATAAAATCTTACTCCTGTATATTGTGTGTGGAGGTGTGGTTGGGGTGTGTGTGTAGGATTTGTGAGGGTGTAGCGGGGTGAAGGGTGTGGGGGTGTTGGTGCCTGTGTGGGTTGGTATGGAGTTTGTGGGGGGAGGGGTGCAAGACCTTCTGCCACATACCCCTCACCACACTCCTCCATCCTCGTACTACCCTGCCCTGCCTCCATGCCCCTCCACATGATGCACAGACCCCACTGCTGGCAGCAGCATCAGGCCCTTGTGGAGCTCATGTCACACAGCAGATAGAGCCCCCCATGGCGTGCAGCTCAAGGTGAGTCCTAGGAGCACATGTGGTAGCATGGAGGTGGCCCAGCCTGTTGGTGTGCACCTTCAGAACAGACCAGGCTGGCTCCATGCCAGCACATGGAGCTTCCAGCTTTGCAGGTGGGAGCTGTGCTCCATTGGGTCTGGTTGGGCTGGCTCTGTGATGGCACACAGCTCCTGGAAGTACTTTTATCTAGCAGGCATGAAGTAGTTACAAGATGGTTTGTTCAGAGGTACACAGGAAAGATGACCATTCATTTTCCTGCTGTCAGCAATTTAGAGTTGCACTATAACACACTCTTTAACAACTTTCCAATCAATATAAATGGGTCACAAGTGTCTCCTGTCTTATAAACAGGTCATAGGTGCATTCACCATTCCTTCAAGGGAAGATATTTTTTATACCAGAAAATGATTTAGCAGAAGGGGACACAGCGATTGAGGGTAGGGCGAGCCTTGGGGTTCTA
This sequence comes from Caiman crocodilus, assembly GCA_030014935.1. NCBI lineage: Eukaryota > Metazoa > Chordata > Crocodylia > Alligatoridae > Caiman > Caiman crocodilus. Next base: position 52,032,947 of record JAGPOW010000261.1, on the reverse strand, counting down.
AACTGCCGGGCTGAATGCCTCTTTCTTATCTAAAGTATTTTAAAGGAAATCAAAACAGGTGACCATGGTATTATTACTCCAGATCATTTCAACCGGCTTGACCATCATTTGTTCCATTTTATTTACAATATTTACAAATGAGGCATTTGTTCCATTTTATTTACTTCAGAGGAAACTCAAAAAGCTTGGAGCCACAGGTGTCAGATCTTGTCTATTTCTGCTGGATGAGATTGGACAAAGACATTAGTTGTCAGATCCCAGCTGCTTCAGGATCCTGCCCAGATTAACATGAGGGAAAGATTAGGTTAGTGGTCAATTGTCCATGTCATCTGGGCAGCTGTCAAGATTAACCTTAAAGTGTTGTTTGTGCCATTTTTAGTTGTCTCACAGAATCTCTGTTTTAAGAAGAGTTGGATTTTTTTTCCATTGATATCAAATGGGTAATTATGATCCTTCACTTTACCAATAGGCAACTTCCAACTTCTCAGTTTCACTTCAATCAAGAATTGACTTCTCTCATTTTTTGTCATAGCCTTGTTAGCAGGAAAGAGAAAACACTGCCTACTCTGGACATTATGAAAGTTATTAGAATTGATCCCAAGTGAACTCTGGATAGCAGAAAGTCGGATCACCTCTTTGTTTTGTTTGAGGGGCTTACCAAGAGGGAATGGTCACCTTCAAGGAGACTATTTCTCACTAGCTGAGAGTGCATTATGTAAGCATGCTTAGTGAAGGATAAAGAGGTGTACTGGTAGGACTGAACATGCACTCCATTATAATAGTCTCAGTGTTTTGACCAGAAAAAGTGATTAGCTGTTGGGTGGAGTTCTGTGATGGGGCCCCGTTGCCCTTTCTGGATATGTTAACTCAGTGTTATAGACTGGATGTGCTGCATCCTCTGATGCCGCAGGCTGCCACCTCTAAATGGTCCCATCTATCAAAAGTGTATTGTTCCTGAATCTTGCTTATTTGGACTATCAGAGATGTGTGTGAAGGTCAGTTTTTGACATGTCAGTTAGGTCTCCTTTGCACAGGTCTTACCTTGCACAGTAAGTTTTTTAAAAGTTTTGAAATGATTACTTTTCCTCAAAGTTCTGAGAATTGTTCTGTGGCTTCCTGAATGTAAATATAAATATGATTATGAGTAACATCATGTATTTCTTATCTTGAGAGCAGTAGGTTTGATTGTGCATTGCACTGTACAGTTGTCTTCCTTTTCTGATCTTATTTACACATGCAAAGACAAAGCTTTATTAGTGAGTGCATGCAACCTTTTAACGCTAATAGTATTACAACATGCATATGCAAAGGAGCTGATACTCCAGTACAGATACTCCAATACAGAACCATAGCATCTGAAATTTTACAGGTATTCACACATCTGCTGGAATGTTAACTTTTGCCAGTTCTACCAGCAAACTCTGCTTTTAATGGTAAAAAAAAAAAAAAGTAAAATCTTATGAACTCATGAATTTGTCCAAAAATAAAATATAATAAATTTGTTTTGACATGGTGAAGTTTTATCTGGAAGTCCATTCTAGCTGGACTGAGAAATATTGCATAAGATCCAATCTGAGAAGGCCCTTATGATCCCATAGGTGTTAGTGCTCAAAAACATTATAAAGAAAACTACCCCCTAGAGAGCTTAATACCCCAGTGGGGATGTGCTTCTGCTGAACCTTATGCCCCATCTTGTTTATTTAGAGTCCCTACAAACCCAGATGGGATTTGAGGATAGTAGTTTGCCTGGAATGGAGTTGTACTACAGCTCCCTAGAGTCCCTGGAGTCTGAATAAACTTTATTTTTAAACCAGAGGTGGAAAAAACTGTATTTTCAAAGTTGCTTAGAATTCAAGGGAAAGCTGAAATAGCAGGCTATTTCCCTCCCTTCCCTGCCATATGACATGTTCAAAGAGCATGTTGCATCAACTTTATCCTTGGGAGTGCACTTCTTTCAGAAATCCCTCTCTTCTAGTACCAGTGACTTTGTATGGTAATGAGATGTTTGTTGTTGTCACCTTTGATGGATAGTTTCAGATCTCAGTGAAATCAACTGGCTGATTCTAGTGACCACAACAATCTAAAACTTACTTCAGTGCCTTCTGATTCAGTGCAGAAGTGCAAATAGAAATGAGTGTGGTTGCTGTTGTAGAACTTGTAACTGCCTGACTAGCTCAGTCGGTAGAGCATGAGACTGATCCAGGCTCATTCTCACACTTTTCAGTTCAGCTTCAATCTGTTCTATATTCATACAACCAGCAGATTGGGTCAGTGGAACCATTATGGTAGGGAGTGGACAAGTTTTGAGGAAATGACAGGCTGGGTCTGCGAATCTGCAGAAAAGGACCTTGGGTTTTAGTGGGCTGCAAGCTGAATATGAGTCAATTATTTAATCTGTTTTAAAAAAAAACAGGTCTAAAGGTATACTCTGGTGTGTTTAGGGTACTATCATATGCATATCACAGGAAGGGATTCTTCTACTTTATTCAGCAGTAGTGGGGCCTCCACTTCTGTGTCCAGTTTTGGACACTGCACTTCAAGAAAGATTTGAACAGGTGGCAGAAGTCCAGAAGGGAGTGACCAAAAGATCTAGAAAACAAAACATGTAAGGAAAGGTAGAAGAACTGGAATTATTTAGTTTGGATGAGAAGATGGTGGATCTGATTGCAGTCTCTGTATACAAGTATGGTTATTATAAAGAGGATGCTGGTCAGTTGTGCCCTGTGTCCAAAAGAGGCAGGACAAGAAGTTATATTTCAAACTCTTTAAAATTGTAATTTCCCATTTAATATTATTGAAGTTAATCTTATTGTTTTAAATAATAAGGTTAATCTCCTTTAGCAACTGTTTAAAACTTAACTTTGTCCTCATTTGTTCAGCCAAATTAATAATGCAAAAATGTAGCAGCTTAAACAGTTAAAACTTTTCTTGAAAGCAACCAACAGTTCCTAATTCAACGTAAGCCTGTTTCTGCAACAAAGAGAATATTATGGAGAGGAACTATTTTAAGACAGGATTTTTAGAATGTTGGGACATTTCTTAACAGCATTATTTAAAAGCTTTTTAAAAAACTGCTCTCCCATACCTTTGTTCTTTCTCTATCAGGAAATGTTACATATTTAATAAACTGTATTTTAAATGTTTCATATGTTTATGACATGAAATACATGTTCAGTATAATCAAGGCCTTTGAATTCTGCTGCACTCAAGAGGAGGCTGCACCCATTTAGCTCCCTACAGCAGTCTGAAAGTTTGCATGGTGAGAAGCATTTCTGAACATGCACCAGAAACTAAACTTTTCATTGTGAATTTGCATTTCTTTTGGTTGCCAATCAGGGCCATAATATTGGTAGAAAAGAAGCAGAGCTCTCCTCATACTGTTCTTAAATTTGAGGGAAAGGTAAAACTTTCAGAAGGTATTTGTAGTTCCTGAAGACTTAGGGCAGAGATAGCCAAGCTGCAGCACAGGCAACCTGTCTGCGTGGCACATGGCAGATTTGGGAGGAGACAGGCAACACAGTGGCAGATAGGGCAAACAGCAGAAGACAAAGCAGCAGCTTGGTCAGGGATGTAGAGCAGGGAGCAGAAAGCTGAGCAGCAGATCAGATAAGGTAAAGGGTTCATAGTGGCATTCAGGGAGGGTGTGGTGCTAATTTGTGGCACTTCTGCCAAAATTGTTGGTCCCTATTGACTTTAGATATATATATCTACACCGCATTCTAGTGCCTCTGTAAAAATGTTCTATGCACATTTGTTTCCTTTCTGGTCGTGCTAAAAAACTGTAACATGACTGTCATTAAAACAGTGTTGGGTGTCTAGCAATGTTACAAAAAGCAGCATTACAGTTCTTTGGCATTCAGTATATAGAGAGCAGGAGCAATCTGGTAGCATGATGTAGACCTACCTTTAAAATTGATACTCTGCTGAGATTGTGATGAAGGTGGCATTAGTTCAAGGTAGACATTTGTACACCTAAAGGAAGTGGAATAACATCATTGTGTTTTTTTCTTCCATGAGCTACCCCAAAATATATATAAAAAGAACCATAGTAAAGTAGGGCTGGAAGGGTTCTCAGGACAGCATCTAGTGCAACCCTGTGCTCTAGGCAGGATCATCCCTGTAGAATAGTAGGGATTTTTAAAAACTACTGACTTTAGACCTAAATAAAACTATATCATAGAATTGAGAAGCTCCGCATCCTGTTAACAATATTCTCAAATGAAAAAAAGTCTCTAATCTTGTCATTATATACTTGTGTTTGCAGTAACCGTTTTGTTAAATATATCACTGTACACCAACGATTTAAGATTGTGGTATACACAGGTTACATCACCTTTCATTTTCTTTAGTCTTGCAAAAATAAAAAAGACATTGTTTCAGTATTATACCTAGTAAGAAGGTATTTTTAGAAAACTAAGAGATTCTATAGCATTGGACTTATTTCACTTAGTATTAAGAATGATCTTTGTTTTCAGCAGATATAGCTAGCTGTCAACAGGAGGCTCAGAAATATATATTATGATTACTATTAATTGTAAATATAGAATGCTAAACAACATGTACATATGATAGATGAAATATGTGGCACATATGAATACTTGGATACACAATTTCTATGTAATTTATGTGGCAACTTTTAGGTAATTTGTGATCTTTGAGAAAATGTAGTGGGACAATCTTGTGTTATTTTCTCATCTCTCCTTTAATCCATAGAATCTATTATTGCCTGAAGACTTCCTGGACCCAGGCTTTTTATAATTCCCTGATCACAGAATCATTCAGGAATTCAGCTACTAAAGGTAATTTTAAGAATCCTTTGTCCCATTTCAGGGTTTTCAGATAGTATCCTTGACTGCAAAGGAATAGTGTTTTTCTCTGTGTTTCTTCTATGTAATAGTGCGTGGACATCTTGCAAATGATATTCGTTTCATATTTTTAATTTAAAATTAAGGGCCATTAAGCATGTTTAGAACATTTTTATAAAATGAAGGATGGTAACTATTTTTTCATGAAAACCACTCAGTTTGAGCTTTCAAGGAACGCAAACATACTTTTCCTCTTTTTTTTTTTAATCTTTCCCTAACTTTCCAGGCCATATACTGATATTGATATAGAAATATTGATAAAATGTTGATCATTAGCTGCATGTAAATAAGTGAGCATATATTAGAGAAGCCCTAGAATGCACTCCCCATTCCTGAGAAAAGTGAATCCAGACTAGTTAATTTTACCATTTGGGCTAGGAACATCTAAGACTGGATTCCATAAAAGGTTCTGGGATCTGTGTTGCATTGTCATGGAGTAGCCAGTGGGATAAATCAACTTTAAAGTTTAAAATGAATTAATGTGGGCTGTATTTTATACAAACTGAACCAGTTTTTTCATCTTTTTTTATCAAATGGTGTCACTTAGGGCTTTCTATACTGTGTTCTTGTATCAGTTTTCATGAGCCATGTCTCCCAGTCCTGCTCTGCAAACCTGGGCATACAACAATGAAGTCACTCTGTGGACAGTCTGTCCATTGTCTTTCACAAGATCTCAGTTTATGGCAGGGGCGGGTAATTATTTTGGGTGGAGAGCCACTTACTGAGTTTTGGCAAGCCATTGAGGGCTACATGGCAGGCAGCCCAGGGCAGATTAATATTAATTTTCTAATTTTTTTAGGGGCCATGCGGGCCAGATAGAATGGCTTGGCAAACCGCATCCAAGCCGCCGGCCACATTTTGCCTACTCCTGGTATGCTTAAAGGTAGCTGCTGGGGACATATTTGCAGTGGCTTCATTGCTGCATTTCCACCTTTCACATGTGGTTGGGCAAGTGGTCAGGATGTGCTCATGAATGTTCTTGTTGGGACATACTGGGGATATATTGTATTACACACAGAAAGCATGAACTATATTTGTATTTAAGTATAAAGTCCTTAATCTAGAAGCAGGGACAATGTCTTTAAAGAGTTTTTAAAAGTACTGCTATTTACATATAGTGCTCCATAGTATTAAATATTCCTAACTCCCCTCACAACTTCTGAAGTATCACATGATATAATATAAAAAAATACTATCTCATCCCAATTTTCATTTATTTTTCTTTTATTTTTTGCGTATTCTAGTTTTATCATATACACAGTTTAGGCATGCTAGTTCATTTTTTTGCTATAAATGTATATGATTCCAATAACCAATGTGTTTAATTCAGATTTAATGTTACATGGTTTTTAATCATACCTCAATTAATTTTTAATGGTTAGGAGAAAAATTATATATATTTCTGGAACACAAACTACTCAAAATATAGAGCAGCATTGTCTTCTCAGCAATAGTAGAGATTTAATTTATTAGCAAATGAATGTTTTGTGAATGGTTTTGGATGGAGTCCCAGCATTAATTAACAGAAAAAGAAGTCATGAGGTCAGTATTGAACATGGATTTTATGGGGGTTTTTATGTCTTATCAAGTCATAATCCAAATTGATATCTATGCATTTTGCAGGCTTAATTCTGAGATTTCTTAAAATATCAGTCTATTTTTTGTGTGTATGGATAGATCAGAACAACCATGTTTGCTGCCCTCTAGGGGTTTTTTTTGCCCCCAAAATATTTTAACTGACTGAAAACTTGGAAAAGTGCCAAAATGGCAGTCCTAGAAACACAATGACCTCTGTCCTCAAGTACAGCAGAGACAGTGATATTACAAGCTTCCCACATTGCTTTGTCAATATGCTTTAAATTTGCCCTTGAAGGACCACCTCTAGGAAGGAAAAATTAGCTCAGTCTCTACATCTATACAATCTTTGACATCTCTGTTGAGATTTCTAGAAAGGTTGTAATTGTTCTGATGCTTTTTGCTCTGTGAACCATTGGACTAAAATTTTTGAGCCTATATGCCATAATCTCTGCACTAAAATTCACCTTTAGACTTTTAGATAAGTTGCCTGATTTTTGGAAGTGGTGAACATTGACAGCTCCCATTAAAAAGCAATCAGAGCTTCAAGAGTTAAATGCCTCTGAAAAGTCAGACCACTTGTTTAGGAGTTTAAGTGTGGTTACATACCAAATCTTGTATTAGCAGATGCACAGATTGGAGTCCTGCTTGAAATTTGGGGTCAAATGGATATTTTATTTATATGCAGAATTGAGCAATCAACTATATGCAACATTTGTACATATTTTCCTACCATGAAAAACAAGCAGGAAGGAACATGAGGAATCATTTTTGTCACTAAAATCAGTCTTCATCTACTAAGCCATTTTCATTGGTGGGTACCTTACCCGTCAAGTGGAAAAACCCCAAAGTGGTAAGAATGTGTGACCAGGAAATAAAGCATTTATTCTGTGGAATAATATTGAAAAAAAAATCCAGCCTTTCTAGTAGGACATGTAAAACCAATTACACAGTTTTTAATGTTTTCAGTTTCTGGTATATGACTCCATTGTTATGCCACTTCTTTCACTGTATTCTACAGAGTGCATTTTGGGTTTTTTGGTGTTTTCATTGTTAGTTGTATGGAATTTATTAGGTGTTCATGCTGCTGTCTGTTTTCTGGTGGTGTGTGTTCTCTTTCAAGTTATTCCTTTCCTTTCCTTGTATTAGATGGATTTTTATGTTTCTCTGCTTAAACTGTGTAGGGTATAATTATGCTGAAAAGTCTGATGTTGAAATTTGTTTTTCTCTTCCCTGCACCAACTTTCTTTTCAATCTGCCTGAGCAATATTTAAGAGTACAATTTATATTTGAATGTGTAAATATTTGAATATCTTGCCTGAACAGATTGTATGGTAAGGTCATAGGAGGTGTACATACTGTACAATTTTAAATGCTGAGGTTACAAACACTTGGGATTCTGCAACATGTATGACTACTAAATTACTATAAAGCACTTATGGAATGTCATCAGTAACAAAAGATGTCATGGTGGTCAGCTCAGAAATTTTTCAAGGTCCTCTTTGGATTTACAACTGTAGTGAATCCCTCCTCATTCTGTATTAACAACTTGATTCCTCATTTATGAAGCTGTTATTAAATCCTCCTTGTTAATGTATACCCCTATCATGACCATCTGCATCTCTTTGCCAAAGAGAAGGCAGTGAATGACATGAAGCCCCCACAATGGATGGGGAGATTCCCTAAAGTATGTTATTTATTCATAATCTCATTTTGATTGGCACTACTTCTGCCCTCCAGGGAAAATTAAATGGTAAATACAATGAGCCTGATTCTCCTCTCATTTAAAACTAATAGTTAAGTCAGGATTAACTGAAGTCAGTACAGTTCCTGTGTCATAAAATTAATGTGTGAGGCTCAAAAATAATGATACCAACTTCTTTATTTGGTTTAACTAGTGATGTGTTTCTATTAATTTTACATTTAAACTGCAAATATTTTTCAATGTCATAATTTACCTTACCAGAAAGGGCTTGGAATTTAAGGGCATCTTTACACTTGGTCTAGGGTGGAAGGGATGGGTGCTTTAATTAGAGTGGCTCTGAGAGTTGTTCTAATTAAAGTCTCCATAGTGTCACATGTATTCAGCATCTTGTGCTTCAAAATGGTGATGGGAGAACCTTAACTGAAGCTCATTTATAATGTGGTAATGCTGAATAAATGTGTTGTGGAGGCTGCTGGAGTGCGCTAATTAGCAAGCTCCATCAGACTCAATTAATCGAGTCTGCTCTGATGCATGCTAAGTAGCATGTGTAGGAGCAGACATCTGGCATGTGTACAGGTGCCCTAAGAGACCAGAGATACTTCTGGTTTTAACTGTCATGGCTTCACAGAAGGCAGTGGCAATATGCTGATTCATACCACCTATGGATTCAGCCCAAAATGGGTAACTAAATCCCTCTCTATAGATTTTGTGAATATAAAATAAATTAGTTTACAATAATCGTATATCTTGTAGATAATAAATCTGCCTTTTTTCCCATCATTAACATACTTTCAAAAAATTACCAATTTACAGGTGAGGACACTTTCCATTGAAATATAGAGTGATGTACAGTGTGCTGCCTTCCCCTCAACCTCCCACCACTTCATATCGTAGAAGAGAAGGAAAGTTTAATTTTTTACAATACCTTCTTTATATTGGTTAAAAAAATGAAAGTAGCATATTGTCATTATTAATATGTAAAAGTTAAAATGTTTTAACAGTAGATCACAAACATGTCAAACTTTTCCAAATCTATTGAAAAGCAAAAGTGGCCTTTTGCTTGTGTTCACGGAAAGACATTTGGCCTTGCAGTATCATTGCTTATCAGAGTTATAGAAAACATTAGACATGATTAGCTGCAGGTATCCATGCCAGATGATAGCCAAGTAAAGTCCTTTTTATATTTCATCTTATAATTGTATTTGCAAGTTAATGTTTGAAGTGTCAGTCTTTGTAAAATTAGCTCATCTTGTTATGATTTAGAGCTTTGATGTGAGTGAAAGGCTTCAATTGCAATGCATAGTCACATCTGAGAGTAAACTGCATAGACAAAGAGACTTACAAGACTAGTAAATCAAATACTCTGAACTGTCTATGTGGATTATGAGGTACTATTTGCATAACTTTGAAGTATTTATACTGATGAAATTACAATAATTAAAATCATTGCTGTGTCAATTGCTAGATGCCACAAGGCATAGCAATTACTAGCATGCAAATCAGACTTTGTGTAAGCATTTTAAAGAATAATTACCTTATTTGATTCAGATGTGCCTGAAAGGCATTAAGAATCATTTGAGCTATTTTGCCTTTAACAATTTTTTAGGTCTAAGATAATATTGTTTTTCTTATCGTTATTGATGATAATTCTTTTGTGTACATATCTGTATCTGTGTGTGTATATATATGTGTGTGTATATATATATATATATATAGGTTGGTTTGGGATTTAAGCTAAAAAATACAGTTAGAGCTTGCTGAAAATAAGTTAGAAAACATTTACTTTATATCAGTTTCTTCTAAACCTCTTCCTCCAAGTGATTTTTTTGTATAAGACCAGCATAAGAACCCATGCCTTTGCTTCATGTTATATGTTGTCAATTTCATACATGACAATGGTGTATAAATGACACCTGGGAAAGAAAGAAATATTTTTTTATCTTTCTTTTCAATTTATAAAAGCCTATTTGGGTGTCTATCCCATCCTTATAAAATAAGCAATCCAAGTAAAAAGAAAATACGAATACTTGCTTGTCCTTGCCATTACAGATTTCACTCCTAGGAAATGTAATAAAGGGGAAAAAAACATAGTTTAGCTAACCCTCAGACTGTTTTCTTCACCAACATCTGGGGAAAGAGGGAGGTTAGAAAATGTGGGCTTTGGAGGACCAGTGACTGAATTTAAACTGAAAACTGAGTGCTCCTTCTGAAAGAGCTTTACACTGAGTGCCACCACATATCATAGCACAGCAAAGAAGACATCTGTTTACATAACTAGGTACCAAACCATTCAGGTTAATACTAATACTTTAAATTCTTCCTGGAAATTGTGTTGGCAGTGAATGAAGAGCTCAAAGTACTGGTATATTATTATATATACTGTATTATGTGCTTGATGTGAATCTCTGATTTAAAAACAGGCCATTACATTCTCTGCTAGCTTTACTTTTTGAAGTGATCTCAAAGCATACCGTCATGTAGAGCATGTTACCAAAACTAGCAGTTATCAAACAGTGTTTTACTGTTAAAACACTAATTATTTAGGTAAGTCATGTCTAAACATCAAATATATGTTCAGAGTCTCCTCATACACAAGTATAAAGATGGAATAATATTCATTGATCACTTTTATCCTGACTATTTTACAGGAAGTGGTGGAACAATTATTCACAGAAGTAAAATATCTTCTTTGTGAGACATTTCCATTTGCATAATATAATAACTATTAATGTAAATCATCTTTCAAATGGTTATTCCTTTCTCTTTCACTAAAAGTACAAATAATTATAAATTAAAATTGTAAAAATTATTTACCATTGCCATCTCAGCCAGAGAAGGTAACATTAGCAATAGCCCATCCTCAAAAAAGCCTGAAATGCTACTACCCTCTGTGAGGTTTCAGTCAGAACCCTCAGCAGTTCATTATTTGTAGAGTAAAGGCAGAGTACTGATGTGAAAGGGAAAGGAAAGAAATGTGAGCACTATGTTTGACATTCAAATTCCAGCACCTTGTGAATTTTGCACAGGTGCCAGCCTGAGAGATCCTATTCCTTAACCACAGGAGCACCAAATCCTATTGAATTCTGACATTTCTGATCATTACTCTAAATTTAAATCCCTAGATCAGATTTCCTGGCAGATGCTTCTCCTTCTCTCAGAATCCTGTTGGTCAGGATTCCATCAGACAAGCTCAGAAGTGTTTTGCTTCTCTTACTCTACTGTGTTTGTCAAAAGTGGCAGTGTAAGCCTAGGTCTTGGCTGACTGACAACTAGAGCATCTGAATGGAGGGACAGGGCATATCCTCTACCTGGTAGTTCCCGCTCTTAGGCTTGTGGCACTTCAGCTGGCAGGTCAGCCAGACCTCCTTCTTTGGACTCGTAAACTGCAGGGAATGGTCCTGCTCCCCTGTTTACCACCATTTACTGTTTACATGTGGAAAATGTATGCTGTGGTCTCTTCCACTGGCACTCTTCTACAACAAAAGTAAGGACCTAGACTGTATTTTGGAGACTATTATAAACAAATATGCTAATAAGACCTTTATACAATTTAATTATATACCTTAAACCTAACAAACTTCAGGTAGGCCAAGTACACCTGGTATTTAATTTCTAATTAGGTATTAAAAGGCATGATTCAACTTCATATCATATCATCTAAAATCCTTTTATCTTTGTTATAGCAGCACCTAAAAAACTTATAGTGGATTTGGTTTTCAGATCAAATTAATCTCCGGCTTCTCTGTCATTTGCAGCTCATTCTGAATGCAGCAGCACGCTTGCTCACCAGCTTGCTCTGCTGTGACCGAATTACAACCACAGTGCTTTCTTTACATTGGCTGACTATAAAGTGGTGGATTCATTTTAAGAAGGCAATGTTGATTTTTAAAGCATTTAGTAGAGCTAGATGTTGTATGGATTTGGGACCTACTCCTCCTTCAGCCTGATGGTTATCTGTTTCCAAACATTGCCTACTGTTTCTTGATCATGAGATAAATTGGTGACCAGTTCCGTCTTTGTAGCTTGTGGCTCCTAGATTAGGAAGTTCACTCCCTCCTGAAACCAATTTTATTTAATCTTTCTTCGCTTAGGAAAAGAAATCTTCAGTTTTTTTATTTCTAAACCATATTTTCCTTTTTCTCTCCTACTTCAACCCCTTTTTCTTTTAAACTCTTCGGCTTAGCTTGAAATTATAGAAACATCCTTTTATTTTAGTTAGTATTAGAAGTATGGTATTTTTTTACATGTATTTACACACACATACACACACATATTACTGAGTTTAATTTGGAAAGCAAGCTCTTTCATTTTCTGGACCTATTTCCGTCCCATTTGAGCATAGTGCTGCCATCATTCATCATATTTGCATAGTAGGAAGGAAGAAAAGGTATACTGTTTTCCTTGCTTTGCTTAAATGAGCTGTAGTTGTTATTTTAGAGGTATAGTTGTTACTGATATAATGAATTGTAGTCTTCCAATTTGAATTATATATTGTATATGGATAGTAATGACATTTAATGCTTAGCATTATTAATAGGCATCAGTGAAAAATGTATATGCCATGATCAGACAAGGCTACCCTTGAGCCTACTCCTAAGCCAGCCTCACTCCAGTTCCTTTGTGGAGGAATACACCATTCCTTCTACCAGCAGGTCCTGAAATCATAGTGCTTCAGTTCAACCACTATCATATGATGTGACCACTACTTAAAAAGTCAGCATGTTCCAACAGTTATCACAGTGAGACAATAAATTAGACTTTTTTTCTCAAGAGTATCTGGTATCATAGCATAGTGTCTTTTAATTGTTATAGTTCATTCCCACCTACCCTGTTAAAAGATTTTGCTTATAATATGCTTGTTGTCTTAAACTGTGTTAACTAGTTTAGGAGTCTTCTATGGCAAACCATTCTTGGATATCTGAGACTTTGCCACAGAGGCAGTGGGACCCTATTCATCCTTCTGGTTCTATAGATAAAAATAGGTTGCTATCCTTGCACAAGAATATGAAGAATATTGAAGGCAGAAAACTTATACAAATTCTACTGTCTCTAGAAAAGCAAAATAAAACCAAAAACCCAACAGTATTTGTTTACAAAGGCCATACATTTTGACTTTTTCAAAGAAAATACAGAAAGTTTCTACAAGATTGGGGTGCAGATATTGAAATCCTACTACTTCTCATTACATTTAAATGGAAAAGTGGCCCAGACCCAGTTATTTCACCACTGGATTTCTGAAGGTTTCTTCAGTTCATACTGTTTATTATTGTATTTGGCCCTTCCACAAACACATTGAGTTCCATAAGTGGCTAAAACTGGCTCTACTTCCTTATGAAGTGTACACAGAAGTTGGAGGGAGTGTTCTTCTCAGAAAATTGTGAGTGTTGGCTCTGACATATTTTAAAAAATATGTGGAACAGAAGGATTTACACCTCTTAATTAGAACCCTAGTCCCTTCAATCTAAAGAGTCTACGTTCCTTTTGGGTTTTAAGCGGCATATCCACCAACCACATGAAAATCGACAGCAGGAAAGGAGGTGATGAATACAAGTTGATATAAATACAAGATTTTATACAGTAACTAGAAATACTTCTATTTCTTCACAGTGGAAGGCTTTATTTACTCACTTACCAGACCTACAGCATAGCGTATTGGCCTGATGTGAACACTTATCCTGGAAACTCAGAAACCAGTTCTGAATTATCAATGTTGCTACAGCTTATAAAATTAAGCAAATATTTCCCAAAACAGGAACATTTCCAGCTTATGAATGGAATGGATGTTGCCATTGTCTATCTTGTGGGAAAGAATCCTTGCAGTTTGTGTACAGTTCTTTTTGAGGGATTGCAGCAATACTTTTCTACATTCGTTTAGCTGGGTCTGACAGAATAGAAAAACATATTTCTAAAGAGGCAGTTTTCAGAAAAACATCTGCCTTAGAGAATACATTAGTCTATTTCCCTTCACATAGCAGCATAACAAATTCTTAATTCTTATGTTCTCTCTTCATAGCAGTAAAATAGTTCAGAATAACTCCCATAGAACATGTTTAAAAATGAGGATGCCCAGGATTACTCACTCACAGATTATTTTACCTGAATATTTATAGTAAATATTTTAAATTAAAATGTTTCTGTTGGAATAAAAAACTCATTGTGCTTATTCCTGTGCTAATATTAAAAATACAGTGCTTGCCTTAGTGATCTTGCAATACTGGCAAGCCTAGGCCTGGAAAACCCCATTAATACTGAGGAGGCTGAGTGAAGAAGAGCCATTCTGACATCCGTTGTGCCGGATGAAGCTGATAATTGAAGTACAGGAGCACATAGTTCCTAAACCAACCTTCAACATGTATACTCTTCTACTATATGCCCAGGGTCAACCTGTTTCCTACTGGAAAGAGAGAGGAGAAAGAAGGCAAACCCTTTTCCCTCAACAGGAAAAAAAATCTTAGAAAAGTTATAGATAAAGGAATTCCAAGGTATGTAGGATAAAGAGGTTGGAATTGAAAATGGTTCACCACTACCTGGGGCTGAGTGATTCAGAAGTTGTTGGTAGTGTCATCTATGACAGAGTGGGTGTAATGGAAAGGATTTGAAAGGAAAGATCCAACATTAAATTTTGGTTATGCTCAGTTTTTTTGATAGTGAGACATCCGGGAAGAGGTTTCAGAGAGATAGGCCTAAGTATGGGACTTGATTGAGCAGGCGAGGTCAAGAGAGGAGTGGTAGATTTGTGAGATGCTGATATAAAGGTATGTAGTTAAAGCTGCATGAGTGAATGGGATCAACAAGAGAGAGGATTTAGAAAGAGAAGAGGGAAAGGGCCAAAGATTGAGCCCTGTGAAACCTTCACATGAAGGAAAGTGGGTGAGGAAAACAAAAGGGGAAACCACCAAAAACGACAATGAAGGATCAGAGGAGAGTGGTATCATGAAAGCTAAAAGAGAACAGATCAACATTGTCAAAAGAAGAAAACAGATCAAACAAAATGAAAATGGACTAGCTGACCTGAGATTGGGAAGGAAGAAATAATTGGAAACCTTGGTGAAAGTAATATCAGTGGACTGGAGATTACTGAAGGCAGGTTGGATGGGGGTCAGTTTTTAATAAAAAGGATGATGTTAAGCATGGTGGCAAAGGCAGGATGGCTAATAGGAATGAAGGTGAACCAAGCACATACAGGCTCATTAGTATGACCTCAATCATGTGAAAGGTTTTAGAACATTTTTTGAAGGAAACATAATTAAAGACATAGAAGAAAATGGAAGAGTGAAATAAAAATGCAGTATGGGTTAATCAAAGGTAGATCATGCCAGACTAATGTGATGTCTTTCTATATCTTTCTTTAAAAAAATAATTGTTTTTTTTTGTTTAGACAAGTAAGTCTAATTTTTCTGTACTTTAGCCAAATGTTTGATGCTATGCTACATGAAAAAATGTTAGGTAAGCCAGAGAAGACAAATTAGCACAAGAGTGATAAAGAGCTGCCTAAAATAGAGATGAAAATTGGTTTTGCTGAAATGGGAACTTTTGGGATGAAGGGCTTTTAACCAACCTTTCTTGATATATTTATACCAACCTTACTTAATATATTTATTAGTGACCTGGGCAAAAATGTTGTAGTGTGCTAATAAAATTTATGGATGAGACAAAGTTAGTTTCCATTGCCAATATGAAAAAGGAGCAGAATGTTATACCGGCAGAACTGAACATCCTTGGAAACTAGACAAATACGAATTTGACTAAATGTAATTGGAGAAAATGTAGCATTGTGCATTGATAGTTCAATAAAAAGAATTTCAGTTGCTCATTCACTTGGAAGTGATAAAGGAAAAGAAAGACTTAAGTGTACTAGCTGAATCACAGAAGGAGCCATCTCTCTAAAGCAATTGCGAAAGGCATACAAGATCTTTCGATATATGAGACAAAGTGTTTCCAGAAGATATAGAATTAATACCATTGTATAAGATACTGTAGAATCCTCTTGAAAGCTGGGCAGTTTTGTTCACTGAGTATAAAAATAATTACTTTGAAGTACAATAGGTGCAGGGAAGAACTGCTAGCTTGATCATGGAAATAGAAAGCCTATTTAATGAGGGAAAATTAACAAAGAGTGTGGTTTGTTTAGCCTACCCATATGAAGGTTGAGAGGAGATATTTCTACAAATCCAACAGGCAAGGAATGGAACACATTTTGAAGCCAAATGGGTATGTGCTACCTAGAAATAAATATAGGCTGGAAATCAAGTGGAAAAGTGAAGAGTAAGGTTGTAGAACAACCCTGTTAGGAGTTCTATGCCTTTAGTGAAATACTGGAGGCCTTCAAATATTTTTAAAACCATCCATAAAAGAATAATAGAGACATCTAATTTTCTTTGTCTCATATATATATCGATATATCTATCTCATAATTAAGATGCCAGTAGATGGCACTCAAGAATATGCAGCATAGTTGCTGCATTTTGAAGGACCAACAAATCTTGCTGTGCATTGCAAATGTATCTTTTAACATTTTTCTAATGTATTTTAAGCATAGGATTAAAGCCAAAGCCAAGGCTCAAGCTGAGGAAGAAGGAAGGGGAAAGACTCAAATCAAAAGGAGTGAAGCAGTAGGTTAGTAGAGAATCTGAGGTACAATAATATTCCGTCTACCCTGCCTTTCAGCTAAAAGTTCATGGTTTGGTATTATTGGACTTTTCAAGTGTTCTGAAATGAAGAGGGAAGAAGATGCATTCTAAGGCACTGAAAGAGGTATTGAACGGTCTGTCTTGGTGGGAAGGAGTGTTTACTGTGTTGCTTCCCAGTTGTTAATAATTATTACCGTTGTGCCAACTTCAGATATCCCTATTTTCTTTGCTTAGCTCTGAAACACAACACAACAGCCATCAGAAAAATGAATATGGGAGGTTAGGTTATGCTGCTGTTCTAGACATTAAAGGATTTTTGAAAAGGGTAAAGGCAAACTGATCTCTTTTGGCAATACCAAATGTTCAAATGGTCTGTTGTTAAAGACACTCTGCTAGTACAGGTGAGGCTTCTGTATTGTACTGGAAGGTTTAAAAGATTAGACACTGACTTGTATAGGAGTGAGGATCCTGAGAATGTCCTATGTTTATTGCAAATCCAGTTCTTTTAAAATTACCAATTGTTTGTGAGAATAAATTCTTACCCTTGTAGCCTATGGTCTGAAGAGCATAAGGAGAAGAACTTATTTGTATGTTTTTACCTGCCCTCCCAGAAGATGCATTTTGCTTGTTTGATTTAAGTCAGTTAAGGTTTGGGTGTAAGGGATGTGTATTCTTGCTGTGTACAAAGGCGCAGCAGAGATTGTATTTAATAATCACTGAGTGTGGAGTGGCCATTATCATAAATACAGTTTTGCGTGGTATGGGAATGGAACTGGAAACTCATCAGGACACAGAGTGAAGAGCAACGAGTCCCTGGTGCCAAGAACTCTGATTCCACTGAACCCCCTGTACATAGTAATGACAAAGTTAAATGAATTTCAACAAGGACATAGATCTAGTACCTTCATCCTCAGACCTGCAATATCTCTGCTGGGAAAGAAGCCAGAAGATCTCCCCCTTGCATTTCAGTTAGAGGCAGCAGCAAAGTGAGAGAAAGCACAGGCTTGGCTATGGGGATTGCATGGAATTAGAATCCTAGCTAGACATGACAGCACAGCAAGACATGATTGTACAGAGATGGCATCATGGTGAGAGGCAGCAGTGTGAGGGTTGATGATGTAGCAGTATCATTACAACTTGGGGCAGTGGTACAGAAATGCTATTGTGGCTAGAGGTGAAGACAAAGCGACTTTTTATAGAAACATTTTCCTATAAGGAAGAGGGAGATTGATCTGAATTCATGGGCTTTGGCATTTCACTAATCACTGACAACAAACCATGAATGGGGAGTGCTGGAGGAGAGAAAGCAGGGAAGTGGGAAGAGATTAGTCCACTAAGGGTTCTCACTGACCAATGAGCAAACTAAAGCAAATGTCTACTGTACAACATACTGAGGGTTGAACATCTTACTTGTTGTTCATAAAAAGATACAGTTGATTTATCATTGCCTTCTTTTCCTGATTATTATGTTCCTTTTATGTAATAGCATGTTCTTTGTTTTATACACAGAATCAGAGAAACTAAGAGGGGAATTGTTACCCATTTAAGGGAATCCAGAGAAGGTAATTAATGGTTTTGGAAGTGAGGGAAGGGTGGAGCTTGAAGCTGGCAGTTTGCACTAATTATAAGAGGAACCTCTAGACATTTTAGCCTGGTCCTTGATGTTTCAGCAGTATTTGGCAGAAGAGTTACTCTTCAGCTCAACTTCGGAGAGAATACTGAGCTTGAAGCTGTTTTTCAAAGAAGGGCAGATTAAGGCTGGATACTGCAGCACTCCAGCAGAGGGGAGTCCAAACTCAAAGGAGGACATATATGCAAGGGGAAATCTGAGATGCCAGCTTTCTAGTAGTGCTCATTTAACAGGCATCTAAATAACAATGCATACTGTCCTCTTTCTGAAGTCATACTGGGGCCTGTATTGAAGTAAATGCTGATTCCAGACTTGTGCAGAAATCTATTTTGTGTGACTTTCTATGACTTTCTGTTCAAAAACAAAACTAGGGTCTTTATTTGTTGTCCACAAGAAAAAAAAAAGAGAGACAAGACAGGTAGCTGGAATCAATGGTCTAGGTACAAACCTGTGACGTGGGACACCTATGTTCAAATACCTGCTTTTGTAGACTGTAACTACAGGCTAGTGCATAGCCTGAGATGCATATGTGGGGAATCCCTTTTGTTTTGCTCTGACCCTGTTAAACCTTTACAATGAAGCTTCCTTGAAAAGTTCCTATTCCTAGCCAGCTATAGTTGATACCAGACAATCTCCAAAGATTTAAGTTAGCCCAGTCCTTGCCTCAAAGAGTTTATGATCTAAAATAAATCAGTCTCCTGCCATGTAGGAGATAATTTTGTGCTCAACTGTTAGCTCCTATCTCTGTGGACTGTCAAATATTGCAGGAAGTTTGGTCCTCCCTTGGATGTGGTCTAACATGTCTGTGTCACCGACAGTGATTTTGATTGTTGATTAAAAAATTGTTATGTCCAAAGGAAGCCCTGTCTTGGCTAAACTGATGCAACTTAGGGGATTCTTAGGTCTTCAGTACAAAACTGTAGGTTCTCCTTCATAGAAGGTGATTTCTATTACTGTGCAGATATAAGAGAGGTTCCATTAATATATCTTATAATGCAACAGGAACCCGTTTCTTTGTGGCTATTCTACTTGCTGTTGATGAAATGTCTGGAAAGGCAAGACCTAGGGGCTTATAAGGCTAATCTTCCTAAGTAAAAAATAGTGTTTGCTTTATTTAATTTTTTATTTTTAATGCTTTGTGAAGCAGAGGATTTTAAAGCTATCTGTAGATTTGGGAAAATTTTCAATTACAGTTGAGTTTAATTTGTTGTAAATCTGATATAGGTATTGTAAAGCACTATACCTTTAAAGTTGTACCTAAATGCTTGTGTAGATTTGTGAAGCTTTTAATGTTAGCAAAAAGATATCCAATATCACACACTAGGCATGTTTTGAGATACTTTTATTTCTCCAAGGTAAATTCTGGCTAGATTCTCCCGTCCATTAAGGACAACATTTTTTTTTAAATAAAATATATCTGAACATAGTGATGTTCACCAACCATATATGTGTCCATTTTCATACTCAAATTCAAACTTATAGCAGCTTTCAGAATATTTTCAATATATAACATTTGGATTCAATTACCTTCAAAAAACAACTATAAAAGCAATAAGCAAAGAGATGTAGTTTAAATATGTGCTGTATGTTTTTCTGTTGCAGTGAGTGGAACAGTGTCATAGCAAACTGCTGAGACCTCATGTAAAATAAGTTCTAAAATTCTTTGTGCATGAAAGAAAAATATGCTTGCTGAAAGTTCTTGGTAGCAACTATTGTGTTGAAGGGTTTCTGTTATTAAATTGATGGAACAAGCACTATTAATACAATATGAGCATGTGCTCTTTTAGTGCCCCTTGGATTCATGGGTGTCAGACATTATGAATTTGTAGAACACTATTTGTTCTGGCCACTGTCTGCAGAGAAAAAATATAGCCAAGAGGAAAACTTGGTATGGTTTCAGATGCAGAAATATTTTGAATCAGCCCACCTTTATGCATGCCAACTTTGAAAATATTCTAGTTTGTCCTATGCTTAGCCTTCGTCAAAAAAACCCTATTAAATAAAATCAAATAAAATAACACCTCATTGTTGTGGCCAAATTTACTTGCCTTTTATGAAAGATGTATGCATTTTTAATATATTGCACCTAGTTACAACCTCATGGAAAATAATTTATATCCTTTTACAGATACTCATTTTATTTTGTTATGAGTTGCATTTCTAGGATCTTTCTTTTTCCTTTTTTGTAAATTTATAAGTCAATGGTAAAGTATGTACTGATATTAAGACTTAACAGTTGAATAATTAAAACCCTATTTCTTAAATCCTTATAGTACTGTTTGGAATTTTTTTATATTCTCAATGGTAATAGTGATAAATTTATAATATTTGATTATTGGTGACTTAGTATTCTTATAAAATAGCTTTTAAACGTCGACTTTCTATGCAAACTAGATGCATGTAGTATTTTATTGTCAAAATAATGTTTCAGGTAGTAAAATGGCAAGGGAATACTCACTGAGCTATTAATAAAACACACCAGCTTTTAGCTGGCAAAGCAGCTTTCTTTCCATCAAATATGTCTCAGCCTTTAATAAAGAAACTCAAGTGGTATAGGTGAAAAATTACTTTTCTCACCCGGTCATCTGTCTGTCATGTATTATTCAGGTCACCAATGTTTGTCCTGAACTGTATCATTCTGTAGTTGTGTCAGGTATGAAATATGTTCAGTGTAATTCCATCAGACTTCACAAAGTTGATTAGAACAGATCACCTTTCGGCATGGGCACAAGTTATCTCAGCAGATTGAGTGAAAAAGACTTATTTATCTTTGCCTTATAATAAAGAAAGAGATGAGCAAATTTATCCATTAACTCAGAGTCACATATTTGGCATGAAAACAAACTGCAGTCAGTAATTTCATTCAAAATACTATGGTACAGGGATACATTTTTTTTTAAAGTTCATCCATGATTTTGAAAAGATGTTCATAATTTTTTGAAAATCCTAAAATATAAACTAAAGGGATGTTCATTATGTTATTGGGCTTTAAATGCTACAGCATTCTAATAAACTTTAAAGAAAAATAATTAATTTTGTCCTGCTGACTATTTGCTGTGTTGAGTTTTTTCATTCTTTTCTTCATTAAAAATGCAAATGCTGCTGGAAGTCTATATACAATGAAGGGAGATACATTATTCAGTATAATAAATAGAGTAATACATTAAATGTGATTGGATGAGTCAAAAACAGGGAAAAGACTTACAGAAAACTTTGCTAGTGCTTTCCATTAGGCAGTGGAATTGTTAAAGAAGGCAACTGAAGTCCCAATCTGTATATAATATAAAAAATATACTTAACCAATTCTATAAACTGTATTTGAAATCCCAGGCTGGATATAGCAGTAACTGTGTAGAGCAGGGGTGTCCAACCTTTTTGAATGTGGGGCTGGATCATGAACTTTTTATCACCCAGTGAGCCAGCAAGCCATATTCAAAAACCTCACAGGAAGCAGTATCACATCACCCCCCCAAAACGAAAGTACAGCTTGAAGGGTCGCGTCATAGCCTATGGGCCACATGTTGGACAAGCCTGGTGTAGAGGGTGCTTCAGGGCCTTTGCTGGTTCTCTGTAGGACCAGAAGAAAATTCCTCCTGTGAATACTCTGGCTTTTGGTCTGTGGAATTTTTCTGCCTCTCCATCTGAAGTGCTGAGACCAGCTGGGGTTGAGGATTGACTGTGGTGCAATGATGCTCCTATCCAGTATTTAGAAAAGGTACAGATCTTGCTTTTCTATGCATTACCATGCAGAGTAGAAAAGTGAGTTTAGGGTCGAGAAGGAATTTATTCCCTTAAGTCAAACTGATACACTTTGGGGTAGAAGGGTGCCTTTCTCCCCAGCAGGGGATATGGTATTTTTCTAGGATTTTCTGAGCATATATTAACTAACTACCCTGTCATTGTAGTGGTATGGCATTAGCTTTTACGTATACATATTTTGTGTGCTATTCTTAGTGCTTTGAGTATTATGCCTTGCTGTAGTCATGTGAAAGGCATTTAAATGATGATTTGGAGCATTTATTTGGGGGGGTAAACAATTGCCTGGCTCAGAGGCCCCTTCCAGTTTTTTGTTCCTGTTATAGGAAGCAATTTGCATTGCAATTATTAATGACTAAACTGTGCTATTTCTCCTCTAATGGCCATGAGATGTTTCACTCCCATAAAAAAAGAAACAAACTGAGAACACTTAAAGTTGTCCCATTCCTTATATCTTCTGGGCCCAGGCTGACTACCACTAAACAGAATCAGCTCTACATGAAATGACATATGTTGGCACATCAAGACTTCCTGCATGATGACCATTAAACTCTTCAAAACTGATTCAGGCCCTCATATATGTCATTTAAGTACATCTGGCTAATGCTGATTTATTAAGTGAGAGTTGGATCCACAGAGTCATTTAGAACGTCAATATGCAAATCCAAAATTAATATTGTCAAATCCTTTGCTCACCTCCTACCTCTGAAATTCATAGGTTTTTGTAGTAAAGTATTTTAAATTAAGTACCATTGAAGCAGGAACCAAAGTCCCTTCTCCCAGGTGGGAAATTATTAGATTAATGTTATATCCCCTCCCTCTCCTGTGACAACTTCAGTAGGATGGATTGAATAAGCCCTGTCAATGAACACCATATGGATTAATAGTTAGGACATTCCAGTAGGACATGGGTGATGTGGTGGTTATGAATCTCCTCAGGGAAAGAAGAGAGTTGAACCTGGGTCTCCTACATCATGGATGAGTGATCTAATCATGAAACTATTGAAATAAAAGAAGGCATCACCACCATCTCTCCTGAATGCTTTATGAAAAAGGATTGGTTTAGATCTCTAAGTTCAGAAGAGAGTCAAGGACTGAGTGAGAAACACCTTCCTGTATCCTCGAATTAAGCATCTAATTGCAGGAGAGGGATGGGGCAAGAGTGCCCCAAATCCCCCCTGGCTCACCAAGGACATCTGGGAATGCCTGGCTGCCAAAAAGGTGGCATAGACCCGGTGGAAGGGGGTAGGGACAGGGGTGCTATCTCCGAAGAGGAGTATACCTCCACTCCTCGGGCCTGTAGGGGGCTGTTAGGAAAGCTAAGGCCGACATAGAGCTAGGACTAGCATCCAAGATCAAAGATAATAAAAAGTCCTTTTCAAATATATATAAGGAGGATGAAGAAGGCACCAGGAAACATGGGGCCCCTGCAAGGTACGCTGGGCAATCTGGTGGTTGTGCCAGAGGAGAAAACAGACCTCTTTAACAAATTCTTCACCTCCATTTTCTTATGCAGGAACCAGGACTCCCCCACTGTGATTCAAGACAAACTCAAGGGGAACACCTCCAGACCTAAGATTGAAGAGGACTGGGTTAGAGTGCTTCTGGAGGGGCTGCACGTGTTCAAATCAGCAGGTCCAGATGCTGTCCACCCCAGGGTGTTGAGGGACCTAGCAGGGGTTACTGTAGGGCCCTTCGCATGGCTTTACGAGCAGTCATGGTGCTTAGGCCAGGTGCCAGATGATTGGAAGATAGCCAATGTGGTCACCATCTTTAAAAAAGGGAGGACATTGGCAACTATAGGCCTGTCAGTCTTACCTCAATCACAGGGAATCAATGAGCATATCTGTGACATGCCAGCATTGGGGATGATGCTCAAGAGCAACCAGCATGGTTTCATTAGGGGCAGGTCATGTCAGACCAACCTAATTGCCTTTTATGATCAGGTCACAAAAGCATTGGATGCATGTGTTGCCATGGATGTAGTCTTTCTGGACTTCAGCAAGGCCTTTGACACTGTTGACCACTCTATCCTCATTAAAAAAGTAGGCGACTATGGCATTGATGTCTACACAGTCAGATGGATTGCAAATTGGCTGAAGTGTCGTACTCAGAGGGTGGTGGTGGATGGGTCATATTCTACCTGGGTGGAAGTGAGCAGTAGAGTCTCCTAGGGCTCGGTCCTTGGGCCTGCACTGTTCAATTTCTTTATCAGTGATTTGGACGATGGGGTGAAAAGCAACCTGTTTAAATTTGCTGATGATATCAAAATTTGGGATGAGGTGGGCATGCTAGTAGGGAGGGAAAGACTGCAGCAAGACCTGGATAGGTTGCAGGGGTGGACTAACAAAACCAGGATGTGTTTCAATACAGACAAGTGTAGGGTGCTGCACTTGGGCAGTAGAAACCAGCAGCACACTTATAAGATGGGAAACTCCCTTCTTGAGAGCACAGAGACAAAAAAAGATCTTGGAGTCATTATTGACTCCAAGATGAACATGGACCAACAGTTCGAGGTCATGGTTGGCAGGTCGGCAGACCTTATCATGCATCCACAGGTGCATCTCGAGTAGGGCCAAGGAGGTGATCCTCCCCCTCTACATGACACTGGTCAGGCCACAGCTGGAGTACTGTGTCCAGTTCTGGGCACCCCACTTCAAGAGAGGACAACATTGAGAGGGGAGACAAGGGGCAACAACATTGAGAGGGTCCAGAGAGGGTCCACCTGCATGATCTGGGGACAACAGGAAAGACCCTACAATGAGAGGCTACAGAACCTGAACCTGTTCAGCCTTCACAACAGAAGACTGAGGGAGGACCTGGTGACCGTCTATAAACTCACCAGCAGGGACCAGAAGGGTTTGGGTGAGACCTTGTTTCCCCTAGGGCCCCTTGGGATAACAAAGAATAATGGCCACAAGATGTTGGAGAGTAGGTTTAGATTCGACATCCGCAAGGATTACTTCACAGGGCAACTAGGATCTGGAGACAACTTCTAAGGAAAGTGGTGCTGGCTTCTACTCTGGGGGTCTTTAAGAAGAGGCTTGATGCCTACCTGGCTGGGGTCATTTGAGCCCAGTTTTCCTCCTGCCCAGGCAAGGGGTTGGACTTGCAGATCTACAAGGTCTCTTCCAACCCTGTTTCTATGATTCTATGACTTATGCCATGTCTAATGTCCATAATGTTTCTTGTTGGCTAATTTAGGCAGAAAATTGTTCAATTTGTTCAGTTCTATGGGTTCCCTTTATACATAGCTAACCCTCCACATGTTTAGGAGTTTAGGTACCTAATTCAGGGATGTTCATTCTGCTGCATGGTTAAGTGACTGAAAGTTAAGTGCTGCAGCACAAGTGAGTGCACATCAGGTATTTCCTGCATGTAAAGAATCCTTTTGTGGGTCCAGCTGAAGACAGGCAGGCAAGGTGACTTACATAAATGGAATCAGAGGGTTGTTAGGCCTCTATAGCCTGCCAGCTATCTTTTATATATGTGGGCACATAGATGATGTTTAGGGGGAGCACAGAGGGGCACATGCCCCCCCTGAGATTGGTTCTCACTGGATGGGGAGTGAGGGATGACAGCCAGTGTCCCCTCCTCCCCCTGAGATTGTCAGGGCACCAAGAAAAATACCAACAGCACTTCTGGTCAGCAATCAGCCTCTGGGTCCCTCACCTATGCAAGGCCCCTGAAGGAATTCTACTACTCATAAATTGGCCTACAGTCTGGCCTCATCTGGAGGTGTCCAACGGAGAATTACGCCAATGGATATACAATATAGGATGAGAGTCAACAAGCATGTATATTAAACAAGTTTCATAATATAGTAACAAATCCAAAGCAAAGCAAGCCAATATGTATACTATTTATTACATGAAATCAAGCTACAGTAACATGTCACCCTTAGGTGGTGACCCAGTAAACTAAGACCTAGTATGCAGGAGAGCCTACTACTCAGCCTCTGTCATGCGGAGGATTTCTATGTGATTCTTCCTCCCAAGGGGTACTAGACATCTTAGGAGAAGGGTAGGTGATACTTAACCCTTCCAGGTGAGGATAGGACAGGAACAATATGCAGGTAAATCCATGGATGGCAAACAACATTCCTCAGGTAAGTAATGCATCGATCATCCAAGCACCCCGAATATTCAGTTGACACTATCCACCTTCACAGGCCAAGCACCAAACTCTTACTCTCTCACTCGTGCTTTCTAGAAGATTCCAATTACGCCCAATCACCCTCAATCACATGCGGTCATGCTCCCATATGTGCCAATCGCGCAGGCTCAGTCACACACTGAAGTGATGCCTCACATGGGTTTATACTGGCTACCTCACACCACCTGTCAATCATAATCCTGTCCAATTATCACTTGCATTGTGCTGTCCATCAATGGTGTCTTTCAAATGAACCACTCATACCTGTTATCACCACATAGCTCATTATCATAACTTTCCCACTTCTATGGTTACATAATCATACCAAACTGTGCATGCACAGAGCTCAAAAGTAGGTCATAGCATCTTCAAGGTCAAAAGTTTACAGGTTCCAGAGACCTCTAACCTCTAGCCATCCTACGCATGTGTGACCAGACCAGGACTCACTGTCAACATAGCCTGAAGTGACTTATTTAGGGTTACCATATGTCCCAGTTTTCTGAGATATGTCCTCTTTTTTTGGCCTCCTGTCCTCATGTCTTGGTGGGTTTTAAACATGAGCAAATGTCTGGCTTTTTGCTTTGCCTCCCAGGCATAAACAGCTTGAATGCTTGGGGCTGGGAGCAATGGAAAGGTGATTGGTTGTCAGGGGTCATGTGCTTTGTGCACGGGGCCCAGCAAGTGTGTGTGTGTGTGTATGTCTGTCTGTGTGTCTGTGTGTGTGAGAGTCCTCTTTTTTGATCCTGGAAAAAAGTTAACCCTAGTTATTGTCTTCAAGCAGGAACAACTCTGCCAGACACATACATAGGTATGACTGTTATAATACTGAACATGGAACAAGTTGCTTAGAGTATAGACAGAAATAATAGCTTTATTAATATCAAAAGATGCCAATACTGGCTGTTATGCTATCGCTGTTTGTGATATCTGTATAATTCTGTTGTTTTGGGTATTATGCTGTTGTCTGAAAGGAAATGCAATGATGTTTCAATGATGAAAATGACTCCAATTTTAACTCTCCATTCAAGCTCAAAGTTAGACCCCTGCTACACATTACATATATTACACAATTAACTGGTTAATTATGTAATAAATTTAGACCAGTTGTATGTGAAAAATAATTATCGCACAATAAAAATGACTATCCAGATATAAAAAAGCCAACTAGCTATAAGGTTAGTGCTTGAAAATGAGTAACAACTCTATACCTGGTTTGTATACAGTTTTAATTTGAATGTATAGCAAGGCCCTTAGGATCATTTGGCTTACTTGTATTGCTATGAGAGCATGCAAGCATAACAGTTAGTTCATAACAGCTGATGTGTAATCCTGAGCAGCTTCCTCTTCCCATTTAAAGCAGCTAAACAATATGTTTGTCTACATACTTCAGGAAAACCAGTAAGTGATTTCATCCCAAAGTGACAATTATTGAAGGCCAATCCATTAATTGCCTTCTGCTGATATAAGTATTTGAATCCCAGTGTGTTCAGCACTAAGACTAGATCCAGAGTCTAATTACCTGTGTAAATTTTTTACTATTTCAATGTTTGAAAAAGTATATTGCACAAAATGTATGTGCATTCAGTTAAATCTTTGAAATTATTATCAGCTATATTAGGTAAAGTATCTTTCTTTTAAGAGACCACCTCAGACTATCACTGATTGTATTTGAATACAATTTAACTCCATCTATTTTGGGAACTGTGAAAAGTTACCAATTTCTGTCAGATTAAATGGAGGCTTAGGATAGATTTTATTCTGCATGAAACAGTTAAACTCACCTGCTAATGTTATTTTTTAATAGTTTTAATGAGGTAGTGTAATAAGGATGGGGTATTTTACCTTGATAAATGTAATCAGACTTCCGGTTGACTAATTCATGTACTTCAAGTTAATGCATTTTTGTTGTTGTTTTTTTTAAGGAAATTTAAACACCAAGTTTATCCCATTGTTCTCATATTAAAATATTAAAATATAATGCATGTAATTGTATTTAAAGTGTTGACATTTTGAACTCTTGCTTTAACCACTTTAAATCAGGAATAGTTGAGCACTTTCTATATTTTATTTCAGGGCATTGTTATGTTCTCATCAGAAATCTTTAGGGAGAGCCCTTTTTCTCTATCCATTTATCTGTGTGCGTGTGTGTGTTTGTCTTTTTTTTTCCCCTTCTACTTAATAAAGAGCTATACGGACCAAGGCCAGTTAATGGATCTACCAGGTCGCATTCAACTGTCAGATACAAGGTCTAGGCTCAACTCCCATTGAATTAATGAAGGCTGCAATCAATGGAAGTTTTACCTGTGTATTTGAGAGTGGAATTTGGCCTAGTACATTTAAAGAGATCATAAAATTAGTTAATGTCTCTATAGGTTCTTCTTTGGAATGAAATGCTAAAGCTTTATATAAGTATGGAATACAGTGCACTTGCTGATGTCACTCTGGATGGTGCAGAAAGAAAACAACACTAGCTAATGGTTTAAAGAGCAAGGTTGCAAATGATATTGAAATAGAATGGTTTAAACTTCACTGTTCTTGACAGATAATAGTCCCTGCCCATCATAAGTGGTCATAAAACCTGAGGGCACTAACTATGGGCTTCAAATCCTGTGCAACTGTACCCTTTGCGTTTCAGCTTCCAGAGTCGATCAATGCTGGGAGGGAAGAATGTGGGTTTTTTGGGGGTGGCTGTATCCTGTTGTTCCCAGCTGTTGATTTTATTGCAATTACTCTGATATCTCCTAGCTTTTTAAAAATTGAAGCCACTGGAATCAACTGATTGTATAATTCTTAGTCTTTATTAAAAATAGCTCCATAGTCTTCCTGGTTACAGGAAAAATTTGAACAAATGAAGAAAGATTCAGAAACCAAAAGACAAGTATATGAACCTTAGTTCTATGTGTATATTTATTTGATATTTGCATTTTCATACTACTCATAATTTTTGAACACTTGGGAATGACAAGACCAATTACAATAAGGACTTTATTCAAAGGCTTTTGAAGTTGTTTGATTTCACTTAGTTTTCAGTCCTTAGCTGGCCCTCTTGTTATTTTTTGCATACTTGGACCCAAACTCATGCAAAAGTTACAGAAAAGCTGAACATGGCAGCAGTGATTGCAAGCTCTGCCATAAAAATATCAATAAATTACAAGACTTGCTTAGCAATCAACACCTATTTAACCAAGTACAAATGTATTTAAAAATCAGACAAATTCTGTCACTATTGAGCCTCATTGCCTGTAAAGTACTATGTGTGATTGTACATTAGTGTGTTGTCACTCAGTATTTTGCAGGTTCCCATTGTTTAAGGGAGGAACAACAACTCCTCTAGGTTTTCTGACTCACCCAGGAGCTGCCTACCTTGCCAGATTTGCCTTCCTGAAAAATACTATATCAACAAGGGACACAGTGTTGCTTGTGCCTGGATGCCAATACCTCTTTATTTGATTTGGTTAAACAGCCTATGTTCCCCATTCCACTGTTGCACTCTCTGGTGAATAATTATATGTACAAAGACCTAGCCATTCATCTTGGCAAACAGTCATGGTGTTAGTTGGTCCTCTAGAATACCTTTCTCCCTTATATGTTCATATATCTTTGCAGCATCAAGAATGTGCTAATATCATCAGTCTTCAATTGGCTCCTAAGCACTTATTATTGGGTTTTGTGGTTGCATAGCAGACAAAGTTATTTGGGTAAATCTGATATATTTTAATAAACCAACTCAAATAGTTGGAAAAAAAAAATTCTTTGCAAGCTTTCAGGCCCAAACGCTCTTCGTCAGGCTGAGGAAGCATCTTCAGTTGGTGTGTGCTCTTCCTGGATGGAATGAATAGTAAAGAAGCCAAAGGTTAGTATGCATGCAAGAAAGCCAGTCAGTGACAAAATAAATTAGAAGTCAATGAGTAAGAGATAGGTTGGGGTGGGGGAAGAGGAATGAATGTAGCTAGTAAATAGTGGAGAGGTGCCTAGGGAGTCAGATGTTAGGCAGGTTATAATGTGTCATAAATCCAAAGTCTATATTTAGTCCATGTTTTTTTGTATCCAGGAGGTTCATGAAGTGAAGTTTGTAGGCTCCTCTGTGAAATGTGTTTTGTAAATTCCCTTTGAGGATTAGAACTGAGAATTTGGAGAGAGTGGTTTTCTTGTGAGAAATGTGCCCCCCACAGATAAATAGATATTCTTGTCTTTGATAGATTTCCAGCCTGCGTTCATTCTGGTGCACAGTTGTTGTTTAGTCTCTCCAACATATTTTCCATCAAGGCATTTGGTGCATTGAATGAAATATATATAACATTTCTGGAGGTGCAGCTGTAAGATCGAGGAATGCTGATGGTTCTGTTGTGGGATGTAGTAATTGTGGGGGTGGGGCAGGGCGGGGGAAAGATATGTTGGCAGGTTTTACATTTCTTGTCATGGCATAGTCTGGATCCATCTGGTATGTTTTGGACCATAGGAATTTGCTTCTGGTGATGAGGTTAGTGAGGGTCAGTGCTTGTTTGAAGGCTAAGACAGATGGTTTTGGGAAGATTTCTTTAGTTGCCTACCCAACTTTAAGGATAATTGGGAATTTGTGAAGATACCTATAGTAGCATTCAGCTTGTTACTGTAGATATCTCTGGACAGATTTTATTATGAGTGGTTGAAACATCTGATACCTTTCTTAAAACTAGTGCAGTTGCACCAGCATTGTCTTCTTTAGGAAAATCAGGTATTAATTTTGTAGTGCTGAAAATTTTATACAAAATTATAGTTGGAAACCATGCTGTAATGGGTATACTCTAGCTCAGTCTTATTTGACTGAAGAGACACCCCAATCCTACCAGACTGGAAATCTGATGTAGAAACTACACTTGTTGACTAAGATTGTAAAGATAATTTAAATATATTTGGGAAGGATATGCTATACACATTAATTACTAGCATTGTTGGATCTATATTATTGCCAGAGCTTTAGTGATGAAATGTTTCTTCATGAACTCTGATAGTGATACTTTGTTGTTATGGCAATGTTAGAGTGATATTGAAGCTGTGATGGTCCACTTATTATGTGAGAGAGGATTGTGGGAGGATTATATCTTTTATTGGACCAATTGGTTCGAATAAAGTTAGATAAGCTTTCAAATACAAAACATTCTTGCATCTGATGACCTGACGAAGAATGCCTTTCATTTGAAAGCTGAGTAACTGTATTCCAACAGGAAGTTGGTCCAATAAAAGATGTCACCCCCACACACCAATATTTGTGTCTCACTTTAATTTGTTTGAAAAATGCTTAAAAAGAATTTAAGTGATATGACCTTTTCCACAATGGAAGTAATTATTACACTGATTCCAGCCTGAACTAGCTGGAATCCTATTTAAAAACAAATTTAACAAAGTTAAATAAATACCTGTTCCTTAAACTATGGAAGAAACTTTATTCTGAGGATAGTGCTAGTTGCATCCTCCTGTACATGGGCTGATGGGAACAGTGTAAAATATATCAAATTTTGCTTTTATAATAGGGTCAGATTTGTGAGGTTTAAGTGTGTAGTGGGAAGCCAATTTACTCTTGATCTTCTAACCATTTGACTATGTTGATTTCTCTATATTTAAAAATGCCTACTCAGTGATAGTGCTGCTCAGATTCTGTGAGATCCTGCCAGATGTGTCAGGAAGCTGTTCAAAGGTAGGCAGCTTTAAAAAGAGTCAGCTGTGAAACAAACATGAATCAACACTTAGCTTCAAACAGAATTAGAAGGAAGATAAACTGAAATCAAAGATGTTATGAAGTATGACTTGTCACGTCATGAAAGACAGTCATATCATACATGTTTCAGCAAGCAAGTTTAAGGAAAATATTTTGAAAAATCAAGGTATTGTTTAGATGTTATGTGTTGATTTTTTTTATCTGTATGTAATTGTTAAAAAAATCCTATTATAAATGCTATCTGTATCTTAAAGTGTAACTTGCTTTCTAGTTCTTTGACTCTTGAAAATTATATAAATAATTTAATAGCATACATTGAAATATTACACCACCATTCATGCCTTATGAATTAAATGCCAATGCAAAGTTTTAATGTACATTTTTTTCCCAATTTC
Source organism: Caiman crocodilus (assembly GCA_030014935.1). Taxonomy (NCBI): domain Eukaryota; kingdom Metazoa; phylum Chordata; order Crocodylia; family Alligatoridae; genus Caiman; species Caiman crocodilus. Next base: position 52,000,541 of record JAGPOW010000261.1, on the reverse strand, counting down.
TTTTTATTTTCAAATTGGCTTTGATCAGAAGTTTAGTATACATGCATCTTAGTTGAGAATGAAATGTTTTTACAAAATTTAAAGATAATTTCATATAATGAATGATATTTTAAGCCTTGAAGACACATACCTGATGTGGCTTAGGGTCAGATCTAATACTTTTGAAGTCAATGAAAATCTTATCAAAATGGATGGACTTTGGTCAAGCCCAACAGTAGTGTATACTGAGGCTATAATGAGTGACAAAGATGTCTTATATACAGTCATGTTAAATGTGACAGAACCGTGGCTTCCACAATACTCCTCTTCATAATCCCACCAAATATGACTCATTCTGAAAACTGTGTGCCTAAGGCAAGTTTTGGTCCCATTTTAAAAGTTTGTTTGACAATAAATATCTTTGGTTGCAGAAAACAGAGCCTTAAAAAGTTGCAACACCACACCGCAATCTCCTGGTTCATCCTTTTGAAAGAGCAAGGTCGAAGTGTAGGACGTGCACATGCACTTGGGGGGTGCACATGAGCCCAGTAAGAGTGCTGGTACACCAGATGGCACACTCCTGATTAGCTGGTGGGCAGGGGGGCACATGGGAGCACCAGTACCCACACTGTGAGTGCCAACCAGAGAGTGGGGCTGCCAGAAAAAGCAGCCACACCATTTCCAGAAGTGGCCATGGGAATTTCAGGAGCAGCGCAGCTGCTTTTATGGTGAAAGAGATTGACTGTGGGGGAACCCCTCCACCCTGGCTAGCAGGATTGGCCACTGGGGGACCCCCTCCCAGTTGCTGACTGGTGTCAGGGGTGGCATGTGCCCTTCCCGTCTCCAGAGGCACCAGACACTCATGTGAAAGAATATACATTCAGCAGAGAGGCCACAAGCTGATGTGGTAAGATTCTGAAGCTCCCCTAGGGGTTGGATTGCCAAGGTTTTAAAGTGATAGCATTGTTTATATCACTTCATAATGACCCGGGAGTATACCTTCTTATCTATGACACAGTAAAGTACTTTTTCTAAGAGAGTACAAATACTTGCTAAAGATCAGAACAGAACATGTTTTCTCTAACAGTGTATAATTAAGGGCTGATCCATTAAAGTGATAAGAACTTGGCACACCCATTAAAGGCAAAGGATATTGAATATGCTTAGATCCTTCTAGAATCATCCTTCAATGACATTTCAACAGAATGAGTTGAATCTGATTCCCTTTTTTTTTATTAAAAAAAGAAAGCCATTTGTAGGTGGCAGCTTCAGCATATGTGGCACCTAAAGGCAGTGCCCAAGTCAGCTGCCCTGGTCATTCTGCTCAGTTACACCACTGCATTTGATAGACCTGTATATATGGAAGTTGTTGGTTTTAGACACAGCTATATGCCAGTGGCTGGTTTGCTAGATTTGTATGACCATGGTATGTTGCAGTGATACATAATAAAAAATCAACAACAGAGAGCCCAGAGCACAAGCAAGTCCTCAGTTCCTGAGGTTAATTTGGAGGCCCTGATGAAACTAGCTAGCCTTGTAAAAGGATAATCTTGGATGGCTCCTAGGGCTAACACCTTGATTGTCTGCACATTAACACCTGTAACTGGTTTTAAGCACTCATTATGGGACTCAAATTTATACCACTCCAGGGCAGGATTATCTCTGATCTGGGTTACCCAGCTCAGGTTGCACGAAAATACTAAGATGTAGCCACACTGGGCTATGCCTCATAAGCATGGGGGTGGGCAGCACAGGTAACCAGGAGAGCCCTGAGGAAGGGAAAGTGGAGGAAGCTCAGAACTGGAAAAAGGGATCCTTACTTTTCAGTCCTCCAGGCCCCTGCTGCCCTGGAGCGTGACAGTTCCAAGTCTGAGCTAGAACCAACTTGATCAACATCTTTGCGACTTACAATGTAAGATGTAAGAAGGCCCTTAGTTTCTACAGGGACAGAACACTTTCAAGCAACAGCATTTTAGCTGTGGTTTGCCCCCATTGTATTTTAAAAGTAATTTCATAGAATTGTTTCTTCATTTAGTATGCTAAAGGTTCTTTGTAAAATGGACATAATTTAAACATCCTACTAGTAAGTGCAAAATACCAGTGAAAAACAGAACACTTTTTTATTGCCTTAGAAGAAAAAAATCTTCAGGAAGTAACTCAGTTCTGAACTTCATTAAAAAAACTAACTTAAACTTCCTTGTGTGACAGTGTTCTGAGCAGTTACTATGCACAATTCTATACTTACAGTCAGAAAAAATTGACACAATATTCCATTAATAATTTCTATTTTTATGCCATTTAGTGAGAGTTATTATGCATAAATATACATTCCTGGATTGTATAATAGTACTGATGAAGTGTTACGTACCAGGACCTCAGTGTTTACATATTTAAAAATAATGTCACTAACACTGCTCAGTGTATCAAGTTTACTTTGAAGAGGTATTTTTAAGGCAATTTCACAGGCTTCTATTTCCCCCTTATCCTTCCCATATCCTGATCCTGCATGTATATTTTCAGAACTGATATTGCATAGTTGTATATATAGTAATGTTAAACTGAAACAAGATACATATATAATACAGCTCTGAAAATGCTGCCTAGTAAATAGTGCTGTTACTGCTTCTCTGACTATGTATGGGTCTCAGTGTTTTGGTTGTATCAGATACTTTGAGCGGGTCCCATTTGCACCCCATAAATTAAAACTGCCCAGGGTCAACCGTAAGTTATGCTTATTTTTTTCCCTTGAAAGTATTTGCTTTTTACATCTATGTAACCTCTTTTCTTGGAACTGCCACTGTGCATTTCTTACTTCCTTTGAAAGATGCATACCTTCTGTCACATAACAGGAAATTTTCCTGCAATGTATGCATTTTCATGTGTGTGATCCTGTAGCTCTCATGCTTTTAAAAGCAACCACATCTCAAATTAAATAAGCTTTAAAATAGAGGACAGTAATGAAGTGTACATCTGCTGCCCTCCAACATGCCAGGAAGGTGGTTATGAATCTGTAACCAAGGGGGAAAAAAGGGAGGGGGGGGGCCGGAACTTGTTGCACATTGGAAAAATTGTTTGGGCTGCCACCTAAAGATAAAAAGAGTCTCTTTCTTAAGAAATAAGGAACAAGAACTCCCAAACTGGAACTTGAGATGGAGCTGGTCCACTGGGAAGTTGTTAAAATTATCATTTTATTTTTTTGAAGAGATGAATTAAATCCACTGAGTAGGAAAATAGGTCCTAGAAATTTTTAACATGTGTTTTCTTGGTTAAACAAAAAAAAAACAAAAAAAGAACCCTATTTATATTTTTAAGATTTATGAAGGAAGCAATATTTTATATTTTTTTTCTTATGGCTGAAGGAAACCTTATTTTATTTGCCTTCTGATCATTAAAGATATATTTAATTTTTTAAAAGTTTTGTCTTAAATCCTATCCAATGGTTGTTTAAAACTTCATGTTGTTTCTTATTTTTTGTAATGAAACAGAAATAAGCTCTCTACTGTTAGCAAAAAATTGCACAACCAGCTGACTACCCTGGCACATTGGTAATAATGTATGGTATATTTTGCAAAACAGTTCTGACACTTTAAGTGTAGTTTTAGGATTATGGGCTATAGAGTTTAATGACCTTATATGTAGTCATTAGCTTGTATTCATACCTCAAAACAAATGCTTATAGCTGCATTTCAAACAAACATTTTAAAACAGAAATGCCTGAAATTAGACCTGAGGAGCAAGGATTTTTTGGTGATATCTTTATTGGACTATGTCACTTGGGAAGATGTTAGACCAGGTTTTAGGCACATGCGACACTTTTAGATCCTCATCCAGTGACAAAGTTGGTCTAGTAAAGGATATCAATACAACATGTTTTCCCTGTATGTTATCTGGACCATCACAGCTACATCATCACTCCAACCATGTGTGATTGGTGCCACCTTACTCGGGGGGGGGGTACATACCCCCTCCCAGCAACTAGTCAGCAACTGGAGGGGACCGCTATAGCCGATCTCACTGACCAGGGGGAGTGGTGCCCCGTGGCTGATCACTCTCACTGGCTTCCAGAAGTGGCTGTGGCACTTCTGGAAATGGCTGTGAGCTTCTGGAAATGGCCACAGCACTTCCACTGCCTGGCCAGTGCTCGCAGGGGGGGTACCAGTGCTCCTGCCAGGCCACCTGCCTGTTACCTAAGCGGGGAGTGAAGTCTATTAGGGGGTGCACCAGCACTCTCAGGGGGTGCACACACCCCCATGCATCCCCATGCACCCTGTACACATTGCCACTGACTCCAACCCTACTACTAGCACCTATGTCCATGGGCAGGCATTATATCTGTAGCACTAAAAATGCCCCTTTAGCTGTGCAAGAAGTGAGTATACAGCCTTTCAAGTGGCTTGTAGTAGGAAAAACATGGCAAAAATTCCATGAAATATTGCCTCTTTCCAACAGGAGTTTCTCAAAAGTGTTTCTCAGAATTTCTAGCAACTTGTGTAAAGCCTGTACAGTTACATGTCATACTACAGGGTGTGTCCAAGTTCTCCAGCATTACAAAAGGCTTTGCTCCATTTCTGTGCCCCAATCCTCCAGCTTCACGGAGTCTGTCTATGACTGGCACTGACCTCGACTTCTCCAGGGAGACAGAGCTCAGTGCATGTCTCCAAACTCACTTGCTGTTGAGCACCATCTTTGTGAGCAAGAGAAATTCCTTCCCAATCCACAGAGAACTGCATTTTAAGCTATTCCCAGAATACTTCCCAATTTGAATTGACTCTGGTGACTGTTTTGCTGAGTCTCTCTACACATGCATTTAGGTACACCTAAATTTAGTGCGCATTAGCTCAGTATACATTAAGGCAATTTAGGCTCATGTCTACATGTGTACATGTTAAAACACATTAACATTATACACTAAACTTAGTCCCAAGTCAGTCCATACATAGTGTTAATGTGCCTTAATGTGTTTATAAGTTATAAGTGTTAATGCACTTTAGCTATTTGCACCTAAATTGTATACCTGCTTTTGCAGGTATCAAATTTTTACACAAGCTCTGGGACACAGTGCTGGGCACTTTAATTAGCAAGCTGTGCTAATTAGAAGTTACCGAGAGTCACGTGTATCAGTGTTCCCTAAAGTAGTCGGAAATCACCATTTTTAAGGTGCATTAAGGATGTGCACATGTAGATGCACACCTTTAACATGCCTTAAATCAAGCTAAAGTGTCTTAAATCAGCATGTGTAGATGCACCTGTTGTGCATGAAACACATTTATTCCTGTCCCATCAAAATCTCTGGCCATATTTGGAAGAGCAACAAGCATATCGAGGAAGCACTCATGAACTCTTGAGTTAGTGTAAGAATATTCAAAGGTTACTTGAGCTTGGCTGAAGGTTGCTGTAATTAGAAAAGGCCATTTCTGGGGTAAAGGGGACTGTTGGATGCCTCTTCTGGTGACAAGACAGCATCAGAGACCTACACAACACTATTTGTAAAGATCCACCCTGTGGACAGTTCTTCTGAGAGATGCACATATACTTCACATTGCACCATTTAGTCTTGTGAGGCCTGGGGCCTGGCACCTGGTTCAGTACCACGAAGCATAAATCTTAGTGGTTGCAGTGACAAATGAGCCCATCATGCTTAGACAGCATCTTCAAAGTTGGCGGTGCCCTTCCTGTGCTGGGGACTTCCTACAGGTTGATGAAGTGGGTGCAACAGGGTGCTATCATCCACTGGATAGTCAGGAACATGGCCTTCAATGCCTCACTCACTGTGGAATTGCTCATGGCGAGTAGGCACTTTATGGAGTGGGGGCTGTCAGGGACTACGAGCTTGCAGATGGAAATGGTGAAGGCAGTGCTTTCTTGACAATGAGAGAGATATTTCTGCTAGTGCCCTGTAACACAAGAGTAGGACTCAGCTTAGTGAATGTCTTTGTGAAAGTACCAATGCATTCTGAAGTTCTTCTGCCACTAATTGTCTTCATAGATCCTCCCAGAAGTCAACATTTGTGTCACATGCCTCAAAGCACCAGTATATGATGTGTAAGTGGTCTCAAAGCACCCAAGTTGGTATGGTATTCATTCAGTGTGGCTTTATCATCTTTGTTCCCGTGGGTATTGGGGGACAGGAACAGAGGGCAGAACTTGAGGATACACTTGGTTAAGTCTGTGTGGCTGCACATGGTGCTGTATACCAGCTGGTACAGGAGCTGAATGAGCTCACTGAAGAAGTGGTGGTAATCCTTGATTGCTGGCAGGAGTGCAGCAAGTACGTGTCCTGCTAAAACTGCTGGATTAGGAACCAAAGGGCATGTATATGACAGGGATAAATTCCAGGTTGTGCGTGTAACAGATTAGCCTTTTGGAGTGGAAACTGACTGAAGAACTGGGACTGCACTGCCAAGGTGAAGGAAGGGGAACAGTTGGGTATGGTCTCTGGATGACCAGTCAGTTGGTGCTGTCCTTTGCTCTTATCTGTCCTTGGAAACCTCTAGAAATGGGGCCCCTCCAAAACATTCTGGGATTTTAATATACCAGTTCCCCAGCTGCAGAGCACTAGCAGTATATTTTCTTGCCATGTTTTGCAGTGCTTCAAACATCCAGGCACTTGAACTGCTGTATGTGCATATCCTGCCACATTTTGGTAGCACTGCAAATCTCTTGGAAATTATTAGTGCTTCAAATGAATGGGTGGCATGGGTAAATCAACATGGGTAAATCAACCCTTTCAAATATCAGGTACATAAAACATCCTAATCCTGTTTTTTTAATGGCCTTTATATTTAATTCTACAAGTCTAGAGCTAAAATAAGTTGAAATAACTGAAAACAAAGATTCCATTACCACAGTCAATATAGAAGTGAATTCTTTTTAAAATTCCTCCAAGAGGACTGTGTCCAAACTTCTAAAATGTAGAAACTGAAAGTGAGAACTGAGGATTTTGGTTGGTCCCAGTAATACCAGAAAAATGCTATAGTTTGTTAGATGAGGCAACCACACTTTCAAGCTGATTGCAATGTATGCAAAGGTTGTGTCTAGATGAGTGCAGCCATGAGGTATGTGGTGCAGCAGACCCATCCGTGACACCACACGCTGCATATTCAAGCATTTTCTGTCCTGCTATCTTGAAGCCCAAATGTTTGTGGGTTTTTTGATCCTGGGATATTCTGGGTTAAAAAAAACCCACAAGATAAAAAAAAAACAGGGCGGTGCATGTGGCAGCAGTGCGCACGGCCCAAAACCAGAGCCTGGCTGATTAGAGCCACACTCTGGCTTCTGGTCAGGCTCCCAGCTTCAGGAGTGCCACAGCTGCAGCTTCCCTGGCACTTAGGACTCCAGGTAAGGCTACTGGGGGCAGCACAGCTGCTGGCCCCAATCTCCTCTACCACACCTGGGGTACCTGCCTCACACTAGAGTACATGTGGTACAGGTGTTCCCCAGGGACAAGTAGCAGTGGCGCAAGATGTACCACTGCTACTTGTCCCTGAGGAACCAAACATCTCTGCTTATCTGGATGTAGCCAAAGGATCTTGATAAACAATGTTTCAGTATTACCAGAAACTGAATGTATCTTTTGATAACAGTTTTCAGTGCAGTATGTGAAGTCTTAAAGAGCACAAGTGCATTGTGCTGTAAGGCAGGGGCTGGCAATGTTTTGGAGTAGGAGATTGATTTAACAAAGCCTGGCTCTGAGCACAGATCACTTCCAACCTGCTAGTATTGCCTGCTCCTTCCCTGATCTACTGCAATACACACAGAGAGGTTACCTGTATCATTTGTTGACCACAACATAAATGGTCTCCATTTATGCTTGCTTTTATTGTGAATTAAACAAATTATGTTAAAACAAAAAAATACCAAATTCACTTTAAGATAGCTTACCATTTTTATTTATGTACATATACATTTATTTTAGTAAAGGAACAAACTATAATATTATCACAAAATGGTTTTATCATGTCTTTGCCATATGTTTAAAACATGAAGATCAAAATATTTCCATATACAAGACAATTACAAATGTTGTAATACTATATTAATATGTGATTAGGCTTCATATAAAGATTGATATACTTTTTCCAGTTTTTCATAATCCTATTTTTCAATTAATTTTGAAAAAAGGATATTCACAGTAAAGCGAAACACAGAAACTATATAGAAAAATGTGTTTCTGCTGAGTTCATTAATTAAATTAAATTAAAATAGAAAATAGTCATTTTCCATTGAAATGAGACAATAGAAGACAGTATGATATATTAGTTGAGCTTCCGTACAAATAATTTACTTTACTCAGTACAGTACACTGTCAGACTTGCTTTGAGATAATGATGTTACTTCTGACTATGTAGTTATATATTGAAGTTTGAGAGGGGAAAGGTGTCCCACAGAATACAATTTGTTAGTGGAAAAAAACCTGCACTGTATTCTGTATATCATAATAGGTAATTACCTTGCAGTTAGTTGGCTGTCTATAGTTGAAGGAAAATAATTACTGATTAAATCATTTACTTATCATCAAGAGACCTGATTAATATCATATTGAGCCATATATATATAATCATTATAGTTCCATGGAATTATGGGATGCTGTTATGGAAAATGGTTATGTCCTTTGCTGAGAATTAAAAAAAAAATTATATTATACCAAAATCTTTTTAGTATGTAATTTTTCTATAATACAGATGCCTGCATGTGGCTGGTGGTATTATATGCCCTAAAGCCAGCTCCTTTATAATCTGTACTATACTTCTGTCTTATAATATGCAAATTATTAATACAATACAAAAAACACTCCTTAATTGGCAGCCCAGGTGGTAACTGAAGTGTGCCAGTTAAATGGTGGCCCTGATTATGATAGCCACATAGGAATAGTAAATATTTCATTATTTCCTTTAAAAAAATATGTGTAGAAAAGATACTTTAAAATTATTTAAGTAAAAATATATTGAAAGATTGATTCACCTCACAGCCAGACTGGACCAAAAGAACACAGTGAAATAAGTAATAACTTAAACAGTAAACACAAAGCCCAATCTTAGAAGACCTAGGGATTAAGCTACTTGAGTACATATCTGAGTGTTGAAAGTCAGACATGTATAAGTAAGCAAAACTAGCGAAATATTGGGGATGAAATCTTGGCTACTTTGAAGTCAGTGGCAAAGCTACCAAAAGAACAGACTGTCTGATCCTTAAGGAGACAATGAAGCTTCTGACATGGCTCATACACTGTTAGAGACATGGCTCATGCATGGCTCTGACATGGTGCATACATTTCCTGAACAATGATTCTGACAATGGAAATACCTGAGAGCCCTTGAATGTGAGTTTTAAAAACTAGATACATCTCAAAAGCCAAATTCATCTATCTAGAGCAGGGTTGTATTAGTGGCATGGAGACAGGCTGCAGGCTGGGTTCCATGTGTCAGATCTGGCTGTGGCATGACCCTGCGAGCTGGCCTCACCACAGACTGATGATTTAGTACTCAGGGCCTTCTCATCTGGTCCATGGAGCTCCTCACAGGTTTGGAAATTTGGCAGCAGGCTCATGGAAAATCAGTGCTTCCATTGCTTTCCCACTACCCAATTTTCAAACACTTGAGTAGTCCTATGAGCCATATGACACTGCTTGCTCTACAAGCATCCAAAAGCAGGATGCTGGGCACTGCTGATCTAGGGGAAATGTATAGACTGACAGGAAAAGATGTGAGACCAGAAAATGATTTAGGGTCAGAAATGGGAGCTATTAATAGAAATCCAGCAGAAGTAACATTTTATCATTTGTCAAAAGAGGGTATTAAGTTACCTCCTCTGACTTCCATTCTAGAATGTATTTGTATATTTATCCATAAAATTTATTGGAAAAGAACCGTAATCATATCCTAAATCTACATACTCCTGGATGCTGAGGCAGACCTCACTTCTACTATATTATTTTCCTATATTCCTTTTGAGTTATCTTTCTCCAGGTTTTTTTCTGTCCCCAGAAGGGGAAGCAATTCCAAAGACTTTTTACTATTTCAGTGTTTTTTTATTGTGCCTTCAGGCAGAATTTTCCCAAGATTGTAAGTCCAGCCTATTCAAGTGGCTGATTGACTGCGGGGCCCAGAGGTTGAGGAATTTCTGGCAGCAAGTCTGCTTGCAGCAATAAAAGCTATTTTCTTCCAACAACATCAGTTCCCATCATAATGGACACCACAAAGGCCCAAAAAAGATAAAATCAGCTGCAGAAAGTGTTCACACTTCTCACCTCCTCTGGAAGCTAATTTTGCAGACAGCATTTTGTCAACTGCATTTTCAGTAGAGTCTACTCAATTTGGAATAGGAGTAATATCCTTCTTTATCTCTCTCTCTCTTGCTACATATTGAAATTGATCAGACTGAGAAATACTGAATGAAGAATAGAGAGCGGGGGTTACATGTTGGCCTGTTAGCAACGTCTCAATGTGAGTAGCTTATACTGAAAGTATTCCTAAAATAAGGCATACCAGTAAAGTATCAGATATTGGTACCAAACAAGGTGGTTGTTTTATGTGTAAGAAATTTCCAACACTGCCTTTTGCAGTTTGTGGTTCTGCTTTTCCAATAAAACTGAAAGGAACAGTTTGAAAGAAAAGGCTGAAAGTTTTTTTCAGGGCAGAAACTAAATCTGACTCAAAAAGAAAGTTATGTTCAATTTCTCATATTAGAGGTTGGGAATCTAATGCCTACTGGGAACCCAGTGTCTTTAATGGAGCCATTTCTAAAAACTGCTTTCAGTGCATGATTAAGCAATGGAGAAAATAATCTGAGTGACATAATAAAAATATTTCCATACTTAAAGATTATTCCGAAGTATATAGGTTACCAGCAGGGAAATAAATAAGTGGGTCAATAAACATGAAGGTAAACCTTAAATTGTCTGGGATGATATAAGAAAGAATTAGAATTGAGTTGGGGGTAATATTGCACATGTGGCATACTTGGATAGAAAAGTTGACTGTGTTTTAAATAAAGTTTTTAAAAGCTGATGTTTTATTTACCAGTTAAATGGAGATAATGCTTTGGTTACAACATCTTAGAACATCCATATCTTTCCATCTGGAATACTACAGTAATAAAGTGGTCTCTGAATTTTGATGAATATTTTGTTTTCTGGTTCATGGGAATGTTGGCAATTTATGAAGCTATGGTAAGGCTGTAGCTCTGGACTGGAATAGGAAAGAAAGGTCAGTATATTTCATCAATCTTATTAAAAAATCTTGACAAATTTTGGGGAAAATTCTCTTGAAAATTAATTATTATGAATTTGTTTGTACAGTGGTAGTGTCTAGAGGGTCCAATTGGAGATTAGGGTTCCATTGTGCCAGGTTTTTTACATGCACACAAGTGTATGCACACACACTTTTACTCACGCATTTTATAAAAGACAATTTAGAGCTTGCAAACTAATAAATAAACAGTAATCATAAATGCCTCCTTTACTTGTGATTGTATTGGTTGAAAGGTGTTGCATTTCACTGTTTTTTAGGTTTTCAGTCATTGTTCCTGGATTAAATCTTACAGGTTTCAAAGGAAGCTCATTTTATGCTTATCTAAACTGGTAAAGTTAAAAGGAAGAGTCTCTTTCATCTCATAGTCAAAATTTGCACAAGTGTCTTCAGATTAATGGGTTAGTCATGGAAGGAATAATAATATATAGTCCTTACCTAGCCCTACTAAAAGTAGATACTGCTGCTGGCTGATACAATGAGACTTGAACCTACTTACAAAAACAGTGAATCCAGTCTTCTTCATAATGTGTTATTGCTGAATAAAAACTAGGTTTTTTTCCCCAGTTGTTAGTATTGTCCAAAACAGATCATGTTCATATTTTGTATCTTATCACCCAATGGTTAGCGCACACATTTTGGGATATGGGCAATGCAGATTTTTACCCCCCAGGAACGTCAATTCCATGTTGGTCCAGGAAATATCCAAAAAGCCAGTTATCTTTTATTAGATGAACTGTATGGTCCAGATAAGCATAGACAAGCTTTCAGGTATCATAATACCTTTCCTCAAACCTCTGGAAAAAAGCAATTTAATTGTATTTTGCAATAAATTTAATTACATTAATTGCAATTAATGTAATCCCAAATTTGCAAGTAGTTTCTACCATTTTGAAGTAGTAGTTTTAGTAAATAAATGATTCACTAAAAAAAATTCACACAGCTTGGTGGATACATCATAAGGGTGTACGAGATGACAATGATAAATTGCTGGAAAAGGATAGTCGCAACAGTCACACTGCAGCAACTGTCTAGCTATTCTCAAGCATGTGTCTCATCTACAGCACAACCTGTACTCTATTTCCACCACTTTCCTGCAGAACCAACAATAGTGATGAAATGGTTCCAAAAGAGAAGTGTGCAGTTCCATGAAATTCTCTGTCTGTAGCTGTCCTCAAATCAGAACTAGATTGCTTATACAAAGCTCTCTGGCCTATGTTAAATGGATGATCAAAGTAAAAGATCTGGTGGTCTTTGGCTCTTGCATGTTTTAATCTACAATTAGATAGGAAGAAAAATAAGAAAACATGCTATTGTTTCTCTCATGTTTCATAGATTTGAATACCACCCTTCATCTATGCATACTTGAACTATATTCACTGTTAGGTGTATTTGTACTGAATGGGTATGGGAATAATTGCTGAGCTATGATTGCAATATGAGGATAGGTGCACATGTAACTTGAGAGATCAAATATGCCTCATTGCTACATTTAACTATGTAGCTTGTGTAAACAGAGATGCACAGTGGTATCATTTTGCTATGGGAAGTATATCATAGAAGTCTGATGGCAAACATAAAGGTGGTCTCTGGAGCTTAGGGAGGTGTAAATGAATGCCATCTTGGAAGGAGATCCTGCAGGCAAGGAAGAAGTTGTGGTAAAATTTTGCAAGGCTGTCACATATTATGTGAAGTAAGCCAAATGTTGCTTTTCTGTACTTAAGCAAAACCCACGGTTTGCCGAGTTAAGAAAAAGTGCTAGACTTCATCCTATGTGTGCTCTGTTCTCAGAGTGTTCTGTAGTATCTGTGAATGTAAGTGGCTAGGACATGTGGTGTTGCCATGGCTCAAACAGAAAGAAGACTGCTTAAAGAGATAGTATTCTATAATGGCGGTGGTGTGTGCCATAACTTTGTTCTTCCTGGCTGGGGACAGACATTCAAAAAGCTGGAACCTGAACTGAATCAGCCTTTGCAGGTTAGTTTAACCTGCCTAGGTTAAATCAATTTGTAACAGAACAACCATTCTCTCTGTACTGAAGAACCACAAGCACATGCCTGCAATTGCTCAGACCAGGAGTCAGGGGCTGCTAGTGCACGGCCTCAGCCGTGGAGAAGCTGTGCTGGAGCAGGGCATGGCCAGTCCAGGCTGAACTGGCCAAGGAAGGTTTTAATTGCCCCTCTGTATCCCACCAGCAGGGACCTGTCAGGTCTAGCAGGCACTCCCTTCTCATTGCTGCAGCAGCAGGGTACTCTGGCCCCAGAGGCAGAGGGAGAAAGGAAGAAGAGTTAGTCTCCCCTCTAGCCCACTGGCAGCCAGGTCTGCCTGCTATCACCACTGTGCTTGCTCCCTGTGACAGGATAAGACCTCTGCTGTCCCCTCCGTTGGACTTTGGATGGAGGAGGAATAATTCAGTCCCTCCCCCACAAGGGGACTTGTCTGGCCATGCCCCTACCCTGCAGCTTCAGCAGGAGGGGACAGGCCCTGGGTGGAGGCAGCAGCCCCTGTCACAATATCATGGAGTGGGAGACCCTTCCCAGTGGGGATGCTGTGCTACAGGTCAGGCAGAGCTGCCGTGGGTTCTGCATGGCAGCATTGCCATCCAGAGGAGGGCAGAGTCCTGCAAGCCCCCCACAGTGCTGCTACGCTCCACAGCACCTCTGATGGCCCAGGAGTACAAGCTCCCACCAGGAAGAGGATCCCACTTGGGGAAAAGGGGACGGGGGCTCCTGCCCTTGTCACAGTTGCTCCCCCTTCACTGCTTCACTGGTCAGGGGTGGGATTGGGGTGGGGCCAGATGCCACCTGCAGGGCACCTGGAGGGGCAGGAGGTGGGGTTCCCTGCTCTGTCCCCATGGCACCACAGTCAGGTCTGCCTGGCTCAGCCACAGCTGTCACTCGGTCTGCTCTTAGGGCAGCATCTGGAACAATAAGCCCACTCCTGCTGGGAGGGGGCTGGCCCCAAGCACAGACCAGGTCTGCCTGCTGCTCAGTCTGCAGAGCTGGAGTCCCCTGCCACATCCCCTTCTCAGGCTTTGGGATGGCTGAGGCCAGAAGGAGGTGTAGAGGACAGAAGCCCACAATGTGGCTTGGCTCTGCCCCTGGAGCTGGGAGCCATACCCACTTCTCACCTGGTCCAGGAGATGAGAATGGGATGTGGCAGGAGACTTCAGCTTCTCCTATTCCTCTACCCATCCCCACCCAGCTCCAAGGCTGAGAAGAGAAATTCTCTCCCCTCCTGTGCTGTGAAGTCAGGCTGCTGCCCTGCTACTGGCAGCCACCACTCCATCTGTGCTTAAGCCATCTCCCTCTTGGCAGGAGGGGACTTGTTCCTCTGGATGCTGCCTGAGTGTAGACATAGCAGCTCAGGGCTGCATGGGAAATTGAGAAGCCTGTACTGGGGCTTGGCTCCATCCTTCCCACCCCACCCCAGAGCTGGGAGCTGGGCTGGAGTCCGTTGCCATGTCCCCTTCTGTTTCTAGGCCAACTGAGGGCAGGAGGGGGAAGGAGGGAGAGGAGAAGCCAAAGTCCCTGCCATGTCTCCTTCTCATCTTCTGGGATGACTGAGTGGGGGGAATGGTTTCCAGCTCTAGTGGCAGAGCCAAGCCCTGCTGTGGGTTTCTGCCCCCAGCACCACCCACTGGCTTCAGGTAGCCCAGAGGCTGAGAAAGGGATGTAGTAAGGGACTCCAGCCCTACACAATGAGTGGCAGGAAGACTCAGCCTGCTGCTGCTGCTCAGTCTGTGCTCAGGGCCAGACCCCTCCTGGCAGGAGAGGACTTATTCCACTGGACCCTGCCCCGAGTACAGACCAAGTGGTGGCTATGGTCAGGCCAGGCAAACCTGGCTGTGGTGCCCCAGGGGCAGAGCAGGGAACACTGCTCCCTGTCCCCTACCCAGAAGCCCTCCAGGAGGCATCTGGAAATGCCCCCACCCCCACCCCTGCCTGGCAGCTGGAGTGGCAAGGGGGGAGGAACTGTGACTGTCCCCATTTCCCCAAGCAGGATCCTCTTCTCAGTGGGAGCCAGAGCTTCTGTGAAGCATGGCAGCACTGCAGGGGACTTGCAGTGTTGCAAGTCCAGATGCTGGTGTTCCCATGTGCGACTCACGGCAGCTCCTACTCCTCAAGTCATAGAATGGATCCATTTTTATCCAAAATTAGAATTGGAAGATTGAAAGTATTTTGACCATAATACTAGAGGTTAACTCCAATGAAGTCAGTGGGAGGGAGTTCTGCCATTGGCTTTCTGGGGCCAGGATTTCATCTCAGAAATAAAATTAGTAGGTTTGGAAAATAAATGCTACACATTTAGGTATGGAACAATTCTAGGTAAAAAAAAAAAACAACCATGTTTGAAATATATTTTAAATGTTGGTATTTTACAGACAAAATGGTAAAAATGTTAATATGATGATCTTTCTATCCTCTATACATATAAGGATACCTTCTATCCTTTATACATATAAGGATACCTTATATGTCTTGAGCACTGAGGGAACTAATGCAGTTGATGCAGTGTTGGATAGGTCCAGCATAACTGACAGCTCAACCTCAAAGTGTAATACACAACAACTTAAGGTAATACAAGACTTAAAGATTTAATGAAGGCTTAGAAATCCCATAATTAGCTATTGTATTCTTTTCCTTTAGTGAATTTATCTTGTTCATTGATTATTTTCTCATTTCTGTTGTGCTGATGCGAGTTTGCCTAGATGGCTACTTGCATGGATAGAATAGTCTCCTGATTTCTTTTTCTTTGCTCTTTTTTAAATTAAAGCATTATAGGCTGTTAGGATAAAAGTGCAAAGTGCATTCATTCAAGCTATAACATTAATAACTAATTTCAAAGTATGCATTACAAATGCAGGAGTATTAAATTACACACATACAATACAAAATGGCATCTGATCTTAGGCTGCTGTATTATCTGAGTCATTATTCAATTGTAGGGCCCAATTATACAGCTATTATCCATTGAAGTAGTCCTATTGATTTCCATGATACTACTTGAGTGAGTAAGGATTATTAATATTAAGAGGGGTTCAGCCAGATGTGTAACTTTTTAACTATTCCCAGTTTTAGCAGTATTCTGATTTCAGTTCATACATGTATAATACATCCAAAACATTTTATATTTCTAATTTCTTCTGGATCAATTCTCATCTTATTTGAACTCATGTGAAAACACAGTTAATTTGAGTTCCATACGTACTGAAATTAATGCAGTAAATCTGAATATACACGAATGTAAATGGCTTCAGTTTCTGGCCCAAAAGGTTTTTGTACTGTGTCAACCTGGTTTTCAGGATTGAAAATCTATTAATGGTTTCTGAAAAAGAAATGATTGGCCTACATTTAATTTGTGTGCTACATCTCAGAAAGCTCTTTAAGTATACTCAGTATGCTGCTGATAAAACAAATGGAAGAGAAAAGATGATAGCTCATTTGAATTGTTATATAAATCACTGTCAACTTGACTCAAAATAATTTCAGGAGTTTTCTCAAGATAAAAGTTCTTAAAAGCTTATTGTGGATTAGACAGATAGAACTGATGCTTCAAAATATGGTGTTAAGTCAGATAATTTTAAATTGTTGACGGTAAGAAAATAACTGAGCCAATGGGGTTGAAGTCAATTTTTATGAAGAATTCTACAAATACCTTTTCTCTTTGTTTAGAAAGCTGTTAATTGTGTGATACAGTATGCATGTCACATTAGTCACCCCAGTAATTAACATTATTTAGATGAAAAATAACAAAATATATTGTGGGAATTCTCTCTTCTTAAGTGTGACAAGGAATTAGAAATGAAACAATAAGAGTCCTGCCATGAGAGTGATTTATAAATGAATGAAAAATAGGGTTTAGTGTGCAATCTTAAAGTAGACTGTATCCTATTCATAGTTTTCTACATGATATAGTAAATAAATAGAAAAGCATTTAATGTAATTCTGATATAGAAAAAATAGCCATGTTTTTAAGGGTGTCCACTTGTATATTAATAACAGAAAATGCATTTTAGTTTAACTTCTTCAGCACCCATGATGCCTTTCTTCACATGGATTAAATAGCTCTGTTTCATTGGTTTCAATTTTATTTAAACATTCATTAGTGAATGAATATGCTACATGACATGAACAATGTCATTTCTTTTCTTCCTTTCATTTTGGTAGGCAGACATAGAAAGCAAGCATATCTTATCTTGCTATTCATTTTTTGGTTTTTTTATCTTTCTCTTCAATTGCTGGCACTGTTTAATCAGGAGTGCCCAGAAATAGAAGATGGTAAGAGTGAGAGCAAGGCCAATATAATGAGAACATCTTCATGTGAAATCTATTAAGTCTGTGCAAAGCTTTGGATTGCGATTCAGACTGGGAGATGATTCAAATGTTTCACAGGCTGAATCTACAAATCTGGATGGAATCACTAGAAACTTTAGGCTTTCTGAATCATTTCAGGGCTTCCGAATTGATTCAGAAAAGATTTGGAAAAGATTTTGCAATTCTGAGATTCAGCCATAGGGTATAATGGGGGATCAATTAAATATCTATAACTTTGTTGTTTTTTGAATGATTCAGATAAACCTTGCAGGGATGGTAGCTGATGCTGAGGGCACAAATCCCGTTTCAAGGTGATAGGTGCAGAAGTTTCTGGGAAACTGCACCTCAAATCCTGAAAGCAAAACTCATGTACATGTGTGTGTTAAGCCACAGTGGGGTGAAAATTACAAGGGTGGTAGCTCTTGCTGAGGCCACAAAGTCTCCAAGTTTCAAGGAGATAGGTGGAAGAGTTTCTGGGAAACTGCACCTCAAACTGCTGGCAAGCAAAACTTATGACATAGGTGACACTGTGTGTGCATTAAGGCACAGGGGGGGTGAAAACTGCAGGGGTGTTAGCCCCTGCTGCAGCCACAAAGCCTGCCAGCTGTCAAAGAGATAGGTGCAGGGAAAGTGTGGGTTCTGGGGCCCTGCACCTCTGGCTTCAGTCAGGCAAAGCTCATGACATGAGAGCTTGTGGGACTATGTGTGTGTTCAGGTGTGCCCTTCCTGGCACTGGGGCCTCTGCACAACATGGTAGTGTGCCCCCATGAGGTCTCCTCCTCCCCTACAGCCTTGATCCGGTCCACCAGTATAAACGATGGCAGGTCAAAATAAGCTGGTTCAACACCTGTAGCACCAGCAGCATCAAAGGTAGCCAGACAGACTGTCACAAAGCTTTTCTTTTTATAGAGGAATTGACAGCAGGAAGTAAAGATGTTGTGTTGGATATACATTACTTATGGTGTGTGATGGCTTATGTTTTTATGTTTATATGTTTATTATGAAAAAAACTGAAATAGTTAGAAAAATATATCTTAGGAAGCTTTTGGGTTGAAAAACCCTTTGTCAGGCTGAGGAAGTACCTGCAGTTGATGTGTCTCCTGGTTCTGTATGGAAGGGATTGTAAAGAAGCCAGAGGCTGTTCTGTCATTCAATGCAGGCAAGAAACCAGTCAGTGAAAGTGGAAATGGAGGTGTCAGGGACAGGCTAGGGTTGGGGGGGCATGTGGCAGCACAGGTAAAAGTGCATAGGTACCTGGGGAGTCAGATTTTGCTTGCCTGCGGTCAGAGGTGCAGGGCCTCAGAACCCAGACTCCCTCTGCAGTTTTCACCCCCCGTGCCTTAACACACACAGTGTCACCTATGTCATGAGTTTAGCTTGTCAGAAGTTTGAGGTGCACTTCCCCAGAAACCCCTGAACCTATCTCCTTGAAACTTGGCAGGCTCTGTGGCCTCATTAAGAGCTACCACCCCTGCAGTTTTAACCCCACTGTGGCTTAACACATACATGTGACATGAGTTTTGCTTTCAGGATTTGAGGTGCAGTTTCCCAGAAACCCCAGCATTTATTGCCTTGAATCTTGCCCTCAGCAGCATCTACCATCCCTGCAAGTTTCATCTGAATCAGCCAAAAAACAAAAAAGTTATAGATATTTCACTGATTCCCCATTATACCCTATGGCCGAAACTCCAAATCACCAAATCTTTTCCAAATCGATTTGGCCAAATCAAATCAGAAATGCAATTCCAATTTCCTAATAAAATTGGACATATTTGAATCAGCTGAATCCAAAATCAAATTGAACAGTTGCCTATTTGCACAGGCCTAATAACTATGATTCTTATTATTTCCTACATCAATGCTTCAATAAATTGACAGTTTATGCTGGATAGAGAGATGGCCACTTTATTTGCAATAGAATATTTTTTAAAGGTTAAAAAGGCTCCTTTTAGATGAAATTGTGGCTGGTGCATACTATCATATTCTGTCTTTTGTTCTCTTATACTTCTTTGTCCCACCTGTCTTATAGTTTGTTATACCATCTTCATAGTATCATAGTATCTAGGGTCAGAAAGGGCCTAAAGCAGGCCATCTAGTCTGACCCCCCCACCAATGGCAGGAACGAGTGCCAGGGTCACAGGACCCCAGCCAAGTACCTATCTAATCTACTCTT
>JAGPOW010000261.1:51962495-51974643 GCA_030014935.1 Caiman crocodilus | reverse complement strand
GACCCCAGCACTCGTTCCTGCCATTGGCAGGGGGTCAGACTAGATGGCCTGCTCTAGGCCCCTTCTGACCCTAGTTACTATGAAACTATGAAACAACATCCTCATGTATCCAATTTTCCTCTTGTTGTATGTTTCCTACCATATATTTTATGGATTTCTAGTTTGTCCCAGCTTTCTCTCTTGATTTTCTAGGTTAAAGCTCTTCTTACCAGTTTTGCCAACGTTGCTCCCAAAAAGCTATTTTCCTGCTTATTCAAGTGAAGTAAATACTGAGGAAATATCCTTCTGTCCATGAATACCTCGCAGTAAACAAACATCTCCAAAGCTTCCTGACAGGGCTATTCTATTAGGCACCTGCTTATCTTCATGATCTTATCTTGCCTTCACCCTCTTTCTCTTGGGAGAGTGAAAAATCCTGGTGAACATCACTTGAGTTCTTACTTCCTGAAGCATTTTTCCCAGAAAAGCATCTTTGCTTCTGGCAGTATCATTTGTCCTCACACGAAAAACAATCAGTGGACTCCATCTTCAATCTCAGATCTATGCCACATTTTTGCTTCTGGTGGATAATATGTCCTTCTGTTTTCTGGGTTTTTTTCTGAAACAGGTCTGGCTGTTTTTCTTAATCATGAGCCCTGAATGATGTAAACCTGTTTTATCCTTGTGTGATTTTCTTCTCTTCATTCTTCCTTTTCTTTGTAGGTGATCCTGTCTTTTGTTCTCTTTCAAACCTTTTCAAATCCTTCTTCACCTCTGGTCACCAATTAAGTCCATTATCCATTCTTCTCTTTTGAGTGACTGCTGTTGCCTGTGACAACAGGTTGTCATTGTAGGGGTCATTGTAGAAGATACCCCTCCTATTATCTTTTTCTACAGAAATCATACATCTACAGCCATATATGCCATACCCTTATGGATTTCAGACATGAAATTTCAGATTTCAGACATGAAATTAGCAGATGCTTATGCTAACTTTCAAGGGCCGTAAAACTCAATATCTGGATTGGTTCCAAGTCCTCCTTCCAATTTCTTCCTTCAAAGGCTGGAGATAAATCTCCACTGGCCAAGTTTCAAGTCTTTGTCACAACCAATAATGCCTTTAAAGCCTTTCAGAAAATCTTGAAAAGGATGATGAAGACACTTGAAATTTCTTCCTGAGGTTCCCTCCTGGTCTCTTTGTCATGTTCATAAATGAGGCAAATACTAACTGAGTCAAAGGTTTATGGGCTACTCTAGCATCCATCCTTCCCAACCCCTGTTGATTAGAGGAATCAAGTTCCATGAAAAGGGTTTGAATATCTTTGTAACCATCTATAATTATTATAGCTACCCAGGAGAAATACAGGCAGTCTGGGCAGTGTAATAATTATTGTAGTGATTTTAATATTGATTGTTGTAGCTATGATGGTACTTTAGAAGCAAGGCTTGAAAACTTGTTTGGTAATGCCTTTTATTTATTTATTTATTTTGATCAACAGTATAGTTGGGAGAGAAGTTAGACAAGCTTTCAGAAATAAAATAGCCTTCCTCAGGTCTGGGAAAGAAGAAGTAATTTAAACTAAATACAAGGTAGAACTATTATGTTTGTGTCAAAGTACTTGTTCTACCTTGTATTTAGTATTTATACAGGAAACCCTCATTATTTGCAGGCTTGGTATTCGCGGTTTCAAATATTCACAAATGCCGAACCCACATTGTAATACACTTACAAGAGATCCTTGAGAGCTCCATGCTTGCTGCTACCAGGCCACCACCTCTGGGCTCCCGCCATTGCCAGAGCAGCCGTGCCTCCGCCCTCTCCAGCCACCAGGGGTATTGTGTTCATGAATGCAGACGGCATTCACGAACACAGTGCCTTATTCATGGATTTCACCATTTGCAGGGGATATAAGAACATATCTCCCATGAATGGTGAGGGTTACCTGTATCTGCTTTGCTTCATTAGGGCAAAATATATTCCTACTTGCCAAATATTTCCCTTGTGCACTTCTTTGTGTTGGTGTAGCCCAAACAATTACAGGAGTTGTGCTTGAATGATTAATTCCATTTCAGTGGCCATGTCTATACATGTGTTTTACTGTGGAGTAGACTAATTAGCTATGAAGTAAAGTGTCACCACCTACATGTGCAACAATATTAGGCTGTAATAAAATAATTTACACCATTGGGGACAGTATTATCTTATGCCAGACTAATTTACTGTGATTAAACACACGTGAACACCCTGATCATGGGGATAAATTATGCCTTGTCAGCCCAGCCAGCCATGGGCCACACTCTTGCCTGTCACCTAGCCACATGGCTCCACACTTTCTGCACCTTTGTGCCCCAGCCAACCTCTCTGCTGCCCTCTGCTGGAGTCCAGGACTAACTTCCCCCATGTCCCCTGATACCCCAAGCTTGCCCTGGATCAAATTGCTGCTGTCCAGGGTATATGTGTGGATGCTGTAACCAGGAGTAGTTTACTGTGGCTCAAACTGTTTTGAGTTAATTACTTTGCATTAATTGTATGTGTAGATGCACCCATTATGTGTGGATGAATGTATATATTCAGAATTTGAGCTTTATTTAGCTGTGATCAGAGAAATAAACCACAGATGTTTCTGTTCTCTGGCTGATATAGTTTTATTGGATTCTCGGGATAAGTACTTACACTTACAAATTCAAAATTCACTTTCATATTGTTTCTATGAGCATCCCTTCCAGCAAAACTTTTAAAAATGTTCATGATAAGCAACCACCCAAGGGAGAAAGACACAAAGAAAATGTGCTTAATATCAAATAAACATTTGTAGAAAATTGTGTCTACGCTTCACCTACTGCTAATATTGTTTATCTATTGTATAAAACTTCTCATATCACACTTGTTCACGCATTATAAATGTGTGCAGATTTTTTCTAATTTACAGCAGTGTCCCATGTATAAGATGCTTGGCACTAAGACTCGGGGAATGGAGCAACATCCATTATACGTTATATGTACTGAAGATTTTTCCTAGTGGTAGATTTCAACAATGTTAATCATTATGCAACCATTTTATATGTTGCATTAATGGTCAAGGCTACTCAAACGTTGGAGCTATCTTTTTTCTTACTTCCACCCAGGAAAATGAGAAGGACTGATTCTTTGCTGCGAGCTTCACAATTCAAAATCTCATTGGGTTAACAGGGTTACCGTTCCCAACCCAACTGTCAATCTCAATCCCTTGGAACATCAGGTTTCACAGGTCAACCCAGAGCTTGTTAAGCCATTTCAACAGTCCAGAAGTAGTAGATGTTTAGTTAAAATCTTTAAAATCTTTATGCTGTATAACTTTCATTACATTTTATCTGTTTCTCTACATTCCTTCTTAATATTGCTGCCCTCTAACAGCATACATTGCTCTAACCATGATTAGAAATATCCTTTACCTCTCCCCACTGCAACCAATTGACCTCCAAACAGCAACAAGAGAGATCTGGAAAATAACCTCTCTCAAATTTAAACTCTTATTGTAAGTCTGAGTTCTTCCTAGAGCTGGAAGTCACAGTAAAAGGTCAGAACATTGATACAGGGTATATTAGTGAACTGTACCTCATGTTAGCCCAAAACCTGTAGTGCTTGAGGTAAAAAGAGTGATAAAATGCCTCTGAAAACTTTCCTATCAGTATACTCGTTATGTGGGAAAGATGCTTTTGTGATGATACAGGGAATCAAAGTAGTTATTCACAGATTCATTTTTGGTCTAACAATCAATTAATGACCTATGGGTCACAGAACTCTATTTTTTAATACCTCCTTATCTCTAAGCAGCTTAGGATAGTGGTGGCCTTATGGTCTTAAAAAGAGAGATGTCAAGTGTCAAGGAAATTTATATTTGGGATTTGAAGGAGCTATGTCGCAATTGCAAGAGCAGGAAAGCTTTGATTAATTTTGATACATTTTCATTGAAGACTATATAAGAAATATTGCTTGTATGAATGTATCTAACATGTTTTAAGCCAGCTTTTCTGGCTTGGTGGACAATTCTCTACACAGCAATAATTTTGATTCTTGCTGCAAGTGTTTGTTTCAGGGTCCAGCAGGAGGTGTTACAGGAATAGCAGTTAAAATAGATTTTTTTCTTTTTTTAATGTTGTGTAGTGGCCCTTCCTAGTAGACTGCATATTGACACTGATACATTTCAGTAGGACTTCCAGCCAGTGCTTGCAGCTGGATCTTGGTGATTAGTAGGCCTTTACCAATGATGGGCACCACAAAGGTTTGGTCTGATAAAGCGATAAGATCATATTAAGATGGCTCCCAAATCTCAGTTTCTAAACAGAAACTTGCTTATGTGATTTTTGTTGTATGGGGTAAGCGATAATCCAAGACATAATTAAAATAACAAGCAAATTAAATATTTCACTTTTAATGATTTAGCTCCACTTTAACTTAATAGGGAAAATATTTTTTTAACCTATGATTTATCAGCTCAAAATTTTTCCTTCAATATTTCAAAATTTCAGTTTCTGAGCTGAAATTAAAGTAATTTATCTATCTGCAATCTTAACTGCCTCTTCATCACAAAAATGCCTGGTCTTTTACATCTCTAATGAACCTTCCTTCCTCAGTGAGAAGGTAGAAGCTTCTTCATCTGGATGCTTTGAAACAGGAGCCCAGACACAGTTAACTCATAGCTGTCAAATTCTATGGTAGAGACTAGGAACACTTAGGGCCCTTGGTGATTACAAGGCATGGATATTGTAATTGTATTTGAATATGTTTGTTTCTTGTGGTGCAAGCAATATCTATGATAACTGAAAAAAGATTCGAGAAAATTATTTTAATAAAACAAATTAATTAATTTCATGGCTTTTTTGTGTCTGTTTCATAAGTTCTAATTGGCCGTGTTCACAGTGTTGTTTTCCATGAAAAGTTAAAATCCTACAACAGGAAAACCTACCCTGGAGTTCATTCAGTTTTTACATTTCTTTACCAAGAACTGTACTTGGCAGAGTTGCAGATAGTCTTGTCAAGTCTGCCTTAAGTTACCAATGGCAGTGGATGAGTCAGATGCAGTTTCATTTATTTGTTCAGAGATCCTGCTTATATGTTAACACCTTAATTAATTTCAGCTCCTGACGTGTCTTGAGTTTTTAAAACATTTTCCTAGAAATCAGAAAATATTAAGATTCAATACAATATTTTAGTCAGTGTCAGATCCTAAAGGTGAGTGTAACAAGCTAAAATACCTCTTTTCTTCCCTCCATCCCTCCATAGTGACTCTTGTCCCAGCTCACCTCTTTTCCTCTTCAACATGTACTGTCATTTAAAACAAAAACCTCCTGCTATGGTCTTTACTAGCTCAACAAGTTTCCTCTCTGTTGTAACTGGGATATGGTAGCACCAGGAACTGGCAATGCCAGGGTTCGAATTATAGGGGAGATCGAGGTGGGGGGGGTGGCTCTCATCTAATAAAAGACAAAAGTCTCCCTGTAAAATTTGAAAGTCATAATCTGTGGGGGGCTCTGATTTTATTTTATTTTTTGCAGAGTCCCCCCAAGAATCACAGTATAATTCAAATCCTGTGCATAACTATAATTTTCACCTCCCAATAGGAAGCAGAATCAGATTCAATTTAAGATCTAGTCCTTGTATTTAAAATTTTTTTCAGGCTTTGGCCTACCTATCTATAGGATTGTATTTCCTTCTATATTGTTTCAAGGGCGTAGGTTGGATGAAACTACTGGTATCCTGAATTAAGACTGTGAGAGTTATCTTTTGCTGGATATCTATCTATCATCACTCTACCCTACTGTTCATGTATGAATCCATCTACATCCAGGTACTATTGCTGGTGATGCTGGGTGCATCTACACATTTGCTTTATTGTTGACTAATTAGCTCCACAGTAAAGCATCACAGTCTACACATGGGCAGTAAACTAATTAACTCTGCTGTAAAATAGTACTGTTGGGGACAGTAGTATCTTACTCATCGCATCTACACAAGATATCAACTGCCCAGTAGCTTGAGACTACTGTGCAGTAACATTGTGTGGTAGAAACCATGATGCAACGCTCTGCTTAGTAGTCTTGAGCTACTATGCAGTCTGCATCACAAAAAAATCCATTTGTCAGCACTAGTATCCAGTAATGAAGCTTACTCTCAGTCATTTAGTACTTATTTATACAAGTATTTTAGTATAAACAAATACTAAATAACTGCATAATAACAAATTACAGTCAGCGTCTCATGTAGATATGGCCACAGTGTAGTACTTTACTGCACTGAAACACACACGTAGATACTGACCATGGGTGTATGTTGTGTCCAATCAACCCAGCCAGCCACAGGCCTGCTCCGCCCTGGCTCAAATTACAGCTGTCCTGGGCACATGTGTAGATGCTATGCCCAGGAGCAGTTGACT
Source organism: Caiman crocodilus (assembly GCA_030014935.1). Classification (NCBI taxonomy): domain Eukaryota; kingdom Metazoa; phylum Chordata; order Crocodylia; family Alligatoridae; genus Caiman; species Caiman crocodilus. Next base: position 51,968,251 of record JAGPOW010000261.1, on the reverse strand, counting down.
CTAACTCAAACTGCTCCAGAGTTTGTGTTGCATTAATTGCATCTATAGATGCACCCACTGTATAGAGCACAGACTAGTGCACCCACTAGTGCATAGAGCATAGAGCATAGACTAGAGCATAGGCTAGTGCATCCACTGTATAGAGCACAGAGGCAGTACTTCAGTCATGGCGTCAGCAGAAGAATGGCCAAACATTGAGATGGATATTTGGGTGCCTCCTGCATGTAAGGCCTTAAGAAGCCTTACAACAGACTTATGGCTAAGGTCAGACAATAACTGAGGAAAGTGTTCGCATCCAAGCCAACTACATTATTTTTACAGGTAAGATTTCATGAAAAATTGTATCACAAACTTTACCAGTATATATTTGTTATCTCTACTGCATTTCATTCACCTTATGAACCTTTTCTAGGTTCAATTTATATTATTCTAAATAATTCCTTATTTATTGTTTAAATATAAGTAGCTTTTGTTTGTTGCTTTAGGCTTCGTAAAACTCTCACATTCTTAATTGGGATACCACTAACTTCATCCCTCTTTATTACTTCAAGAACATAGTTTGGAAATGCAGTCCTATAGGTAGCTAGGCCAAAGCCTGATAAAGTTTTTGAATATAAGGGCTAGATCTTAAATTGAATCTGATATTGAAGAGTGCACGTGTGTGTGAAGGACAAACATCTCTCACCTTCACTTTTGAGTACAAGTTGATCAGTGGAGAATCAACAGCAAATAGGCAGAGCTCTTTACTCCCCACTGTCTTTCAACCCCTCCTCATCAATAAATTAAGTGACTGCGGTATTGATGCCTGCACAGTTTGATGGGTAAAAAATTGGCTGATGGGGCGCACCCCAAGAGTAGCGGTGGACAGGTTGTATTCAACCTGGTGAGATGTGAGCAGTGGGGTATTCTAGGGCTCGGTCCTTGGGCCCACAGTGTTTAACATCTTCATCAGCGACTTGGACGAAGGGGTGGAAAGCACGTTGTCTAAATTTGCTGATGACACTAAGATGTGGGGCGAGGTGGACACACTTGAAGGGAGAGAGAGGCTGCAACTAGATTTGGACAGACTACAAAAGTGGGCAGATGAGAATAGGATGGTGTTCAAAGTAGACAAATGCAGGGTGCTGCACCTGGATGAAGGTATCCACAGCATACATACAGGCTGGGGAGTTCCCTTCTTGAAAGCACAGAGGCAGAAATGGATTTCGGAATTATTATTGACTCCAAGATGAACATGAGCCGCCAATGCCAGACTGCAGCCAGCAAGGCCAGCCATACCTTGTCATGCATTCAAAGGTGCATCTCAAGCCGGTCCAGAGAGGTGATACTCCCCTCGATATGACTTTGGTCAGGCCGCAGTTGGAGTACTGTGTCCAGTACTGGGCACCGCACTTCAAAAAGGATGTGGCCAGCCTGGAGAGGGTTCAGAGGAGGGTCACCCGCTTGGTGAAAGGACAGCGGGACAGGCCCTACAAGGAGAGATTGAAGGACCTGAACCTGCTCAGCCTCAGCAAGAGGAGGCTGAGCGGGAACTTGGTGGCTACCTACAGGCTCATCAGTGGGGAATCAACAGCAAATAGGCTTTTCTCTCCAGCACCACCTGGGGTGATGAGGAACAATGGCCATAAGCTGATGGAGAATAGGTTTAGGCTGCAGATCAGAAGGCAATATTTTACAGTTAGGATAGCCAAAATCTGGAACCAACTTCCCAGGGAGGTGGTCCTCGCCCCTACCTTGGGAAATTCAAGAGAAGATTGGACGATCACCTGTCTAGGGTCTTGTGAACCCAGCATTCGTTCCTGCCTGTGGCAGGAGGTCAGGCTAGATGATCTGTTCAGGTCCCTCCTGACCCTAGCTATTATGAAACTATGAAGCCACACAGCTTGCTGAATGACTTTTCTAATCAATTAACATTGCCTTATAATTCAGTATATCTTTACTGCATAAATTGAAGATGGGTGTTTGGCTACATAAAATTAATCTATTGTGCTACATAATATAAGGGGCCCTGATGATAATGTCATTTTCCACAGTTATGTTTGTTGATAGGCGATACAACCTTTTAGATGTAAAGTTATGTTTGACTATAATTCTAAATTTTAAATATTAACATTTACATTTATAGACTGGTGAGGAACATCACATTAATATTTTTTTTGATTAACTTCTTTGTGATCATTCCTCCAGTCTTTATTCCCTTGAGTAATGCCTGCTCAATCGTAGGTCTATTGAGCCTGTTCACCCTGCAGGCAACTGTCACAGGGAAGACAGACATGTAACTGTTACAGGCTAAATGATGGGATATATTTTTTCAAGAAAAATAAAGGATTTATTTGAGAAGGCAAATTGTGATATTGAAAACTAAAATGATAACATGTTATTCCCTCTCTTCATGATTTTTGGAGTTTAGGGAAAAGTTAAGTTAAGGCTATAGCCTAGTGGTTTTAACTTTATGTAGATGTGTTGTTGTTTAATAAACTGCTACATAAAAATTTAACACATATTTAATGTACATGGTATATCTCTTTTGCTTGACATTGATCCTTTGTTGCTTTAAATGGGATTCTTTCATTTTCTGGAAAATTACATTACAAAAAGTTCAAATAAACAGACATTATGAAATCTTACAAAGTACCTAAGGTAAATAATATACTCAAGATTAGCTAGGAATATACCTTGCATACTAAGAAAGGTATTTGTTGTTAAAAAAATTTAAATGCACACATTCATCAATATAGTCAACATACCCTTGAATTAGTCATCTTACCACTTAACAGAATTCACCAGACTGGTGCACATAAATACATATTGTTTAGCATCAATATACAACATGCAGTACTCAGCACATCTGTAATTATTTTAGCAACAAAATACTGATGCCTTATGCTAATTTCTCAGTAGGCCACACCTTCACACTGAGAATTAGTGTTAGAAAATATAATGGTTTTCAAAACCCCAGTAGGGTACATAAAGTATCAAGCACATTTTTTGTCTTCATGTGATAATGGGGTGTAGTAGGAGAGTTAAAAAAGCAAACATTTCAACATTAAAAAAAAATACAATTGCTTCATTCTGCTGGCAGGGCAGAGACAAAGTCTGGACATTGGTTTAGTAGTTTTGTCAGAAACAAAACTTCTTTGGCATTACTATATTCTACTGGAAAACACATTTTATTATCTTTAGTTACCAATTATAGCTGATCAGTGCTTCATAAGAAAAGAGTAAGATATAAAGAAAGAGTAAAAATAGTAAAGAATAGTAAAGAAACTATTGTTGGTGATTATTCAAGGGGCTAATATTTTCAATTATCTTAGCCAAATCAATTGTAATGAAACTAAGAAGAATAGAATGTTTTCGAAATATGTTAGTAGTAGTTGCTTTTGTATGCTATGATGGGCCATCTTGTCATCACAGAGATAATGGTTCTTCCTTGGAGAATGTGCCAACTCTGAAGCAGAGAATCTTGCCAGACATTTTCATGCATATGTTGACATTGATGACAAAGACTTAAAAATCGGTAAAATTCAGTCCTCAAAATGTATAAAATGTAAGTGTGGATTAGTTAAGAAGAAACAGATGTGTGAGAAGTTTGAGTTCTGTGATCCTGAGAGGAGATGAAATGGAGTAGAATGGGAGAGGGAAAGAAAAAAGATACTGCAATATAATATGAGCAAAGAAAACATTCTACAATGGGCTGAAATTACTAGCGTGATGGTAGAAAATATTGACTAGATTTAAGCATATGAATGGTTCTCATTGGACTTCTAAGTTTAGATTTGGGTGGGGCTAATGCTATTTATGGATGCATTTCTGGAATTCAGGTATTGCCTTTGAGTACCTATTTATACTGTAGATTGATTAGGCAAATCATTCTTTAAATATGATGATTGGAACACTTGGTAAGTTACTGCCATTGTTGAGGTTACTGTAATGTTACAGTACAATTTCAGGACAAATATTAATCAATAACTGAACAAAAGTGTGACTCAGCATTCTAGAAGCAGCTCTATGTGATACAAAAATATCAATATTGCATGGTGGTGTCCATTATTCATTTTCTTATGGTCAACAATCACATCATTGTAAAAGAGAGCTTACAAGACTTGCACTGTGTACATCTCTGTATACACAGACATGTACATACATATATAGATTGTCAACTGACTAGTTACTAATTTTTTTTACTTGTTTTCCTATTAACTGAACATGCTTATCTGGATTAAAGAATAAATATCAAGACTAATGATTTAAGAATGTTTAAATTATAGGCCTCTTTCTCAGCACAAGAAGTATAAATGACATGCATTTCTTCATTTAATTGTTGTCTGTACATGCAAATGACACTCATTCTCAAAACAAAAGTTTTCAGATGCTTTTTTCTTCTATGATTTCTTAGAATTATAATGAAAACACTTTGATTTGTTTCTGGAAACAAATCAGAAAGGTATAAGTTTGTATGTGTACATACAAAAGTGGAGTTTGTCAAATACACAGCTTAATGTTTCCATTCCTCTCATTTAAGCCACTTCTGAAGTGTGGAAGCAGTTCTTGATTTAACTAATAAAGAAAACATTTCCAGAACTGAGCTTTTGAAATAAAAACTTGTTAGCGCAAAAATAGCTTCTTGTTTCAAGACACCTGGTGAGTCCTAGAGTAGAGTACATATTTAGCAGTTCCAAAGGAAAATTTTAATAGTAGTGGTACAGGTTAATTTTGATCACCCTGGATCACTCAGTGTAGAGGATTGTCTTGACTAAAATACTGTATAGTCTAAGACAAAATAAGATTTAAAAAAAATAGTTTTAGCAAGTTTGATGTTGTCAACCAAGCTACTTTTACAACCATTATAGCTGTTACTGCATTTGTAAGAGAACACGAAATCTGAGGGAGACAATCTGACAGGCAGCTTCTTGGCAATACTGCATTTCCTAAGCAGCATATTAGTAATCCTGAAAAAGAGGAAACATTTTGACATCCCTATAGCCTAATCACTGGTGTTGTCCATTCCCTAATTGTGGCCTCCAGTCGACATATGCACTCATTGGTTGCTTATGCACTTAGCTTATGCACCCCTGGTCCTGTGTGCTATCCCTTCTCTGAGTGCCTGGGCCCCTGGTCCTGCATGCTGCCCCTTCTCTGGGCTCAGGGTTCCTATCAGGGTTCAAAATAAAACAGAGGCCACTTGCCTGTAAAAATTCAGTCCTTCTCTTCCCAGGGGTCTTACCTCTACTTCCAGGCCTGCAGAGTTGCCTATATATATTGCAGTTCCTTCAGGAACCCTGCTGCCCAGAGCCTATTACCCCATGGCTGCCAGAGAGAGACTGCCTGACTAGCTCAGTCTCTGGGGTTGTATAGCCTCACCCTGAGCCCTCCTCCAGTCAAGTGAGTCTTTCATTAGCCCCTTGCACCACCTGCAAGAAGCCTCACAGGCTGTTAGGTTCCTTAAAAGAGCAGGCACACCCACTGCCCTGCTACAGCCCTCCACTACAGGAAGGATGTGGACAAGTTGGAAAGAGTCCAGCAGAGGGCAACAAAAATGTTTAGGGATCTGGGGTACATGGCTAATGAGGAGAGGCTGAGGGAACTGAGGTCATTTAATCAGAGATGAGAAGACTGAGGGGGGATTTGGTAGCAGCATTCAGCTACCTGATGGGTGGTTCCTGTCGCACCTTGAGAGCCTTAATTTCCACAGACTCCTAGGGCGAGAACGAACGCTCTCTAACTAATTTCTTTTTCCCGCACTAGGCTTTGATTTC
>JAGPOW010000261.1:51929073-51962395 GCA_030014935.1 Caiman crocodilus | reverse complement strand
GGCTTCAGGCGTTACTACAAGGGGTTTGATTTCACTACGAGGGTTTGGCCTCTTAGGTGGTGTCATGAGTCACCGCCTACAATGCAATCTGCACAGTTCCAAAGAGGATGGAGCTAGACTGTTCTCAGTGGTGGCAATGACAGAACAAAAAGCAATGGTTTCAAGTTGTAATAAGGGAAGTTTTATTTAGATATTAGGAAAAACTATCTCATTTCAAGGGTAGTAAAGCACTGGAACAGGTTACCCAAAGAGGTTGTGGACTCTCCATCCTTGGAAGTTTTTAAGACCCAACTAGACAAACCCTTGGCTGGGATGATCTAGTTGGGGATGGTTCTGCTTTGAGCAGGGAGTTGAACTAGATGACTTCCTGAGGTCCCTTCTAACCTTAATTTTCTATGATTCTACAGGTAAAGAATCAAAAAAAACATACTAACTGTTTTGGTAAGAATTGAAAATATCTCAGTATCCTATATCAGTTGTGTCTCACCGTATCCTGTATCAGGCTTGGTGTGAACTCTTCCCTTAGAAACATTATACAACTTCTGTTGGTAATTAAGTTAATAATTAAGCAATATTCACAGCAGATTAATGTGTATGCCACAATGAGAGAGGAAAGATGCTAGCCTTAAAGCTGATAGGTTTGGATTCTTGTTTCCTCCACAGACTTTAAGCAAGTCACCTAAGACTCTGGCTGCTTATAGACAAGGAAAAAAAACCCCAAACAGCACTTTACTTTTGGAAGACGGCCAAAGCATTTATCTTCAGAAGTAGGCTGTTGGAGATCTTTATCTTATAGAGCATGCCCAGAACAGGTATTACATTAGTTGGACACAGCTCACCCAGTGTCTGTCTAGATTGTATGCTTCAGTAGGGCGTTTTGGTGCTTTCATCTAATAGCTGATTGAATCAGCTTTAAGTAAAAGTGCTAAAAAGCCCTGCTGAAGTACCAGACCTATACAGCTGCTGGAGAGCTGAGTCAAACTAATACACTTCCTCTTCTGTTAAAGCACTGGGTTGTGTTTTTCCACGACTGTGAGGGGCCTCTACAACGTTAGTTCTGTCTCCATAAAGAAGACTAAATAGTGCTTTGAAAGAAATACCTTGCGACAGCCTTATTCTGAGGAAACATATGTTAAAGACTGTGAGGTGCTCAGATATCACTGATAACTGAAACTCCCATGATGGAAAATTTATCTTTTTTTTAAGCAGTATCTTTGTGGACTGGATTCTATCATTCTTGCTTGAATTAAAAATGCATTATTGCTCCTTATTAGGTTCTACTAGATTCCCTGATTCCAAAAAAACTAAAACAAACATATATTTTTAATGTTCTTGTTTGCATAAGAAACATGTTATGATATATCATCCAACAACTCTTGCATAATATATGCAAAAATATTAAGAATAACTTTAATGTAAATGTCATTCATATGTATTGGGGAAAACAACTTTAATTGACAAAGTATTTATATAATTAACTTAGTATAACTAATTCTATATGAATTATGTTCACTGAATTTCAATCTAGTTTCACCACAGTTCTCAAGCTCAACTTACTCATACAGCTGGTTTGGATTTCACTAGCTTTTATGTATATAATGTGTAGGCTTCATAAATAGCCAAGAATTTACTTCATAGTAACAATAAGTAACAAATACCTTGGCTTTGGCATTTTAACTCCCCATACCTGAATTTGTTCAGATGAAATAAAGATTCATAAGAATATTTTCCTACTCTGACTCTAGTCTCCAAATATACCTTTTTCAAGTTTTGTTTTTAAAAAGTATTTGTTGGTACTGAAAGCTGTTTAGGTATTCAGTCTAGAACATATTTCATTTTCTGGTCTATCTTTGACATATTGCACTCTATGGGAAACATATATGTAGGCTGTGTACACATGTTCAAATAATCTGGGAGAATTCTCCCAGTTTTGTTCTGCTGGTAGAAAAACCTACCCAGAGACGTGTGCACAAGTATTCAAAGGGTGAGCCTCTGAACAGCTGGGAGCTTACAGTACATACTATCCAGCTAGAAGGCCCTTGTTCATATATCTCAGTGTGGTCTGCAAATTAACTTAATCTGTCTAGAGATAGGATGACAGCAGTGAGCAAGGTAGCCTCTACTGGCTGACCCAAATTAGAGGCAGCCTATGTCTCTCTGCAGCTCAACGGGGGATTTTGAAGCAGGTGTTTTGTTCTGCTTAACTAAAGCAGCAGAGTACAGAGAGTAAGACACTGTCTTTGAGAGGGAGAAAGAGCAAAGCACCTGGAGATGCTTTACAGTTGTGCTGTGACTTCTCTCAGAAGAGAATATGTAGAAATATTTGATCTCCCAGGAGAATTTAGCCTGAAAGTAATTAAAACCTCTTTGTTCCCAGGTTATTTTTCTCCTAGAACATCCATTTTTACTCCAGGAGAAAAATCCTGAACATCTGTACACTCATCGTTTCTCCTGGGTGAAGTTGAAGCACCCAGGTAACACTGTCAAAGATGATTGTCTGCACACCTACACATTCTGAGTGAGTTTATATAAAGGTCAAAGGGGGAACATACACAAAATAAGCTTCACTGTTGCAAAATAATCTAGATTCCCACTCCCTTCTGTCCTACTGGCACAATTTCTTTCCTAATTCTTTACTAAATTAAGCTAATCAAAAAGCTATCATGGCATCAGGTAATTCCATGAAAATTGTTGTCTTGATGATTGAAAATATGGTAAGTTATTTAGGTATTTTTTTTCCATTTGAGTATATTCAAACTTAAGAAACTGTAGCCCAGAATGTAAGTGAAAAATGTAACAAAAACTCAAGCAGTTCAGTATGCAGCAGAGGCTTCTAAGAGCACACCACCAAATTGTTTTGAAATATTGCATGAGATTTAAAATATCCATCTTCCAGAGTACTGATCCAGGCTACCTGTAAAAGTGTCTTAAAATCAGAAGCATATTGCACAGAAGCTAAACTTTTCTTTGGCCTCTGGCCAAGATGGTGGATCTTAGTACCTTCCGGGCAAAACTAAGAGCCCATTTGATTAGCTATACATCAGCCAAACTTTTTACTAACAAATTCCTTCTGCCTAAAGAGTCAAAAAAAGAAGCAGACTTTTTGTGTTAACTTTAAATGTGTAGGATACTCTAAATTTATGGCAATGAGACATGATATAAAAACCTACATAATGAGAGCTTGAGCTGAGAAGCAAGTGCCAGTACCATACAGGTTAATGGAGCTCCACAGATTCAGAACTTTGAAACCTTTTCTGGATAAATACAGACTATATTTAATTATAACAAAGGGCATGTACTGTTAAAGTAGTAATGATTTCTCACAACTTTAAATGTACAGGGAAATAAACGTGGATGAAAATAACCCAGTTGATTGGAGTAATATTCTAGATAAACCTTGAACTTCTGTGCAGCATGTCACCATTGAATAACTTCATATTTGGAAGATAATTAAAATTTAAACTTCTAAAGGGAATTTGGATGCAATATCTATGAAATATATACTTTTTATACTGCAAGAGACTTTTTCATTAGGTTGACATTATAGTATTGTTTGAAATGGGGCTCATAAGGTGGAATAGAGATGTTGAGAATGAGAGAATGTATAATTTATAAACTCTACTTAATAAAGCATATGTTAAGTACAGCTCTGTGTGGAAAAGTCCTTTAAGGTTATTTATAGTTTGATTTATTAGATTAGAGTTCTTCTTAATAATAGAGTTATCTTACCATTATAATTGGGCCTATCAGTCAAGATTAGAAAGGACATTTTACATGTCTGAGAGAAGATGGCAAGACAGAGCTATGAATCTGTAACAAGTAGCAAAGTTGTAAGAAAATCAATATAGTAGAATCTTGGTATTTTCTTTTAACTTGAATTATCCAAAACATTTATGTCCAGAGGTTTTTTCCCCCAAAAGACGTGCATGTGGGTCCAATCAAGAAACAGATTTGACTCTGTGCTGAATGATCAGCTGCCTCCAGTTTTAATTAGAATTGTTAATATAGGCTATAGCTACAGTGGTGTGAAGCAGCTTGGAGAAGACAGTAGACAAAGCCCAGCAGAGCTGAACTACTAAATAGGAGGGAATGACATTTAAAAAATATTCACTAGAGGATCAGTGTATGTCTGTACAGTACTCCTGTGTAGATGAAAGCTGTGCTTTTCAGTAGTCTCTCAGAGCCAAAGAGTCTCAGTCTTGTGTAACATGCACCTCTGCACAGCACAAAAACCATCTTCATATAGCTTTTGTGGGATCCTCTTAAATGTGCAGCTCCTCACAAACCCAGCCAGCTTGTAAGTTATCTTCCTCCAGATCTATCTGAAGCAGTGGTATCAATTCCATCACTAAAGTAATCCCACTCGCTATCTTCAATACATTTATCCTCTAAGCATCCGTATAGGAATTATGTTATCCCCTTTTTAAAGATGGGGATTAAAAAAATTGTGTATGTACCTAACCTTTATTTGCCTCTTATTTATTTCAGTGTCAGTTAAGCACCTGCATACCTCTGTGAATCTGACTCTAAGTGATTTGCCAAGAAAGTCTTTGGCAGACCACTGCCCTCAATTTCGATCTCTCAAATCCTAGGCTGGTTTGGATCTCTCAAATCTCTCAGCCCTTACCCACTGACCCATCCTTCAGCTAAAAAGAAGACAGGTATGGAGGTAGTAATAGGGGTGAGGTAGGAACAGAGAAGAGAGAAGAGGGATGAATAAACGTACAAGGAAGAGAAAAGTGAATATTAAAAAGAAGATTAGACAAATTCATGCAGGATAAATTCACTTCTAAATTAAACTTCCTAGGCCTCTAAACACTGGAAGCTATAAAGGAAGGTCAGGAGGTGAATTAATCTAGTTAGGCCCTGCTTAGGTGCACTTCCCCTTAGCTTCTGCTCTGGACTACTGTGAAATGCAGAATATTAAGTATGTGGACCAGTGATGTGACCCACTATATGTTATTATGCAAGCATTTAAGAAGGAAGAAAATTATATGGATAACATAAATTAGAATATAGAAAAACATGAGGGGAAAGGAATAAAATTAAAAGTAAAGACATCATGCTTTAATCAGTTCTTTTTTCATGCACACATCATGTTTGATCCATTGTCTTCCTGGATTATCTTTGTCAAGTCTAAATTCACTATTCTTGTAATAATGAGTAGGGATAATAGTGTGAGATATATGTAAGGAAGAAGGGATTAATATGGGAAAAGCAGAAGAACCAAGTCTCTAGGGAATCCATAATAGGTTGTGCTCTTCATCAGTCTCTCTTGTGTGGAAGATGATGAGGTAATGCAATAAGGGAAGGCAATACAAATCCATAAAACAGAATAAGAGGAAAATCAAAGTCAATATGCAACTCCTTGATTTTCTTTCCTTTTTTCTTTTGTGTGTACCTAGAGAATTAATTGCTCCATTACAAGTGGAAACTAATTAAAGAAAACACTGGTAATACTCCTTTCATTTATGAATTATATACAGTGTTCCCTTGGTTATACAAAACTTTCATTATTCAAAGTTATTTTTTGTTCTGATTTGTGTACAGCTGATCAACTCTACATATTGTAAATGTAACTGAGAATGAAACCCAGAACTTCCTTTCTTATGTAATTTTCTTCTGGGATGAATGCAGAAAGTCATCATTCCTGGGGGATGTCTTCCATATCAATGAGAAAGTAGCTATTAACCCCTACAACATAGGTCTGAGTTCAGGAGAAATTGTCAGTTTCCTCCTGTCTAGAGACCATGAGTTTTACAAAGGTGATGCACTCAGTCTTCTAGAGCAAAGCAAGGTTAGCCTTTGCAGCAAAAGAGCAATGCCAGAGAAGTTGTGTAAATCAGATTAAGAGTTAAGAGAAGTGAATTCTTGGAATTTTGATGTTGAGTGAAAATCTTTTGCCTTCCTGGGCTAACATTCTCAACTCTAAACCATTGTGGGATAATGTTTGAGAACTTCCAGTTTTACATCTGGATCCTTTCTGACACTGACAATATGGCAGAGAAGGAAAATGCTAAACCTTTATAATATGCAAAGGCACACCAAAGGTACTGTGTGAGTTAAATATGTACAAAAGCAGATCAGTTTAACTGTTACTGCTTTGAAAGAATTATGGCAAATAGCTTAAATGGCAATAGCAAAAAACTGAATTCTGAAAGATTTGTGATATCCTGATTCAGTACTTCAGACTGGAAGTAAATATGCAGAGGAAATAATGGAGTGCCTTTTCTACATCATAAAATTACAAATTCTTGGAAATGTCAAGATCCTTCTAGCTCTGCCTGTTGTTTATCTGCTTGACTCTTATAGCATAACCGCTCTCCACATAGCTAATATACCACTGACCACATTCACAATAATAATCTTTACATCTTCTTCCATGTTGTCCCCTAAAGAATCAGTTACCCAACTTTGTTCAAATGCTTCTTCAAGATCTACATCTTTAGTAGTATCTATAAAATTATCAAATAAAGGTGGAGGCTTTTGTTGCAGTTGAGCTTGTATTTTTACAGTGCATAGTAGGTTTGTACAATATTAATTTTTATTGTGCCACTCTCCTTTGCCTTTTTCTTCTCAACTACAGGGTGCCTTAGCACACTGTAGCTGCTGCTCATCTCAAATCTTTCCTTGTGATTCATACTGTTCCCTGCTTCTCACATTAGTAAAAGGCCCTAAATGAAACAAAACATCACTGTTACAAAGGTTGGAATACGGAGGCTGAGCGTTCCTAGCATGTCATAGAATTCTGATCTATATCTGCTTTAATCATAGAAATATGGAAGAAGAAATATTCAGTAGATTGGGGGGAGTTGGAGGAAAGAATTGGGATAGAGGGAAATACATTGACCAGTAGGCTTGCTAAGCAAAAATCTCATAAGGAAGAAGCCCATAAGCTATATGAGTGACTGCATAGTGGATAATACTGCTGTTCTGTAGCATAGATTGAAGAAAAATTCTGTTCTTCTGATTTCTGAAAATTCCATGAAAGCCAGGTTTCTTTGTCTCTGAATGAGGGACCCTTATTTTGTCCTTTGTATTTCAGTCCTCTTCTTCCATTATCTGTATTTTTTTATAATCTTTACTTTCCCTAATGCTTGGTTGCTTAGATACACCTGCCTCTGCTTTATTACCACTTGCAATGCATTTATATGTGTGTGTGTGTGTGCATGCATGTGTGTGTGTATCTTGCTGCTGTGTGCCTGTCTGCCATGAAATGCTTTACTCTGCCTCACAAAAGATATAAAATTCAAGGTCCTATCCAGCTTGGGCACTTCAGTCAAAATTAATGGTATAATGTATTACTTGTGTAATATATTGACAGAATATAAAATTTAGTGAATTTTAACTTTATGCATCATCTATAATCTGCTTCCAGCATTGTTAAGCCTCATTAGAAAGTGAAACGATATAATATATATCAAATGTGAATAAAAATAGTCATGCATGGCTTGTGTACAAAGTATCTGATATTGATATTTAATATTTAATCTCCAAAATCAGTTACTCAGGTCACTAAAGGATTAAATATACTTATTTGATACTTCCCCTTATCCCACCACTAGTCAATTATCTAGTCCTGGTACTAGATATACTAGTACTAGATATACTAGATAGTCCTGGTACTAAGTACTTACTAGGTGTGTCTACAGGTGCAATTAAGATGCAGTAACAAACTTGGGTTCAGTTTACACTAGAGTACACTGCTCCTGAGTGCAGTGTCTACATGTGCTCCCTGGACAGCAGCACTTTGAGCCAGGGCAGAGCAGCCCCAGGATTGTAGCAGGCTCAGGGGGTCCAAGTGGTGGAGTCAAAGGGGCTGACTAGGGGCAGGGTGCTAAAGTGAGGGGCTAGGCATCAGGCAGCCCTTACACTTTAGCACTGTCCTGCCCTAGCCAGCCCTTCTCACACTCTACGTATGCATTTTAGTACTATTTTACATTGGAGTTAATTAATTTACTGCACCCTAATACTGGCACATGTGCAGACAATGACACTTTACTGTAAAGCTAATCAACTCAACAGTAAAGTTAGTGTGTAGATGTACCCACCAGCACTTAGTTGTAACTTAATTAAGCATATTTTATATATTTACTTTCTTTCTTCAGCTTTGAGTGAATAAAAAGTTAAACTGCAGATAGCATTCCTACAAGCAGTTAAATTCTAACTATTTAAGAACATAAGACATGCCATACTGTGTCAGACCAATGGTCTCCCTAGTCCAGTATATTGTCTCTGAGAGTGGCAAGAGTCAATGCTTTTTAGAGGAGGAGAATTGAACCAGGTATATCCAGAATAATCTATCTGTTAAGAGATTCGTTACTCCATTACTCTTCCTGGCATCTATGATCATTGGTTCAGAGATGCCAGGGGAATACCATCACTTTTGTGTTTAATAACTGTTATGAGATCTGTCATCCATGAATTTGACTAGTTCAGGGGCGGGCAAAGTCCAGCCCCTGGGTCGGATCCAACTAGCAGTGGGTTCTATTCCCCAGCAGCCCCTGCCCACATGGCTGGGGTCAGTTTCCATGGAGACCCCAGCAGTGACTACTCTGTGATAGTGTGAGGCTGGGGTTTTTGTGGAGACTGGCTCAAGTAGCACTGACAGGACATATGGCAGGACAGGGAGCTGCTCCGGGGCCAGGCTGGGATCTTGCAGTGATGACATGGTCAAGAGCCAGGGCAAAGCCATGATCTACATGCTCTAGGCAGGAGCATGCAGGCAGCATGTCTCAGCTCTGTCCCTGCTCCTTGCAGAGGTAACAGCATGGTCTGGATCTTGGGCAGAGCCACGACCCACTGCCTGCACATCTGACCCAGAGCACACAGGCTGCAGATTATGGCTCTGCCTCAGCTCCAGACCATGCTGTTACCACTGCAAGATCCCAGCCCTGGAGTAGCTCCTTGCCCTGCCAGTGCAGCCACATGGGAAGGGGCTCCTGGGAAATGGAATCTGGCCACCAGCTGAATCCACCATTTTGCCTACCCCAGTCTAGTTCTTTTTTGAACCTGTCTGTATTATCTTCCAATTCAACCTCCTGAGACAGAGACCTACAGGTTAACTATGTGCTGTGTAAAAAAGTACTTTGTCTTCTCAGTTTTAAACTTGCCACCTACTAATTTCAGTGGGTGCCCCCTAATCCTAGTTTCCATCCTGTAAATCATAGTATTTCAACAGTAGTTAACAATCCGATCGCTTATAGCATCTAATAGGTATCAAGTTGTTTGGGTCCTGCATATAGCCATCCTTGAAAATTGGACCTTACTTGAAAGTAAATATTTCAAGTAAGAAATGAATATTTATAGTGACATTATGGTTTATATAGTGACATTATGGTTTTCTTTTCTGCTTTTAGAACTCCTTATTCTTCTGTCCCTATAAAAATAATGACTTCCCCTAACAACACTATCCAGCAAATTGCATGTTTTTTTGAGATCATTACAAAATATCTTTTTGAAACTCTTAATACTAATGATTGATTGTAATAGAATAAGGTACTGATTCCAGGGGTCACAAACTTAGCTTAATAAATTAAATGAGCAAGGGATCATAACTGCATGAGTGAGGTACACAGAACCTTACAGTGAGGGTATGTTTAGACATTATACTTACATCAACCTGACTAGAGTTGGGTTGATCTAAGTGCCTTCAGTACAGACATTCAGGGGAGTTAGAATGGGCAAAAAAATGACCATCCTAATATATCTTGGCTCACCTGAAAAGGTAAACTACATTAGAATCATAGAAACAGAGAAAATTAAGTGAAGGGACCTCAGGCGATCACCTAGTCCAACCCCTTGCTCAAAACAGGACCATCCCCAACTATATCATCCCAGACAAGGCTATGTCTACCTAGATCTTAAAAATTTCTAAGAATGGTTATTCAACAACCTCTCTCAGTAGCCTGTTCCAGTATTTTACTACCTTCCTAGTGAGAAAACTAACCTTATAGGGAGAAAAATCTGGAATAAGTTTGCCCAGGGACAGGCAAAATATGGCCCACAGGCCATATCCAGCCTGACAGGCAATTTCATTTGGCCCATGGGCAGGTGCCTACCAATTCACTGTATCTGATCTAGCCCCGGGCTGCCCTTGTGCCTGCATGGGCCTGCTTACTCCCGCAGGGGCAACACATGCTGCACTCTCACCCTGCTGGCAAGATGGCCCTGACCCAGACCTCACAGATAAGGAAGTGGCAGTGGTGATGGTGCAAGGGAAACAGCAGGGATGGGCAGTCAGGTAAGCTACAGTGGGGGGGAGGCGGGGGAAGCAGCAGCAAGAGGGCAGGAGGAAGTGAAGTGGCAGTTGGGTGGCAGTGCAGGGTCCACACCAGTGTCTTAGGGATGGGGATGGTAGGGGCTTAAGGTGGGGTGGCAGAAGCGTAAAGCTGGGGGTGGTGGGGGCAGGGTCCACCTGGCTCCATCAAATGGGGCTCACATGTGAGAAACCTGAGCCATGGGTTCTACACCTGAGCTGTGCGCCTCTGGGGAGGGCCCCATGTGATGGAACCAGAGGTCTGGTCCCACTCACTGCCACATGCAGGTCATGGGGAAAGGTGGGGAGCTCTGTGTTATGGAGTTGGGTCAGCTCTGCCCTTCTCCCTGATGTCCTGGCCAGTCCCCATGATCTGCACCACCAACTTCATAACATGGAACTCCCCCAGTGGTGTGGGACTTGGGCACAGAACCCAGGAACAGCATATGAGTCTTGTACAAAGGAGCCAGTGGCCTGGCCACGTGCAGTCCTGGGGCTGGCTGGGACTGTGTGCTACCAAGGGTTTCCACCTACTGTGAGCTGTGAGTGCCATGAGGACATGACACCTGCCGTTGCTGCTGTTAGTGACAGGGGCTGTGCACAATGGGGGGGCATGTGTGAGGAGTGCGTGTTTTTAGGGGGGTCACACAAACACCCCACCATATACATGCACCCACAACCCCACACGCACACCCCACAGCCCCAGCACATCCCCCCAGCCACAGCCCCAAACATCCTTCCCCTCCAAACACTCACCTCTGCACACCCACAGTCCCCTCTAACCCCATACACACCCACACACAAGCCCACACATCCCCACAAACACTGCACACACATCCCCACAAACACAACTCCCACAAACCCCACACATATACCCACAGCCCCTCAGAAATGTTTGAGGCCAAGTGTAATGGTGAGACAGGGTGGGGGTGGGGGGAAGCCTGCAAAGTGATGCTAAGTAACTCCTAAGAGGCATGGACATGGATGGCTATAGGGAAGGACAGAAATCACACTTATCACCCCTAAAGCAGCTTGTGCCAGGAGGGTCAGGAGGGCCATGATTTAGTGCCAGAGGGAAGTGCCTGGTGCCAGTCAGGCACATGAATGATAGGCAACAGAGAGACTGAGGTTTATTTTGAGACCCTGGGTTCCTTAATGCTTAAGGAGTTAAGTATGTAGTGTAAGCATTATAAATTACAACAAGGCATGGCAGATGAGGTAGAAATGGGAGGATATCCCAAGGTGCTGGAGTGGGGCAGGAGTTGGCTGACTACCGGTAGACACATCACAGTCTCCCCTGGGCCTGGTCCTGCTATACACACCCTAAGTAAATGTTTAAACTGCACATCAATATAAATATCTGAACTTTTAGATATAGAAAATACTGATAGAAAGCACTGATACTTCCTACCCAAGTCCATGGAAGTATATTTCTTCATAAAGGTAAATTGATTTCGAATTGTTCCTTGGAGACATCCAACACAGATCCCAGTCACTCTGGTTTGCTGCTTAATATGCATATGTTATAGCAACATTTTTCATATTTCCATATGATATATTTTAAATGGTATAGTTCATTGAGACCTGTCATAAAATCCAGACACACAGAGTAAATGTAGCTGGATGTAGTTATCGTCAGCAGTGAAGTAGTTAATGGTATTTGTATTTGGTGTAAGTGTAATTAGTCTTCAAAGTTAACACCCTATTAAAATCACTAGGTGACATTTACACCTCTCTTGCTAATCTTTTAGCATCCTGGGCTGCTGATTCAACAAATACAATGATTTGCATTGTGAAAGCTGTTATTTAAACTAGAAGTGCCAGAAACTTGGGCAGAAAATAGCAGCTTTAAACTGTAGAGCAGATCCCAGAGGGCTTTAAATCCTTGTTTCCAAACAGGGTCATGGGTGGTACATTATTTACAGTGATGTGCAATTTAGCCTATTTGCATTTAACCAATGACTGTGCAAGTATTTTAATTTTTTTCCTGAGAGATTTGTCTAGCAATTAGTTTAAAACGTTTACCTTCATATATTTATAAAATCTTAACCGAGGATGGGCAAGTTACTTCACTGGGTGCCAGATACTGAGCGTCAGCTGTTTCTAAGAAACAAAGTAGTTTAGCTGGTTATTTTGATTAAGTACATGTAGGAAATCATTATTTAACATAATTAATCTTCTACTGTACATATATATATTGGAGTTTAGTTATCCCTATCACACTTTTTTAGCAACACCTGAGCACTGTCTGCTATCACTGGGACTAACAGTAATTCCATTATCTGACAGCAGTAAAATTATGTTGACTTGTGTGGATGAGCCACTAGGTCTTTTTACACACATTTTAAAAAGACAGAATACTATTTTTCAGATTACAGAGTTACCAATACATTGAGTTCCAGAATCATGGCTACAATATTGTTATATTGTTTACATAATACAGTGGCAGAAATGTTTCTAGACATCAAAAAATGTATCAAAGAATATTAATGTTATCCATACTACTAATTTGAGTTATTGCTACTGAGAAGTAAAGTTTAAGATTAAGAAGAAAGAAAAAGATCATCTCAAGAAGAATGGTAAATTAATATTATAAACATGCATAAAATAGGTCAACACTATGCCAAAGTTCCAGTTTATAGGGTTAAAATAGAGCGATTTTGAATTAATATAGTTGAGTGACAAGAAATAATTAAACACAAAGGAGCTGCTGAGAAGGGGACATTCCAAGAACTTAACATCACTGGAGAAATGCCAGAAATGGATTTATAAATCTTCTATCTATGGACTAAAGGAATTACTCTGAAGAGCTTTAGGTAGCAATGTATGCATTAGATCATTTTTAACTATGTGATTTTTCTTGTGGATAAATGTTTTCATGAGTTGTATTATAATGTTTTACAAGTAAAGTAAATGTATGGGGGGCAGTATAATTTATTTTCTAATGAGGGATCAAGTAGCTTGTTTCTACTGTACATATGGCAGTGAACTGTAACATGCTGTGGGAGAGCTTTCTGATGAGCAGTCACATCTTAGATGATAAACAGATGGAGCATATGTAGATACTCTATATTAAGGCATGCCACACAAATTAGTCCACAAACATAATTGGCATAAATTACTTTTTAAAAGCTTTCTTTTTTATCACCTCTTCATCTCTCTATATTAATGGTCATGACACTTGCAACTTAAATTCCTTAACACCAGCTAAAAACAGTGATAGTTGGGTCAAACCACAAGAAGTCAGCTATTTAGTTTAATGCTAATCTCCAGATTTATCCAAACAGATTCTTAGAGGTCTTTCTCCTCTTTCCATAATTATTCTCCTTCTACCTAGATAAGCTGTATTTTTTTTCTGTTACTATTCCATTCTTCCATTTTACTAATCTCATGCATACCCTTTGACATTTCTTAGATGAGATTTGACACATGGCACTTTTTGCTAGTTTTTGATATTTTGAGAGTTCCCTCAGTCAAGCATAGACAAATGAAAAGTCTACTTGCCCTTAAAAAGGTCTAGAACTGGTAAGATTTGAAGATGGCATATGGTGGGGCTAAAGTTAGGAGGCTATTCATTAGAAATCTGCTGCCACATTCATATTGTTTAAAATGAAAAGGAATCATTATATCATCTAGCCTGATCTCTAGTATCAGATAGCCCATTACATTTCATCCAGTTACTTCTGTCCCAGTCCAGTAAATCATGTTTAACTGAAGCATAGCTGCCAAGAAGGCATCCAATCTTGACTTGAACATGCCAAGAAATATATATTTGACCACTTAATTTACTAGTTTGTTATAATGATTAACAACTCTCACTGATGTAAAATGTGTGCCTTATTTCTAATTTGAATTGGTCTGCCTTGAGCTTCCAGTCATTGATGTTTTTGCATGCCTTTCTTTCCTAGATGAAACAACATTTTTTAGAACCAGTGATTTTTTTCCCCCATAAAGAACCAGGTTTCTGGATTTTTTCTGCACCCTCTTTAAGTTTCTAAAAGGTTTATTTTAATGTACACACCATACTGTAGGCAGTATTTAAATATGCAGCGTGGGTCCCACCAATGCTATAAATCGATGCAAACTGATTCTTCCACTCCTACTCAGTGCTCCCCAAAACACCCAAAACACAGATGAGCCCCTTTTCCCACAGTGGTGAACTAAGAGCTCATTTGAGTTGCCTGTAAGTCAAGCACTACATCACTAGAATCTTTTAGAATTACTGCTTTCTAGGTTACAAACCACTTTTTGGAGATACAGCTTGTCTGCCTTTCTCTTAAGAATGTAATTTGGCTTTATTAATACACAGTTCATTTGAATGGGCCCAAGATACCAAATGATACAAGTCACTCTACATGACTAAGTTCTCATTATTTACCACCTTGCCAGTCTTTGGATCATCTGCAAATTTTACCAATAATGAATTATTTTGTTTCTAAACTACTGATTAAAATATTGAAGAGCATTAGACCTACTACCAATCCCTGGTAGAAGCCTCCTAGATACAGCCCAATTTGACAATGATCCTTCATGAACAGTAGCACTGTGTGAAGCTTCAGGTGCTGATTTGATTCAGAGGAGATTCAGCCCAATTTGGTGGCTAAATCTCTGAATCCGAATTGAATCAGGACACCAATAAGAAGGTTCGTTATAAATATATTTGAAGTTCTCTGAATTGATTCAGAAAAGATTTGGAAAGCTTCAGAGATTTGGGCAGTCCCCACTAACCACCACAGGGAGCTGGACCTGGACTCCATGCCAGTAGGTAGTGGATAGGGAGGGCTGAAGGAGAGAGGAAGAGACCGTGGGAGACCCCCACCAGGCCCTATCACCTGCCTGCTCCTCCAGCCCCCCTGAGCACTCCCCAACCCCTTCTCATTCTCCAAGCCACCCCATGGCTTCTCTGCCATACAACATGGGGCAGTGGGGGGCAGCAGAGATCGCACCCCCCACCTGTCATCAGCCAGTGAGTGTGGGAGCTTTTTTTTTAAAGAGCTGGGAGGCTGGGGCCGGGAGGGCTGCCATTGATAGGGCTGGGAGAATGGGCGGGGGATGGGTCCTGTTTGATTTGAACATTCAGCTGATTTGGTGGCGGTAAAATCTCTGAATCAGATTCAGCTGAATTGATTCAGGACAGTGATTCAAATCACCAAATTGAATCACTGTCCCCTGAATTGGCCAAATCCAAAGTAAATATTAGCCTTAGCCACTTCATACAAGCCTAAAGAGCAGTCATTTATCCATTTCTAAACTCATTTAATTTTCATTCATTTTGATGAAACTGTATCCAATTATGACACTATTGGTAGGGAGGGGAAAAAAACAAGTAGAAGGGAATACAAGAAAACATTAGTAGGTTAATTACATATTTATTAAAGTGTGGGAATAAGGGTGTGTCTAGGCTTGCTCCATGCCACTCTCAAGAATAAGAACATAGATTAGACTTCTATGAATCTATAAGAATTGCTATTTATTGGATGTGACCATAGGTCCACCTTGCCCACAATACTGTGTCACACATTGGCAGACAGTGGGTGCTGAAAAGGAAAGTGAGATGGGTATGACCAGGTGGTTGTTTTTTTTCTGCTGCTGCTCAGTCACTTGCTACCTCCAACATTTAAGGTCTAGGAAGTTTTGATTTAGAATCTGTATACCTAACTTCCATAGTTAAGCCTGGGTAGGCCTCACTAGTACCACTGGTTAGGTCTCATCTGTACTATATATGTTATTGTGTACAGTTCTGGACTCCACATTTTAAAATGGACATGGAAAAGTTAGAGAGTGTCCAAAGATGGGCAGCAAAGATAATCAAGGGTTTGGAAGGCAAGGCAGCATAGTAAATTTAGATTGGATATACTGTGAGAATAGTGAGGCAGTGTAATAGACTGCCTAGGGAAGTTTTGGACTCTCCATCACTAGAGGTGTTCAAGAAGGGTTTGGATAGCCACTGATTGGAGATGATCTAGGTTTAGCTATACCTATTTTCTACCATGGGTATTTACCATACTTCAGGGCTTTGCTTCTTGCTCCTGCCCTCTCCCTCTTCTTTTTCTTCTGCTACATATATCAGGGTGATTTTAAGCCCTTCTCAAATGCATTGGGTTTTGGCTTCAAATAAGACTAGGTATTTCAACTGGGGTGTGCCAATTCTCCTTCTAGGAGAAAAGCTTAAGGGTCCTAGCTAGGGAGTCTTGCCCATCTGCTCAGGGTCAGACTGATTGCCCTATTTGGGGTCAGGAAGAAATTGTACGCCTTGATCAGATTGGCATGGACTTTCAGGTTTTTTTGCCTTTCTCTGTAGTGTGGGGCATGGCCCCACATGGTAGAGACCCAGGACCTCTTGAGCATATATTGACATCATTTATAGAAGCAGGACATTGGCTTCTATGATTCTCTGCTTTACCCATGGCAAGTTAGGGTGTTAGGTCTATGTCATGTCAGGGTTGAGGGTAGTCTTATGTAGAGTTTAAATTATGGTTGTATGGAATGGGATGTATGGACAGGAATGATCCAGCCTCAGGCAAGGAGTTGGGCTAGATAACTTCTAGAAGACCCTTCCAGCCCTAGTTCTCTATGGATCTATGACTCTACTTGTTGAAGGCATACCTAAAACTTTACTCAATGGACATGTGGGTGAATCCTGAACCTGTTTTCAACAGACATTGGGTCATAACAAATATTGTCAAGCCACATTCAAAATACAAATAGACCATTAACTATCCTTTCACAAGTGCCCTCAGCTCCTGTGGTATGAATTGTCCTTTTGAAAATATAATATTTTTCAGTATAAAATTATTATAAGATTAGATCAAATATGTACAAATTTCATGCTTTTTTCAGGAAACTATTTTCTTGAGATGCTGTGTTCTTAAAATAACAGACTTTCATACCATTGGGAATGGTTGATAATTACAGGCTCATGTGATTTCTATGCAGTGATTAATTGGATGGTAAATAGAACAGCCTTGTTTATATGCTCACTCATGCCAAATTGCAACAAACTAATATGGAAGGTGAGGGGTTGCATTCTTTTACTGAAGACTAATATATCTTGTCAAATAGTATTCTACTTTTGCAGATTTTGCACTATTTTACTCTTTATTTAAAAAGATAATTTTATTTATTCCAAATCACTTTACCATATTAAAGCTCATTAAATTTCTACTTAAATGATGCCATCTCTTGGGTAAGAGCAGTGCCAAAGATGCTATTCAAGATGGATGTGAGGAAAGTAGAGAATATTTTTTTCATTTGGGAATCAGAGAACCACAAAATACCTTGGAGTTTGGCCAAAATAATATGTTTAATAGCTTTTTTGAAAAGCAACATGGGATCTTTAATGACAAGTTGTCAGAGAGGTGCCCATTTATGAAACTGGCATAGAAATCTGGCAACTAGTACTCACTTGGCTCACTGCCATCTAACCATATTCTAGCCAATGTAAATGTAAACAATAGATATATTTTTGCACTAATCTCTTGATAACTATCATCTTATTGCTGAAGGACTTATGAAAGCTATTTTAGATCACAAAAGTACATATGCATTTTTACATGTGTTTTCAGAATGGTGCTGGGCGCTTTTAATTAGCAAGCTGTGCTAATAAAAATTACCCAGTGCTACATCATGACTATGTGTATTAGTAATGCAGTGTACCTCCATGCTGAGAAAATGATGGTGGTGCACTGGGAACTGAAGTATATCAAATGTTTTATAGTTCAAAATGCACTGCCGCCATTTTCTCAATGCGGAGGTGTGCTGCACTGCTGATACACGTGATGTGCAAAGCTGCCAGAGCATATCAATTTAGGTGCTCTGGTAGATTCGATTAATCAAGACTTCAATGCGCTGGATTTCCAGCATGTCAAAGCAAGCTCCACACATGTGGGTAGTGTCAATAGTTGTGAGTCATTCTTTAGAACATCCCATGAGAGGAAAAAGATAAAAAATAAAAAACACTAAGGATGACGAATGACCTGCAGGCATACTTAGAAATTCACTCACTGCATGTTAAAGCACTCTCATGTCAGAATCTGAACACCCAGAGAATAAATTTAATGGTTTACATGTTATGAGTATTAGCATCAGGTTTGTAGAAGAGTATAAACAGAAACAGACATGAATGACTGTGGTAAAACATACAAATGGAACTTTGGCTCTTTAAAGTTGCTTATTGTGTTATTTATAGCACATGTATTTAATTCTTTGTCAAACATAGATAATTAGAGTCAAAATGAAACTCATATGGCACAATGTTTGACAAAGTTGTGTACATCAACTTTGACTTTGCTTGACTTATGTTCTGAATATAGTTCCTTTAGGCTATGCATGGTTAGAGCAGGGGTTTGGGCATTTTTTTTATTTCCTTATTTAGTAGGCAAGAAGTAAAAGAGGAAGCAGCAGTGATTTGCAATCATGCACTCTGTGCTCTGAGTAGAGAAAATTTCCAAAATAGCTACACAGAGCCATTTTTAGAGTTTCAGGTGCCCTAAGCAAGACTAGGTAATAATGTCCTGAATGGGGTCAGAGTTGGTGTAACAGAGATTTTCAAAACCAAAAATCAAAGCATTTGGATTTCAGTTCAGAGGAAAGACAGCGATTAGAACCATGTCTCAGTGTCACATTGTTAGGCAACAATATTATTAACATTACTGATGTACACGAGTAGTAAGCCAGAGGCACAGAATTGCTTCCATGTGGTTAAAATGTAGACATTGGGCAATGCCAGTGAACATTTTACATTTAAAGGGACAGAAGTGACTTTTTTGTGGGAGGCAAATGAGCTCAGAGAATCCTTGCCCCTATCAGTGCCCCTTCCACTTTGGTATCCCATGTGGACACTTGTTTAGAGATCCCCTAAGGCTGACCCTGCAGCTAGAGTGTGTACAGAGCAAGATTGCCTACTGTATGAGAAGGAGGAGCAGAGGGTTCAGGCCCCTAATCAGCAATGACATTTCTGCTTCCTGACACTGCAGAATGAGGAACAAGGGGTCATTCAACAAAGGAAACTCAAATGCAAACCTGCCAATTAAGGGAAATGTATAGTTAGAAGGAATGTCACAACCAAAGAGAGACAAACACATTTAGAACAAAGGCACTTCAAAAGGTGAACAAGGTAAATAAGCAAGAAGAATTACCTTGTAAAGGGGCAAAAAAATTCAACATGTTTTAAACTACATAGGTACCCTAGGGGAAAATAACTATATTCAAATGAAGCTATCAAGTAGTGCGCTGAACAAAATACAGGCCAGAGACACTAAAACAAGCAAAATTTGATTACCAAGGGTGGAGCTTCAAAAATTTTAATTTGCTTAACATAAACAAATTGCTCCAAGATACCTCTGTTAGACTAGATAAACAAGGAAAAGCTGTCCTGGTCTGTTATGAGCCTTAGCAATGCATTCCAAATGAGGAAAATCTTAGAAGTATTTGTAAATCCATACCATCATATATCTGGAGAATTCACAGGAAAAAAAAACTTTTTAAAATAGCTGTTAATCTTTCCATTGCATCTCCTGGGCTATTTTTCATAGTAGTGGACATTTTTTAGTCATATTGGAAATGTAGTCAAAATGAAAGAGAAATGTATCCCCTCATAGGGAAAAAAAAATTCTTATCCAAACAGTTTTTAATATTTCAACGTAAATCAAAAAATTGAAAGTGGCAACAGTTCACTAGCTGTGGACATCATATGGTTAGAGACTTGAATTTCACTACATTAAAAAGAGTCCATTCAGTATAATGATAGTTATGTTATAAACATATTATTATTAGATGGAAAATTACTAATAAATATTTTGGGCTTTTATAGGATTTTTTTCAAGACAAACATTAAGATGTATGAACATAAAAGCCACCACACTGGGTCAGACCAATTGTCCATTTAACCTAGTATCCTGTCTCAGTCAGTAGTAGTAGTGGATGCTTTACAGGGAGAGAATATGAACAGCATATATCAGGATACAGTGTTCTTTACTCTGTCAAAGAGGTGTAGTAAACTCATTCAGCTCCCAGGGTGGCAGAGGGAATGGTATGCCAACCACTGGGATGAAGGGGGAGGGAATTCTTACCTGCCCAGGTTCTTTGGATGCTGAAAGCAGTTCCATAGCTGCTGCCACTGCTATAGCAGCATCAGCTGCAGCAGAAACTGTCCTGTGGCCCTGTGTCCACACCTGGTGTTCGGTTTGGTCCCCCTACCCACACCAGATAAACTGTTGGGCACAGGGCTGCACCTGCTATGGCAAAGGCTTCTGAAGGGTGGGGCAGGGGAGAAGAAGCACTACTGGGTGTGGCGCTGTGTTGCCAGGATCTCATGGCTGAGAACCACAGGGCTGCTCTTGCTGTGGTATACTCCCGGGAAGGGGTATTCTGGCATCTCCTCGTAGGTGGTACGTGGGGTTGGTGTCCAGTTTGCACCCTCAGTTACACCATTGCCCTGTCATATCCTCCTCAGAATCCACTATCATTGGCCAAAGGATACGTATTTGGCTGTCATCCGCAAATTTGTTTTATCCCCTTTGACTATACCATCTGCCTGTACAATCTCCTGTGGTCTTGAGTTCCACAAGTTAGAAAAACATTACATAAAAAAAATACTTTGTTTTGTTAGCCCTCTGCTAATTTCTATGGCTGCCCCCCTAATTCTAGTATTTTGGGACTTGGCGAATAACAATTCCCTATTCACTTTGTCCACCCTCTTAAAGATTGTATAAACCTCTATCATTTCTTCCCTTAGTCTTCTCCTTTATAGACTGCCCTTGTTTTATGCTAAGATGCACCAAAGGATAAGTGCAAATATTAAATAGGTGTCAAAATATGTGAAATGGTTAATTTGATGGTCTTTTGAATTTTGGTGCCAGCCTTTCAGTATGTCCTGCCTTCAGAATTTGTAGACTTCCCTTTTAATTCTAAGGAAGATTCTTAGGCCCAGTTTACAGGCTATAGCCCTTTAAAGCAGGAGATTTGGACCCTTGGGGAGATTTAGCATTTTTTCCTAGTGTACACAGTCCCTGTGGGCAAAGTTTGACTGCACAGCCTCCAAATGCTGGCTTTCAATTGGCGATTTTTTTTTTCTTTCCACATTAAATTCTTTCTCTTAGAGTCAGAATATGAAATATCTCTCTTTACAAAAGACAGCGATTCCTTCTTTGACTTCCTGCTGATGCTTTAAAAAAAGTTACTAGTGAGCAGGTAATTTATCTGACTTTTAAGTGGTCGTGACCATGGTTACTATTGGTTCCTCTAGGCTGTATTATCACTTCTGCCACTTTCCAGAATGATTGGCCTTAATTTTTGTATCTGTAATATATATAGATCTATTAGTTAAGCATAGAGGCCTATTCTAAATAATTCAGGAAGGATTTCTTCCTCTCTCATTATTTCAATTTTATCCACAATAACATGCTGCCACTATTGTGGTTTGTTACTTACTATGAGGTAAGATTCAGTGCAAACCAGGCAGCAATTTGCTTGCTAGTTTTGTGAAGAGAGACTTTCTGAGAAATATATTTGCTGTCCCTTCTTCCTCTTCAAAGATCACCTGCACATTTGCTTTTAAAAATGGAATTATTTAGCTAAGTTTTTATTATTTAGTTACACTATGTTTGTACAATAATATAGATAATAACATTCCTATCTTCTTATTGGTACAAATTTGACTCTTACAATTTGCTTTTGCTTGCATGCAGATTTTACTTATTTCTGATTCACTTTCAGAATTGAATTATACTTTTTTTTAAAAGATCCTAAACCTAATACAACATAACTGTAGCAATAATAAGTATCCTATATACAGTTACTTTGCATCACAGTTCTGTAAATTTAGTGGTGGAACAGACATATAAGACAGTTCTTAAATAAGAACTGTTTTTGAATAAGTGATTTCACATCAGTCCACCAACAGTTTAAATATGCTAGTAAAGTTCAAATCTTCCACCTTCTCTGTCCTTTCCTCATGGCTGTAAGGAGCCACGTATACAGAAACATTAGATTGGTGACAATTGTCTCTGAGGTAAGAAACAAATGAAACTAGAAGAGTTTTTTATCAAGGTCTTCACTTAAATTCTATAGAAGGGGTAAATTTAGTCCAGCAGTAATTTCCATGTATGTTAGTGAAGAAAGTAGCAGCTATAGTATAATCAGTAAAATCAGATACCTTACACATGTTCTGTTTCTTTACTTGATCATTAACAGCAACAACTTTTATCTCAAGGGCCCTTTTCATGTAAATGGATATCCCAAGAAGGTTAGTATTTAATTATATATCAGCAATGAAGAGAGAGAATACCGGAAACAAAAATGGCAGTCATTATAAACCACCAGAAACCTATGCAAATGTGAATCGGTACATTGGTAACAAATTGCAAGCAAGATAGAAATTTGGTAATGACAGGCCACATCTACATGAGACATTGCACGGTTGTTACTGCACAGTCATTTAGTGCTTTAGAACATTTGTACTGTTCAGTAACAACCGTGCAGTGTCTCATGTAGACGTGGCCTGTCATTACCAAATTTCATATCTAGTTTGCTACTTATATGTACTAAATGACTGTGCAGTAACTGGAGTTATTGCACAGTCACGCATACTAATGGTTGTCTCATGATGCTGACTGTACAGTAGCTTGTGACTGCTGCACAGGGGCATTGCATCATACTTCCTGTCATGTGATGCTACTTCACAATAGTCATGGACTACTGCGCAGTTAGCATCTTGTGTACATGCAGCTACAGTATATTCTCCATCTTTATGCTATTGAAATCTTGTCATAACTTTAACTATTTTCCAAAAAATAAATTCTAAAAAACTTACATGCAATAGTTCTGTAGTATATTTTAATTACAAACCACCTATGTATTTCATAGTGTATTAAATGGTGATTGACTATATTCAGGCAGTTGACTATTTCCAGATATTTTCAGTTACTAATGCCATTCAGACGTTTGGCTGCTCATATCTTGGTTTGCTACTGTGAGGAGCTTAATAGATTAGCATGGTCATATCTTTGCAAAACTTGGCCCAAGCGGTATTTGAGATGTCACATGGTGTTCACTTCTTTTCTACCGGGGGAGGAGAAGGAAAGATTTCCAGTCTTCTAAAATGTCACAATAGAGGGAGAAACCATCAGTCCGGCTTTTCTCCTCTCTTCAGTTCCTCCAGCATCCATATCACCACTTTTCATCGCACAAAAATGTATAGTCCTACAACATTCCTGAGGCACACACTTCAAAGTTCACATGCATGGGACTCAGTGGTGTGATTCTAAGGCCTATGATTGAAGGGAGAAGTTTGTGACTCTGAATGATACCAGGAATATTGGGAGGGGCAAGTCTCCATTACTGCCCTACTAAGTCAAAAGCAAAATGAATGATTTTATAATATCAGAAAAGGGAAACAACCCCATACCCTGTCCTCAAAACTTTACAGAGTGCAGGAGGATACAAGTACTCTCCACTATTATATAGTTAAAGGAAACTGATGGAAAAATATCCCACTATATAGATCCAAAAATACTAATAAAGCTAGTGTCTGATATTGTCCAAATGTTACAGTCCTTGAATATGAGCATTACTCATTTATAAAAGGATTTGTCAATAGCTGTAAAATAGATATTTTATCATGTAGATCTTTTTTTCCAGAAGGTCAAAAGGAAAAAAGTGTTGGTCAGGTGCCGTATAAAAAATGGTTCTGATGCAGATTTAGAGATTCCTTTGATTAGCTGATGCATAAAATATATTGTAGATAATACTGTCTGGTATATTTTGTTAATCTTCTGCTGTTTGGCTCAGGTATGAGGGATTTTATATTTCAGCATGTTCACATAAGTGATTTAAAAGGAACTGATATCGCTGAGAGCAATACCTGGAAAAAGCATAGTAAAAGCATAGTAATTGGATATTGTAGTAATTTGAGCTGCTACTGAATGACAGAAAATTTTACATTGAAAATGTTAAGATAAGGTAAAAGATCATTTAATTATTTAAGATACCAAACCAATATATTTTACTTTTAATAGCAAGCTAGAAATCTCATGAAGTCTGTGGAGTGACTCTAAATTTCCAATGGTGTAAATGAAATCAGAATCTAACACTTTTTAATGTTTTTACACTAATGACTGTTAAATAACCCTGCTTATCTGGTTAAAACTGAGACAGTAAATCAGACTGATATTTTTCATCACAAATCTATATATAATAGGTAATTTTATACCACTGTCCTCCTATCTAAACAGAACAAATATTTCTGAAAGCAAAAACTTGGCTAACTCTTCTGTACTTTTCTTAGAAGATTAAATATCTTTAATCAGTAAACATCTGGATATAAAAAATGTAAAATTTAGTTTAAAAACTATTCACTTACAGCCATTTAGGAGACATTATTTTAATTCATTATGCTTCTATGAAATCCCTAGCTACTTTGCCAAAATACGTAGCCATAGATGTAAAAGTAATCCAGAAAATGTTTGGGTAGGTTTCCCTAGAACTGTAAACTCATGTTTTCCCCTTGGCCTGATTCTCTGTTAAGAATTCAGTTTGAATCTAGTCTTGACCCACTGTTCTCAAATGATGTCAGTCTAGATCTCTGACTCTTCCTGCATAATTAGGGCCATTTCTTCAGAAGAGCTCCCATCTGGTTGGTTTTACTTCTTATCCAAAGGGTAATCAGTCTAGTCTAACTTGTCAAAGAAGCCAACTCAGCTCCATGTCACAGAAGATGTGAAGTTCTTGTCCACTGAATGTCAGTCTCTTTGCTTTATTCCTACTTGTAAAAACTCACTTCTTATTCATCTCGTATGGTGAATAACTTGACTGGCAATTGAACTTTTCAAAATACAATACAGGGCATGTTTAATGATTGAAAATACTTTCATTAGAAATAACTTGAAAAATAGTTATTGCATGAATGTGTTTCCATGAACATTTTATAACTGATTCCCCAAATGTCTTTCTTGGGCACTTCTCTTATTTTAGCATTTTTAAAGTTAACAGTTCTCTTTTCCTTATTTTCATTTTTCATATTCCATTACACTTGATGAGACTGGAAGTTTTCATTTGAGACTTGAAGATATGAAACTGGTTCAGCACATTGCATGCAAGGCAAACAAGTGGAAATCAAGTGGTGAGAGTAAGAGACTTATTAATTATTCACACAACTAAATGTATTGAAAAGCCCACATTACATCTCACAAAAGAGTATCTCTGAGTCCAATGAGGGGTGGAGTAACTGCCTTTGAATATAATTAGAATGCAGCTGACATATAAGGCAATGAGTCTCAAAGTGATGATGAGAATTTTATATTAAGCTAGGATTTTCAAAGAAGCTTTACACTTTTGGATTCCCAGGTCCCACTGGGATGTGGGCACCTAACTCCATTAGGCTGTTTTGAAAATCGCAATCCAGTCTAATACAGAAGTCTTATCCATTGTTTCTGACTGACTTGATTTCTGTCTACCTACCTACCATAAGATCCATATAGGATCATTAACATATTATATAAGTGTGGCATGCCTGGAGTTTCCCCAAAGACAAAGAATATATATTAACTGGGGAATACCACTTACAGCTGGCAAATGAATGTGAGGATGGATGGATATAAGAAGAGATCTCTTACTAAATTTTGAGCCAAATATATTAATCGTTTGCATTATATCTGATGAAAAGCAATTATTAATTCTTGGACCCCTTAATAGACTAGTCTAAGTAGAATGATGATTCTTTTTGTCTCCTTTTTCCTATTTTGTTTTGAATTTGTATCTAAATGAAACAAAGGTTGGATAGATTTGCATGGAGAAGCATCTGTATAAATTATTATGGATTGGTATAATTTAAGTTATAGACTATAAATTCTGGATGAATTAAATTTCATGGCTCTTGTGTACTTAATTCCTAAGTCATATTTTACCAAGATTTAGATTTATGTATTATTTATCTAAAAGTTGCACCCTTACTAAGGTCTAAAAATGAGTTGTTACTCTGTTTTTAATATTACTTTGTCCACTACAATTGTATTACCTTTTGATTCCTCTCTGCCAGGGGTTTGCTGAGTTTCGAAAGGACATTTCAAAAGGGTAGACCTGGGTGGTGGGCTACATCACAGTGGTATGTAGCTTGCCTTTGGCCTGAAGGCCACACTTTGGGAATCCTTGGTTTAACTTCAATCAACACTTCAATGGTTCAACTTCAAAGTACTGCTGAGCCATGGACCTCATCAAAAGGGCTTGCAGGCCAAACTGGGTCTGCAGGTCACACTTTGGGAATGCCTACTGTATGGCATTCTAGCATTTAATGCTCAATGAATTTGACAGTCTTTCTGTAGCAAATACTGATTTTGTTTATACTAATTTACAGTATCATAATTATACAGTTGATACTTTCTGGCTTCACTGAGCAACTACCACTTACACTTAGTCAACTGGAATTGCAGATGCATGTTCTTTTTTCTAAACTTGCTTCTATGTCATTCAAATATGCTTCCATGTCATTTTCCTTTAAAAATGATAAATAAATGACAAAAATTAAAGAGTTATTTTCTTCTGCAATCAAAATTTTGCCAACAAAACAAAACAAGATGGTACTATAGACATGGTCATACAGCTAAAACAAGAAATTATCCATTAGGTCTCATGTTTCAAATCAAGGTCGAGAAGTTTACAATGTATCATTAAACAATAGCATACTATAGGATATGTGTTTTTTCAAACTTATAATTTAGCACTTGCCTAATGAATGCAGTTTAATACCTTTGCTATGTTAATCTGATGTAATATAAGATACAGTGTATAATATCCTGGGGCAGTGATTACAGTAGTTGTTAACATGTTATAACAGCATTAAAATTCACAACTGTAATATTATACATTTCATTTTCTAGGATTATAAGCAGTTCAGGCAAAAAGTCCATCTTTCTTTAAGGTTATGTTTAAATACAGCCCTGATCCAGGGATGATTACTGCCATCCATGGAATAAGTCCCAAAAGCGCTTTGCCTCAGACATTTCTCCAAAGCAAAATCACACTACTATGTTACTAGTTGGAGAGAGGAATATGAAGTATCTATCTATCCTCCTGCTCTCATATCCTCCCCTAACACAGTGGGTAATTTGTACAAGGCAATAAGTTGGTTCTTAATTATTCTTGCCCTTGCATGCAATTCAAATCACAGTCTGGCTCTGTCTACACCATATTTAGCATGACAGTATCCCAATCTAGGCCCCTGGGTATTCCTGAATATAGGCATCAAATAATAATAATAATAAAAACAATCCTTTTTAAATGTGGTCTGCTTTTCAATTTCCAATAATTTCATACATTTCACATCTAGCACCGTGTACCATATCCATACATGTGTAGTTACTTCTTTTACATTTGAGATTTTTCAGGTAGGTATTTTAAAAAATACTAGCTAAAAGTGGTGAAATTCGTCATATTGGTCTGTCTGTCTGCCTGCCTGTCTGTGTGAATTTAGGAAGCCTTATTGATTGTCAGGCTTTTACTAGTGTAAAGTACATTATGTAATTCATAATGTATGGTTCTAAAATAAAGGTATGAGGATAGCATCCTTTGTATAGTGGATAAAAATGTCTGTGGTAATGTCTTTTGCAGTTTTTTGAAAAAATAGAGAAAGCAAAAATTCACCTGTAATGCTCTTAGAATCGATTACTGAAAGTTTCTTTTGGTTTTAATAGTATTGAGTAAATTTAAGGTTTCCTATAACCCAGTAAAACTATTCATTCTCTGTATCACTACTGAATGGATGAAAAATCAGAAGGGATTTTATACTACATTGTGGTCATGATGGAAGAGAAGCTATGCCAGTGTTCTTACCACTCAGCGTATATGCAAATACCACTGCTGGGAAAATTAAGGAGATAGGTTCTAAAATGACAAAATCACGATAAACATATTCTGTTTCATTTGCATTAACATCCCAGTTGATTAGTATTAGCATTAGGTTAAAATATTTATAACACTTGTTCTGGATAAATTGTATCAATATAATTTATTATTTAAGAACAAGTGAGTATAATCTGCTTCAGTGAAGATAATATTATTATTCACACTGTTCTGATGAATGCCATCTTTAAACAAGTGGAAAAATCAAGTCTTTGTAAATTCTTAATTTAGAAAACTGGAACAATGTTATGATTTTAAATATCATCTTTTAATTTAGAAAAGGCCACTCAAAAAGAGAAAGATTAACATGAGTAAAAGGAGAGAAGAGGAATGCACCCTGCTGATATTACACGAGTAAAAGTCTGTCATTGATGCGCCAGTTTATTGTTACTGGGTCAAATCAGATTGTCCCCCTTTGAGTAACCTTTTCCTTCAGCTATTTTGAATACCATGATTGGTTCTTTACAGATGTGTTTTAAATGTATAGTATTCTCAAATAGAATATATTTGTTTTTGTTTAAAAAATAAATAATATTTGAGAGCTCATTTAGCTAATCACAATCCAATCTAAATTGTGATAATGTATTTCAGATGTATAAAATGTCATGTGTTCATCTAAATTGTTATAGTTTGCTTTATAAAAAATGATTGTTGTACCCTCAGTTAATCATGAAGACAGGCTTTATAGAAGAAATGTATATTATGCATTATAAAAATGTAATACATCTTAACATTAACAAAGCTTTTGATGCTGTCTCCAATTACATTCTCATAAGTAAGCTAAGGAAAAACAGTCTTAGTAAAACTACTGTAAAATGGGTGCATAACTGATTGGATAATCATGTTCAAAGGGCTGTCATAAACGACTTGGTGTCTAATCGGGAAGAGGTTTCAAGTGGGATTAATCAGTGGTCTGGTATGGTTTAGTATCTTCATTAATGACTAGGAAGATAGAATTCAGTGTACATTTGATAACCTTGCAGATGGCACCAGGGTGGAGGGAATAGCAGACACTTTGGAAGGATATGATTAAGGTTTAAAATGATTGATAAATTAGAGAATGTTCAAAAAGTAATTGAATGAGATTCATAAAGGTGTAGTGCAAAGTACTACACTTAGAATGGAACAATCAAATGCACAAATACAATTTGGGGAATGTCTGTATGGGCTTCAGTACTTCAAAAAATGGCCAATGGTTACAGTTAGGGCCTGGTTTAAACTGTGGGCCCAGCTTGTGGTGCAGCAGCTCTTTCAATTTTGGAGTTCCCCCATCTTTCCCCCCACTGCTGATTGGTGGAGGGGCCCAGTCAGCCCCACCACTTTTCACTTGCTCCTGATGGCTGGGTGGGGAAAATCAGTTTAAAAATGCTTGCTTCTAGCTGGACAGGAGACAAAAAACCATAGCATCTATAAAATTGCAGTTTTCACCTTCTAACCATCAGGAGTGAGTGGTGAGTGGTGAGCTTGATGGGTCTCTCTGCCAATCAGCTGGAGGCCAGGGAGCACTCCTACATGAAAGGAGACGCTGCACCATGAGCTGGGTTTGCTATTTAAACCAGGCCCCGGTTATAGTAGATAGGTAGCTGAATATAAGTTGACAGTATCATATTTTTACAAACGATAACAGCATACTAGAGTATACCAACTGGAGTATTCCATGCAAGTCACTGTGATTTTACTACTTCACTTAGCACTGGCGAGACCTAACCTGGCCTCCCCTGCCCAGTTTTGAGCAACCACTTTCAAGATGTGGACAAATTGGAAAGAGTCCATCAGAGAGCAACAAAAATAAGCATACATCTAGAAAACATGCTATACGAGGAAAGATTGGAAAAAACTGGGGTGATTTGCTTTTGGGAAGAGAAGACTGAGGGGAGGGGGGATTTGATAAGAGTTTTTAAATAGAATAAAGAAAAATGATGGTGATTAACTATTCTTTATGTCTGAAAAAGACAGGATGAAAAATAATGGGCTAAAATTACAAGAAGGGAGATTTAGCTACAACTCCACTTGTGCTTTGGCTTTCCAGATTTCAGCCTTGAATGTCCAAGCAATATTATTATACATTTCCCTAGTTGTTTGTCCAAGCTTCCACTTCTTGTAAGCTTCCTTTTTGTGTTTTAGGCTGCTGAAGAGATCCCTGCTAAGCCAATCTGGTCTTCTGCCATACTTGCCAGATTTCCTATGCATCAGGATGATTCATTCCTATGCCCTCAGTAAAGTTTCTTCAAAATATAGCCAGGTCTCCTGGCCTCCTTCTTTGCTTAGAATGGCCTCTCAGAGGATCCTGCTCATCTGTTCCCTGAGTGAGCCAAAGTCTGTTTTTTCTGAAGTCCAGGGTCTGTACTCTGCTGCTTTCCACCCTTCCTTTCCTCAGGATCCTGAACTCAAGTCACCTAGTAGTTTCTGCTGCTCTAGTTGCCATTTACTACTACATTCCACACCAATTATTCCCTGTTTGTGAGCACCAGGTCAAGAAGAGCATGGCTTCTACTTGGTCTCTCCAACGATTGCACCAGGAAATTGTCCCCAGCACTCTCCAAAAACTTCCTGGATTGCCTGTGCACTGTTTTATTGCCCTTCCAGCATATGTCAGAGTGATTGAAGCCTGCCATGAGAACCAGGGCTTGTGATATGGAAACTTCTGCTAGCTGCTTGAAGAAAGCCTCATGCACCTCATCCTCCTGGTTTGGTGTTCTACAGAAGACCCTCCACTTGACATCACTATTGTTGCTGTCCCCTCTAATTCTTGTTAGATGATCCCATCCCTAATCTAGAGATTTTCAACAGGCCTATCTCCAGTTTCATATCAGACCTTTAAGCAATTATATAGGTCTTTTACATAAAGCACAACTCCCCCTCCTTCTCTTCTCCTTTGCAAGTCTTTCCTGAAGAATTTGTAACCATCCTTACAGTGCTTCAGACATTTGACCTACCAAGTCTCTGTTATTCCAAGCGTGTCATAGTCCCATGACTGTGCAAGGGCTTCAATTTCTTCCTGCTCATTTCCCAGGCTCTGTCATTCATGTACAGACACTTGAAGTAAGTAGCCAATTGCTCTACTTTCTCAGGAAGAATGAGAAGGCCTACACTGTTGCCCCCTCCAGGTTGTGCTTCCCTCAAGTCACTCACTTCCCCACTTACCTCAGGCCTTTGGTCTCCATCTGCTGTCAAACCTAGTTTAAAACTCTCCTTACTAGTTTAGCAAGCCTGTCTGTGAAGATGCTCTTTCCTCTTTGCCAAGTGGATACCAGCTGTTCTTAACAATCCTTCTTGGAACAACATCCCATGTTCAAAGAAGCCAGAGCCCTGCTAGTGAAACTGTCTTTTAGGAGTTTGTAATGGTTCAACCTTGTCATCCCTTGGGGCTCTCTGAATGAGATGACCCCCTCAAATCCCTTCCAGCTCTACTTTTCTATAATTTTATGAAAGAGGATTTGAATAAGCAGAGAGCAAGCATTTCATTCATAAAGAGCAACCTGGAAGGATGCAGAAAAATATAAGTGGGCAAAGGAAATAATTTCAAGATAGCACCTCAAGGGAAATGGTAGGACAGTGGTGGGACAGCATGTAAAGAGAAATAAAAACTTATAGCCCTGAAGGTCAGAGCAAAATCAGGAAAAAGTTAGGAAATTACTTTTTATTAATATTAATTTAGGTACAGATGGGGACAGGAAGATTAATTTTAAAGCATGAGCTTGGAAACAAGTGTTAGAATTTGGCTGTACCTGCAGGTCAGAGATGAAAGAGGAGGAAGCTTTTCAATAAAATTGAGAAATTGTCAGCCTGAGTGAAATTAGTAGTGCAGAAAGACATGTGTTGAAATTACCAATACTGGTAGGGAAGAAGGCTTTTCAGAAAGAAAGAAATAGAATCTATAACAAATTTCAGATGGTATTAGTACTATAAGGCAGGAACTGGATGTTATGTGAAATTAGCAGGTGGAAAAAAGTCATAATCATAAGGATTTGGTGGTTATGAGATGGAAAATGACAGTAGAATAGGAGATGGAAGATTCAATTAGTAAGATGGTAGAGACAAAAGGGGTGTGAGGGTGACCCAACAAGCAGAAATATGACATAAGTAGGGAGTATTAGAATAAACATCTTGATGGATCATGCAAGAAGGCAATAAATTAAGAGAACACAGACATTAAATTTGAAAGAAGAATTAGAAGGTAAGAACTACAAAGTGGTCTACAAACTTGTCCACAGTATGTTAATAATGAACTTAATGAAGAGCAATATGCCTAGTATGGAGAGAACACAAATCCAATTCCAAGAATCAAAAGGAGGTAGTGTAATATTTTTTTTTGTTTTGTAATGTTAATAAAGTTCCTTTGATCTCTTCTAATTCTTTTGATATTAAAACATATTTTCCAACTAATCCTATTGACTTCATTGTTTTAACATCATAATAAAAGTTCAGTCGTTTTCCATCACTTTTCTTTCCTGCCATCTTGACAAGTGTTTGGAG
Organism: Caiman crocodilus; assembly: GCA_030014935.1. NCBI lineage: Eukaryota > Metazoa > Chordata > Crocodylia > Alligatoridae > Caiman > Caiman crocodilus. Next base: position 51,929,769 of record JAGPOW010000261.1, on the reverse strand, counting down.
GCAGTGTCATTGCTTAAGCATACTAATCAGGTCTGTAGAGATTTGTATTGACCTCATTGTATCATCAGCTTGACATTATAATTTGATATCCAGGGAGAGTGTAAAACAATTTTCATCACAATTTGATATTGTAATATGATGACCATTGCTAAAAAGAAACTTGCATTTTGACATCATAATGTAATCCTCCGTAGTCTTGCGCTGGCGTTGTGATAAGATTGTGACAAAGCTAAATTCATATGAACAAAGCTGGCATTATACAATAAAAAACTTAAGGTACATATTGTTCATAATGAACAAATGAAATAATTGGCCATAAATTTTGTCTGAAAATTAAAAGATATCTAATCACCTGAATGGTGAAGTTCTTAAACAGCCTCCCAATAGCAATAATGGAGACAAACGTCCTAATTAGTTTTAAAATGCAGTTTGATCAGTTCATGAAAGGAACTATAGTTCCTCCGGTATCCCCGGAGTGCCTGATTGGTGAGGTCAGCAGCGGCGGGTAATTCAAACCGCCGTTTGCATCGACGGTGAGGAGCAGCGGCAGCGAGCAGCGGGCGAAGCAGCTGAAGAGGCAGCAGGAGCAGCAGCTGGTTCCCTGAAGGTAAGTGGGGCCGCGGGGCCGGCACAGCTGAGCCGGATCCGGAGGGGAAGCCCCCCGGATCCCTCTTAGCCAAGCCGGTAGGGAGCCGC
>JAGPOW010000261.1:51888204-51926490 GCA_030014935.1 Caiman crocodilus | reverse complement strand
AAAGAGCAATGGAAAGACGTATACTAGGTATACGGCTCCGAGACAAGGTCCACAACAACGAAATTCGACAAAAAACTCAATTTAAAGACGCATACGAGGCCACTCAAATACGAAAGCTACGATGGGCTGATCATGTCATGAGGAGAGAAGACAACCATTGGTCAACTCAAACAACCTTCTGGTGGCCATATGACCGTAAACGACCTTGAGGACGTCTGCCGGATTGCTGGAGAAAAGAAGTCGAAGCAAAACTAGGCAAGAACTGGCAACAAATCGTAAGAGATCAAGAGGCTTACAGACAGCGGCTGAAGGATCTGTTCTACCACAACGATGGCAGATGAACCAGATCTTCAACTGTTCAAGTGTTCAAGCCGTAACCAAGTGTCTTTACCCAGTGACAGCCTCAGTTAAGGCATCTTGCAAGGTTGCATCTAAAGTTCTCATGGAAAAAAGGGCTGCCAGTGAGTGGAGGAACACCAGAGAGCCCTAGTGACACCTCACAAGTAGCCTCTGGGATACAGTTGTCCAAGGATGCAAGTTGCTGAGACAGTGTCACTGGTTCTGAAGGTGTCATCTCACAAAATTCTGCAGATACCAGAGTGCTTCTCCTTCTCTGGGCTTAGAGGCATCACCTGGTACAGAGCACACGGTGTTGAAGGCAGCACCCTGACAGGAGGGCAGGGCCTTGCTTGTTCTGTTCCATGGCAAGAGTGAGTCCTGAAGCTGTTCTTGGATACATGGCAAACCTATCACAGAGCTGAGGACACCTTGTGGGACAGAGATGTTGGAACCACAGGTTTGGGTGTAACTGGGGGTACCTGGCATGGAGGGCTCAGTGTGTGGCAGCACTGGGACACAGGGATACATGAGGGGCACACTGCTGTGTTTCTAGGGGCACTCAGTCTAGTTGGTGAGGATCAGTGACGGGGCCTGTCTCACTGTGGACTCTTCGGACTCAGAGTTTGTTGCAGTCATGCAGGACCTGGTTTGGGACTTTCAGGTTGGGATGGGCCCAGGAAAAAGAGTAAATTACAAGTTTTGTACTTTGGGCCAAACCTCCTTGTGCCCTGAGGTGTAGGGGAGGGTGCTGAATACTGGAGAATAGGGAGAGGCAAGAAGGATGGTCAGTTTTCCTGTCTGAGGGACACAAAGCACTGGCCGGTGTTTTTGTTTATGTGTCCTGCCCCTAGCTCCTATGGCTAGGGAGCATGAGGCTGTTCCCTCTACCCTCCAGCCCTATCCCTGCCTCCCTGTGGCACAGGGCTAGTCCCACCTCTCCCTTACCTACCCCAGCTCTGGTTGGGTGGCACAGGGCTATTCCACCTCCTTGTCCTCCTGCCTGGGCAGCAGAGTGCTTTCCTCTTCCCTGCCAAGCTGTGCAGATTTGTCAAACACTCCCAGCCCCTCTGGGCAGTGGTGGAGCAGAGGAGAAGGTAAGCAGGGCTGGCCTGTCAGTCAGGGCCTCCCCTTCCCTCTTCATGCACAACCCTGGCCCGACCCCTCACATGCCACACCCCAGGGTGCACATGCCGCTTGTGGCATGTGTGCTGTGGATTAGCCATCAGTGATCTAGAACATGGAAATGTCCTTGTTAGATAATTTAAAAGAGTTCTTAATGATGATTAAAAATATTAATAACTTTTCTGAGCAATGATCTGCTGCTTGTAAATTGAAAACAAAAAGGGAGGGGGTAATTTGCTAATTATATGTACAAATATGTTAATTTTGTAACCAAAAAGAGATTACATTTTCATAGACTAGAGAACACTTCCAAACCATTGCTTTGTTGTGTTATCATTTCAAATTTTATGTGCAAAATTTGATCCCAATCCTGTAAAATAGTTTGGATAATAAAAACTCTTCATGGTAAAAGATATAATATATTTTTATCCAAAGTCTGGAAAAAGAAACACACTAACACTTGTTTCAGTCATGACGCTTTATATAAAGAATATTTTTATGTTTTCTGAAGAGTGGAAATTGGGGTTTTTTAACTTTACAAGAGGGGTTTTGCAGCTTTAGCTAAAAAGTCTAGAGTGGCAGAATGAGTAGCAAGCAGTTAGCTCTGAAGATTAAAGTAGCAGCAGATATTTAAGATTTTGCAAGTTTCCAGGTGTTTGATGCTGATGTTGATACAAGTTGAATTAACAAGTTTTTCACATGCATTTATTTTTCACAAGGAGATGACATCATAACACAAGAATGACACAGACATGATTGGTGTGTGGCAATTTGTCCCTGCAGTTGTGAAGATTAATGTTCTATCTACAATTATTTTAAAGTATGTACTGCTTATATAAAGCAGAACTGAAAAAAAAAGCTATCAGTCAAAATGCTGATGACTTACAAAGCACTGAAATAAATAGCTGATGATGCACAACATTTTTAAATAAAAGTTTCAACGTGTTGTACATCATCAATCATTTATTTCTACATTATGAAAGAACTCAATGAAAATATTAGCTCTGTTTTGGGCAGTTATTTAACAACTGTACTATAGAAATGTGGGAATGTAAGTATAAATTATTGATAAAAACTGAGTTTGAAATTCCCATAATATTCCTGTAGCCCCATCTAATTCTATTTGGATTGCAGATTCAAACTGTGTTCTTTCCCCAACCCTGGTCAACTCCATGAGATACAGGAATATACATGGAGAGGCTATTTCTTGATCTGAATGGGGTACAGACTTCTCAGACAGATGCAATGTAATACTGGTCAGGCCTTATGCAATTACCTTACCTGAGAGGGAATGTATGGTTCCGTCTCAACTGGTTGTAAATATTGGATTAAGAAAATTCTTTGTAATGTCTCAGAAGTGATCAGTGCCTTCACCCTGCGTCTTTCTATGAGGATGGCATCTTCTAGCAGTCCGACAGGCCACCACAAGAACATCTTGTAAAAGGGTTGTTAAGCCTAAAATGGTCACGTCTACATGAGATACTGACTGTCACAGTTGTTACTGTGCAGTTGCACTGGTGAAAAGCTTTTTTTGTGATGCTAACTGCACAATAGCCCAAGACTACTGCACAGTAGCATCACGTCACGCTTCCTGGCACACAACGCTACTGTGCAGTAGCCACAGGGCACTGCAGTCAGCATCTTGTGCAGACGTGGCCACTGACACTTTTATGAGGGACTGCATCAGTCTCACCACAGCTTTGCAACAGATAGTATGTTTATCTCAATTAAATGCTTTTTTCTTGGTTGCTTTAAAATCTCTAGAAAATATGCATCTTATTCATTACTTCCCACCAGTGTGTAGCTCTAGCCAATAGTGGATGAATAAGATGGCCATTATTGTCTGTAAAATTGATAAAAATCTTGTTTACATTCAGTCAGCATCTTTCAACATCGTGCAGCTGGCCAATTTTTTTTTCAGAAGAATACAGATTAAATTTAATTTGTAATACAGATCTCTACAATAGTGAAAATTTGTTATCTATGTACCTTGATAAGATCATGTGTGATTTCCTATAAAATCTTCCACTAAACTGTATCTATATTGTCTCCCTGTGGGACAATAGCTAGAAAGGTCCTTTGTGTCCAAATGTGGTAATGATTCTTTATTAGAATAAAATAACACAAATGTAAAAGTAGGGAATGGCTAGATGTCCATATTCTAGTTGCTTAGCTTTTCTTTTTTTCCATTTATTGTAGTTTCATTTTGGTGGGATTATTTTAGACTAAAGCATTACTTAGTAAGAATTGGGCAGCAATCTGCATGAGAACGCAGAGTCTTCTAAACTGAGAAAGGGACAACTTTCCAAACCCCAAAGCAGCAGATGAATTCCAATAATTCTATCTCATTTTTGAAGGGTAATTAATTATTAAAATACTTTAAAACTTCAGTGCTCATATTGTCTTCATTCAGTATACAAGTAGGGCAATTGATGTGAATCCCAACATCTGGCAATCAGAATGTTTTAATGAGTTACTTTTTAAAGAAATATCCACCTGCTAGAGGGGTCTATAATGCAACTAGATGCATTAGCACTTTCTCAGTCATTTGGGAGTATTTTTCATGAGAAAAATGTGATTAGTGAGTGATTAGTGAGAGATGTGAAATGTTTGTACTTTTAGAAGATGGAACAGCCTAAAATGTGTGTGCTTCAGCTCCATGAAGAGAAGCATAGTAAAAAGATATGCGTAAGTCAGTGATTCTCAACCAGGATGCCGCAGTACCCTGGGGTGCTTGAGATCCTTTCAAGTGTGCCACAGGGCATTGGGCATTGTTCAGCATGCAAACATGATTCACAAGGTAAACCCAGAGATTTTGAATAGGAATACAGGATGTTAAAGACACTCTGACCTGTTGTGGTCTTTCTGAATTCTTTTTGAATTCTTCTGCTCTATTATTTTTCTATAGTAAAAAACAGTGAAAATTAAAGGTAGCATTTTCTGAGGGGTGCCTTGAGTCTATCCAGGGGTACCTCATGTTTAATAAGGTTGAAAAGCACTGGCAGAAATAGCCTACTTGCAACAAATTCTCATTGTCTTTTTGAGAAACATAAAGCTCCTGTAGTCTTAAACACTAAACTAGCTAAAGTAGTCACACATGGTGTTTATAGATGTGCTCTAGGAGTGGCAGGAGAGCAGGGCACTTTAACTAGAATGGGTCTCAGAGAATCGATGTAATTAAGGTGCCTGAAGCATCATATGTATCAGTGGCCCTGTGATGAAAAATGGCAGCAAGGGCACTTAAATTAAAGCTCATCAAACAAGCTTTAGTTAAAGCACCCCTGGTGCCATTTTTCAGCATAAGGATGTTGATACAAGTAATGCTCGAGTCTGCTTCAATGCACTGTAATTATAGTGCATTGGAGTAGCCTTGCTGCATTTGTATAGGCATCCATAATAAAAGGCCATTGTCACAAATTAACTTTTCAGCCACAACATTAGAAGATGGATGTGTGCTTTAGGATAAAGATAATCTTGAACAGTTTGCACTTGTTTATGAATTACTTACAATTAAAATAAACAATTAAAATTTAAGAAAAAGTTCAAGTAGTTGTAGGATGAATTTATATTTCTTTGTAAGCAGTGATTGAGTTCAAAGCATCAACATTCTTGATTTTTAGGTATTCGTTTTCAATAATTTTATTACATATGTCATTTCATTGGATTTGTTTGAGTACATTTTTAATTCCACTGTAATAGTCAAAGTGCATAGACAACATTTCAGGATTTTTTAATTAAACTTACTACAACAAAGCAATCCTGTTCAGCAGCTTTATATTTGTATCCATGTCTTGAGACTGCTGAATATTCAGTTATAGGCCCAAAAAGAAATCCTTTTGTTTCTCTGAGAATTGCACTAGTATTAATGTTGAAAATTCTACATTCATATAATGGTGCTTGCAAATAATACCTAACTTCTTTTCAGAAAATTGGATGTCACGGTTAGGAATGAAATTCCTGCAATAGATAATAACTTCAAAATTGTACATTTATGTATTATGTGCATGTAGCAATTACAAATATGTAAATTATGATACTGTTTATGTGTAGGTATAAATGTTTTATTTTTTCTTTTTCTTCTCTTTTACAAAACAGTAACAATTCTTTAAGCTTACAAAAAGAAATAAATGCTATTTAATATTTGCATAATGTAGTTAGCATATAGAAATGCATTAGTAATTATTGTGCTACAAGACAAAACTATTGTCTACAAGTTATCTAACATAATTTGAATTTTTATGCTGCAGAAAGGTTAATCATAGCATTTTAAAATAAATTAAATTGTGCAAATAACTAAGTGGGAATTTTGTTTTTAAGTATTTGTCAGCAGTAAGGTTTCTGAGGTATTAGGATAGGTTCTAATTGAAACAGTGAACTTCATGTCCTTTTATTTTTTGCCATCAGCCTATGAATATAATTTCTGCTGATTTAAGAAACTCATGTCAGGGCAGTAAGTATGCAATTAGCTTTAGTTTAAGTGATAGCAACATGCTGTAAATAAGATTCTTAATTGTGTTTGCAAGATTAAAATTCAGTTTCATTGTTTTTCCCTTTATTTCTTTGGTGGCTTTGTGGTATATTCACATTGCTACCTCTAAATGAATGTCAACTTGTTTTACCTCGACTGCAGTCGATCGATACTTCATTAGGCTGAATTGTCTTGTGCCCATGCAACCTTGAAGCTGTGGCTTAATTACCATCCGTATTATGCAGTAGCTCAGAGAGCTGTGCTCAGCTGTGTCAGTTTTGAACAAAAGCCATGCAGTTGCCTGTATTTAGGAAAAATGGACTTTTGAAGTGTAGAATTATAATATTTTCATAAGTTAACACTTCATAATTATAACCCCTTTCATAATCTTAGTATAGTTTCCGGTTAGTATAGTTTATAGTTATTTTAAAACGTAAATAAGTTTACATTTTAAAATATTTCTACATATTGCAAAACTTTTAAAAGACAAGTACCTTTGCTTTTCATGTTCAGCTCATCGTTGATTTAAGATAATTTTAAATTAATGGCAAAGTAACATTCATCTGAAGGAGAAGACAGGGGAAAGTGCAGTCAAATGGCAATCATGGCAAATGACATCTCTTGTCTGAGAGTCATTTTTCCTCACTAGACTGATTTGTCATCCTCACTTTTGACATTTTTCATCCTGCTATGAAATCACATTGACAGAATAAGATATTTCTACACTTAACAGTGGGCCAGAGAAGATGGGCCTATGCCTTCATTTATGTTTTGTTTTACATTTACAATTTTGTAAAATGTATAAGCAACCAACTAGTGACACCATCCTACTATACTTGTAAAATGTAAAGTTCATATTGCATTATAATTGGAAAGTAAAGGTTGTAGTTTCATTTACATAAGATCATTTATGCATCCCAGGTGAAAATAAACCTATCTTGGAGTAATGTTCCATTCAAAGTGAGTATTACCAACACAGCTGCACATTGCATGAAAGCTGCATGACTTTTAAGTCCATTGACCATAACCCTTTTCTTGTAGACATGGTTCATGGGTTCTTACATCAGAACCACAAAATGCCACATTTATTCCTTTTGTAAACATTTTCCCCTGTGCAAATAATCAGCATTATCCACTATACAGACTATAAACCATGTACTACAAACATGAACTTCATGTTCCTGCCGTGCTTATATTCAAAAGGTGACTAGGGGACAAATCGGAATCTTCTGAACTTTTTTTATGTTCCATTTAATCAGAAATCTTCTGCTTTGGTCTTTGTAGGATTTTTAGGAGGAAAAGACATGTATACTCATTACTAGGGATCCTGGTTTTCTCTCTTTAAAAATAAAAAAAATCTCTGATTTGAAAACCCCCAAATTCTCCTATATAAAAAAGCAAAAATCCATGTTTTTCTGTAATTAAAACGAAATGCTACCATACACACACACACACACACACACACACACACACACATATATATATATAGGCATCAGTTTAATACAATGTTTTATTACAATTTTAAGGTAATTTGGAAGCCTATCATTGCCTCAAATATTATAATAAAATACATTCTAAATACCTATATATTTTGATGTTTGCTTTTGGTTTTTTATCACAGAAAATCAGATGTCTCTCTGCCCCTTTTGCTCACTAGGATGTAGGGCCAGCTGCAGCTACCCCCTTTCCCCTGCTTTGTGGTGCTGAGCAGCCCTGATATGCTGGTGCCCCTCGTTACCAAGCTACAGTAACCCAGCTCTACTAGTGGAAGTTTGAAGATGTTTTGTTAATTTTTTGTTAAATTACTCGTGGTTCACTTTTACATTACTTAAATCCTGTCATAGTTTGAAATAGAAAGAGCAAAACATTGTAAGAAAAATGCAGCTCACTGTATTTCTTGTCTAATTGGAAGAAGAAATTATGGAAAATGTTTTTGGGTATTTAGCCAAATCAAATCCTATATTTCATCCAAGGAGGGGATTCTCCTGGGAAGGGCAACAAGGGTGATTAGTGGTATGTAGGGGCTTCCATATGAGGAAAGACTAAGGAAGCTAGGCCTATTCAATTTAGAAAAGAGATGCTTGAGGGGGGATGTGATAAGGATTAACACAATACAAAATGATGAAGAGAAAGTAAATACAGGCAGTCCTCAGACTTACAACATAATTGGTTCTTGACAACAGCATAAGTCGAAATGCCATAACTTGGAAACAGTTTTCCCACAGGAACAATGTTATAAATTGGGGATTGGCTCCTTTATAACATTCAATACAGGTTCAGCCAGCTGGTACAAATGTTGTGGTGTAAGGGGGAAGAGGGAATGGGCATGGGGGGCAGATAAATGCCCCCCATGGTAAGGAAAGGAGTGAGGCTGGGACTGGGACAGGGGCTGGGACAAGCACTGCCCAGCTGGGGTGGGACGACTGCGGAACAGAGCTGCGGCTTGTTTGTGGGGCATGGGTGGGTGCAGTCCCACCACTGTACTCCTCTGATCTGGGAGGGCATGGGGGGGTGTGCCCCAGATCTGCACTGGGCAGAGCAGGGTGGGATGGGGCAGGGCAGGCAGTCCAGGGATACACCAAGCTATACTCCAGGTAGGCAATGAAGGCTATTGGAGGGCTACAGCAAAATTTCAGGTAGCTCCACAGCTCACCCTGAGCATCCCACCCTGCTGTGATCCAGAGGCACACAGCCCTCCCCCCCATTCCCACCCACTGCATGCCCAGATGGGGCAGGGCAGGACAGATGCAGGATGGGGATGGAGCTGCAGCTTAGCCATGGGGAACAGGAAAAGGTGGAGGCAGTTCCCGCTACTATGCTCTGCTCATCAGGAGACAGTGAAGAGGCTTTGTCCTGCATCCACCCCACCCTGACTGGAGTGCCACTGCCACCTATCTGGAGTGTAGCCTGGTGCAGCCCTGTCCCCATTCATCCTGCCATGCACAGGTCTGGGGGATCACACCCCCCATGGCCTCCCGGACAAGCGGTGTGAGCAATGGCAGAAGCTGCCAGACAGCAGCTCCCAGACCAGTGGTGAACAGCAGCAGGAGCCTCCTATCACTCCCTGGATGAGCCATGGCTCCATCCTGCACACACCCCACCCCAGCTGGGCAGTGCTTGCCCCAGCTCCTGTCCCAGCCCTAGCCTCACTCCCTCCCACACTGTATGGGGTGTTGATCTGCCCTCCCACACCCGTTCCAACCTCTCTCCCTTTCTACCACAACAGGCTTGCTAGCTGGGCACAACTGTATCAAGCATTGTTTAGCTGAAACCCACATTGGAATGTTGAAACAGGGTGTCAATTTATGAATGTTGTAAGTGTCATTCATTGTAATTTGAAAAGTTGTAAGTTGAGGAATGCCTATAGGGATTTATTATTTACTGTCTCTGACAATACAAGAACTAGGAGCCACAAAATAAAACTAGTAGGTAGTAAGTTTAAAATGAACAAAACAAAGTTTTTTTCATACAGCATATAATTAAACTGTGGAACTCATTGCTACCAGATGTGGTGCAAGTTGATTCAGTCTTGTCCACTACCATGTAATTGCCATGGAGAAGATCACATGCACAAAATTTGAACAGAATGATGTCAAAGTTAGTGCAAGCCTATAAAAATATACTGCTAGAATTGATTATCTGCATCTATGTTATTACAAAAGAATGGAAGAAATGAATGTGTGTGGTAGTCATCATGAATGAATCCAGTATCATGGTGAGGGGGGTATAGCCCCTTCTGCTTTTGCTTCTCAGAGGGTGGGCAGTTAGTTCTCTGAGCTTGCTGGCATATCAGTGAGCAACTAGCAGAGCTTCACATGTTCCATGAGCTATCTAAGCTTTCTAACTGATTGGCACAGGCTCTTTATGTGCATAAGATTTTCTTAGGCACACATTATGTGCATAAGGTTTTCTTTTATTAGTTAGGTGCATTGTTATGTGTCTAATATCTTTGCCTGAGAGAAGTCAGTAATGGTTTCAGCTTCTCAAAAATGTGTTAAAAGATACCACTATGCTATTAATGAAGTATTGAAAATTACATCCTTCCCTAGTCATAGAATGTAGTACTAAGAAAAATGTAAATTATGTAATGTCAGGACAGACTACCTACTTACATTTTTATCCTAAAAGGAAATGTGTTAGACCAAAAAATCATTATAGTACTTGGTTTTGTATATTTTCCTAGATAGAAATATGCATTATTAATAAGAAACCATTTCAAAATAGCTTTCAGTCAACAGCAACTGTGAGCAGTATGCATCTTGATGATCTCTGCATGCAACACAAACATTTGGTAGAACTTGGAGACTAAAATTTTCTGTAACCCTAAAGATGACCCCTCTAGTACATGTCTGGAGCAGATTGATATAGGAAGGTGATCACTAAAAGAAGGAGGCATACACCAAATGAAATACCTCCATTGCTTGGGACTGTAGGGGTACTTTTAGGAAAGCCAAGGTGGAGATGGAACTGGAACTAGCAACCCAGATCAAGGATAGCAAGAAATCCTTTTTTAAATATAGGGGGTATATTTAATGAATATTATGGGGCCTCTGCAGGACATGCTTGGAAATCTAGTGGTCTTACCAGATGAAAAAGCTAACCTATTTAACAATTCATTTGCCTCCATTTTTCTGAGTGGGGACCAGGTCATCCCCCCACCAGGATCCCCAGTGGTCCCAGGGGAGGTGCAGCCAGACCCAGGGTCAGTGAAGACCTAGTCAGGGAACTTCTTGAGAGACTGGATGTGTTCAGATCAGTAGGTCCTGACAATCTCCATCCCAGAGTGCTGAGGGAATTAGCAGAGGTCATTGTGGGACCCCTGGTACAACTTTATGAGCATTCGTGGTGCTTTGGTGAGGTGGAAAAGAGCCAATGTGGTGCTCATTTTCAAAAAAGGGAGGAAGGAGGACCCAGGAAATTATAGTCTGTTAGTCTTACTTTGGTCCTGGGGAAACTCTTTGAAAATATTATCCAGGTGCACATCTATGACAGACAAGCAGAAGAGTGTATGCTTAGGGGCAACCAATATGGGTTCATTCAAGGCAGATCCTGTCAGACCAACCTGGTGGTCGTCTATGACCAGGTAACAAAATCCTTAGATGCAGGTGTTGTGGTGGATGTAGTCTTTCTGGACTTTAGGAAGGCCTTCAACACTGTCTGTCACCCCCTTCTTGTTAAAAAAATAGGAGATTCTGGTGTTGATGCCTACACAGTCAGATGGGTCACCAATTGGCTGGATGGCCACATCCAGAGAGTGGTAGTGGATGGGTCATTTTCAACCTGGAGGGATATCGGCGCACTGTTCAACATCTTCATCAGCAACTTGAACGGGGGGATGAAAAGCACCGTGTCCAAATTTCGGATGACACTAAGATGTGGGGAGAAATGGGCATGCTAGAAGGGAAGGACAGGCTGCAATTGGATCTGGACAAGTTACAGGAGCTGGCGGATGAGAATAAGATGGGATTCAATACTGACAGTGCAGGGTACTTCACCTAGGGAGAAAGAACCAGCAGCATACCTACAGGCTGGGGAACTCCCCTCTTGTCAGCACAGAGGCAGAAAAGGAACATGGGCCACCAATGTGGGGATGCCGTCAGGAAGGCTAATCGCATCTTGTCATGCATTCACAGATGCATCACGAGCAGGTCCAAGGAGGTGATCCTCCCCTCCATGCGACACTGGTCAGACCTCAGTTGGAGTACAGTTCTGGGCACCACACTTCAGGAGGGATGTGGACAACATGGAGATGGTCCAGAGGAGGGCCACTCACATGATCAGGGGACAGAAGGGCAGGCCCTATGAAGAGAGGCTAAGGGACCTGAACCTGTTCAGCCTCTACAAAAGAAGGCTGAGTGGGGATCTGGTGGCCATCTATAAACTGGCCGAGGGAGACCAGCAGGCAATGGGAGAGTCCCTGTTCCCCCGAGCACTACTGGGAGTAACAAGGAATAATGGCCATAAGTTGATGGAGAGTAGATTCAACCTAGATATCAGGAGACACTACTTCACAGTCAGGGAGGCTAGGATCTGTGACCAACTTCCAAAGGAAGTGGTGCTCTCTTCTACCCTGGAGATCTTCAAAAGGAGGCTAGATAGACACCTTGCCGGGGTCATTTGACCCCAGCATTCTTTCCTGCCCATGGCAGGGGTTTGGATTTGATGATCTGATTAGGTCCCTTCTGATTGTACCAACTATGAAACTACTCCTGCCCTTTCTGCCTTCTTTATGGATACATGGAAGACTGTCTCTTCCATGAGCCCAAAAAAGTCCTCATATCTTTAATACTGAACCATAAGCAAGCAAGGTAAGGAAGTATTGATGGGATGAATAGACTGTAAGATGGATAGAAAACTGACTGGGTCATCAGGATCAAAGAGTAGTAGTCAACAGCTTGATGTCTAGTTGGCAGCTGGTATCAACGGGAATGCCCCAGGGTTTGGTTCAATACCATCATCAATGATCTGGAAGATGAAATGGAGTGTGCTCTCCCTCAACAAGTTTGCAAACGATATCAAGCTGGGGGGACTAGTAAATACACTGGAGGGTAGGGCTAGGATTCAGAGAGACCTTGACAGATTGAGGATTGGACCCCAAAAAATGTCATGAAGTTTAGTGAGGACAAGGCAATGTCCTGCTATTAGGATGGAACAATCCCCTGCTATAGTCAAGATTCCACATCTGGTACAGATTGGGGGACTGACTGGTTAAGCAGCAGTTCTGCATAAAAGGAGCTGGGGGTCACAGTGGAAAATAAGCTAAATATGAGTCAAAAGTGTGGCTTTCTTGTAAAGAAGGTTAATGGGATACTGGGCTGAGAAGAGTTGCCAGCAGATCAAAAGAAGTGATTATTCTCCTCTATTCAGCACAGGTGGTGCTGCAACTGGAGTACTATGCCTGGCTTTGAGCTCCCCACTCCAGAAAGGATGTGAACAAATTAGAGAGAATCCAGTGGAGGGCAACAAAAATTATTAGGAATCTGAAGCATGTGACTTGTGAGGAGAGGCTGAGGGAACTGGGCTTTTTAGTCTGGTGAAGAGAAGACAGGGAGGATTTACTAACAGATGTCAGCTACCTAAAGGGTGGTTACAAAGAGAACAGAGCTAGACTGCTCTCAGTAGTGGCATATGACAAAAGAAGGAACCATCATTTCAAGTTGCAGAAAGGGAATTTTAGATTAGATATTAGGAAAAACTTACTCACTAGGAGGGTAGTAAAACACTGGAACAGGCTGTCCAGAGACTACCAAGAGAAATCTCCATTGTTGGAGGTTTTTAGGACTTGGGTGGACAGAGCCTTTGTTGAAATCATATGCTGGGGCTGGTCATGCTTTGAGCAGAGGGTTGAATTAAATGATCTCCTAAAATCCTCTTTCCGGTTCTAATTTTCAGTGATTCCTAGCAGCAGTGGTATTGCCCATTATTTAGTGAAGCAACCACTTTCCATATTGGTGCTTGAAATGTGGTTCTAATGAATTGCAACTCACTGGGTACATCTACACATACAATGAATGCACTTGAATTTCACAGAAAATTCAGACTCATTAAAGCTCTCTTGGGTGTACATCTACATAATCACTCCCATCTGGAGTAAATTGTGCCTATCCAGGGCTGCTCTTACCCTGCTCAACCCCCCTGAACAGGCTGGCAGGGAACACGTGGGCCGGTCCCGATCCCCATATGGCTGGGAGTGCTGTCCATATTCAGCAGAGATAATGCCTGCCAACCATATGGGGATCCAACCCCATGTGTCTAGCCAGCAGCATTCCTGCCAAGTAGGGATGGCTCTCTTAGTCCTGTGGAGATCAGGTCCCAACCCAACCTTCATGTAACTGCATTGCAGCAGTCCTGGCTGCTGGGATAGCTTAACTGGCTACGTGGGGATCAGGATAGGTCTCAATCCCCATGTGTTGAGAAGATAGTTGCCCCTGTACCTGGCACAGCTCCCCCCTGCATCAGGGTTTAACCAGGCAGCAGCAGGACCCCTGCTTCTTGGGCTGACCAGGAACAAATTGCTCTCAGTCAGCATCTACACATGTGCTACTGCACGGCAGCTAATGCACTGTTTGTCTAGTACCTCTATTTTCTGGTTCTAACAAATGGCTCTAACAAATGTACTGTGCAGTAAGTCCCACGCACATTTAGTTTGTAATGATTTACTGCACATTAGATTAGTCTAATGCACAGTAAAGTGACTCATGTGAACACACCCAGTGTGAGTTTGCAGTGTGAGGCTGTGGCAAAGTGGCTAATGTATTCCTTGGGTGTATAAACCAGGCAACAGTTAGGGACATGGTTTTATGTTTTTATACAGCATTGGTAATAGAAATATAGAAATAATGCATATCTGCATATATCCATCTGCCCACATTTTAAAAGTGGGGGAAGGGGGTTTGAAAAATTGAAGGAGGTACAGAAAGAACAACAGAAAAAAAAGTTTCTATGGACACATAAAATACCCTAGAGTGAGAGAATTAAATAATTCAATTTGGTTAATTTATCAGAAGGAAAGACGGGGAGAAGACAAGGGAATTGTAACAGTCAAAATCATACTAAGAACCAACAGCTGGAAGCTAAAAATGAGATGAATGCAAATTAGAAATGAGATAGAAATTTTAACAGGGCAGCTCACTTTTGGAACAATGAATGAAGGGAAATGGTGGATTGTCCATCCTTTGATGTCTTTAAGACTAGATGCTTTTCTGGAAGTTAGCCAAACCCAAATTATTGGAATCAATACAGAGTTAACTGAGTGAAAATTAATGGCCTGATATACATAAGTCAATACATAAGTATACATATGGTCTGATATACATAAGTCAGACATAAGTCAGACATAAGTATACATATGGTCTGATATACATAAAGTCAAACTAGATGAGCTAATGGTTCTCCTGAACTTAAACTATATGAATCTATAAAATAGTCAAGATTCCACATTCCCTCTTTGGAATGTTTCTCTTAAGAGCTAACTGTTTGCTACTGTAAGCTTAGAGCTCACGTGCAGTGAATGATCTTCCTTGACGTTACACTTAACTACAACAAAATATAAATCAGTAATCTTTTTTCAAATGGATTACAGGAAATAAACTAGACATTAAAAACTTCATTAGAAAATATTTAGCATATTTTGCAGTAAACTACAAAAATAGACAGTAGACATCTTCTGAATAAGCAGAATAAGGTGAAGCAATGTAATAGTCATTTTACCTCTTCTGTCAAGAATGCATATTATTAAATTATTGCAAATTGAAAAAAATTCCAAGAACTTGTTATATCTTCTGAACATTTGATTTAAAAGGAGAATAAATCTGGGGATAAATATTCTTACCCTTTGAAGCTGTTATAAAAACGTAGTGCATAGAAATATACTCAAAATAATGTTTTGCTATCACATACATTCTTTTCAATAATAAGATAGTTGAGTATGAAATGATTCTATGTATTTTAATGTTTTGAATTCAGAAGTAACAAATGTTTTTATTTTTTAGAAGCAAAATGCCTTTAAATGATATAAAACATCAAAATATTGAAATACATTTAACATAACTTGCAAGCAAACCTTATAGATGACAATTATAGAAGACATCCTTCTTCAGGCTTAATTATAATATATTTCAGCCATTGATTCATAAGTATTAAGTGTCAGACTAGTATATGATTGAGCTAGATTGGAGCCATTTTTCTCTGTTTAGAACAAAAAAAAAAATCTCTCAATCTCATTTTTTAATAATTTAAGAATTATTACCTCACCTGATCTCCAGAAATCCAAGTCTGATGATTAGGTGGACTCTGAGCTTGTGATGTCAACACATCAGTCAGACACCTAAGATAAATAATTTTATTTGCTATCTCAGAGCATTGGTTCACTTAACCAGCGTCCTTTCTCCAGCTATGCATAATCCTTAATAATCCAGGAGAAGGCAATAAAAAAGACTATATCTGGCTCACTCTTCATTAGAGAGAAAAATCTTAGACTGCCGCAGGTCATGGTTTGTCAAGCTTTGAAGCCTGAGATTTAATTACAAGGTATGTTTACAGTGCAATTCCAAAATCTGATTGTACTTCATGTAGCAATACCTAATCCAGTCTTAATCTAGGTTATTCAGACAGCGATAACAATTAAGTCATGGTGGCACAGGCTTCAGCCGGTGATTAGATACTGTGCTGGAACCTAAACTACTGTCAGTGTCCAAGCTTTTTAGTTTAAAGATAGTTTAGGTACATCTCTGAGCTCATTTGCATTCCAGATTTCAGAATAAATTTACCTTGAATTATATCTCAAACGCAGAGGTGTAAGTGATATAATCATGCTGTGTTCAATCCATGAACAGGAAGAACAACCCTAGGAAGTCATAGGCCAAATTTATTATAATTTGGGTCCCATCTCATCCTCAGTCTGAGTTCCTGAGGCAGTTGGATCATTGGACCTAGTGATTTATGATAGATCTGTGATGTCTGTTGGGTTTAGGTGGTGCAACAAATAAGACTTGTGTTGGCTTTCTAGACAGTGATTGAATTTTATCCTATAGGAAGAACTTTTCCAGCCCAAGTTTCCAGTCTCCTACTCAATCCCATTGTCCACAAATGCTTAGGAAAGACAGGTGAATCTTTATGGACATGTGGATACTCATGCAAGCATGTGTGCTGCAGCAGCTCAAATAGAAGCAGCGCAAATTTCAGCTGGGGCTTTTTGACCCAGTGCACATGCTAGGCCATGCACTTTGTTGTGGAGCAAATTTTGCCACCTGTGGCAAAATAACTCTTCCTGGCTCTTCCTGAGTCTGCAGCCAGGGGGAGCAAGAGCCAGTAGGCCAGCAGCCAGTAGGCTGTGGCTACAGAGTTGGCCTTTGTGCAGCACTACTGCCATGTGTGCCCCCTGTCCAGCAATCTGGGCAGCTATCACCTGGAAGATGTTCTGGGTGTGGTGGCCTGCTTTGAACTGTCAAAACATGACCCCCTGGCCCCAGTTGGCCAGGAGGTCAGCCATAGCCAGCTGGGTCCAAGGTGCTAGCTCTGAACAGGCAGGGTCCTGCCACTGGCCTCCCTAGTAGGATTTCTGATGTTCTATACTGGAAAACTGAAACCCCCCTGATAAAAAAATCCCAAAGTCACTCTGTAAAATATCCCCAAATCCATGTTCCTCCACAATTAAAACAAAAGACCACTAAAAAGAGGGAGAGACATAGAGACACAATCATTTGGACAATGTTTTATTGATATAGCTACAGCATTAAAGCAATTTGGAAGACTACCAGTATTTCTATCATAATTATAAATTGAACTCTAAATACATGTTTCATGAATTCATGAATATATATTTTGCTGCCCCCCACAGGGGCTATGCCCCTCCCATACAAACTATGGCTTCCCCTCAGGGACTATGGCTCCCCAGCAGGAGCTATACCCCCCCACAGGGGCTACAGCCACCCCTTGACCCTTAGGGAGTCTTTGAAAGGAGGATTGATAACTACCTAGCTGTGGTCATTTGAGCTTAAACTTATTAGGAGTCATATGAGCCCAGTATTCATTTTTGCCCATGGCAGGGGGTCAGATTAGATCTGCTCAGGTCCCCTCGGATGCTACATCTATGAATCAATGAATGAATCTCAGGGGCTACAACTTCCCAACAGGGGCTATGCCCCCTCACAGAGGCTACAGCTGCCCCTCAGGAGCTACAGCCCCCAACAGGGGCTATGCCTCTGCTGCAGGGGGCTACCCACTAAAGGGCCCACATGCCACACCCAACCCTCCCTTACTTCTCCAGCCCCCTGGATTGCTGACCCACCTGACCTCATCTCCCTCTGGCTCCTGAAGCCCCCCAAGGGATGCTCCACCCATCCCCACCCCACTACCTCAGGCCTCCAATGGCTGCCTGCCTGGCCTCATCCCCCACTTGCACCCCCAGCCCCCATGGCTGCCCCCCAACCCCAGCTTCTGGCACTTTGAGAAAGAAAAGAAAAGAAAAGAAAAGAAAAGAAAAGAAAAGAAAAGAAAAGAAAAGAAAAAAGAAAAAGGACCCTATTTACTGAGCAGGGGCTGGGGGGTCCAGAAAAAGCTCCTGGAAGAGCCCTACCCTGGGCAGCACTGGGCAGTGGGGGAAAGCAGGACTCAAGCTAGGGCTCTCACATTGCCTTGTACTATGTGGCTGGGGCCCCAGTGACCTCAACGGCAGCTTGAGCTGCCAGTAAGTGATGGTGTTGGTTTTGCGGGGGTTTCCCCTGATGCTGGGGTGGGGGGGGCAGTGATCAGGGGCTCAGGGGGTTGGGGAAGGATGGGGTCAGACAGGGAAGGGATTGGGGGGGCTCAAGGGGCTGGGGGGATGGGGCCGGGTGGGGATTGGGGGGCTAGTGAGGGATGGGACCAGGCAAGGAAGGAATTGGTGGGGCTAGGAGGGGATGGGGCCAGGTGGGGAAGGGATGCAGGGTGGGGGAGCAAGTGGAGCCAGTGGGGCTCCCTCCATGGTTCCATCCCCCCTCTTCCAGCCCCCTGACCCCTTACTTACCAGCAGTGGAGCCTGAGTCCAGCTCCCTGCAGCTGCCACACTGCCTGCCCTTATGGACAAGAAGTGTTCTTCAGCACCAGGGCAAGGGCTAACCATAGAGACTCTGGCAGCCAAAGCATCTCTATGGAAGACCCAGTCTCTGGTTGCCTCAGTGCCCTGCCCTGCTCTTTTTCTGTGTGTGTTTTTTTGACCCCTGGATATCCAGAGGTCTAACTTTGCCCCCACATCAAAGTGGTTTGAGATACTACAAGAAGCACGTGCAGACTCATCTGGACATGCTATGATGCCCTCTGAATCGAGTTTCTGAACTCAAAAATTCATCTGTCATGAACTGAAATGCTTTGCACTGAATTTACAAATGTGTTCAAATGATCAATTTAAACTTTTTGTCATTACTGAAAAATAGATTAGTATCTGTTGGTAAAGTCAAAAGGAAATAGAGTAAATGGGTATATGAACAGAGTGCTAATGAAGTGTATTTTAACTCTTATTTTGATACACACTTGAAATAGCTTCATTTCTCCTGTCTCACTATCTTTGCAACATGGACAATGCTTCTTGTGTTGTAACTTGTATATAATGAATACTATTTATGTTTATGATGGGGGGAAAGAAAAATCTATTAAAATGCTGAACAGATCCAAATAAGACATAGATTTTCAAAAAAGTTTGAAAAGATTTTTGTTTTAAAGAGATTTTTTTTGGATAGTAGGAGGTGAGTTACTGAGTTTTGCTGATACTAATTGTAGAGTCATTGTCTGCCATTTTCTTCTTGCCTACTATTTCCCAGTTTATTTTGTTTTTCCTGTTATATGAAATAAGCTTTAAAATATTTTTTTAGAATTGTAAATATACTTGTCTGTAAAAGTAATTCTTACAATATTAAATGTGAACCCTTGCATTTAATTAGGCTACAACTAAACCTGTGTAGAGAGTATAGGATGGACAAAATCTTTGGTTCTTTTTATATTGCACTGCATTGAATTCATCTTTTTTTAATCTCAGGTTTCTAAACCGGATTTGAAAGACTATAAATCTGATGGCTTCTGTTTCTAAGATGATGAGTAATGCAATTTGTATGTAATTTGTAAGTAATACTACATGTGTTAATTTCAGGACAAATGTGTAAAGAGAGAATGTGTAAATGTAGCAAAGTCTTATTCAATTTATCACACTTCTTAATAGTCAAGAAAATAAGACGGAAAGAAAACTTACCTTAGGGAAGGAAAATAAAGATGGACAACATCAGGAAATGCATGATGAGAAAGAGCTGGTCTTTTAAAAGATTAGTGATGATAAGTGTTCAAAACTCAGTAATTTAAAATTATGATGTTGTAATGAGAAAATGGTGTCTTAACTTGCCTGCATAGTGCAACATTTATTTCAACTGTGCAATGGATAAATTGGTGGCCAGATGCATTTCTCAGAGTTTTTCTTAGTGGGCCAGGTATTTCTGTTTTTTTCTATTGTACACAATTAAAATTTAGGAATAATTCCAAATGAATCTGGATCACAACCACTTTAAATTCTCTCTCCTACTCCCCACTAAAAGAAATGTTTTACACATTGTACATATTTATGAATACCCTCATATTCACTAAAATAACCTAGTATCTTATTAGTTCACATGCATCCTATCTGTTCCAAGTGACGCTCCCAAAGTCACAACAGCCCCAAATGGTATAACCTACATTAATTTTTCAGCCATGCTTTCAGACTCCAATCTATCTCTTTTAGACGGAATGTTTAAATTAGCAGCTTGGAGATATGCAGCAAAAATATGGAGGAATTTACACATAGATTAGGGAATTAGGAAGAAGCAACAAAAATAATCAGATGATTTAATATGTAATATGCAATTTTAAATGGTGGAAATGAATAATTTAATGCCTGGAAAGAAAAATTTAAGAGTAAAAGCTTAGATGAGAAGCTGAAAACATCAGGCAGTGCGAAGTGGTGATATGTGAATCACAAAATAGATATTAGATTTGGCTAATATCTTTGACTCCAAAGTCGAATGACTTATTGAATCCTCTAAGTTCAATACACCCATCTGTGGATATGATTCATAACCTCTCCCGAGATCCAGATCCTTCTGGTACTAGCACATTAAAAGTGCATATCCATGTCTGCCTATACTAAACTACAAACCAAGACTTCTTCTGCTAACTAACTTTTCTTAAATTATAGAATTCACAGAAGCATTATTAATTGTCATACTACTTCTGGAAAGGCAACTATTTTCCACCCAATTTACAGATATGATAACAGAAAGTTGGACAAGTTCAAAGAAGGAAGTGCAGTTAGGTCTGTAATCTGACAAACCCAGGTCTACTGACTTTGTCGTATGTCTCTTAGATTATATTGTCTATATTTATGGACAAACATACATTTGGAGTGGTCTGGAAAGGACAACATCTCAAAAGCAGATTGGGAGCATGAGCAGCTGTAATGTTCTAATAATTACATGCATACAAACTGGGAGCAATGCAGATGTAGCAAAGATGCTCCAACTTTAATACTACTTAATCTAGGGTTAAAGCTGGAGCTGTTTTGCTACGTTTGAATTGTTCCCAACTTGAATAGATGTAATTGTAAAAATATAACATCTGCTGTGTAGTCTGGAGTATCCTAATTTTAATCCCTCTGCAGGACTCAAATAGGAATATTATTATACTTGTGTGTGCTATCTCTAGCCAGAAGAGGACCTAGAAATTCTGATACCAAACATTCTAGGGTTTGTTTCATATATACTTGAATAAACACATGGTTAAATGTGTTGTGTTTCTTCCTCTGTGGCCTATTCCTCATATAGGATAACAGCATGTTCCCAGCACAGATAATTTCATAGCTGAAGTTCTAGAGATTTGTGTTAAGATCATGAAGTGTTTGTCTCAAACTACCTTGAGAACCCATATAGGGAAATATCCTATGTACATGCATTTGAGGATTCTGAAATATTTCTTGAAATGACCTTCCAGTACAAAGCATACTTAGGGGTAAAATTTCTGTGTTGTGTTAATATTTGTCCCAGTATTGTGTTTTTAAGGTTTCTATTTTCGTGACTGGGAGATGAATCTTTAAGAATATGATGAGGAACACTGTATACAATATGCTTGAAAATAGAATACTTTGTGCAAGATTTTGCTTGTACATGCACAGGGTGAAAGGCCCTGTAAGCCTCCAAAGGTCAGAACTTGATTTAATAAACTTATCTTCCCAGAAAACAAGCTTCATGTTTGGAGCTATAATATTATTAGAGGACTAGGTTTCTTAGGACATTGCTAATGGTCTTCAGAGACTTTTGTGACTGTATGTCATTGGTGCAAATTTTGCCCAATACAGCACAGATGGTGTCAGGCAACCTAATACGAGGCCACTACCAGCTTCTCATATAATAATCAAACAAATGAACTAATAAGAGCAATTGATGTATGAATGAGGAAACTGAATTTTTTTACAGGAGAACAGTAGCTCTTACCCAATGTATACCTTTTCAAAAAGGGAAGCAAAAAACATATAATAATCATTATGAATTCTAGACCATTTTAAAGAGATAAAAGTGAGCAGAGGGAAGAGTGACCTTATGCCTAAAGGGAGGTTGGGACATAACAGAGATGCAGAACTCCAGAGGAACTGTAGGTACAGAAGAACCATTATAGCTCATGAAAATGTTAATAAAACAGAGCAGAGAGGATAAAAGTAAAATAAATGGTAGAATTTTGCTATAGGCCAAAGAATGAGAAGAATCAGAGTAAGGAGGAGGAATGGCTGTTTATGAGGCAGACAGGGAAAGATGTGTTACTAAAATGATGTGCAAGTTTACACATCACCTGCATATACTTCATAAGATTACAGAATGATACAATAAGTGGACCCGTTTTAATTGAGTGAGTGTATAGTGACTCTGTTGATGTTATTTAAATATGCTGGTTGAATACAAAAGGTTAGGAATATGCTTATATTGTGCTCCAGTGCCCTATACTGAGTTTATTCTGCTCTTTGGAAAATACGACAAATGGCCTATTTGACATTAGAAGCTACAACTTTTTTTAAGACTATAAAAGTCATAAAGTGAAGCAAGTGTGAGAATGAGATGTGGACTTAAACAGATGTAAATAAGTAAGAAATATCTTGCATGCATTTTATCTAACTTATGAACCAAAAGGAAGATTCCTAGTGGCCAAATTGGCACCTAAACTCCCCCAGCCATATAAGGGGGTGTATACATTTTGCCATCAGGTCATTCATTACATCTTCAAAAGACATCTCACCTCACTCACTGCCATATAGTTGACTCACATGTGCCCAGTCTGCACATCCCTAAGCATGGAGTCTTTAATTCAATTTAGTGACATCAGGGTGACAGAATGAGGAGGAGGAAATAGTCCTACCCAAAATGCTACCCTCAGGCTTTACTTCTCCAACCATAAAACCAGAACTCTCTTATCTTCCCCCTCTACTTTCTCATGGACAGCATGCAAGAGTTGCTCCATGAAACCTATCTATATATGGGGAATATATATATATGGAGAAGACTCCTATGGAGAGCAACTCCGTACCTGCAGGGTTGTGAAACTGTTTTAAACTGCCTGATTATTTTACTGTTCTAACCAGTTTAATGCATGCATGACAGTAGAAGGCTTACATGTTCCATACAGAAAGGGGTTAGAATTTCAAGTGATGGTTAGGATGACAATGAAGTAGCAAAATCTATAGCCAACAAAAACAATCACTAGGTGACAAGAAAGTGAGAGAGACATGTTAGAACATCTGATAATTAAAATAACTTCCAGTGCTGGTATGTATTTTGAAAAAAGGATAAAACATCTAGTTATGACATATATGTACATACAACCTTGTTAAAATTAGGAGTTGTGGTATTAATGAATTTTGACCAGGCCTGGATATTGAAATCAGAGTTTATCAGCAGGAGGAAATACATGACAATACTTTGGGAGGTAACTGGCTAAGTTCTTCAGGGCCCAACATGGAAACCAATTTTAGAAGAAATGCAGTACCTAGTAGGGTTTAGTTCACTAATGATGTACGGTATTAAGAGGAACACAGCCAATTCAAAGGCAGTGAATAACATTCAGATGATAGGTTAGCAGCATATGCAGGTAAGTGGATCTGGCAATTCAGTGTGATCATTCACACTTCATAACTAAAAAATGTTGGATTCTATTACTTGAGTTCATTCATGGATATAACATTCTGCTTTTGACAACAATCAGGGAAGACACAAATGAGGCTGGAGAAGCTGAAAAGCTGGATGTTAATAGTACAATAAATGCAAAATACAACCTGCATATCAAGTTTATTACGATGGAAGTAAAGTTCTTGGCCATCTCCTTCATACATCTCCTTCTGGTTAAAAACAGAATCTGGAAGCAGTAGCAATGAGTATTTAATCTTTCCCCTGTGTCTTCCTTATTGAACTGGATAAGGCATAACCAAAAGTACCGCAAGTGCCTACTGTTTAGTTTGTTTCCATCTTTACCATTATTTATATATTTAACTACTGCATTTCTCATGATATGCCTGCCAGCACAGTTTTCACACGAGCATACACTCAAGTCGCCCCGGATAGTTAGTGAGAGCTTCCCTCCATTTTGTACAAACCGACTAGTAGAGACAATTTATCTAATTATGGTCTGTACAGTGTGAACACTACTGTTTGGAGCAGTGAGTGAAAATTCAGTAATTTACCAAAGGTCTGCTGGTGTAATAACTATATGTCGTAGTTTAAATCCAAAAGTGCAAACTCTTAGGGAATACCTTGCTATCCCAATTCACTGTAGAGAATCGTGAAATAATGAATCTGAGAACAACAAATAAAAAAGGAAAATACCCTCAATATCTAGGTGCTATAAAACCCCATGGGGTTCATAAAACTCTATAAATTTTGGAAGAGAGGTCAACAGCAATAAGAAAGCAATAATCATTTCGGAGGTGCTTGAACAGAGTTAATGAATATAAATCAGGGGAAAAAAATCTATTGTCTACTGACTAGAGGAGCTACAGAAGTCAGTGACCAGATTCATCTAGGAAATAAAATGTTAGTTATTTAGAAATTTTATTAAAATATTTATTAGGGAAAAAAAATTATCTTGAGGGGAGAGGGTAGGAAGGTTGAATATACACTTACTTAAGTAACTCAAACAATAAAGGGAACAGAAGAACATACCTAAGCACAACTTCCATACTATAAACTGCATTGGTTTGTGGAATAATGGTAATATGGGCTGAATATGGATATTGCCATGCAGTATGAGCTAAATGTCAAATGGTTAAAATGTAATTGAGCAAGTGCTCAGTTTTGTAGGAATTTATATTTCTTACACACACACACTCACACACACACACAGAGTAATTAATTCTTTTAATATATTACTAGGAAGAACATTGGAACTGCTAATATAGATCATTTAGGTTGAAAGTTCCTTGAAGCAAGGGGGAATTGTTTCTTATTATCCATTTTATGTAGAAACTAAGCTATGGGCACTTGGTTGGAACTTCTAGGTTTTAGTATAGTACAAGTAGAAATCTTAGGAGTGTTTTCTTTATTTCATTTGTAATATATAGCCTTTCAGAGAAAAGGGAGATTTACTGCTAAGCTGAAGAAATTAGATATGATACATGTTTTTGTATCTTCTTACTGTAGGAACAAAGTGCATATTATGCAAAAAAACATACAGTGCAGATCAAATCTTTTAAAAATGGAGTGTTTGGTATTGATTGAACCTATTCAAATTGTGTTCATCTGTAAAATTTGTCCAGTAATCTTGTGTGAGAACACAGTTCTCACAAGAGATTTCAGGTACTTTCTTAGTTGTCTTCAAGGAAAGATTTTTTTTTCCAGTGGTAATCCTGTACTTTTATTCCCAGGGAGATTCAGGAATGAATAATAGTAGAGCTAAAAACTAGCTTCAAAGTTTAGAAACTATCTCAGGTTTAATTTACAATTTGGGTAAAGAACTAGATAGGTTTTTTTTCTTTCTTCTAATCTGGCTAACTCATTTCTTATTACATATTATAATTTTGTCACAAACTGCAGAGCAGTACATACCAATGTGTTGATTTATACTACCCATGGATTTTGATATATCACTAATATTCTATCTCTGTGTGTATGTTGTCTATTTATTGAGGCCTTAATTATATTAACATTTCCTATTTGGCTTGTGATTCTCTCTCCTTGCCTTTGAGAATTGCTCTATTCAGCACCTTTTGATCTGCTAGGGAGCTTAAGGACTGAGTTGCCAGTGATGCTCTTTGCCAGCAGCAAAGGAACCTTGGATATGGCATGACTTTAATTCCTGACCATGGAGACTGATAGGCCACAAGATATTAAGCTCCTGCCAATTTCTATTCTCTCTTTCAAAGATTGCTAACCTCATCTCCCCAGGGTCTGCAATTCCTGCCAGCCTGTAAACCAGCAGGGGTAATATCTCTCTCTAATTTGTAATTACTGGATCTACATCACAATGAGGTGGATCAAGCATTGTTGGGCCTGCCTTTATTTAATTAGTGGTCATGTGCATTTGTATTGCTCAGGTACAATTGTGTGAACATATCCTCATTGCTTTAAAGTTATTTTTCTGTTTCCACATTTGTGTATCATTCAGTTACAGTTTCTGTAATATACACCAGATCATTATTACTAGCATTAATAAGATTCAGTGCTGTGCATATTTTTCAATGTTTGTTTTTTGGCAAAACAAACAAGGATACCACCTTGTAGAATTGAAGCAGATAGTCTGCTCCTGAATTCTTACCTCTTCCCTGTGCATACTCCCTATTATTAATGTATATTATTACTTCAAGTATGTCAGAAAAAGAGACAAACAGTCAGAGGCAGAAATTTCTCCCTAATTCACTCTGCCTAGCCAGCAAAATGTAACATAAAATTATTCAGGGGAAAAATACAATTTTCTGTCATCTCTGCCATACACTGATAACAAAGCTACAGGCTAATATGTTTTGATATTTTTGTCACTCGTTTATCATGTGACCTTTCATGCTATCATTAATACAGCTGAGGGACAGAGCAGATACACTGAAATAAGGGTGTGGAGAAGTCAGATTGCTTCTCTAACAACTAACGGTCAGTCACAGCAATTTATGCTTTTCTTCAGTATAGCACTGACTGAAGAAGAGAAATTGTTATTAAAATTTGATATTACTGTCTAGGCTGTGCCACATAGAATTTGCAACTTTTAGCCACAATGGGAATACTGGGGAGGGTTAATAAATTTCCCTTTGAATTGTGATATTAATACAATACAACATGTTTGCTCAAATATTCCAAGACTATGTACATGGGGGGGAAATCACATTCAGAACACTTGAACATCGAATGTTAGTCGTAGTCCTGAACTGTTATATCCAAGCATCACGTTTAAATAACACGGGGTACAGTCACTTTGCATTGGTTCAATTAAAACTAGTGACTTTTTTTTTTTGGTTTACAAAGTCTGAGTAACTAATAAGATTTGTATTATCTAGCGATAGTTGCAGAACATCATAGGAAGTGCAATGTATCTTGGTTTTTGTTTCTCTTTTTATTTCTTTCATGATAGATGATACCTGGTTTAAATTTGCATTCAGCTTTACACCATTTCTGACAATGGTCTCGCTTTTTTATGTTGCCTATAGAGGCTGGTCTGTTAAAATTCCAATATAAAACTAATTTATATTTGACATTAATGAGTTAAGAAATGTTTTATACAGTACATCAGGGCTGAGAGAGAACTTTACAGCATTCTAGTAAAAGCAAATTACTTCTGAGTACAACCATTATGTAAAAAATGAAAAATCTTTCACTAACCTAAGCTACTTGTCCTTTCAAAATCCTGCAATTTTTAATGTTTATATTAAGAAGGGATTGAAAATTTAACAAAGCCATTTTTTTCTCCATTATATAAAAGGATTATAATTTAACTACTTGGGAGGGATCTCCTTTTTCCTTAGTACTTGTGCTATGTTAGAGAGTAAACTGTTATACTCAATAAAAGAAATATTAAAAGAATTTAAATATTTAAAATATACTGGCAACTAATCAATTTAAGAATTAAATAATGATTTCCTTGAACCCAGTCTCTTATTGGGGGTATTTCTTTCAATGCATGAGGAAATGACCTTTACATGTGAAAGAAAACAAGGAAGGATGAGTTTTAAATAGGAGGATTTTTAAAGAGGTCCCAGAGAGAGGCTGCCCACTTGAAATGAATAGTTAAATCTTATTGTAATATGCAAAGTGAAAGGTAAATTTCCAGTTTCAGGAATAATGGTCCATTTCTGTAAAACCTCTGCACATGAGTACTTTAATTCACATAAGAGCTCCAATACACTACTTTTGGCAGTTCAGTTACAGGTATAAGCATTTTATGTTGTTAAATATTTATTTTAAGTTTCTTGGTATATACATGTGTATATGGATCTACTTGAAAAGTATGAAAGAATAGTAAGGTCACACAAACTTTTTACATAATAACATCCACAATAGATGAACCTACCTTGAATGTAAAGACTCAAAATGTATTACATTACAAAATACATTTGTAAAATCTCAGTGTTGTTTTTACTTTATTAGCGTACTCTATAATTATCAGACATCTACTCAAAGTTCTGAAGTGGGCTAACTTGAGTGTTACTTACAATATTCAGGTATGCATAAAATCATAAATTTACAACAGTTTGAAAAAATAAATATATTAATTCATACTATGGCTAACAAGGAAACTTACAGTTAAAATTGTAGCAAATATGGAAATAAAATATATTTTACTATTGTTGCTTTTCATTAAGTTATTGATTAACTTTGACAGATACAGTGTATAATATTCATTTGTAAAATCAACTAATTCATTTCAATTGTTTTATAATAGGTCATATAAATAGACTAGCATGGAGTAATCTTTTCTGTTAGTATATAGTTTGTTATGGTTTAAGCAAAAACATTGGCAAAATGGACTTCCCTTTCACCTCCCTATCAGTAAGAACAGCCCTGACCTGGAGGTGTAGTCCCTATCTCCGGTTAAAAGAAAATGGGTCTCCATGCTTGCTTAGTTGTGTGCCAGTCCTGAACAGATTATTTATCAAGCTGAATTACACTGAATTCCATTTTTATATAGGAAGGGTTGGGGGGTGGGAAGGGGGCTGAGATTTGTGGGAAAGGATGTGTTAGGCTACTTTCAACAAAGAATTTGGATAAATTGAGAATCTCAAACTCATTTAACCTGAGACTAGAAGAGAAAATCTGAAGTCTTAATTCCACATCACCCAAGCATATTTTATAATGAAAATGATTTTAGTCAATTCCTTGAAAATGAAGATGACTGAGAACAGAAAGTATTAATGTATCTTCAAATATTACCACTTGAATTGATTTCAATTCATATATAGAAAAGACTTAAGTTTTTCCTGTAAATTTAATATGAGTTTTAGAATGTTTCTGTGCTTTATTACTATACATGGATGGTAGGATTTTGTTGTTCTTTCTAACTTGATCAGAAGTATATGTTCATTTGATAGAGTGGAAGTACTGATTGCCTTAATTTTAGTAGTAAACTGATTATCAAACTACAAAATCTTTATTTTCTACTCCAGTAACATAATATTTAACAAAAACAGTGAGTTTAAGCCTGGCATTCATGTTTGCATGTAAATAAAGCAAGAGCCACAAACAAAGCCAGCAATCTCACATACTTGCCTTCAGTGGTAAAGGATGGAAAGCCTGCCTGCTACCAATCAGCAAGTGGTTGCTATGGTTACAAGGTCAGGAAATATGCCTTTTCCCCAGTTGTCCAAGGCTTGCACATGTCACTTCTGAAACTATGAATTTTATATACAGGTCAGGAGATGCATACCAAAGAAATAAACAGTGAACTGGACCATAATGACAGCTAACGTTCAAACGTCCTTGAATTTTTTAAATTTCTATCCAAACACATTTTGTCATTTTGAATGGGTTGGGGTTTTTTTGTATAAAATTGGAGCAATTCTTTTCTGTAATGAAATTTTGCAAAGTAGATACAAACTATGCCTCATTATTATAAGCTGCATCAATAACTTGTTTGGAAAAGATTTGTATGTTCTTTCCCTGTATTTTTAAAACTCTTTTAAATTACAGCATTGGAATATTATAAGAATATAATTTGATGCAATTTAAGAATGCACAGTAATAACTACTTTCTGAAAAACAGATTTAATAATGCTGTATTTATCTGTAGACAAGATGGTGGTTAAGCTGTTAATGAAATGCAGATGGTCCTCTTTTAAAGTACAAATGCATCTTTGCTCAATATGCTAAGCTTTGGGGCAGTTTTAATATAATCTCTACAGGTTGAAAATGATATAATATTTGTAGAATAAGCAAATTCTGAAAGAAACCTTGATTGTTTATGTGTCGTTGAAGAATTTACTAGGAAAATTAGTCAAAGGCCTCTCGGGGGACTTAGCATTTTGCTACAGATAAGGTAGGTCAAGTAAATTTAGTGATGGTTGTTTAAGGGTCTGTAATATATTTGACTTGTATATCTTAATAATACATTACTATTTCTTTATTTGTTTCAAACCTGTGTAAAATTTAGATTCTATGTATTACTTGTTATGAATCAGTGTAATTGTTTCTGAACTTTCAACTCTGAACTGCTTAATGAACTTAACAATGAAAAGTGAAGGAAGATTTTGAAGTGAGATACAGATAATTTTATCTGAAAATATTAAGTTGTGTTGTTTCTCTCAAAGTTTTGTTCAAACAGATGTTATAGCTGTGTAATTCCATCTATTTTGCATACCTTCATTATTTCCTTACTAACTGAGGAATGCACAATGGAAGTAGTGTAACCTTTTAATAATGCAGTAACCAGCAGATAGGTCAGCTTCTTGCAATGTTTCTTTTTTTTGTAATATACCCTGCATGTAAATTATATAAAATATTATAAAATGAATATTTCTTTTTAAAAGGAGTGCTTCCTATTTTGTCCAAAAAAGTTATTGACACTGTAAATCTGTAGTCCTTATCATGCAATTTTTTCTTCAATATTTGCTATGGATCTTGGATCTCAAATTTCGTTCATAGGTATTAAAAGCCTAAAATAGATTTAAATGGACACAAAACACAAAGGAGAATATGTTGGTCCCCTTTGCTTTTGGACTGCAGCTTTTGTTCAAATGAACATTTTTATTCTCTCTCTGGTTTTTTTTGGTCAGGAAAGATTAGTCCTTACCTTGATAACAATCCTCCCTTTTTTGAGCAGAAAGCAGCATTCAAATGAGAAACTAAGTACATTTCTTTTCAACAGGCAATTTACCCCATGATGAGATATGCTTTCACTTATTTTTCTTTGACATTCTAGCATCTAGCAGCACAGCAGGTATCCAGAGGTTAGGCTTCAAATAAAGGATAACTACATTCTTACATTAATAGATGCCATTGTATGAATATGTCATATTATGGCAGCATTTAGTTCCTTTAATTGTTTTTTAAAATTATACAGGATGATAAAGATCTAGACAAAGTGAGAAAATATGAAAACAAAATTCTTTTATCATTATTGTTCCATTTGTGCAAGTTAGCTTTTTATATAGTAGAAATATTTCTTCATTCATGTAATACCACTTGGAATTAAGAAATTGAGAAATTATGCTCACATATGATAGAGCTCTGCAGTAAGCAAATTTAAATGAACTGTTTACTACTTAAACTGAAAGTCATCAGTTCAATATTTTAGCTGTAAGACTGGAAAACTATCCTAAGCATTCTGCAGCAGAAATCCTGTCTTCCAGAAATAGTAAATACCACAGGTTTTATACATAAGATTGACAAATAAAAATTTCTATTACAAAGGAGGATGGACCATAGTTAATGTAATATTAACAACAGTTTTCCAATTCTTACTTAGTTTTGTCATGAGACTATATCATACTGTCTTACATACTTTTTTCCCCCTTCTCTGACCTTTTCCTATGGCCAAATGAGTCTAGGTTATATGTCTTGTGGCCTGTGCGCAACCTTGCCCATTAGCCAGTCCCCAAACCTTTGATGTGAACCATCAGCCCTGCGATTTCTGTGGTTCATTCATTTTTTGTGGTTCTCTAACGATCTCTGCCCTAGCTCTGAATCCTGCCTTTATTGTAGACGGAGCTGACAACAGGCAGCCTTGTCTTTCATTTCCTTGATGTACTTTGTACTGCAGTATGGCTTTTGTTAGTATTGATGCAAACATTACCATAAACCACCACCTAGGGACTAGAAACAATTGACTAACTGTTTTCAAATCCAATACACTTAAGTTGATCAGACACAAAGTTTAAGTACAGTTAGCTATAACAGCACCAATGCTGTGTGGTCTCAGCCTCTATAGACTGAAAAATAAAGGTCAGTGGAACGTGGATGCTTATGTCAAGAGAAACTGCAAAGAAATTTATCCAGGAAGTGAATATTGGACCAAGAACTCATTCCTTCACTTATTCAGTATGAGAAATACCTATTTTACTTCCATGACTATTTTAAATGATTTTCTCTTTATCTAATTTAAAAACTCATTCTTAGCAAGAGAAAGTGAGATTATAGAAAGAAAGCAACCATTTTATGAGCACTTTCAGATTCTGATGAGATGTGCATTTCAAATTGACTAATGTTAACATTTCTCAGTTAAATTTTAAACAGCAGGCTAATAATCACTGGACTCATTATAACTGAATATTCCATAGCACATGAAAACATTTCAAAGTTAGATGTATGGTAGATGCAAAACTGAGCCTGACCCTTTTTGTGTAAGTGGCAGGGTCATTTGCTTTTTGAGCCTTGTTAGATCCTAGATTCAAGGCTTTGCAAAAAGGGCTATTCAGATTCAGTTTCTGTATGATGCTTCAAAGATGTCAGTTGCATCTTTGAAGTTTTTTCCTAAATTAAGCAGTCAAGAACTTGAGAAAGTGAAACAAAAAAGATTGAGAAAATGAAGTAGATTCAAGATTCTGTGAATCCTCAAATCTCAGACAAGCTTCATATCTAGGATACACTAATATAGTTATTGACGTCCTAATTTGCTTTTTTTTTAATTAACATGTTAAACTCTAGCCTAGTATTTAGACATTTAAAATAAATGCTTTAAGCATTAAGCAAAAGGCTGAGGTCTCCTTGGGAGCAAGAGGGCATAAACAAGGGAATTACAAAGCCATGTATTGGTATTTCAGTTATTTCAGAGTTTAGATGCAGTCATTCATTTGTTACAAACCAATTCAAAAGCAGTTGTTTCAAACGAGCACGTTACTCAAAGCTATGATATGTGTTGTGTTACACACAATTTACTGCTATATTCTGTATTAAGATGATAACTTTATAATGGATCTCTTTCATTGTTAGTAATTGCCCTCCTTTTTGCAGCTATTAATTATTTACTATTATATAATATCTGTAATGTTGTATTGATGTTAATCTGTAAATAAATTATTTGTATTTTCTGTAAGTTTTTTATGCTATTATTTCTTTTTTGAATTAGTAGGCTTTGTGGGGCAGAGGCTATGTCTTTTGTCTTGTTCTATCTTTTTTGTTCTTCTGAAATGCCAAACATGCTTCTGAGCACAGTAAAAATAGCAATAAGAGTGGGGCTGCATTTGATTGTACATGTTCAAAATTGAACTATTTTTAATAAACAATTTGAAAGAAAATGCCTGTCTCCATCCCATTTTGGTCAGACTGGGAAGGAGGATGGCTTACCTGTAGGTTCCTGAGGGGGAAAAGGCTCAAATTTAGGTGTGCTGGAGCCATTGCCTTCTCTGTGCCTCACAATAATGGGACTTGGAAGATGGCATGAGTGGGACTATTTGCTTTATTCTACCTCCTACAGGTCAATTATAGAATACTTGAGGGAATTGGCTGACTCCTGACTGCCTTTCCTCCTCCATTTAAAGTCTTCTTGCACATCTCATGAGTATATTGCAACTATGGTTGCCCCATTATCTTCTTCCTTACCTGCAGCTAAAGTATTGTCAAGCCATATTTCCTGGCTACAGTGGATTGGACCAAATCACAAGTTTGGGGGTTAGAAAGTATTTTTTCCCTTTGTACTAAATTGGCAGAAAGTGAGGAAAAGGCAGGGGGATTTTCCTTCCTATCAGGGAGACCCATTTCCAGGTTACAGTGAATGAGAATAGTAATTTTAATCTTAGACAATAATGTGCTAATATTTACTTTATGCCTGGTGTCCAAGGCAAGAAAGGGCTGAAAGGGACAACCCTTGAGGTAAATATGATTAAGAGAACCAGGCTTGTGCTGATGGACCCTTTAACCCCTAAGGAGAAGGGGTGACCATGAGTCTTTGCAGATTGAGGAACATGTCATTGCTTCCTACAGGATAAAGGGAAATTGATTCAGAAGTTGACAGAGTCCAAAGGATTAGGCTGGAAAGGGCCAACGGTCAACCCTGATTTATTGCTTATGTGATATGATGCCATTAAAACACACACTGGATCTAATAAAAAACTTGTTATTTTAGGGTAAGGAAAAATTATGCAAATAATGTTCACTGTTTCCATGCTATCCCTTTGATTTTTTAATAAAGTTGTGTCCAACCACTCCTAAATCTTTGTGCCTGTGTTTCATTTGCCTGTGTATCTGCATCACACTATCTTTGTCTTCCAGTATCTGTTACATACTATATTTATTGATTCATGAAGAAGCGCATGAGTACACAATACACTTCTTAGATTGTTAAAATGATAATAAACTTCTTGGTTATGATTCTTGAAGTTATTCATTTTAAATAAAATGCTCAGTCTTTACTTCTGTGATTACTATCTTGATATTTAATACTACTAAAGATACCTAGCACTGCAGTACAATATTTGGCCTAATGCTTAGGAAAGCTCCTATTGGTGTCAATTGAGACAAATTTATTCCACATTTAAATAGCTGCAATGTGTATTGGAATAATTTTATAACTGGAAAATATATCAGTAATAACTGCATGTGAATCTTGAACAGGCAGCTTATCCAAGTTCAGTTCACACAACAAAGGTGCAGGAGAGCCAAAGTGATTTAAGTCCTGAGTTCAATGTGTCATACCCTCCCTGACATCACTTTATTTTTTAACCATCATCCAATGGACCGTATAAGATATATAGGGGTTGATGGCTTTGGCTGCTGAATTTATGTGCAGAATCTCTTGCTGAATTGTCCCATAATTGGGTTCTTAAAATAGATTTTTCTAAGGTAACTGCACATATAGTTGTGTATTGTAACCAACTTCAAATTTTTGTGTAATATGAACCACCAGTAGGAAATTATAGGGAAAGGGATAATGGCCAGTGATTAATAATGATCATATAGATTTAATGTCATAATTAGACTGGCAAGAATGACTAATAGGCCAAGGAGGAAATGGAATTTAAGAAATTTCATTAATACCAGAAATAAGTCTTGTATCACAGTACACAATAAGGTGTTTGTTAGAAATATTGAAAACTTTCTCATTAATTTATTTTAGTATTTTTATAAAGACAAAAAACCCTAGTTAAACTATGTGATTGATATGGTTTTTAAAATGTATGATTTATGAATAATTTTATGATTAGAATGATTCAACCACTGGTTGGAAGATTTCTGTACGCAGTTCAGTACCTGAAGTGCTATAAGTTAACTGCTGATCTTGCATACCTCTTAGATTGCTTTGTAAAATGTCTTCCTAAAATTTGATGCAAACTCCATTTTCTTACTAATCCAAGTGTTTGAATAATATTCAGATCTTCCAAATTTATTTTTCAGAGAAAATATATACATTCGATGTGTTAATAAAACTAGACTTGCATGCTATTTAGTAGAGCATATATTTATCAAATAAATACATATTTTTAGGGAAATGGATACAAGTTGATTCTTATATCAATAAATTAATGAAAGAAATTTAACAATTGTGTGAATAGAACAGTGTGAATTTGTGTATACATATGCATATGCTTGTGTCTCAGATATATATTTTTATATATGAGACAATGTATTGAGGTCTTGCATATTTTGACTTATGTATTCAAATGGACCAAGTCTCAGATATTTATTTTATCTCACTACTACCAATATACTTGCAGTAGTACTGATAAATATGTCTAGTGTTTTGGTGTCTTTAAAGTATGTAGACAATGTTTGTATGTTTTATTTGTTTAATATTCTCTCATCTATATTCACAACCTCTACTACAGGGGAAAAATACACAGAAAAAGAAGAGGAGTTAAGAGAACAGGAGAAGGGGGAAGAAAGGCTTTCTAAGGGTAGAGTGGACTTGATCTCTCTCAGAGATACTCCTTTTAACCTATTTTATCAAGCAACAAGCCTGGGTGTTGTCTCAAGTTCTGGAGATAAATGCAGCATAGATACACTAACATACACAAGCCTCATAGCAGCTGTATGGTAGTTGCTACATCACTATGTGAAAATATGCTCCCCACCCCCACAAGTAAACTACCAAAATCAAACTAAATAAAGAAGAGGTTGTGTGTGTCTGTGTGTGTGTATGCTTGTGTGTGTGTGGGGGGGAGCATTAAGAGAGGAGAGGAGAGAGGTGGGATTGCTGGAGATGAGGGTTCATTCATGTGCATTTATTTCACTGGAAAAGGAAGAGAATTCAGCCCCTTTGATTATATCAAACTGCTTGTCTGGTCACCTTCTTCCTCAGAGGTTCAAGTTACAGGGGTCTGTGTATAATCTAGGGGTCTTGTCTGCTCCTCTATTAAAAAGTGAGGCACTCAACACCAGCTGCACTAAGCAGGGTGCCTCTATCTGTAATAGTGCCATCAACAATTCTGAAGATACTCTTTAAGTGCATGCAGGATAGTGGGGGAGTCTGTAAGAGAACAGAATTTCTCTGGAGCTGGCCACAGTTGATTTCATGCTAAATGCAGTACATACTCCAATCTCTCATATCAGCTGTAGACCTTTAATCAGGAAGATATTCATCCACTGATATGCTCCTGGTAGACGCAAATTAAGTTTGCTTTGATGGTCCTTCCCCCTTCTGAAATAATTAGAAAAGAACCCAGAGTTGAATTTATACACACAGTACAGACAGATTTTGCTGATGCTGCTTTGTCATTGTTGCTTTTCTTTTGTTTTTGTTCTTTTTGTAATGTTTCAGAAAAAAAGTAAATATTTAGTTGATTTTATGTGTTTATTTCATGTGAAATTAAGCTCAAGACTCTGATTAGTAGGGCCTGATTATACTCTTTGCTGTAATATCAATAAGAGAAGAAAAAACAGAGCTTCCTTGAAAGGGAAGGGATTCCAGGCCTTTTGCAAGAAGGGATGCATATGGGCATGCAGAATCTGGAAACTCCACAAAGCCCAGACTCCATCTCTGTGGATCTTCAGGCAGTCATGTTTGGGATTTATTCTTCTGTGAGGCCATAAATGTCACCCTGTTCTGTCAGCATGGTTGCTGAAGGAACTGTACTGCCATTGTCAGTTACTTGCACCCTGCATCCAGTCATCTCTGGAATAAAGTTGAAAGGTATAGAAGGGAATTAATTATTGCTTGGCTCCACAGTAACTCTCATCTGAATTTCCTTTTGTGAATTGTCACATAGGGAAGGGCTGCTGTGTGGCTTCCCCTTTTCACATACCTTGTTCCTGAAACAGCTGACTCACAAAGCAAATAGTATAGAAAATGCCTCTGAAAGATGCTCAAAGACAGTGTGACACACTGCAGCACCATTGTTTCCCCTTTCTATGAGATATGCTATCTCAGCCCCATATCTGCTTGTTTGCTCTTTTTTTTTTTTTATGGTTTATGGACTTCAGCATTGGCCCTTAAATGTAAAGTCCCAAACCTGGAAGCTGTGGAAAAATGTAGAATAAGAAAATGCCTTCAGCATTTTGATTATACTTAAAAGAAGAAATGCCAGTGTTCCATACTTGCTGGAAACAATAAGCACAAACACCTTGCTGCTATTTAGGGACACCCTGAAAATTCTTCTAAATCAGCGCAAGCCCCATGAGCAGCCCTGCCACCTTTCCTTTTTAGTTTACACCACAGCTATTTACCTTTTGATTTTTATTTACAAAATGAAGCCCCGTGGAGTACATGGAATACGTCTCTCCCTTCCAGGCTTCTATTTGTAGGGAACAGAGAAAGGGGACGAAGGGGTGAATAAGGGCTGAAAAGCAGGAACAGGGAATTGTGGAAGTGAGCAGACTTGTGTTTGAGGTCTGGATGCCTACGTAAGTTTCAAACACGCTACAGAAAGTGGAGGGTTAAGAGGTGAGCAGTGAAAGGGTTGAAAAAATGCATGGAAATTTAGCAGTTATCAAGGTTAGGCTAGACTGCTGCTAGACATTGAGCTTAAGGGTTTATAGGACAGATGGCCAGTGGATATGGACTTTAGTATACACGAACTATAAAAAAAAAACACAGCAAAAAGGCTGGCAAGCAGAAATAGAAAATTGTGGGCTTGCTAAAACCTGTTTTTGGGCGAGAGGCCTGGATGCCAGTAGTTTCAGTTCTATCCTTGAAATATGTCTCAAGCAATGTTTCAGAAGCACATGCTTCCTTCAGCAAGTGTTCAAATTGGACCTTAGGACAAGCTGGCTCCACACTACTGGGGGATGTACATTGCTTCTGAGGAGAAGCTGAGGAAACTGGGATTATTTAGTCCGGAGAAGAGAAGACTGAGAGGGGATTTAATAGCAGCCTTCAATTACCTTGAGGGTCCAGAGGAGGGCCTGGTGGCAGCCTATAAACTGCTGAGGGGAGAGCTGCAGGAAATAGGGCAGGCTCTTTTTTCCCGGGCACCACCAGGGGTAACTAGGACCAATGGTCACAAGTTACTGGAGAGCAGGTTTAGGTTGGACATT
>JAGPOW010000261.1:51852865-51888104 GCA_030014935.1 Caiman crocodilus | reverse complement strand
TAGGGTGGCTAGGACGTGGAACCGGCTTCCTAGGGAAGTTGTTCTTGCTCCTACCTTGGTCATCTTTAAGAGTAGATTAGATAGGTACTTGGCTGGGGTTCTGTGACCCTGGCACTCGTTCCTGCCATTGGTGGGGGGTCAGGCTAGATGGCCTGCTCTAGGCCCCTTCTGACCCTAGATACTATGATACCTGATGGGTGGTTCCAAAGAAGATGGAGCCAGACTGTTCTCAGTGGTGGCAGATGACAGAACAAGGAGGAATGGTTGCCAGTTGCAGCAAGGGAAGTTTAGACTAGATATCAGAAGAAACTTTTTCACTAGGAAGGCAATAAAAAAGCACTGGGGCAGGTTACCAGAGAAATTGTGGAATCTCTATCCTTGGAGATTTTTTAAGTACCTTCTTCCTTTCTCTCTGAAGTGCAAATTGGAGATAAACATGCCATTCTCACTCTTACCATCTAAACTGGTTGCTTAGGATGGGCTAATTACTCAGCATTGTCAGTAATTTGAAA
This sequence comes from Caiman crocodilus, assembly GCA_030014935.1. Classification (NCBI taxonomy): domain Eukaryota; kingdom Metazoa; phylum Chordata; order Crocodylia; family Alligatoridae; genus Caiman; species Caiman crocodilus. The sequence continues at coordinate 51,887,592 of JAGPOW010000261.1, read as the reverse complement.
CCAGTTAAGGAAGCTACTTTCTTAATCTGCATAACATGATAAAACCTGAAAGTTTTCTTTAAGGGATCGTTAAAATCATGAGGCTGATTCTCAGTTATGTTAAGTTCACTTGTTGAGCCTGTTAGAACTGGCTAGCGTAAAATGGAACCCTGACAGCAGACCTCCTTCTCTGACTTACGAGGTTGTAGATATGTCAACTCCATAGCCAACTTGTTGAGAGCAGGCCTTGGAGTAATGTTAACCAGAGTTGTGGATGGAGTGCACTACATTACACCTTATTCTTCCTTTCTCCAGGGCTAATAGGGAATCATGGGAAACAGAATGTGAGTTGGACACCTCCTGAAACCTGTTCCAAATATATTTTTCTAACCTTTCATTAGTTTTCTTTAGTAACTAGACTATTTTTTAGAATCACATGTGCAAAAATAGTGTAAAATTCTTGCGCTTGCCTTTAGGGTTCTGCATGAGTCTAATTCTGCCTAATTACTAATTCTCTAATACCACCCATACTTCTGGGAATGATATTTACCTGGCAGGAAAAACCATGAGTGTAGCAGGAGGCAGTACCCTGGCAGAGGTAATGCAATTATAATGGCACTGTGTAGTGGAAGGTTGCACCCTTGTCTGCTTGTGGACAGGACTCCCTACAACCTCATAATTAACCTCCTACTTTGACTTCCAGTGGAAGGATCTCAAATACATGCTGACTTTATGGAAATGGGAGAGTCCTCCCTAGCTCCTGCGGCCATACGGATGAGGGCAAGTGGAACGCAGGGGCATCCGAACCCCATGCATCTGGGTTTGGGCCTGCACCTAGGATGCCCGCCAAAGGATTTGGAAGTCAATGAAGCCCAGGTGGGAGTGATAGATGCTTACTGGTAGCAGCATCACATATGGTTCTTGAATGATTCACAGGGATTTGGAATTGATTTGGCTGAATCGGACTTGGGACATGAGAAATTTTCCTAGAAAAAGAAAAAGATGTATGCACTTGTTCAGGGTTTGTAGCAGTTTATAGTAGGTGGAGCCAGTGGACTGTAGAATAACTGGCTTCTCTGGAATGCTGGGTACTATTTGTATTTGGGCACTTACTAAGGAGTGACGAATGGGATGTCTGGGGTCACTAACCTTTTAGCTAAAATGGAAAGGAGAGGCAGCAAAACCTAACAGATGGTACCATTGCTTGTTGAAGGCATGGGAAGAAAATATCTAGTGGTCATATGACAGAAAAAAATATGAAAGAAAAGGTTGACTTAAGCTAGGAATAGGGAAAAGATATAACAAAAGCCTTGCTACATAGTGAGTTTTTATTTTAGTTTTATGTTAGTTAATTGAATTTGTAGTTGAAAACAACTTGGCCCTGAAAGCAAAGTGCATTGCACTGTAGGTCTTTTTTTCATTTTGACTAGTATATTTAGTCATTGGGCTAGTTTCATAGTTTCCTAGTTGGTAGGGTCAGAAGGGACCTGAACAGATCACCAAGTCCAACCCCCTGCCATGGGCAGGAAAGGATGCTTGAGTCAAATGACCTCAGCAAGGTATCTATCCAGCCTCCTTTTGAAGATCTCCAGGGTAAGAGTGAGGACTACTTCCCTTGGAAGTTGGTTGCAAATCCTAGCCTCCCTGATTGTGAAGTAGTGCCTCCTGATAGCTAGCCTGAATCTACTCTCTGTCAACTTATGGCCATTATTCCTTGTTACTCCCAGTAGTGCTCAGGGGAACAGGGACTCTCTCATGCTTGCTGGTCTCCCTTTGTCAGTTTATAGATGGCGACAAAATCCCCACTCAGCCTTCTCTTGTGGAGGCTGAACAGGTTCAGGTCCCTTAGCCTCTCTTCGTAGGGCCTACCTTGCTGCCCCATGATCATGTGAGTAGCTCTCCTCTGGATCCTCTCAATGCTGGCCACATCCCACCTGAAGTGCAGCACCCAGAACTGGACACAGAACTCCAACTGTGGCCTGACCAATGTCACATAGAGGGGGAGGATCACCTCTTTGGACTTGCTCATGATGCATCTGTGAATGCAGGACAAGGTGCGGTTAGGCTTCCTGACTTTGTTCCCACATTGGCAGCTCATGTTCATCTTGGAGTTTATAATGACTCCAAGATCCTTTTCTGCCTCTGTGCTGATGAGAAGGGCAGAATTCCCCAGCCTGTAGGTATGCTGCTGGTTCTTCCTCCTGGTGCAGCACCTTGTGCTTCTCAGTGTTGAATCCCATATTATTCTCATCTGCTCATCCCTGTAACCTGTCCAGATCCAGCTGTAGTCTGTCCCTCCCTTCTACCATGCCCACTTCTCCTGACATCTTAGTGTCATCTGTGAATTTGAACAAGGTGCTTTTCACCCCTCACCCAAGTCACTGATGAAGATGTTGAACAGTGTGGGCCCAAGGATCGAGTCCTGGGGAACACCATTGCCCATTTCCCCCCCCCAAGTCAAAAATGATCCATCCACCACCACTCTCTGGGTGTGGCCCTCCAGCTAATTGGTGACCCATTGGACTATGTAGGCATCAATACCACAATCTCCTAATTTTTTAATGAGAATGGGGTGAGAGAAAATGTCAAAGGTCTTCCTAAAGTCCAGAAAGACTATGTCCACCATGACACCTGCATGTAAGGATTTTGTGACCTGATCATAGAAGGCCACCAGGTTGGTCTGACAGGACCTGCCTTGAATGTGGTTGCCCTAAGTATACACTCTCCTGCTTGCCCCTTGCAAATGTGCACATGGATAATTTTCTTAAAGAGCTTCCCCAGGACCGAGTTAAGACTAACAGGCCTATAATTTCCTGGGTCCTCCTTCCTCCCTTTTTTGAAATGGGGACCACATTGGCCCTTTTCCGGTCCGCTGGCACCTTGCCAGACCATCATGAGTGTGCATAAAGCTGTGCCGGGGTCCCGCAATTACCTCTGCTAATTCCTTCACCACTCTGGGATGGAGATCACCAGGACCTGCTGATTTGAACATGTCCAGTCCATCCAAAAGTTCCCTGACTGGGTCCTCTCTGACCCTGGGCCTGGCTGTGCCTCCCCTGGGACCATTGGGGATCGGGGGGGAGGGGTGGGCGGAAAATGAGCAGATCCATGATTAGAAAAATGGAGGGAAAGAAATTGTATAATAGGTTAGCTTTGTCATCTTGTGAAACCACCAGATTTCCAAGCGTGTCCTGCAGAGGCCCCATGTTACCTGGAACCTTCTTTTTACCTCCTATGTATTTAAAAATGGATTTCTTGTTATCCTTGATCCTGGTTACTAGTCCCAATTCCATCTCTGCCTTGGCCTTCCTAACAGCCCCCCTACAGTTGTGTCAGGTAAATCAAAATAATGCGAGGACAATATCTCTTCATTATTCTGACCAATTCAAAAGCACTCCTTGGGAATATAAAAATAATAATGTAAATTTTTAAGTTTTCCATTTTCACCAATAGGTGGCACTAGTGATTCTTCCACATGCTTAAGTAAAAATCACTTGCATGTCTAAAATTTAAATATTCAGGCTACTAGCTTTTTTCCACTCATTATAGAATTAAATTTATTTATTCTACTGAAAATACACAATATTATATGTAGTGAAAATGTATTAATAGCTGTCTAGTAGTGTTCCATACAAGACATTTAGTCTTAGTGTGAAGGAATAACAAAAATAAGAAGGTCATTGTTATCCCTGAAAATTTTGTGCCTATTTTAATGTGACCCTTGTGTAGGGAAAAGTAACAGGAATGCTTTTTATTGTCATCTTTTGGATGCTGTTTCTTCTTCTTGGCTAGTTTCTTTCTTTTTAGAATAAAAAGAGTTTCATAACAGATGGGAAGAAATAGCTGGGCTGTATTACATAAAGAATATTTTATTAGCAATTGGATTTAAATAAAAAAATACTATTTTTTTAACAGTCAGGGTGTTTAAACTTACCATAAAGCTGTATTCTAATTTTGCCTAACATATTAGGTAAAGGTATACTTTGTCCATTTTTGAAGGCTTTTTAATTTTTATTCAAGTTGCATGCCATCTTCATTTTACTGTTAATTTTATTTTACCACATGGTTTCTTTGTCTCTTTTATGAATATTCCATGTAACTTTTGGTGCAATACTTTGATTAGAAACCGATAGTTACTGTGCATGTGGTATAAAAAAGAGAATCTTCTGAATTTATTGTTTCCTAGGTGTCACACTTGCATGTGGTTTGTGTGTTATTAATCATATTTTTTGGCATGTTGCCATCTTAAGGATCAGAATTTTCTGCAAGCATTTGTCAATGCTGACTATTTTTGGGGTGGAGGGAGTGTTTGAGTGTTAGTCAGTTACCAGTATTAGACTTTATAAGGCAGTGTTGATATAGATATGAGGCTTGACAAGACACAGAAGTTACATCTTCATTTTCAAGTTCATTTTATTTCTGTTCTGTATTTTATCAAGCTTTTCCACTGTACTTATTACATTTCTTTTGCTTGAAAAAGCTAGAAGTACTTTTTTGTGCATATTTGACCTACGGCCTTTTACTAGCCAAAGCTCATACAGACTTCACCGGAAGTTTTATCTGAGTAAAAATTAAAGGACTTGGCCCACAATAAGGATAGGGCATTAAAATATATTCTCTTAAAATGAAAAGAACTCCATCAGAAACAATCCAATAGCATTTGTCAGTAAAATGAACTACTATGAAAGTGATATATTGTAGTGGTTATTGTAGCATTGTCATATCCTTGGACTGATGTATGGTAGCCGTTAAAATGATTGTCAAAACAGGAAATGTACAATACCAGAAAATATCTAGACAAAATATTCACAGAGCTTTTTATGATTGTTTGGTTTGGCTTGTTTTATGATCTCTTTATGATTAGCCTATTTTCTGTATCTTTTGAAACTTTCTACAGTAGTTATTATAAATCCATATCAAATAATATAAAAAATTATGAAATTGTTAGGAAAACCTTAGTAACACTACTGTATTGCTTCATTAAAGGTTGACACTTTTGCCAGGTTTACAAAATCTCAGCTAAATTTTGAAATCCTTTCTTAATCTACAATTTATGGAGAGAGGAACCGTGGGCAACTCAATAGATATTACCATGGTAATCCTAAAACTGGACAAAAATACTGGTTTGAACATACTAATAAAACAAAAAAAAGCAAGCTAACCCAAAAATAAATCCAAAAAACTCTGAAAAAATGTTGAATTCTACAAATTGAAATAGCAAATTTTCACAAGTAGAAAGTTAGAATGAGCAAGTAGATTCAGCAGTTGCTTACCTTAACTATTATTAATTATTTCAGCATCCATGAGATATTTCTGCTTTTTTGATTAGGCAGAACTTCATAGCTATTTCTCCACTATCTCTAAGAATTAACCTTAAAACTGATTGTTCAGCATAAGTATCATATATATATGAGTGATGTTAAGTATTACCTGTAAACTTTCCTTTACACTGGGCATATCTACACAAGATGCTGACTAAACAGTAAAGCCTGATACTGCTGCACAGTAACATTATGTGGCCAAAATGATGAAGCAGCACAACTGCATGGTAATATTAGCTATTATGCAATAGCAACACAAAAAAGGTGTTTGCTGGTGCTACTGCACAGTGACTCAGGTTATTGTGCATTTATTTAGTATAAACAAGTACTAAATAAATACACAGTAACCACTGTACGGTAGCCTCTCGTGTAGACACAGCCACTGTATCTTAGATACTAATGTGTGTTAATTTCAAGTAAATATTAACTTGTTAGCTGTCGCCACAGCTGGGTCAAGAAATAACATATTCATCATATTAATGGAATTTAGTCACTGGACCTCTGAGTAATTTTGTTCTCATAACTCACATTGATTCTAGTTGGAAAGAGACACATGAGACTGATAAAAGGCTGAAAACATTTAATTCAGACTTGACTACAAAGTATTTTCATGTTCCTGGAACCAGAGATGACTCAACTTAAGTCCCTCAAAGTACCATTATGATCCTGAAATTTGAGTTAATTCACAGGGTTATTAGCAGTTCTTTAACTTCAACTTCCAGATCTTCTCACAAAGGGTACTGGGCTTACCATGAAGGGTGCCTTAAGTCTGAACAGATGTTAAGTTACATCCCTTACTTCCTCTTCTTTAGCCTCATGGCTATTCCCCTGTATTTAACTAGTGGGGAGAAGAGGATTGTAATATAATCATATCACCACAAAGGACTACCACATAAAGCTGTGCTAAAATAAAGAGGAAATAATTCCAAACATGCCACATCTCAATAAAGGTGAAGTCACAAACCAAAAATCTAAACTGGCCTGTAAGCAACAGCTGCTTCTGGTTTCTCTAACTAATGGAAACACCTGACTGTGTCAGACACATTAAGTACACTAGATCAAAAAATAAACTAAATACCCAAAGGTGGGTGAAACATTTCTTGATGTTTCCAAACAGCAATCTGTCAATGCTTTGGACAGAGAAGAGGAGATCAAGAGTCGGAGAGTATATGTCATCTGTTGTTTGACCCAAAAGCCTCAGTGCTGACTTTGAAGGGGAGGAAGGGAACACACGCTCTCTTACCATCTCTCCTACAGTTAGAAGGAAGATAGAGGCAGCAACACAGATATTCCACTGAACTCACTTCTGGAGGACACTGGCTACATTTAAAATCTTATTGCTATGCTTTGACTCTTTTTAGGTCTGTTTTCCACTCAAATGACCCAGTCAGGTAAAAGGTCACTCTAGCTTCATCCGTTCTAGTTTTATAGAAGTGTACTCTGTGACCAGATGAAATCCCCATCATTCTCACTGTTGACATCTAGTTGGGGGTCCATCAAGTCATATCTCTCTCAAGGGATCTCTTTTCCACCTTCCTTTAAAAAAAATAAAAAGGAAAGAAAAAAATCATGATGAAAAATCTCTTAGAATATTTTCTAGTCCTTTAATTTGTGTGTCAGTTACATTTCTGGTCTCTTTAAAGTTAAATATGTGGGGCATTCATGAGTCAGTAGCCTTTGTACGTATCTGTCTGAGGAAGAACTGGGCCACACATGTTTTATTGGTAACTCTGAAGATGAAGGGTCAGTGGCAGAAGTTTATATTTCATTGGTACATATTTGATATAAACCACTAGAATTGTTTTGAATCTTACTAATTTCAAGGAATTTTTATTGTGTTTCAAATCTCTTAAAAATAGATACGACGTGTAAAATATATGTATGCTATATGTCTATTGAAAAATTAGAATAAAGTACAGGAAATAAAGAAAGAATTATTGGAAAATTGTAATAAATACTACTACTACTTTGATATGGCATCAGATATCAAATTTCAAATCTATAAGCTACTGTCTGGTATGATCACTCAAAGTGCAGATTTCATCTGCCCCGTCTGGACATTTATAAAAATTGCAGCTTTCAATTAAGTGCTGTGCTGTTTGTTGGACACCGCATTCATGCAGGAGGCTGTCCAAGATGTTCATCTTGTGTAATGTTGTTTTGAAACATCTGTATTCAAGGGACGATAGTGACTACTTTCTCATGCTGCCTCTCCTGAGTAGCTGTAAAGCAAAACTAAAAGTTACTACCAAGGCAATTGGGCTTTCATGATAAATACTATTGCTGTACAGATAAAGCACTTTGAAACTCTCAGCTTCTTTTAAAAAATTCTATCGTAACTAAATGTTAACACATAATAGATATGTGGCATTGAAGAAAATAGTATAATCTATCCATTGGAAGGAATGGTTCTTTAAAACTTTGGGTTCAGCTGCATATATTAGCTTGATGTAATGAGAATGGAATGTAAAAGTTCAAATATTGGGTTAAATTTGCAGCTTTCTTGAGCTTAAATTTGACAATTTATAGGTAGAGAGAATCATAAACCAATTTTTCTGATCTCTTAATCCTAGATTGCTCCACTTTTTGGGTAATTTAGACCAGCCTCAGAAACAAGGTTTTTAAATAACTGAGTTAACAAGCACTTTCTAAGGAATTACTCAATGAGATAAGAAATATCATTATCAAGAGGTTTTCCTCAATAATCATTCTAAATTTTTATGCTCTTAATACTCTCCTATTACTTCTATTTAATTTATAGGACCTTGTGCTATATATTGTTTCTTCCTCCAGAATGTTTACTCCCTTCAAATATTTGTAGCCTGTTATTTTGCCCTGTTAGTTACCATTATAACTGTAAAAATACCTCCATGAGAAATCTACAAATACTTGTGGAGTTTTTAAAAGAGTTCAGTATCCTTGTTATTACCAAGTTGTCATGAACGTCATCCCATTACATTTAATATAAAGAGGCTTCTTTCTTACTTAATACTTCTTTTTTTCCATATGTATTAAAGCAATCTGTACTCTCCCCAGCCTGGTGGCTAGCATTAACCCTTTCTTCTTTTTTTGCTGCACTTTTCATTTCCCTGGATGCCTTAAATGATGGTTTAATCTTGCTTGTTTCCTCTCTTCTCCATGTAGAATACAGGTTTTTTTAACCCCAGACCTTTGAGCAACCTTTTGTATAGTCACATGTTCCTGGCAGCATCATTTTTCAGGAGCACTGAACCCTAATTATGGTGCTTTGGGGCCTCTAAATAATCAGTGGTTCATGCATAAACCTTGCTTGCTTATGCAATCACAGTAACTGTGCTCACAGTGTGCATTCTGTGTGTGCAAGAGGGCTTCCTTGATCGTTAAGCTGTAAGCAGTGTTATACCAAGCACTTTTTAGTGATATTTTCATGTGTACCTATCATTCAAATGACATGATCTGATTAACTTGACCTTATATATTATATATTTATAAATGCTTAGAATTCAAAATGTTATGCTAAATGATATATGCAGGCTGCAGGGCTTTTTTGAGTATTTTGCTTGTGTGCTTAACATAAAGCGAATAGTAAGCCTCAGGTGAGGTAACTTTCTATAGCTTACAGTTTAAGGACAAGAAAGTCTTTCCATGTGTAGAAATGCAAAAGATTTTTACATTGGTATTAAACAGTATTAAATAAATAAAAACGTAATTGTGTGTATGTGCGAGAGAGAGAGAAATGGTGGGATAATGCAGCTTGCCTCTAGCCATACTGTATTATGTTTAGTTTGTTTCTTTGTGAGGGCTCAACAACCTCATAATTTTTTGTATTTTCTTGATTCTAGAACACTACCTATTTCCACCCTACAGCAAAATCTAGCTACAGTCCAATAGTTTCAGCTCTGAAATGTATTGTGTCATGCTCTACAGGAAGGATCACATCAAGTGCCACTCTCCACAGTGAAGAGAGCAGTAAAACACAGAGCTCCTGGGGCTTATCTTTTCTCCCCAAAAATATTGAATTTCTATCTGTGGCCCACAGCCCTTGCTTTCAAATCCTACTGATGCCTCTGGCAGCAAATTCTGGTAGAAGGAATATAGTCTAAGCAGAGGCTTAACACTTCCGTACTAAGAACCTGTTCCTCTTTGGCAGAGCGCCACAGTTTCCATGGAGGTAAAGAGCTTTAAAGGGTTATTAAACTGTTACTCTTAAAAGTTGATGGTATGTGTGGCTTGGTCAATTTATGCTGGACCATTTGGGTGGGAGGAGGGAGGGGGGCTTTAGGTGGATCAGTGCCCTGGAAAATAGTTGCAGTCTTTATATTCCTAATGGCACTGTACTTCAGTTAGGACATTGCATCAGTGCCACTTTGCCACAAATGGCAGCTAACAAGAAATAGATTTCTGGCTTTCACAACTGGTATTTGACATCATGTTGATTACTTTACACAAAGAATTTATATCCTGGAGTTATATTACATCATCTTTATGGTTGGTAACAGGAGAAAGCATATGTACTTTGATACAGTGTCCCACTTTAAATATCCTTTTCCCCCTTCCCCACTCCCAAATCACACAGTCCAATCATTGATTAATTCTTTTATCCAAAGAAAAATAAAGTACCATGTTTTCTTGCATGTAACATGTCCCAAAATAAAGCATGCACCTTGTTTTTGGAAGGCAGAATGTAGGGAAAAAGATTTTTTCTGAGTCAACTCCTAATGTGACATAGAGCAAGTCCTCCTGAGAGCAGAGGTGTAGCACCCAGAAGTTCCTGGGGCCAGATGCCTTATCCAGACTGTGTCCTAGGAGCCACATTTCCTCGGCAATCTGTTCCTTGGAGGACTTACTCTATGACATACAAAGTTAGGCCCCAGACCCTTGCACAGGCAGGAGAAAGACTTAGTTCTTTATGTTAAGTGGAGACCTACCTAAATCACAGCTGAAGTTTATGGCACAGCAGCGCCTTTAATCTTGTTCTTTTCACAGCACTCCTCCCCCTGCCACTGAGTGGCTAAGGAGCAGTTAATGCTGCAGATTTTATGTCTTCACCACTCAGCAGCAGGAATGGAGAGAGGGTGTGGTGAAAAGAGCAAAATTAAAGGTGCTGCTGTGCTGCAAACATCTACTATGGTTTAGGTAGGTCCCTAACTGTAAGTGGTTCTTTCTGTAAATTCTTGAAAATAAAGTCTTATTTCCATATCACAAGCCTCATCAAGATACTACCACACCTCACTTACTGCCTCAGGCACAACTCCAAGCTACAGTGCCCAGCCAATAGACTGTGTAAGGGTTAACACAGGACTAGGCCATAAACTGAATATAAGCCAACTGTATGATCATGTTGAACAAAACAAAAAAGCCAAAAATGTACTGGACTGCATTAACCAAGAGCATCATTTGCAAATCAAGGGAAGTGATTTTTCCATTCTATTCAGCACTAGTGAGGCCTCACCTGGACTAGTTTTGGGTTCCACACTTCAAAAAGACTGTGGACAGTTTGGCAAGAGTCCAGCAAAGGCCAACAACAATTATTAGGGGCCTGGGAACCAAGACTTATGAGGAAAGGCTGAAAGAACAAATAGAGGTATTTAGTAGAGAAGAGAAGACTGAGGGGGAATTTGATAACAGTCTTCAAATGCCTGAAGGGCAATTATAGAGAAGGGGAAGATGTACTTTTTTCTGTGACTACAGGGCCAGAACTTGAAGCAATGGTCTCAAGGTGCAGCAAGGGAAATTTAGGTTTGAGATTAGGACAAACTTTCTGACTATGAGAGTTTCCAAGCATTGGAGCAGGCTAGCTAGAGAAATGGTACAATCTCCATTCTTGGAAGTTCTCAAGAGCAGATTAGACTGATGCCTGGTTGGAATGGTTTAGGCAGTGATGATCTTGCCTTGATCAGGGAGCTGGCCTAGATAACCTTCTGAGGTCCCTTTTACCCTACTTTCCTATCACCCAATGATCTTAGCAGTCAGGCTGGCAACTGCATGGCACAACAGGATTACCAAGAATGCTCCTTTTCTAATGAGAAAATAGCTTCCCCACTTAATACATATACCCCAGTTTTGGGGGCTGATTTTGGGGAGAAACCAGAATGTTGCATGTGAGAAAATGCAGGTATGACTCAAAGTTACTGGATCAGATTCTCAGCCCCACTTACAGGCCTTCTGAACTGTGGTATTTAGATGTCTTCTTGTCCCTTAACCTCTGGCATAAAAGGCCTGGCTCCAGTGCAGCTAGCCCATGGTGATCCCCAGCAGCTAAAACAAATACATGGAGCCACATGGAATCAGGACCAATTTAGAACAGGGTTGAGACCACTTTATACTGACCTTGGATTAATCCTGTTCCCGGCTTGCTGCAAGTTGTGGAGAGCATGCTGTGATACAAAGCCAGCTCTCCTGGTTCCTCTCTCCACCCTGTCTTTTGAGTATGGTGCTGAGCACAGCTAAGCCTGACCAGAGAATGTGGGCTTATTTTATTAATTCCAGCTTCAAATAAAGCTCCACCCAATCACATCCATGTAAAATTGACATCAGAATCTTTCATTTATTTAGAAATACAATGGCTTCTCATTCCAATTTTTCTATCTTTTGTTGTTGTTAGACAAAAAGTTTTACTTGTGTTGCATAAATTAATTACAGTTAGCATAAGAGATCAAAGTCTTCTTTTGTACCTATGTACAAAAGGAGTGCGTTCCAATTTTGAGTATTTTATTTTAAAAAATCCACATGACTCATTCAGTGTTGCAGAATGGATCTTTTATCCTGCTCTGTTGATCCAAAGAGGCTGGAAAGCTGGCATTTCTGGCCAAGTGGAATTATTCCTGGCACAGGAAAATCTGGCCAAGAGAGTCAGAATCATAGCCTGGAGAGTAGGAATAAAAAGTTCCTTGAGCATATAATGTCAATGAGTAGTTATGACTCAGGCTTCTGCCTCATCCAAAAGTCTCCTAAGCTATTTAACGTTATGAAAAAGGGATACAATCTTTAGTTACATCTTGCCTGAAAACCAGCTTTGGGATTCTCCTTTGAAATGCAAATGTCTCCCCAGTCCATTCTAAAACAAAGAAAGCCTGCTGGATGGAGTCAGAACCTTCCTACTCTGGACATATGGATTTATTCATAAAGAGATGTAATGACTAGAGAACAAAAAGTTACTTCAAGCTGTCTTCCTAGTGTTGACCATTCCTGGATTTTGTCTCTTAAGACTATTTGGTTCTGACCCTATATTCACTCTCTCACCTAATGTGTTAGTGAGCCAGAGCCCTATGTGATTTAGAAATACCCACTTACCACATCAGCAGCAGGATCACAACCTGCTAAACTTGTGGGATATTTCAAGCAAATACCACACCCATTAAAGTATGTGTAACGCTTTCCCACCTTCCCAGAATCTGCCACTGTTTTTTTTGTTAAGTATTGTCCTGGTGAACTTAGTAAAGAGGTCCATTGAAGTCAGTGGCATACTTGCTTACCAAGTTTCTAATCAGTGTGAGTGAGTGTAGCAAAATGAACCAAAAATATCTTAAAATGAAAATCTATGAATACTGTAAGTCAAAATACTCCCCATGGAGATATGAGGTCTGGTAAAATTGATAGAGATAGAACCCCTTTCTGTTTTGTTTGTATTGTTTTGCCTTCTTTTGTGAAAGGGGAGAATTTTCTTTCTAGTTTTCAGTTCATTTGTGTTACATTCTTAAAAGACACCATTGTTCTTTTCAAATTAATTGTTTTCATTTAGATAGCTATAATTTAAAGTTAATTTTATTCTTGTTAATGATCCTGTTGCTCCACAAAGTGTATAGTGCTGTATTACAAACCTGGTTGGAAAAAAAAGTCTTTATGGTATCGATGCTATTATAGGTTTTGTTTATAAGTTAGAGGGATTTAGATGAAAAAGGGAAGGAAGGGTATGTCAGGACTACAGTGCTAAGTGAAAGTTTTCATTTGTATAAATCAAATATTGTAGACATGCTGAAGACACATTTTAAACATTGCATTTCACCAAACCAAAAATAAGAATTTGCTTCAGAAATGAGAACTTCTTTAACTGGTTGATTTCTGATCTCTTCTCTGCATGTTTTACACTGGATCATTAAACTGCTGGTTTCTCCAGATTATTTGTTCATGTTGCTGCTTTTTGACCCTTGTGTTCCTGCCTGACTCGAGCAGAGTACCCTGAAAAAGAATGGCCTTTCACTTCTAAGGTCCATTGCTTTTTTTTCCCCCCCTTTTCTGTTTTCATTTCCTGATGATGTTGTCATTGTCTGTGGAGTTATGATGAACAAGTATGGTGCTATTTATAGATTCTGGGCTTGTAGCCAGCTGTTTTCATGCCTTCAGTTCTATTTAAATCTATTGTTCCTTTTCTAGTGCAGAACAGCTTCCTCTCATTTTGCACCTATTACTGTGAAGTTCATGGATGTAGCAACAAGAAAATGGTGGTTTTGGTTTCTGTTTAACACCCCTTCTCCTCACCCCAATAAAATGGAAAGAAGGAAAGTTTTTTTATTCCTTCATTGGAATTATCCTGTATTGTATCTCTTGGTCAAAGGGGAGCTTGCATTTTCACTGATGACAGGGTTTGGACTTTATTACGTTTAATTCTAGGAGGGATCATCTAGTTGATCTTTTTCTTTTATTTGATAAGCTGTTGTGAAAATATGTAATACAAATGACATCCTATATAAAAACTCCAGACAAACAGGAATAAATATTCAGCATTCCTAATGGGTAAAAGCTGCTCAGGTCTCTGTATTGTTAATATAAAGGGTATACCTAATTCACTGTGCAATTGTGCAGTGCACTGAAAATGTACTCCATTAGGTTAAGGGTACAGCTCCAGCTCTTGTTCCCACATTCTATGAAAGTCCTTCCTTTGTGTCTTCTCGCTATTTATCTGTTTATAGATCTCTAATACAGAAAAAATAGAAGGGTTCACAATATCTCCTCCTCAAATTAAGTCCTTCATAATACAATGAAGATATGTTGCAAGGCTACTGCTGATATAATACAGCTTTTCAGTTACCTTGAACTATGCACCAACACTCTATTTGTAATAAGTTGGATACAAAAAAGTTTAATGCTATGTTTGTAATTCAAACTGATGATAACAAAGAGATTTGAAGTTTAAGGTGACATGCTGTCTTTAATTCAGCGTGTTGTGAATGCACAATAAGTTCAGAGGCAGAAAAACATGAGTTAAGAACAAAGTATTGTGTATAGACAGGGAGATGCTTTTCCTAGTGCTTGAAGCTTAGCTTGTGTTCAAGCAGACACAATTTGCGTTCATGACTTTGCACTGCAAAATGGAGAAAATATAAATATTTACAGTACAGATGTCCTGATTTGCAACTATAGCCAGGTGATTGCAAAACTAAATGTTGCAGTTCCCCAAGATAGACCTACATTTTAAGTGGACAAAATGAAGCTGCCTTTTAAAAAGGTGTCTCTGTGTATCACAACCTTGACGTTATTTCAAAGTCCATATTTGTACTTAATTATCACTGTGTGAAATGTAAGTTTCAACTAAATCTGTAACCAACCAATTTTGTTAGAGTCTATGATTTATATAAATCATTGCAGTCCAGATTTTTTATCATTCATATTTTTAAAGAAAATTATAGAAAAGCAAAGCATTTGTGAAGAAAAAAAAGACTTTGCTCTTTTCCTTCCACTTTTGTACATTCAACAATATTTGCAAAATCCAGCTGTTAAGTCCTGGTTATCTTTTACATTGCAAAACAGTTGGAGTAGATGATATTACCAATATGGGATTATTGTACTCTTTGGCAGAAGTTAAACCGAATGAGAAGCAGGTTGCCCAGTTATCCCATAAAGAGGAAACTTACCTAGAGAGATGGAGTCAAGGAAGAAGCTTCCTGGACATTGAAAGGGGTACTTGTTTCTAAGTTAGATGTAGATACATGGATTGTTTAACCATCCAAATCATATGTAGGGAGATGGATTCGGGGCCTGTAGTGAAAGAAGGATTATAAAGGGTGGGGTGGGTTGGGGTGCACTTAATGTGCACAACCTTTAATATATTACACAAAACATGTGATGTTCAACATGCAGTTCTCCTGGCTTCCATGAGAAACATTCAAATGTAGCTCTGTACCCAAAGTAGGAGAAAAGCAATGCAGAACAATCTTTTTTCCTAGAAATGAAATCTGGAATTACATCTGGACAGAAACTAAATGACTGAAAGTGTTAAAACAGCTCATAAAGGGTCTTCGTTCACTGAAGAGAAGTACATTTAGGATTCATAGATTGTCAGGCTAGAAGGGACCTTGGAAGATCACCCCTTGCAAGGTGTCCAGCCCCCTGCACCAAGCAGGAAAGATAACTGGGGGTCAGGTGACCACAGCAAGGTGACTGTCTAGTCTCCTCTTGAAGATTTCCAGGGTAGGTGATTGAACCACCTCTGGAGGCAGCTTATTCCACAGTCAGGACACCTTGACTGTGAAGAAGTTTTTCCTAATGTTAAGCCTGAATTGGTCTCCCAGGAGTTTGTGGCCATTTCTCTTAATTTCCCCCTCTGGTGCCCTGGTAAAAAGTTGCTTACTGAGCTCTTGATGTACTCCCCTAGTGTAGCAGAAAGATGCTACCAAGTCCCCTCTCAGTCTTCATGCTGAAGAGTCCCAGATCCCTCAGCTTTTTCTTGTATGACTTGCCATGTAAGAGTCTAATTATATGGGTGGCTCTTCTTTGGACTCTTTCAAGCTTGTCCATATCCTTGTTAAAGTGCGGTGCCCAAAACTGGATGCAGTACTCCAGCTGCAGTCTCACCAATGCTGAGTAAAGCAGAAGAATCACCTCCTTGGCTTTGCTGGAGATGCATCAATTGATGCATGCCAGGGTAATGTTTGGTGCCACCAAGCCTGTAGGTGTGTTGGCGGTTGCTCGTTCCAAGATGGAGTGTTTTACTTTCTCGATGTTGAACTTCATCAGATTCTAATTGCCCAACTTACTAGTCTGTCTAGGTCTGCCTGTATCTTCAAACATGACCATGCTTCCCCGTAATTTGGTGTCATCCATGAACTTGGCCAGTGAGCTCTTCACCCCCACATCCAAATCAGTAACAAAAAAGCTGAACAGTACTGGACCAAGCACCAACCCTTGTGGGACACCACTGCCCACTTCTTGCCAGGATGACAGAAATCCATTCACTATGACTCTCTGGGTCCTATCCTGCAGCCAGTTTCTCACCCACCTGACTGTCTCAGAGTTAAGCCCATAATCCTCCAATTTTCTCATGAGGACATTGTAGGATACTAGATCAAAGGTCCTTTGGAAGTCAAGGTATACAGTGTTAACCTGCTCTCTTGTGTCCAGGTGGTGAGTTACCTGGTCATAGAAGGAGATAAGGCTGGTAAGGCAAGACATGCTTGCGATGAAGCCATGCTGGCTGTCATTAAGAATCTTACCTTCTGCATGCTTATTGCAAATAGACTCCTTGATGAACTTTTCTAGAATTTTCCCGAGGATGGAAGTTAGGCTGATTGGGCTATAGTTACCCAGGCCCTCCCTCCTACCCTTCTTGTGGATGGGCACAACATTGGCCTTCTTCCAGTCCTCAGATCTTTCCAGAGTGCCATGAGTCATGGAAGAGTTTTGTCAGGGGTTCTGCAGTGACTTCAGCCAGCTCCTTCAGCACTCTCAGGTGAAGATCATCCAGTCCTACTGACTTGTATATGTCTACTTTATTTAATTGGCCATACACCAATTAATTTGGTTCTAATTAGAGTTCTGTCACTAGCTTAACATTTATTTCTTAGGCTAAGTACAGATGATCAAAAAGCCAAAGGGGAAATTTATCTAACATGGTTTTCTGTAAGTGTCCTAGGTTCTATAGTTAGCGAACAGTACACATGTTGGTCCTTTGGTGGGGGGAGCATTCAGCCTACACTGACTGAGGCCAACAAGTTGGAAATGTTCCTACATGCCTCTTATCATGCCCCATGGACTCTCTAGGCTTCTGGAGACTACTGAGTAGAGCTGAGTGGCAAGGACATCTCTGAATGGCAGGCAGGCAGGCAGGAGAGACCACATCCCCAACCACCTGCCATAACACTGAAGACCCTCCTTTGTGCCCAGCCCTAAGCTTCCAGAAGAGCTTTAGAGCAAGTGCCTCTGTGTCATGGCCTGCTTACACCTTGTCATGGTGTTCTACTGCCTGCGCTCAAGCAGGAAGACGCAGAAGCTGCAGTGTATACTGCTTGTTTCCCTGTACAGCTCTGGTCAGAGACTGCAGAATATCATGCATGCCAACCTGGACACAACCTGGCAGCTAGTCACCATGGCACTTGGGTTCATACCCCAGAGTGAGCATCTCAGAGCACCACCCCCTGCACTCATCAAGTGTCCTGGATAGGACCACTGACTTTCACATGACTGATGAGGACAGGGCCATAGATGATAGAATACTCTGGCACAACCATCAGACCATGAAGTGCCAATTCTCAGCCCATGCCATCAGCATCAACTAGTGGTAGGGGATCATCCTGAGCACCTGGGATGATGAGCAGTGGATTCAGACCTTCTGTATGCACCAAGCCACCTTCACAGACATTGTCACACAGCTGTCCCTACACATTGTGCACCAGAACCTCAGCATATGGCCACCCCTCAATCTGGAGAAGTGGTGGCCTTTGCTGTCCTGAAGCTGGTCACCCCCAGCTTCAGGATACTAATACATTGCCAGCTAGTTCAGTGTGGGCAGCATGTCCTGGATGACTTTATCCACCTTGTCAACCCACATCAGGTGATTGCCAGCTTCTGCCACATGGGCTTCTCCAACTGTGTGGGGGCTGAGGATGGCATCCACATCTCCATTCTCTACCCAGCCCAGGGTGCTCAAGCATTCATCAACCACAAGGGCTATTCTCTGTTATCCTGTGGGTCATTGTCAAACACCAAGGTCACTTCACCCACATCTTCACTGGTTGATCAGGCAGTGCCTTCAATGTCCTCAACTTCTGAAACTCCCCACTCCCCAGGCTGATGGAAAATGGGTGCTATGCTCCTGGAATACCTGATTTTATCATCAATGATGTCATCATGCCCACCTCATTATCAGGGACCCAGTTTACCAACTTCTGCCCTGACTGATAAAGCCCTATAGGGTAGCAGCTGGACTGCCAGAAGGAGTATTTAACTACCACCTGAGAAAGTGCTACATGACAGTGGAGCATGCCACTGTGCTGATGGGTTCTCAGTATGTGTCTTGAGGTGGATGAGGAGAGCTTGATGTAACTCATTGTCACAGCATGTGTCCTCCACAACGTCTAAAAGACAAGGGCTAAGGTCTTCCATGAGGCCTGGGCAGAGGAGGCACAGTGTGTGGACTAGGCATGTGTAGCACAGGAATGGGGGAGACAGTGAGCCCTATGTTGATTTTGGGGGCAATAGCCCTACACAGAAGCAGGCAGTCTGGATCTCTGAAGCCCTGGAAGACTACGAGCTCTCCTTATGAGTAAGACCAGAGGGCTTTGAGTTCTCATGCCCTGGTACTGGGCCATGGATATCCTGCTCCAGGCTTCTCTAGCCCTGTATTCTGGGCAGCACTGCCCACAAACCAGGGTGCCTGGATGCCATTCCCCTTACTCTCCCTACCCTCTCCCTCTGGGACACATACTGATTTGCAGGGAAGCAGACATGCCTCAGTTTAAAATTTTGCAGCTACCAAATTTTTCTGTTTTTTAATAAAGAAAACCAGTTGAACATTGCCCACATCTCAGCTTTGTCCCTCTTACAATTGACATAAATCAGCAAACCTTTGGAAGGATCAGGGAGGTTTGTGAAAGGGGAAAAATAACCTGGAAGGAGTGCTTAAGATAGGAAAGGGAGAAGGGGTTCAGGTTGGGGGAATGGGACTGAACTCAAGAGACACAAAACCTTGGAGGGGAGGCATGGGTTATGAGGGCTTTTTACTTGGCACACTAATTCCCAGACTCAAAAGTGAAGACCAGGGACTTTGCCATGTAGAAGCTGGACAGGTGGGTAATCCCAGACCCACTGTCAATCTGAGAGAGGTGTGCAGTGAGACTGGCAGAGAGCTGCTGGGCTAGGGGGCGGGGGGTGAGACTATGGGGGAGTAGGTATCACCACAGCAGGGGTCATGGACTCTTGGCTTTCCCTCATGAGACCCCCCCCAGCCTCTTGGGGCCCAACCTTGGGGCTCAGTCTCTGCCTTCAGGGACTCCAGCCCTGCAACCCTCCACCACATCTAGGGCTCATGGCATACAGAAAGACCAAGTCCACGGGCTGCCTATTTCTGCAGGAAAGGCTGCAAAGGCTGTGTCATTCCTCTGCAGTGGGACCTGGGCCAGGATGGGGGCCATGGGTATCAGAAGCGCTCCCCCCCAGAGCTCTTCAGCTAGTGGGTAGGCAAGTAGGGACCAGCAGGCTCTGTTGCCAGACAATGTCCCAGCAACAGCCTGCCCCAGTGGGCTGTTAAACTGCACACTCTCCCTGGTTCCAAGTGTTCCTGTGTCCCTTTGGAGCTGTGTCAAGCTAGACCCACTTGTGGGGCCTGCATATACAGGGCAAGGCATCAGGGCTTGTGGGGAATGAATTGTTCTGGGAAAGAGGCAGTGTTCCTGACAACCCTGGCAATGAGGCCCAGGCACCCTGGTTCCCCTCCCCTTGCCCACTTCTGCCTGCCAGAGTGGGCTCCACCAGTGACCTTCCTGTATCCCCAGACCATGAGTCACTGACTGCCTTACACCACTCCTCCTGTCTTGAATATCTCTCTCACTCCAGTAGTTCCCAATCACGGTGCAGTGGAAAGTGTTCCACCCTGGCCAGAATCCAGCAATCCCTCCTATGGGACCTCTATTCCTATTGCCCCAGGAAAGAGTCCCTGGACAGGGTACAGCCTTCTGTGGAGGGCTAGGTGGCACCATCTCTCACCACTTGTGGCCAGGAGAGGTATACATTCTCTGCAGAAAGTAGCGCTGGTGCCAGCAAGCAGTGTCATTAAGTGGACACAAAGCAGTCTGGGACCCTGCCCATAAATTCCCTCTCCAGGCACTGTGACTCTGTCAGCTCCACAGAGGAGAAGGTTGCCTCCTTGAAACAGTGGCCATTGCTACCCCCTGTCCCTGTGCCTTGGCAGCCTGGGTGTAGGCATCCCACAGCTTGATCGTGTTCCCTCTCTCAAATCTCTCCTCATGCTGGTCCCACAGCTTCTGGTGTCAGGAGTCCATTGTGCATGCCTGAACTTGGAAGCGGTGACCAAGGCCTGCAGTATATACTCCTTGCTTCTTCAATGCCTTCTATGGACATCACTTATGTGCTCTGCAGCTGTGTGCCCCCTTGGCCTTGGACTGCCGTCACATCTTCCTCATGCTGTCCTCCCTCACACAGGTGGTGTCTTTGCAGTTAGACAAGGGAGACACAGAGCCTTTGCGCAAAATTGCAACTTTTGTTGATAAAACTGAAGTATAAGAGGAGATGTTTCAGACCCTCTTAGCACTCACCTGGGGACTCACACAGACAGCAAGGCAGCTATAGTGTGTCCCCTGACTGGACCCTTCCCTCAGTCAGGGCCAGGAGCTCTGTTGCTGTTCTCCAGTGGAGTGGATACCAATGTCCCAGCAATGCTACGGGTGGAGAGCAGGCCTGGACCTGCAGGCACCTGTTCTGTTCTCTCAGAGGGTCTGGGGACCCTAGGCCCATTGGGAACTAAAACCATCCCTGGAGCAGGCAGGGGCTGACCACACTGGGAAATGTCAGCAGAGCTCTTACACCACTCCTTCCACCCTTACAGGGAAGGCATTTCAGCTCTGTGTTCCCTGTAGAAGGAGCAATTGGGCCCCGACATTGCCCTAGTAAGACTCAAATGAGTTGGCAATGCTCTTACACTGCCCTCTATCCCTGTCCTATCTTTACAGGAGAGGCATTTCAGTGCTGTGTCAAGAAGTTGTACTTTGCCCCTGACATTTTCCCAGAGGGAGTTGCCTGGGCCCAGAGAGATGAGATTTACCACTATTGCTTTGGGAATGCCATCCAATATGTTATACTTGTGATGCAGGAGATAGCCCCCTAGGAGGTGCTTGAAAGGTAGAGGGGAGCCATCTGCTTTGATGGCACAACAGGGAAGCCCAGATCGCTATTCAACTTGAGAATCTACCTCGCACTACCTGTTGCTCTGCTATGATGTGATGATGACACCCCCAGATGAATTTGTGATTGCCACTGTTATTAATGCATTATTGAGCTTGTGATCTGCCCCTGAGTGAGGTTCCTCAGATCCCAGCTGCCCAAGAAGAGTCCTGCTGTGCACCATGCTTGGTTTTCCAGCATTGTTCTTCTACTTTGAATACTCCAAGAGGGGGAGGCAAGTGCTTTGTTTTCAGGGGCTAGGGAAGGGCCTGGGTGGTCCAGGACTGGGATGGGGCTGAAACTGAAGAAGAAAGGAGTTGGGGTTGCCTTGAGGAATCTGCACCATGACTACCTGTGCCATGAGACTTGGAGTCACCTAGAAACAATGCACTTTCCCCAGGGACTGGATCAGACGGGAGTGGAGATAGTGCTGGGGTGCCACTTGCTAGCTTCTCAAGGTGCATAACTTGGGAGTCACCCTGACAGTTGGACTGGAGCAGCTGAGATAATGGTTCCCATGTGGGACTCCTGCCATTACATCAATGCCTTTCTTGTACCAGAAGGGAGGGAAGGAGCAGAGTGTTTAGTGAGGGGGATTTTTTCTCATTCCTGCTGTACTGCAAATCTAGTGGTTCTCATAGATAACTGTGTGTTATCTCCTGTGCCTGACCTTGGAGTCCTCTCTGTCACATGGGCTTGTGATGCTGCTAACTGGGTTGGGGAACCAAAGCTTACAATTTTACCTGTTATTTACATTGTTTCTGCAGAGCTCAATAAACTCTTTTAGTGCCTTTCTGTGATTACAAGAGTAAGGTGGACGATGGTGGAAGCACCACTGCTCTGGCCAGCTGGGCTGAGGCTCCACTTCTTTCAGGAGCTGAGCATGGCCCTGAGAGATAGGGCAGGCAGGTGTGAATGAGGCGATTTGTTCCCATAGATTAGGAAATAGGCTGTTAATAACCCAAGGTCAGGAGGTGGGGGGCCTCGCACTATGGCTGCAGTCTAGGATATGAGAGGGGGTAGGGAAATGAGGGTGGGACTGATCTGCCCAGTGCTGAAATACACAGATCTCTTGAACACCTAGTATTTTGGGGTCCCACAGTGTGAGTGGTCAGTACAGGGCAATTGGCCCCCCCTCCATCCCTGCACTGCCCACCCCCCAACCTGCCTGAGAGAGGGCTGTGACTGTGGGGAGAGCTGGCCATGTGGGTCATGCAGCAGTCACTGTGCTAGTGGTGTGGGGTCTGGGGGCACTCTGCACATCTGGGAGCAGGGCAATGAGGTGTCAGAGTGGGTATGGAACATCTGTACCAACAGTGTGGGGATTGATGTCCAAGGGCCTACATGTTTGTCCATGGTCTATGGGGTCAAGTACCATGGTGAGGGGGGATCTCTCACCCTGCCAGTGCCTCTGTCTGCTTCAGTCACTTCTTTGATAACCTTTTCTCCTACATTAAGAGGTAGGAGGCATGGGCTCAGATTCCAGGTCATAAGTCCCAATTTTGGTGGTATTAGAGCTTTCCCCATGTTCCTGTGTGCCATGCTTCCTGCTCTTAGCCATGCCCAAGACGATATCAAGGGTGTTCAAGTCCAGCTGCAACTACGCTGGCGTCTTGTGAACCCAGCATTTATTCCAGCCTGTGGCAGGGGGTCAGGCTAGATGATCTGTTCATGTCCCTCCTGACCCTAGCTACTATGAAACTATGATGCTATGAAACACCTCAGCTCCCACATCCTTCAATGATGCAGGGACCAGCACCAATGGGGTGGACATTTCATGGAATGGTACCAGAGCTGACCCCTTCCCTATGGCTCCTGGGGAGCTACTCTTGGACACACTATTTCCCCATCATCCACAGGCTTTACTGTGCCTCCTTCTCTGGTAGGATCCCTACCAATAACTCCTCTTGCCCCCTGGTGGCACTATATGTGTGGAGGGTCTCAATGGTTTTGTCCTTGGTGAGGAAGTGTGTCAGCTCCTTTTAGAAAGGCATGGTCTGCCCCCAGACTTCTTGTTATATTGGATCTTCATCCATTTGCTCTTGGCACAGCACTACTCCCAGTCTGTTTTGTGGACTGAGACTACCTATATCTTCTGGGTCATGCACTTGAAGACATTCCTGTACCCTTTCTGCAGCTGGTGTCCTCTTTGCCTCAGATGGCAATGACATCCCTAATCTCCCTGTAGTCTTAGTTGTGTGGCTGGGGTTGGGTAATGGAGGAGGAAGGGTTTATCCATGGCCCATGGTGGTGCCTATGGCATCTTGGCACCCATGGGTGGGTTGTCTGGCTGCGAGGGGATGGATGGAAGGATGGCAGGAAGGCTGGAAGGGGGATGGAAGACTGGAAGGGTGGATGGATGGAAGAAGCAGAGGATGTGTCAAAGTGCAGGCCCCAGTGCATAGCTCACTGCTGGGTGTGGTTTCTGATCCAGAGTGACTGAGGCTTCACTGAACAGGCCACCCCCACAATGTCACACTTTGCAGAGATTCCAACAGGCACCCTATGATTCTGGCAATGCCCCACACCCTTGCCCAGAAATTTCCAGTATCCTCTACTTTCCACATGGAAGCAGCTGGCCATGCCTCACCTGCTCTTGTACTTTCCAGAAGCATCTGCCTACTTGTCCTAGCTTAGATGTTCAGTGCCCCTCCTCCCCCCCAGCACTCTGGGACCCTGTTGCTGCAGGCTAAAAAATCCTTGCTATACCCAAGATGCCCATAGCTGGTGTGCCTGTCACCAGTGGCTGAGCTGAAGAAGTCATAAGGTTGTCTCTGTGCAGGCACAGTCCTGATGTTATGCCCACCAGAGCTGAGCTGCCTGCACTGTGTGTTGCTTGGGGGGTAGCGGGAAGGGTGTGCATGCTGGGGTCCAGGTGCCAAGGTGCCTGACTGATTTCTGAGATATGGTGTTTGGGATCCAGGGTTGGGGCCCATGGGTCTGTGCCTGCACATGCGGGTTCTCCTGGGCTCAGTGTCAGGTCTGTGTGTACATTATATGGTGCATTGTGCCAGTGTGCAGGGTCATATTTTGGGGACTCAGGTACCCATGTCCCTGGGCTTGTGTAGGGGGACACACATGCCCACCCCTCTCCTCCCTGGTGCTTGCCTGAAGCTGACAGATGGTCAGAGGCAAGAGGCAGGTCTGGGGAAAGGAGCAGTATGGAACAAGTGCTAGCATACCTCCCTGCAAGAGTGGGAGGCTACAAAGAAGGCTGGGGTACTGGAGGACAGCACTGTAACTTGAATCAAGATGGGTTCTGGTACAGCAGTTTGATTCACTGGTCTAACCTAACTACATTAAATTTGAGCACCCTTTGAACTAGCTCTATCTTAGACTAGTCAATACGCACCAAACTTCTTTATAGTTATCAGTTTAGACTACTGATTTCCAATCACTTAGACTGATTTATGTGTAATTTCTGTAAATGTCCTAAAGGTATAATGCCCCATGCACAGTGGGGAAATTCCTCTATCTCTACTCTCCTCCAACAAAGAGCCCCCCCAAAGGCAAAAAAACATCGTTTAATTGAAAAAGTGTCCAGTAGGAGCCTTAATGCCATAAATACATTTCCTGTGGGATAGACTGTTTTTTCTACCCTATGCTTTTTATATCCTCTACCAAATTCCAGAGAGAGAGAAAGGCTGCAAGCCCTGGAGCCTTCTTTACCCTATGGCTCCCACTGATCCTAGGAGCAGTTTACTAAAACCATAAAACCAGTGTTGGACCTACTAGGAATTAATCTGTAAAATTTCCCAGAGTAGGCACAGTATGGGGTTCATTTGTCTCAGTTTATGCAGTTATGGCAATGGGTATAAAATCCCTGCCTTAGTGCAACTTTTGAGGCTTAATTAATTAATGTTATCAAAGTGCTTTGCAATGCTCAACTTGAATGAGCAATGTGTTGTTGTTATAAATAATTAATTTTTAAATTGTTGTGTGGGATTTTATGCCATGAGATTCTCATTGATTTTAATGGCAATCACATGGCTAAAACCATTCACCACTTTGCGTATATAGTGCTTGGGGACTATTAACAGAGATCAGAGAGTCTGTATGTCAGCTAAAATAAATTAAATGTACTGCTTTGAATAGGTGGGTGTAACACAGGGACTCTGTCTAAATCAACAAAACCAAATGCTGGCATCAGATGCACTTTTGTGGCTCTCGCTGAGATTTGTATAAGAAATTGGATAGTAGAATCTGCCCTGCATCAGAAAAACCAGAAACAATCCAAAAATGTCCATTGAAATGAAACTTTGATAACACTAGAGAGAAAACATATGTACATTTTCACAAACAGACAGAAATTCTGAAAACTTACAATAAAACATTCACAGATCTAGTGAGATTGATTTATATTAGTTGCACCTTTAAAAATGGCAAAAAGTTGGCAAAACATTGACTCTAAAAGACAAATTTTTTTGCAGGAGGCCCTCTCTTTCAATGCCAGTGGGAGAGATGTCCAGAGATTTTTGCTGAAAAGACGAAATGCAGACAAACACTGGGGAAATGGAAATTGAGAGGGGCTTAATAATGTTGGAAGCCAAGTTATCATTAAATGTGATTTTGATGAGCAAATCATTGAGACTTGCTGGGGATCGATGTTTGAGGAACTGCTGTGCAGAAACCTAGCAGAGCAGGTGGGTAGGAACTAGATAAGCAGGCCATGGAGCCAGGCTCAGTTTAACTGGTGGTTCTTTCCTGTTCCCTAGACTTCTCTCACCCTACTCAATGTCTGTCAGTGCCTCTGTCTGCTTCAGTCACTTCTTTGCTAGCCTTTTCTCCAGCAGATATAGGGTCACCTGCAGAAGAACAATGCACACACTTGTGTCATTTGTTATCCTAAACATCTGTTGCTCTGACAGTTGATAAAATGCTAGTACTGTAAAGGTAACAGGAACTGTATAAATACACATCTTTGCATTGCACTAAAACGTTTGAAAGGTGGTTGTTTGTTGTGCATAGCAAAAATGCAAAAGTAGCCTTGGAAACTCAAGTTCAGTACTCCCAGGGAAACACAACTGAAGCTAACAGTGCTGATATCATAGTAGCCAATTTGAGCTGGGGCTGTGATGGAGGAGGTAGTGTTGCCCTGTACTTTAAAAAGCAGCACTTCACAGGTTACAGGAAAAGCAAATACCTTTATATTATATTTACATATATACCCTAGGGAGGGGTAACCAATATGTTAAACACAGTCCTCTTCACTCTGAACGAACCTTTACTGAGAGCTCTGAAACTTTTGGTTTGTGATGCTGACGTTGATGGTTGGATCGGATCAAGCCAGAAACACCGACATATCCTGACAAAATTGTTTTGCTCTACTTCAAACTAGATTCACAAGAAACAAATACAGAAAATCACGTAGGAGATACCATCCTTGTATGATTTCCAGGCAAATGGTGAAGGCTAAAGATTAATTCAGAAGTTGAATGTGATTCAGAATTGTATCCCACGTGTTTGGGTATTTTCATGAATGAGCTTAGACGCTGAACCCCTGAAGTTGCTCACTGCCAATGTGTGCATACATGTGATTATCAAGATAGAAAGAGAAGTGTTCAAGATATTGGTCAGACTATTATTTTGCTGATTGCTTGTCAAGATAAGCAACAGCATGCTATGGAAGCCTCTTTGCTTTTTGCCCTCTTAGCCCTGATGAATATCAGCTGCGAGACAAATGAAGCTGAAGTTGGGGGGAAAATTCTAGCTTTCAATTCATGTTTCTTAAAACAGTGGCACCTCCTCTGGCCTGAAGTACAGTAAGTGTAAATTACTTTTGCAATGGAGGTTAGCTTAATGAACCTTTTTGAAGTATTGCATATTTTTACATTATAGAACTACTGATGTATGTGATCAGACATAGAATTGAGAACAGTAAAGCAAACCACTTCCATGAATAAATACTCTGAAATTGGCTATCTTGCACAGGTGGATTAAACATTTGATGTGTTTGGATATATCTGCTGGAAATCAGGCTTTCTGATGAGTACTTTGGCAGTGAGGGGAATGACTAAGTGGACAAAGGTCCTCTACATCCATACATTTCTATACATCCATGGTATACAAGTATGCTTAAAAATTTAATCAGATAAAAATGTAATGGTGCTGAAGAAATACTGCATTCAGGAGTATAATTTATTCTACCAGGTTCTACTTTATATATTCACAAACACATACATATGCATGTGGCACATTGTTTTTATAATACTGCACCAATTTAGCAAAATAATTTAAGATATGTTTTCCGTTCAAAATTTAACTTTAAAAAATCAAAATAATCCCCTCTGTCCCCAGTATCAACACTGAAACAATTTTTAATTAAAAAGGTAACTGGACTCTTCTGTGTTTTGGTCAAAATTCTTTTCTGATATAATTGTTATAACACCAGGATAGCTCTTCTTTCCCTTTCCTCTCTTGATATTAAATTAACTGTGATATCGACCATTTATAATAAATGTAAGAACATTTGAATCTGAATTTCATCCTTGGGAGTACATAAAGAGAATAAAATGATTGTTTCACAAGTGTTTTGTTTCATATACATTAGAAGTATTTCAAGTACACTGACTTACAAGATTTCGTGTTTTATGACCTTTGAGTCATCCTAAATGCAAGCCGATTGCCTTAGGGTACACCCAGCTGTTGTAAATATAGGTTTATTTCATGGAGAGATAGGAATCATTGAAATGTGTGAGGTTTTTTTATATGCTGTATTATTTAAATTGTAAATTTGGCAATTGACAAACATATATATAGATCTATATATATATCATTTCCCCTTATGACTAATGCTAAACAGTGCTTTGATTATTACACAGGTAAAATATTCAGTGTTATGTTATGGCTACTGCAAGCATTGATTAAACTCTCTAGTGTTCATGAAGGCTGACAGGGATTCAAAGGAGGAAATGTAAAACTTGAAGGTACAGCAGTATAGTGACATTTCACTCTATAAAGCTGCCAATATTTTAATCCTGCACGTAAATCATTTTCATCAGTTCAATTCCATATCTTAATTTGTGTAGCAAACAAAGTATTGGATTGCATTATCTTTAATAATTGAGATTGTGATATCAATTTCCATATATTTCGATTTCCTGAGCTAGAAACAGAGTTAACATTTTTAACTTTAATTTGTTTGCTTTACAAAATAGGAATTATTAAGGATTAGGTCTAATTTCCATGCTGTGATCAGCCAAAGTTTCATTATTTGCTTTTGTAGAACCTTAGTTTCTCTGCTTAAGTGACGTCTTCGTCAATGATAATGTTGTTTTCATTTAGAGCGATGATTGATATGGTAATAGATACAGTGTGATTGAAAGCAACCTTTGTCAATAAGAAGGCCAAATACTCAAACAGTGTATTGGTCTGAGTTTGCTCATTATTGGAGACCTTTCATAGTCATATTGACTTGCTGTCCAAATGTTGTTACTTACCTGATGCTTTCATTGTTTAAATGGTATAGACATTGGTATTGAACATGGCTTTTCCCAATATTTGTCCTAAAATACACACACGGCTCAATTATCTACTGAAAATGTTAAAGTAAATTTTTTAAGTATTAAAAATGGCACTTTGGCAACATAAAGAAAAATTGGGCTGCAGGAAAAAAATTGGTTCATTTGTTGGTGATAGTAATGCAACATTTTGTTTATGGTGAAAAAGTATTCCTTTTTTTACACTTATTAAATTCAATTTTCTACTGTATTCTTAGCCTAAGTGGGGGGAGTATAATGTTTACCATTTCTTGCAAGCAGGGTGAACAGTTCGGAATGCTTGGAAAATTAGTATTATCTTTCTTGACTATTTTTTGTCTGTAGCATAGCAGAAGAAACAGATCTCTTCACCTTAAGGTCAGTTCCTAGGGCACAAACGGAACTCCCAATAGGCACAAAGAAACTTCCACCAGAAGGACTATACCTGGCTCTGCTGTACAGTGCAGGAGGCTAGTTTATTCACAAACATAGGTGCTCAACAAAGCAGGGTCTCACTTTGCAGCGGCAGGCAAAGGATAGGGACCCATGACAGATGAGAGAATGCTTGTTTCTTCCCTTCTCTTGAAAGAACATGCTGGGTTCCAGAAAATACTATGTCTCAGTGGAGTAGAGATGCTGCCATTCAACTGCTTTTGAAGAAAGATTCCTTTCGTCCCTTTCCCTGCAGAGGTCCTTCACTTCCAACTTTCAGGTTTGTAGAAAGGTTCATTACTATTTTGTCACTCTATGACAACCAACACAAGATTTTAAATGGGTAAAAACTCCTTCCTTCCTGAACAGGTGGGTTAATAACCTGTATACCCAAAACCTACTAATGGTCCATATGACTATTTTGTTGAATGTCTCCCTGCCTCTGATAAACTTCTTCTTCCTCCCTGGCTTGCTTGTTATGTCTTTTCTTTAGCTACACTTTAAACTCTTCTAGGCTAAGGGTTATGTGTTCTACTGTGTCTAGACAATCAGAGCCTTGCTACATATTCAACTTAAAGCTAGTAACCAGCTATAGAGTTGTTACACGTTTTCAAGCACTAACCTTATATGGTTGCCACTTTTCATAGTTGGATAGTCATTTTTATTGTGTGATTATTACTTATGGCTGGTCTAACTTTGCGTGTGTGACCAGTCTAAATTTATTGAACAATTAACCAATTAATTGTATAATATAGGTATCATGTAGCATGGGCCTAAAACCCTGATTCTGAGGTCAGAGAGCTTCTAAAGACAAAAAAAGACCAAAAATATATATATATTTCTGCTCCATGCAGAGAAGTACAAAGCTGCAATAGCAAATAGAAAGGGGTCTTATTATACAAAGACCAATTTATTGGGACAAAATGAAGGCACTGGTTGGAAACAGATGTTTGAAGAGGTCAGGGGAGGTTACATCAAGTTAAAGCTAGCTAACCAATCTAAAGTAAATTGGGATGGTAGGGGCTAGTGGATAGAGGGAGAAAATTGGGGAAGCAAACAGAGTCTGTGCAGAGAGTACTGGGAGGTCTTCAGTGAAATCAGAGGGAATGAGGAGGATCAGGGGGATAGGTGGGATCTGCAGGGTGGATCAGGGAATTGAGAGGTTAGGGGGTCTGTTGGGGTGATTGGGAAATGGGGGGCAAGCAGGATCTGCAGGGGGATTAGATGACAGGCAGGGTCTGCACAAGGGTTCAGAGGGTTTGGGACAGCCAACAGAGTCTATGAGGGGGGATAGAGGGAGTAATTGGCATCCTCGTTGAGAGGGGATCAGGGAATTGGGGAGTACAAGTGAGGTTTGCAGAAGGATCAGGGGGAGTTGGGCAGAAGGCATGGTCAGCAGGAGGGTTGGGTAATATGCAGCTAGCAGGATCTGCAGCGGTGATCAGGAGGGCAGGCAGGGAGAGATTGAGGTCAAGAAGGGTTTGGCAGGATCACAGAGGCTTGTAGGATCCATTGAGGGGCTTGCAGTAGATGGGGGCTCTCTCCCACACCCTCCTGGGACCAGGGACTATTTTTAGCCCTCAGCCTCGCCAGCCCTGATGAACAACACCCCTATCCTGCAGCAAACCAACACCTGCCTCCTACCCACTACTCCCTGCACCAGGAATTACTTCCTCAGCTCCCACCATCCATGAATTCTGGGCACTGGGACAGGCTTGTGAGGGTGGCTTTGTAGGCATCCTGGGTAGTCTGTAGTGGAGGTGTTCATTTAGAGGTTGGGGAGGGGCTAAAAACAACCCAGTTCTGGGAGTCAGGTAAGAAATACAGACCCAGGACTGGGGCCAGTGGCTGGCAAGGCCTCTTCTGGGAACTGTACACAGGTGCAGGCAGATTAGTCCAAAAATGGCTGACACAATCTTAATTAAGTCTACCTGGAAGGTAGGGTTAAGTTAGAACAGGTTGGCCATTTTTAGACCAATCTAACTGCCCTGGATTTCTGTAGTCTGCATTTAAATCAGCCAAACTAGTGTAGGGTCTGCACCTAAGGAATGCAGCTCCCAGCTGTAACTTGGAAGACATTCTGCAAAGTGTTCTGAGTTACAACATTACCCTAGACCAAGCAAAAGTTCACTGTTCTCTCCAGGAGATAGGCAAATCTAGCTGTGGGCTGGGAGCCTGCAGCCAGGTTCCCATAGCAATGGCCACGGCTCTCAACCAGTGCTTGCTGTATTCAGAATGGGAGCGGGGAAAGGCAGCAGAGTGAGCTTGTTTCTAGGACTCCCTAGCTGGTGGTGAAGGATGGAGTGGATGAATTGGAGTCCCCCCTCCACATTGAGGTAGACTCCAATAAACCCATGCCACCCTTTGCAGCGCGGGGTGAAAATTAGACCCCTGGATTTCCAAGGATCTAAAAAAAATGAAGTTTAAAAAAACAGAGGAGGGCACAGTCCCGGGGCATAAGCAACCAGAGGCTGGATACTTCACGGAAACACTCTGGTTGCCAGAGTGTCTATGTGGTTGACCCCTCACTCTGGTGCTGAAACACGTGGCTGTCCAGGCCATGTGTTCAGCACCAGGGCTCCAGTGCCAGTGAGTAAGGAGTCAGGGGGCCTGGAGGAGGGGGAAGGGAACCATTTCTAGTGTTTTTTCTGGGTTTTTTTTGTTTTTAAGTGACAGTGCCTGGGGCTGTGGGGGTAGCCATGGAAGCCTGGGGGTGCAAGTTGGGCGGTGAGACTGGATGGAGCAGGCATTGTGGGATCTGGGTGAGCTGGGGGGTGAGGCTTGATGGGACAGCCATTGGGGGACTACAGCAGCTGGTGGGGGATGGGCCAGGTGGGGCAGCA
The DNA here is from genome assembly GCA_030014935.1 of Caiman crocodilus. Lineage (NCBI taxonomy): Eukaryota > Metazoa > Chordata > Crocodylia > Alligatoridae > Caiman > Caiman crocodilus. The sequence goes on along the minus strand of JAGPOW010000261.1, from coordinate 51,855,450 downwards.
ATCAGGGGGCTGGGGTGGGGCATGTGGGCCTTGTGGAGTGGGTTGTAGCCCCTGCAGGGGCCATTTGGCCCCTGTTGGGGGGGCAAACTCTTGTTGGAGAGGCCAAAGCCCCTACTGGGGGGCCGTACCCCTTGTGTGGGGGGGCCAAACCACTTGTGAGTCCAAAACCCTTGTGTGGGGGCCTAATCCCCTGTTGGGGGACTATAACCCCTGTCTGGAGGCCATTGCCTCTGTGGGAGGGCAGCAAAATATATATTCATGAATTCATGAAACATGTATTTAGAGTTCACTTAATTATCATAAGAGACACGCTTTAACACTGCTGATATATCAATAAAACAGTGTTCAACAGATCACTGTCTCTATCTCACGCTCTCTCTCTCTTTATAGTGGTCTTTTGTTTGTTACTTATGGAGGAACATGGATTCTGGGGTATTTTATAGAATGACTTTGGGATTTTTTTTTCAGGGATTTTTCAGTTTTCCAATTAGGAGCACCAGAATTCCTGTTAGGGAGGCCAGTGACAGAACCCTGCCTGCTCAGGGCTGGCAACTTTGACCCAGCTGGCTGTGTCAAAATGGCTGTGCCAAATGGGGCCAGAAGGACATGCTTTGATAGTTCAAAGCAGGCCACCACACCTGGAACATCTTCCAGGAGATAGTTTCCCAGATTGTTGGGCAGGGAGCACACATGGAGTTTTACACAGAGGCCAACCCTGCAATCACAGTCTACTGGCAACTGGCCCAGAGGGACAGCTGCCTCTACTGGCTGTGCAGTTCTCATCTGGGTCTGGCAAGTGCACAGCAGATCACAGCCAGACTGCTGCAATGGGTAGAAGGTGCAGGGAACTCTCAGGGCTGCTTTAGCAGTCCAGCTGGCACAAGGGGTAGTCTCCCCAGGTACCAATTGGCTGGGCCTCAGAAGCTCCTGAGAGATAGTAGCCCTGAGCTACTTGCCAGGGTGGCTTTTTATACTGCTGGGGCCAGGACCAGCTAGATTTTTATACTGCTGGGGACAGCACAGATGCTGGCCCCAGGCTCTAGCTCCCTCTGGCTGCAGATCCAGGAGGAGTCAGGCAGGGTTATTTTGCCCCAAGTGACACAATTTGCTTCACAACAAAGTGCATATCCGAGCACAGGTGCTGAGGCAAAAAGTCCCAGCTGAATTCTGTATTGCTTCTATCTGAGCTATTGCAAGCACACATGCTTGCTTGTGTGCACGCACACATTGAGTCTTTACCCACATAGTATGTAATATGTCATAATAGTCTTTGTGGAATCCTAATGTTCCTTTGTATAAAATGGAAAGTTAAAAATTAAAATATATTTGAAAGCAATTTAGTTGTTCCCCTCCCCCAAAAAAGGTTAGGCAAAAAAAGACTCATTTAGTGCTATGTGAATTCAATCTAGAGGTTTTGATTTGTTCATTGGCTTTCAATGAGTCTGGAAAAGGAATAAATATTTAAGGGTTGTCTAGAAGGCATAGACAGGCATTGGGTAACTGCTTAAATATAAGGTCTCAGAGATGCAGGCAGCTGTTCTCCCATATACCACTTAGTATAATTGGAAAACTAGATAGACCCTTTGGAGTTAGGAGTTATCAAATTATCCATATTGTACCAGATACCAGTATATCTTTCTTCTGCCTCTGTCACAAACAAGGGTTCTCCCATCCTGAGACTTCTCTTGGTAGACTTTGCCTCTGCCAGTAAACAGGACACCAGTAATTTTCCCCTGGCTTTTGAATAAATAGTGTTTGAATTGAATAAATGCAAAGCTGTCTTCCAGATCTTAACAGGGTTTCACCCAGGCTCTCCAAGGTCCCAATCTCAGCCTAATGGATAGATTATATTATGAGATAATTGATACAAGGGACCTTTTTAGATGAGTATTTGGGGGTACATACAAGTGTTACATTTCTCCTAGCAGAATCACAGCTCTACCAGTTGAAATGCCCTATGAAAAAGTATTCACAGAACTTAAACTGGTTAAAATATGGCTGATGAGAATGAAGCGCTAATCAATTGGTATTCAAGCTACTCACTACCCTGACCAATTGGAGCCACAGAGATGCCCTACAGCATCTTAACGTGACCTATTCCTGTCCCCTCCTCCCCTCTCCCCAAACCCCTACAGGGAGATGCTCTGTGACTCAGAATGAAGTCTATCCCATTGGCAGCTGACCTGAGGGTGTTGTCAGCCTTGCCACCCTGAGCTGGCAGGAAAAAAACATCCAGCCACACCAGATTCCAGCTACCCACAGGGAAAGCCCACCCCACTAACCCAAAGTAGTTAGGTCAAAAGATGTGGTCATCGTTGGTGACCTGAACTTTCCAGACATCTACTGGGAAGAGCAGTCAGCCAGGTCTGACCACTCATGTAGGTTCCTAGCCGAGATACAGGACCACCATCTAACTCAGGAGTTCATAGTATCATAGTATCATAGTATCTAGAGTCGGAAGGGACCTGGGCAGATCATCTAGTCCGACCCCCTGCCTTGGCAGGAAAGAGCACCGGGGACAGATGACCCCGGCAAGGTGCTCATCTAACTTCCTCTTAAAAATCCCCAGGCTAGGAGCCTGTACC
>JAGPOW010000261.1:51831453-51852765 GCA_030014935.1 Caiman crocodilus | reverse complement strand
ACCGTTATCCCTGGTCACTCCTGGCAGTGCATGGGGGAACAGGGACTCCCCCAACACCTGCTGATCCCCCCTGACCAGTTTGTAGCAGGCCACAAGATCTTGTGTTGCATAGCCCCACCAGGGGAGATGCCTTGTTGGATCTGGTGCTGACCACAGTTGACAACCTCATCAGAGGGCTGCAGGTGCCTGCAGCAAGGCAGAAGCCCTGGACTTCAGGAGAGTGGATTTCAATGAGGTAAGAAGAATAGCTGGAGAAGTACTGAGGTCCCAGAGAGGAAGGGAGTTGCGTGTCCAAGAAGAGTGGTCGTTCCTTAAGGAGATGATCCTCCAAGCCCAAAGGGAGATAATCCCAATAAAGATCAAAGGGGGCAAGAGGGCACAAAAGCTCCCATGGCTCACCAAAAGCATATGGGAACATCTCTTAGCTAAAAGGGAGGCATACACCTAATGGAAGGGAGGGACCATTACCAGGGAGGACTATACTTTGGTTGCTTGGGGCTGCAGGGGGGCGGTCAGGAAGGCCAAGGCGGAGATGGAACTGGGACTAGCTACCCAGATCAAGGATAACAAGAAGTACTTTTTTAAATACATAGGGGGCAAAAAGAAGGTACCGGGTAGCGTGGGGCCAAGACATGTTAGAATATCTGGTTGTTGCACCAGACAACGAGGCTAACCTATTTAACAATTTCTTTGCCTACATTTTTCTGAGCAGGGACCAGACCAGCCTGTCCACCAGGACCCCCTCAGGCCCCAGGGGAGGCACACCCAGGCCTAGGATCAGTGAGGATCTAGTCAGGGAACTTCTGGAGGGACTGGACGTATTTAAATCATCTGGTCCTGATAACCTCCTCCCCAGTGCTGGAGTGCTGAGGGAATTAGTAAAGGTCATTGCGAGATCCTTGGCTTGGCTTTATGAGCACTCATGGTGCTGTGGTGTGGTGCCAGAGGACTGGAAAAGGGCCAATGTGGTTCCCATTTTCAAAAAAGGGAGGAAGGAGAACCCAGGGAACTATAGGCTAGTTAGTCTTACCTTGATCCTAGGTAAGAGTTTTGAAAGAATTATCCTGGCACATGTCCACAAGGGGCCAGCAGGGGAGGTTATGCTTAGAGGCAGCCAACACAGGTTCATTAGAGGCAGGTCCTGTCAGACCAACCTGGTGGCCTTCTATGACCAGGTCACAAAATCCTTAGACACAGGGGTAGCAGTAGACATAGTCTTTCTGGTCTTCAGGAAGGCCTTTGACACTGTCTCTCACCCCATTCTCACTAAAAAACGAGGGGACTATGGTGTTGACACCCATACAGTCAAATGGGTCACTAACTGGCTGGAGGGACACACCCAGAGAGTGGTGGTGGATGGGTCATTTTTGACCTGGAGGGATGTGGGCAGTGGGGTCCCCCAGGGCTCAGTCCTCATACCTGCTCTGTTCAACATCTTCATCAGTGACTTGGACAAGGGGGTAAAAAGCACCCTGTTCAAATTTGCTGATGACACTAAGATGTGGGGGGATGTAGGCATGCTAGAAGGGAGGAATAGGCTGCAATTGGACCCAGACAGGTTACAGGGGTGGGCAGATAAGAACAGGATGGGTTTCAATGATGACATGTGCAAGGTGCTGCACCTGGGGAGGAAGAACCAGCAGCATACCTACAGGCTGGGGAACTCTCTTCTTGTCAGCGCAGAGGCAGAAAAGGATTGTGAAATCATTATTGATGCCAAAATAAACATGAGCCGACAGTGTGGGGATGCGGTCAGGAAGGCCAACCACACCTTGTCATGCATCCACCGATGTCTCTCGTGCAGGTCCAAGGAGGCGATCCTCCCCCTCTATGCGGCACTGGTCAGACTGCAGTTGGAGTACTGCGTCCAGTTCTGGGCGCTGCACTTCAGGAGGGATGTGGACAGCATTGCAGGGGTTCAGAGGAGGGCCACCCACATGATCAGGGGGCAGCAGGACAGGCCCTACAAGGAGAAGCTAAGGGACCTTAACCTGTTCAGCCTCCACAAAAGAAGGTTGAGGGAGGATCTAGTGGCCTGTTATAAACTAGACAGAGGGGACCAGCAGGCACTGGAGGACTCTGTGTTCCCCCGAGCACTCCCAGGGGTGATTAGAAATAACGGTCACAAGCTGGCAGAGGGTAGATTCAGACTAGACATCAGGAGGTGCTACTTCACAGTCAGGTTGGCTAGGATCTGGAACCAACTTCCAGGAGAAGTGGTGCTGGCTCCTACCCTGGGGGTCTTTAAAAGGAGGTTAAGTGAACACCTTGCTGGGGTCGTTTGACCTCAGTACTTTTTCCTGCCATGGCAGGGGGTCAGACTTGATGATCTGCTCAGGTCCCTTCCAACCCTGCCAACTATGAAACTATGAACCCATGGGAGCACAGCCCAAACTATGTCACATCCAAAGCCTCTTTTCCCCTCAGCAACTTTGGCCATGGTGGTGGGGGTGCATAGCCCTTTGACTATGCGTCAGGCCCACAACTCTGGATATGGAGGTAGTCCAGCTCCAGCTGCCTGCAGGGAAAGTGCCCCCTCCCCCCCCCCACCCGAGCCCACAGCTTTTGGCTGCAGTGCCCATGGCTTTCACAGGCTACCCATGGGAAAAGCTCCCCCCCTGTGATGAGAGCCCCTAGCTCTGGCTGCAGTAGTGGTGATGCAGTCCCAGGATTGCAAAGTTGTGCCCCCTCCACCACAGCCACAACCACTGGAAGCTGTGGGCACAGTGGAGAGTCTGTCTGCTTGTGGCAGGGGCTGCATTCTGGCTGTGGTGAAGGGGATGCAGCCCCTGCCACCAACACACACAGCCACTCCACTGCATTTAAAGCCCCAGTTCTGGTTGCAGTGGCAAAGAAGCAGCCCTAGGATTGCTGACCAAAGCTCCCCTCCCCACCTGAGCCAGAGCCCCATCTCTGGCTGTGGTGCACCAGAGAGGTAGAGCCCCAGCTGCACCACATAAAACATTTCTCCGCTGCAGCCAGGGCCTCAGCTGAGGGCATGGGGGTGAAGGCACAGCCCCTTCCTCCAGTGGACACAGCCCCTATGAAGTGGCTCAAGCTCCAGCTTCAAAAGACATCATAGCCACTTTGGATCTGCTGTCTGATAGCTTAACAGCTCTGAGGGCAGAAAGAAGTGTTGTGGAGATGGAACATGTTGTCCTTTGGGATACCAGCCAATCATCCCCAAAATGTGCCTTCCCAGTTTTCACTTGTATCCAGTCAGATGGGGAGCCTGCAAAGCACACTGAGATGTTGCTTTGGACCCTTTTGATTGGGTGTTTTTAATATTGCAGGCATATTCAGAGCATGCAGACAGCACTTTGCACACTTGTACAGGTTTCAAGCAGTTGAATTTCAAAAGACTTAAACCATGTGGCTGAACTTCAGCCAGTTGAATTGAAAGCTTGTACGCACCCTTGAAGACTGTCTCAAAGGCTTATGCTGGTGAAACTAGAAATAGATTGACAATAAAACTGAATGAAAAATGGGGAAAACTACAAAAACAGTGTCCCTTTATTCTTTAAAAATTTCATCATTACATTTGTTTGGAAATGCCATTTTTAAATTTCAGATTTTTTTTCCAATTCTTTTTAATGTAACTCAAGTATGACAAGTACCAGCTATGTTCTGGTTCATGTAATTGAAGCCTACTACCCAGATGATTTTGAAACATTTCCCATTTTCTAGACTTTTACTGTGATTCTTTCAGAATTTGAAGGGCTTACAAGCTAAGCATGTAGATAGATAGAGCAGGTCTATTTTCTTTAAGCAAAGTCTAGCAAGTTTTTTTCTAGGTGCAAACACAATATAGGCTTCTGCTGCATCCACCAGGGAAAAAAGTTTCATATTTTATTTACCATTATTTTGATAAATAAAGATTTTCCCCATACATATGTTCAAATTGTTTGTTGCACATTAAAGCTACTGCCAAGCTACCCATGACAGGGTGGTGTTTTTGTAATCATAGTAGTTCCTGTTGAAGTAACTCAACTTATTTTAGAGTCTGGCAATGAGATGTATGTTAAGAAAATATATTTCTCTCATCAATCCTTCACAGTTGAGGATGATTGTCCTCCATGATTGTCTTATCTCTGGGACCAAAAATGATTGATGAGAACTATCTAGGATCCACAGACTCTGTGGCATCTTGGGCACATGTTTTTGGGTGAGGTGGGTGGCTCTGAGTTCCTGATTTGGTTCATAGCACGCTGTTTCTTCCACTCCTGTTTTTTCATCTCTTGTTGCCTTTGTAAGGTTTCAAAGTACTGAGACCCTTGCAGGAGACTCTTCCTTGATTTGGGGCAGTCTTGGATGATAGTTTCCTATGAATTGATGTTGATGTTGCATTTTTTCAAGTTGGCCTTGCGGACATCTTTGAAATACTTTCTCTTCCCTCCTCTTGAGCTTGTGCCTTGACTGAGCTGGGAGAATAAAACTTGCTTTGGGAAGCTGGAGTTGGACATCCAAATGATATGGCTGGCCTAGTAAAGTTAATGTTGGTTGACCTTTGCTTCAGTTCTCACGGTGTTTGCTTGCAAGAGGACACTAACATTGATGCATGTCTTTCTGTTGGATTTGAAGGATCTTCCACATACAATGTCCATGGTACTTCTCCAGCAGCTTAAGATGTCTCCTGCATATTGTCCATGTCTCAGCTGTATATAGTTAGGTGGGGATCATGACTAAACCATGAACTTGGTTTCACCTGTGATATTGTGATCTTTGAACACCCATTTCCTCAGAGGTCCAAAGGCTGCACTTGTACATTTCAGGTGATGTTGAATTTCTTCATCAATGTCAGTCTTCTGAGAGAGATGGCTTCTGAGATACAGGGAATTCTTAATATTCTCCAGAGCCTCACTGTGAATCTGAATCACCGGATCTGGAGATTGCTCATTAAGAACTTGTTGATGGAGGACCTCAGTCGTCTGGATGTTAAGTGTCAGTCCAGGCATTTTCTTGTATGCCTTGTTAAAACATCAACGATTTCCTAAAGGTCTGCTTACAAGTGAGCCCATATTGCAGCAGCAGCAGCGTACTGGAGTCATCTTGGTTTTGGCTCAGAATCAGCTGAAAGACATAACGGTGGATTGTGTGGTGCAGCTTCTTGAAATTGCATTTTTAGTGATGAATAGCTTCAAAAAGAGTTTTACTTTGGCATTAGCACCCATGTAATCTCCTTAGGTTACTGAAAATACACTAAGATATGTGGAGAGCTGCTGAATAGAATCTTCTTTCATTCTTTCATTAGATGAATATATTTCTCAAGTTGAGTCTAGTTTGGAACGCATAGAGTGGCTTAAGTCTTTGTTGAGGTAGGTGGAGTACCAGCTCATGTATGAGAAAATTGTTGAGTAATTTGACTTTCATGTTATTTCAGAAATCTAAATATGAGCAAAAAAATATATAATAGTTGCTTGCATGAGTAGCTATGAGGGCTTTTCTTCCCCTGCCCTCCCCCCACCTCTCCCCTGCTTTTTTTTTCAACAGTCTCATAATTTTCTTTTAAAATAAAATTCTAGAGATAAGACCACCAAGACCCCTGTAGTATTTAAATTACTGAAATTGAATACTGGGCTATAGTCTGCATATTTTTTGTGGAGAAAAAATTGTATTTCTTTCCAGGAAAGTTCAGGTATATATGTTTGGGGTTTTTTTAGTGATACTGCCATCCTTATGCATTGCCATAATGAGGTCACAATTCGTTTGAATAGGCAAACAAGAGCTTCAGAACCCTCTGTCTCTCAGCTCTTTCAGCTAACCCCTGCTCTATGCTGCTTATTAAAGAGTAAGGCAGAACACCTTTTTTGAATGTGGGTAGCATGTCCATTCTGTAGACCTTTTGTTTTTTCAACTGCAATGCTGAAAATACCCTGGCTGTATAATATGCACAACCAGTAGTGAAACAGTAAGTTTGCTAGTGATGATCTTAATCCATTTTTGAAGCAACATTGCCATTGTGTTTCTTAGTTGTATTTGCATCTTACTTTGGTTACCATTACAATGTCAGTTTTTACTAGTGGTTATCATAGAATACCATATCTTCTGCTCGAAAACTGAATAATTATAATACATCAGACTCCATGGGCACATCCACACATGCAGACATGTGCACTTGCAGCAGCTCAAATAGAAGTGGTGCAAACTTGAGATGGGTTTTTTCCCTCAGCGCACATGCCTGGAAAGCACTTGGGGCAAAATAACCCTGCCTGGCTCCTCACAGATTTGCAGCCAGGGGGAGAAAGATCCTGGGGCCAACACCTGTGCAGTATAAAAAGCTGCCCTGTCCTGGATCTATCAGTACAAAATTCTGCCCTAGCAAGCAGCCCAGGGTTACTCACTCTCAAGAGCTTCTGAGGTCCACCCAATTGGTACCTGGGGACACTATTTCTTGTGCAATCTGGACTGTTAAAGCAGCCCTGAGAGTTCCCTGCACCCTTTACCCACTGCAGCAGTCTGGCAGTGGGGGCTGTTGCCTGGCTCTGACCTGCTGCATGCTATCTGCAACAGAATGTGGCCCCAAGGCTGCACACCTGTCAGATGGGACTGCACAGCAAATAGTTATCTGCCCCTCTGAGCCTGCTACCAGTGGGCTGTAGCTATAGAGTTGGCCTTTGTACAGCACTACTGCCAGGTGTGCCCCTGCCTGGCCATCTGGGCAACTACTGCCCGGAAGATGTTCTTGGTGTAGTGGCCTGCTTTGAACTGTCAAAGCATGTCCTCCTGGAGCCAGCTGGGTCCAAGGTGCCAGCTCTGAGCAGGCTTCTCTGCCTGGGTCCTGCAACTGGCCTCCCTAGCAGGAATTCTGATGTTCCCTATTTGAAAACTGAGAAGTCCCTGATAAAAAAAAATTCCAAAGTCACTGTGTAAAATACCCTGAAATCCAAGTTTTTCCAAAATTAAAACAAAAAACCACTATATATAGAGAGAGAAAGAGACAGAGAGAGAGACAGATAGTGGTCAGTTGTTTAATGTTTTATTGATATATCTATAGTATTAAAGCAGTTTGGAAGCCTACCTGTGCCTCTATTATCTAATTACTAATGATTTTTAAAAATATATATGTTTTGCTGTTTGCCTTTAGCATTCTTACCATAGAGCAGTTAAGGCTCTCCCTGATCCCTTCACCAACCAAGATGTGGGGACAGCTGCCCTGGCAGCCACAATTCCTGCCAGCAGGTCTCATCCTATTTAGCAGCTGGGCACACAGGGTATGTGCTAGCAGGGTGTGGGGTACGCAGGAGGGGGTGGGGAAGAAGGGTGGAGGAATGTGGGGGGCTGTGGGGTGTGTTGGTAGGTGTGGGTGGATCATAGGGGAGGTGTGGGGGGGCTGCTCAGGAGGAGTGGGTTCACAGCCCCCTAAAGGGTGCGGTCCCCCAGCACAGCTCATGGACTGCCCCCTCACACAAGGCTACAGCCCCATCCCCAACAGGGGCTACAGCACTCCCAACAGGGGCCACATGTCCCCCACAGGGGCTACTACCCCCCTTGCAGGGCCCATGTGCCCCATCTCTATGCAATCTCTATGCTTGCCTTCTCAGCCCCCCTGCATTGCTGCCCTGCCTGGCCCCATCCCCCAATGGCTCCTGCAGCCCCCTTGATGGCTGCCCAGCCCCACCCCTCCTTGTACCTGCAGACCCCCTCTGATGGCTAACCCACCTGGCCTCATCCCCCACTTGCACCCCCAGATTCCTGATAGCTGTCCTACCTGGCACCAGCCTCCCAACACTTAAAAAAAGAAGCCCTGCACTCAGCAGCAGTAGCAGTAGCTATCAGAGTCACTAGGGTTTCCTGGCAGAGCTTCCAGCCCTCAGCGTGGGCATCAGGGACCAGCCCCGGCTGCCTGGCACCTGCACTGCCACTGCCCCATCACACATATGTGGCCCGGGTCAGCAGGGCACCATGCAGCTCCATGTGCTTTCAGGCAGCTGGGGCTGCTACAGCTCTCACTCAGGGCCCAGCACCACTCAGCCTGAACAACCCCAGCTGCCTGAAAGAGATCAACATATGTAGAAAAAATCTGGGAGAATGTGTGTGATGGTATTAATGGCAACATACTGTTAATATTCAATTCTCCATCTGTACAATGGCGATAATAAATCATTCTTTCTCTTGTTTATTTATACGCTACTTTCATCAGGACAAGGACATCTTTCTACATGTATATCACCTAGAACAATGTGGTTCTGATTTGGGTAGTAGCTTCACAGTGTTGTAATATGAATAAATAATAACAAAAATTACATGGATGGGAAGTGGTAAATTAAAGACCTTGCTGAGGATCATTTCAGCTGATCAGAGCACAAATACCAGATTGGACAGAAGAGTAGAAAGAGTGTTGAAGAATTAAAGTGGAAAAGAGAATTGAGATAGGGAAAGCTGATTTGTCTTTTCAGTATAGAAGTCACAGGAGCATTCATGTAGTGTGGTCTAAAGGAGCAAGAGAAAAGTATGATTAAATAAGGAGTTCTAAAGAGTTACAGTGGAAATAAGAGGGCATAGATAATCCCAAAAGTTGAGGGTTTGGTAGTAGGTAACAGGAAGGGCTTTCTTTAAAGAGAGAGCTATAGAAGGATGAGGAAAAAGCACTGGCTGGATATAGCTTATACTGAAGAACTGAAAAACGAACAAAAGCTTGGACATGTTGGAAAAAGGGTTTGAATAGAGAGTTGGAGGTTGCTTCAAATTGTTAAGGTTTAGAAGTATACCTCTCTCAAAATCAAGAAGTCTGTTCAGAACATAAGAGGAATAAAAGACAGGAGCTGGAACCCTGCCTAGACTTTCTGCAGTGGGTGGTGGCAAGAACAGAAATAGTTAATGTAGGAGGTTGCTAACAGTGCAGAGTAAAGGAATGAACAGAGCAGTATGACAGTGGGATAAATAAGTGAAGACTACACCTGGAATTACATATTATAGAGATGGCAGAGGGAAGTAAAGCAGAGAGGGAAGGATGGAGCTAGCATTACAAACTAACGAAGCTGCTAGTATGGAGAGCATAAACAGGAATGACTGACAGGCAGTGGAAAGTGAGGGGCAGTCAAGGAGAACAGATGGTGATCAGATAGAAAAAGAGAAGTTTACCTTGAAAGTAAACAGAATGAGTCAGTTCATATTTTCCTTTGACCAAACTCTCCAAACCCAATGGAATGAAGAAATGTTATATGATGCAGTTTGCCACATACTCCAATCTTTTAACTGAACTTCCTTAAATATAATCATACTGCTTTGTCTCAGATATCTTCCTGAAAGTCTCGTCTGCATACTCTGTTAGGAAAAAGAAACATACTTCAAAGCAGCTGTCATGAATATTGCTAACCAAAGCGAGTTTTTTTCCTAACAGAAGAGTGACTTCAGATCTGCAGGCCAATTAACCAGTTTAGCCTTTTTGCATTCAATACAAGTGCTTAGAAGATAAACTTCTTATTGGTGACTGCCTATTTCTGTCTGGTTATCCAACTCTACCTGTATGCTAATAATGTTTGCTAATATATTTTCTTGATGGCACATGACTAGTAATTTTCTGAGCATATCAAATACATTTAGTGCTGCCCAATATATAATAGCATGAAGATATACCTAGTAATGGCAAAAGTGCACAGCCTTGGGGAACACCCATCATGATGAATACCTAATTGCTTTATGTACATTAGTGCCCAGTGAAGTGTCTTGTATTTTTTGCAGGACATTAACATCCTAGATATTTTTTCTTCACTAAATATTACATAAACATATGACATGTACAGACTACAGTATAAAGACCAAATAGCTATAATCTTCAAACTAAGCTAGAAAAAATCTTAAGCCTGAACACCGTAAGACTGTGAATTAAGTCTTTATAGTTGGGTGATTTTAATTTCACTTAACATTTAACCTGTCATTATATTTGTCCCAACTAAGGACCTAATTTGAAAAAGACTTAACATGGGAGTAAGGACCATTTTGACACAATTTATACAGATAAGTGGCATAATGTGACACTTTGCATTCAATGTGAAAACAATATTTTTGCAAACAGGAACTCTTCTGGTAAAGTATATAACCATATGCCCAGCACTATAGCCTCTAAGCACCATCCAAATGAATATATGATGTAAAAGTTAGAAGGGGGCTAGAGAAGAATAGAAAGGGGGAATGATTTTCAGGTTTATATTCTTTCAAGCTGTTCTTGGAAACCTTGGGTGCATCTACACTAGATGCTACCGTGTACCAAGTTAACATTTAAAGTACAGAATTACAGATTTATATATATTTTTAATGAACGTTTTTTGAAGATGGTGCACTTAGTAAAGAGTTATAATGTTCAGTGCAGCAGTGTTTGATTTCATTTACTGAAATTTGGTGCTATGAATCCCATTGGCAGCAATGAGACTCATTTAGCTCCAAGAGTTTTACAACTATGATTATCCAGTCTTAGTGAGTATAGTTGTAAACAGAAGAGTAACTAGTCTCCACATCATTTATCCTATTATTGTCATTCACAAAATTCTTATTCAGCTCAAGTGCTTTGTACCAACTGTGTGTTTTAAAGTCAATCCCATGCATATTATTTATAGATGTACTAAATATTCATATCACCAAATATGTATATTATTCTTTCTCTCATTTTTGTGGGTCTTAGGCATCCTTTATAAAGGTGAAGATAGAAGGTATGCATGTTTTTTGTTTGTGTTTTTTGTGGGGGGGGCTTTCTGGTGATGGTGCTTGCTGTTTGGTTGGTTGGTTCATGTGTACATGCAGTTTCCCCCATGGTAAAAGGGTTTTTCTTTTTCATGTACCAAAGAGGTATGGACTTTCACAAGGGAATAGAATAAATTGTGAAGGGGAAATTCTTAGTGCTAATACACATATTCAATAAAAAATAACTGAAAATATTTCAAAATGGAATATAGTTATAGCAGCTCTGGGGTTACTGATAGCTATACATCATCCACTTATGCTGGTGTTCAAACAAAAAAGCTTTGGCCTATTTTTTGCTATTTCAGAAAAACTGAGCTCTTTCTTCAAGAACAATATGAATCCATCTTGTGAACTGGCTCAGGGCATGAATCCCAAAAGTAATCAGTGTGCTTTTCCAAGAATTTAAACATCTGTTTAAAAGAAGTTTTAGGGAATGGATCCACATTTACTCATCTCGTTGTCCCTAGTTCTAGCATATTAGAGAAAGCAATTAATTGTGATACATGAAGATAAGTCAGTGCTGCCACTCTGTAATTCAGTCTAACCATAATTTTGCGTGCTTACGTTACTAACGGTCTATCTATATTCTAGCTTTTAAACACAGTTTCTTATGCCTCTGATGGCCAAAGCCTGGAAATAGTTGGATAAGCCTGCCTGATTTTCATTGCTAAAGCTTGATTACATAAAGTAATATAAGAGATACACACCTGGAGATTCTCTGCTTATCCAGGAATTCACACTGACCTGCTAAAAGTATTATATGAGATGCCTTGTAACTTTTATGCCTGCAGGAGTACGTTTACTGCTCTGGAAGACTTTTCAAAATATTAATGAATTAAGTATTGCATTGCTTCTAAGATGTAGCCAGATATTATCCCTATTTTACAGAAGGTGGAAACTGAAGAACAAACCATTTAAGAGAGTTTTCTGATGTCATACAAGTCAGCAACAAAGCTAGAAATAAATTCTATTCCTTTGACACCCAGTACTGTCTATTAGCCAAAAATGTATTTTCAATAGTATTCTTTTAGAAGTGAATACCCTCCAATATCCATATAATTCCTTCCAGCTATGTTGTACAGAAGAATACTTCACACACATTTCATAGGGATTTTTTTATTAGTATCATTGTATCACTATTCAAGTACTTCATGTTCCTAAACTACTCCTCAATATTGTGTTGGACAAATTACTTCCGAAAATTACAGTACTTACATTTTGAAAATGTTTAGCATTTATTCCTTGATATACCCCTCTGAAATATCTCAGAAGAATTAATATTTTTGTTCTAGTCCTGTTTTCTAAGCTAATTACAAAGGTATTTTTTTCACAAAAAAGATCTGACTGGTCGGTGGTCTCTTGCTATTTTTTTATTTTGTTCCTCTTAATATTAAATGTATGTTATACTACCTGTGTATCTCACTCCTGACATGCTATACCTGGTTCACTTTTTAATTTGTCTGAGCTTGTCTTATCAGAGATGTAGTCTGTTATTGATTAAATAATTCATTTAGCTGTCCCCAAGATGACAGATCTGCTTATTGTCACAAGAAAGTTGATATACTATACTTTGTTTACAAAGGTTGTACAACAGTCAAAAAGTAATGTATAACTACGACATTTTTATGGATTTTACATATTATGTGCATTTCATTAACCATTACACCCAGCAAGAAATATATATTTATTTGATAAAAATTTAAATTGGCACTAAAATAACTCATGTTTATTGGTTGTGCTCAAAGGTAGGAGAAATAGAGTAAACTTGTATGGTGAATAAGCTTGTGATGTGTAGCACCTTAAAAATCTCATCAGGTTTCTGGGCATTTACATTTAACCCCTTCATTGCCTACTTGCATGGCATTCAGAGTAATGACTGTCTACAGCACTGTGACAGCAGTGCGAGGGGAAGCTATGGGGCATACACCACAGGCACACATGGATGGTGCTGCTTTGAGTGAACTTTTCACATGTATAGGGCTTTGAATTGGTTAAGAAGAGTTTATTTTGTTAATCCTGTACTTTAAAATATAATCCTGTATCCACCTTGACAAAACATTGAAGTGGGCATATTTTAAAGTATTAAGTTTTAAAAATATTATTCTATTTTAGCCCTCTCACTCCTAACCTAGGAATCCTATCTAGACTGTGGATTAACATATTGGTTTTAAAAAGTGATCTTCTACTGTCTTCCTCCTTTCCAGCTGCAGAATTCCCATCCTGACCCATTTTTAGCCCCATTCACAGAAATAAGGACAGATCACTTTTCACTCTTTTAGTCTCAAAACCAGCTTCTCTAATGCATCTAAATATAAGGAGTGAATAGGTGGGAATGCATAAGTTTAGAAGACTTGCCTGAGGTCTCATTATTATTGCTAAAATCTTACTAATGTTACTATATCCCAAATAATACACAACTAAGACATTTTTGATTTATTTATTACTGGAGAGAACTGCTGGAGAGGGTGGGAGGGGCAGGAAGGAAGGAAGGGAAGAGGAAGATTTTTCTACCTTGGACAATTATGCTTTCCTATGTTTAGGCCTGTTTCACTGTTGCATTACTGATCTCAATGTGTCAAAAGAGCAGAGAAGGCGCAGTGAATGGGTCATTCAAATGCTTTGAAGTTTTTCTAATACCCAAGGGTTTTCTACAGTGCTTGAATTTTTTTTTACTATACAACATGCTTGCTATTACAACTGTTACATTAAACCTAAATTTGGCTATGGACACACACTTATACGTATGACATTTATAGCATGTATAATCATAGGAAGTAAATATAAAGGACTAATTGAAATGTTTAGAACATAAAGAAATTTTCAGTTAAACTTTTCCAACTAAAATGTTAATTAATTTGCATATATTAGTGTATTATTTCTGATGGCCAAACAAATTTTCCAATGTCATATTTAGTAATGCACTAAATTTCTCAGAATGATGACAACTACTTTCTTTTCCAAGACAAGTTAAGTCAGGAGATTTTTAACAGTTTCATTCTGCAGATTGACATGGCTACAGTACACATATGTATGTGTGATATATCCTTCCTGGACGTACTAAGTAAATAAGTACATATACAATATACATGAGTTGCAGTTCTCATGCAATTTACATATGCATTTTTGGTATTTTCTCTCTAGATCATGTTTTTAAAACTCTAGTGTGTAGTGATGCTCATTATCCTGTAACCACCACAACTGAGTGCAAATTGTACATAATGCTGATTTTAAACTTCTACATTCCTCAGTTTTTGCAAGACTTTATCCACTTTGTTTCAGAGAAACAATGATTTATATTGCCAAGAAAAAAATTAAAAATACATTTTCATAAAAAGGGCACAAATTATTGATAAACACATCTATGTTTGCAGATTGGTTATTTCTCAGAGGTTATTTGGGGTCATAATTGCAAATCTCATTACCTTGCTTGAAGGAGAAGGTCTCTTTCATTATTATGGTGCTGAGGTCCATATCCCTGAAGCTAATTGCAAGGTATTGCTTCAGAGTTCTAATTGTTTGCCATCAAAATAGCTGCGTAAGCTTGATTAACAGTGTTCAGCAACATTCATAATAGTCCAAGCCTGGTCCTGCATAAAATAGGAACTGGGAAAAAAATCAATAAGATTTAATAAGATCAGGAACAATCACTTACAATAGTACATCAATCACGCAAAGTAATAGGTGCAGGATTTGATAGGGTCCTGAACTGCCTGAGAGATTCATAACCAGTACTCGTTAATGATTTGTTCATTTGCATTTTATCAATCCAGCTACAGCTGACAAGCAGAAGGAGCTGTAAGGAAATATGTTGACTTAAATTCATCAGATTTTACAATTAAAAATATAATAGACAATAGCAAATAAATTGTCATATGGAAATCTGACATAGCTACAGATATAGGGAATGTGTATACATGTATATATATTTACTGTGAGATTATAATAAATTAGCAGACTACAGTGACTATTAGTATTCTTGTAACCTCTCAAATAGTCTGATTATGCCTGAGGAAAATTGCAACAAAATATAAATTTTTAAATTCTGCATGGTGCTTTGCAATGTCCCTCTCTCTCATTGTTTCCCACACTGTAATTCCACAACAATATTAAATATGAAACATGTATACCCCCTTGTTTGTGTACCCCTTTAAATAAATAAAGCCTTGGGCTTTGCCTTGAGCCAAACCCATATCAAACGCAAAACCAGTAATAATGAGATGACTTTCTGGTGATTATTATATGGCACATTATCCTTTATCAACAGACTTTGTCTTTCTAAAGTAAGCTATGTTTATTATTTGTACTTTTTAATTGCAAGAGTAGTTAATAAATAAATATGAAATGCCATTTACTCAGGATCTCAAATTATACATTGGAGTTAATACTTTAAACATGTCACATAAAATAAGGGACTCTGAGCCAAACCAGTATAAAAGTGCTGCAGAAGCCATGAAAAGTCTTGTAAAGGGTGAATTATTCAGAAATCCGCGTAGTACTATTTACAGCCAGTCTTGCTTGGCACTTTTTCTGGATGCCTCCTTCTATGTCTTATTTGATGACTTCCTGTTTTAAATTCGATACAAACAGTTACTCCAGTTGATACCTAAATTAATAAGCCATATTCCCCCTTTCCTACCATCCAGCTTCTTGTTTCAAAATAAAAAAAAAAAATCAAACATAAACTTGCAGCCTGTACTTGCAGTCCCCTCCTCCCCATATTTATGTCTTCTACTTGCAAGAGTGCCTCTTTTGTTCAGTTTGATCAGCATGTGTTTATTTTATTAAGAAAACAGAAATATTTTATTTCCTAGCGAGAAAAGCTAAGCTAGGTTGCACTTATATCCCTAGCAAGGCAAACTAAGCTAGGCTGCACTTCTGTAGAAGATCTCAAAACAAAAGCTTGGTGCTGCATAAGGGGAGTTGATAAGTCTGCATTGAAACTGGCACCTTCACATATAAGACAATACTGGAATAATTTCCCGGTATCAGGTTGAAAGGCAGTTGTGCCTCTGGAGGACAAAGACTGACTGGACTTGGAGAATGCATTATCCTGTTAGTCATAGGTTCCTGCAGCTCATTGGCAGGAAACTTGCATTGCCACTCCCTATGTTGTATTATGTGGTTCATGATGACAGGAAAAAAGCTTCCTGTGTTTTTAGAACAGTAACACAGCCTCTAACTCTACTTTAATAGGATGTCCTATTTACATTTCAAAGCTAGTCCACACATTGGCTAATAAGTGTAGAAATTGATATATTATATTCACTATTAATTTTAATTTTTATGGTTAATTCAAGTGATATTTAACATAGTGTCTCATGAATCTACTAATTAAATCCATTAACTATATTAAAACAGATTAGTAATAAAAATGGGTGAACAATTTGCAACAAATAATGCTTTTGACAAACACAACTCTCTTTCCTGCTCATAACCTGGTCATGAATAGGCAGTGATTTGTACTGTTTTGTTTGGTTTTTAGGATTCTTAATGAATAATTTATTCCAATATGTTTGAGAATGTGAAGTACTTAGGAAATCTTGGCTACAATTATTACTTTGAATTTTAAGTGTCTATTATTCTGTAGTATTCACACAATGTAATCATATAGCATTGTCAGTCCTACAGAAATATTTCTATTCCCTGATTGGATAACGTATGTTTCTTTCTAAAATGGGTTTTATTGTGCCATGAAACATATTTTGTTTTGTGGCCAAATGAATCTTGCCTGTGGGCCCAAATTTATTGTGTACAAACATCATCAAAGAGAAATTACATTTAGAAATCACTGCCATTTGCTTGAACATTTTTGTTCATTTTCACCAAGTCCTTAAAAAACCTGAGGATTGCTTTGAGTCATACATTCATTTTCTTTTGCTCAATTTAAGTGCATTGCCCCATGATACAGACACTTGAGCATAGTTCACATACATGTTTAGTGGTATCAATCTGGTAACATCATAACTAGTTATCATCTATCTATGATCATTATTAGTTCCATAGAACTGTATTCTGCCTGGGTATTTCAAGAGGCAATAGTTAACATTATGCCCTCTGCCAATCAGTTCAAAGCACTGAAGTTTCCAAGCAGGTCTGTGACTTGCTGCAAAATGGCTCAAAGACTGCTATGTATTATTCAATTATAAAATTAGCTGTGCCAATAAAATACTATGGCAGGGATCTACCACATAGATAGATGAAATGTAGCATTTAACCCACATGTAAATGTGTGAACAAGTTGCTCATGCATTATCTGAAGTAACTAATATGATATGTTGTTATTTTGTATTCTATTATGTGGGAAAACTGTGTTACTTACCTCATGTTCATGATGATTCACACAAAACAAAAAAGTCTGCGTTACAAACGTCTTTATTTTGTTGCTTTTGTTGTTATTCAGAAAATGCTGGTGATCTTAGACCAATCTTTCGGTACCTCCCTCTCTGCCCCAGTTATTATATTTACAAGTACATGAATAATGCCAATTCTGCACTTTTAGAAGAGAGATGATCTTTCATGATTACTCCAGTTTTGGGGTATTCAGACTTGTCCAACAAGTGCCATATTTCTGTTTATATGTAGAAGGTGGCAACTATTAACAATACAAGAAACTCCGCTATGATTTGATTGAATAAGCATTGCTAAAAAGCAAAATACAGTGAGCTGGGTGTTCCTTCACAGGGGGAAAAAAAAATGAATGCAAGATCAGATTCTAGGCAACAACCACAGGTCAGAAAAAAACAAATCACAGCAGAATGATTTCCAGCCCCAAAGGAGAACAGAAAGGGAAGGCTCTCAGAAGTTTGGAGTTGGTTTGTGTAAAGTAAAGAAGCTTACAATAATATTATGGCCTGTGGCTGCCAGTTGGTGATTCTATGCATTGGTTGTGATAGCTACAAAAATGGCAAATGAGAGCCATCATTTGGAAAGGTTACAATATAGGTGTATATAAGCCTTTAAAACCTCCAAATGCTGTAAATAAACACTCATTTATTTATCAAAACCTGGATTTAAATTCAACAGATTATAACTAACAAAAACTTTAAGGAGTTTCTTCATAGATAGTGGAGATCTTCTCCACTGTCTAAAATCTCTCTCGCTGCCCATCTGCAAATTATTCCAACTGAAGAAAGCTTTATGTTTGGCTTCTATTTCAACGTTTTGTACTAGAATATTTAAAATATAGGTTTAAATTTTTTCTCCTTCTTTTTTCTAAACTTGTCACCATGTTGTCATTTTTTGTCATGTATATTATTCCGGAAGGATTTGATGTCTAGAGTGATTGCATAAATCAGCTCAGCCATGTCACTACTTATAAGTTTGCAATGTGTTAACTTTCTTCATAATTTACATAATGTTTAAATAATATACCTTCTTTTTCTCTTATCCCTACATTAATGTGATTAGAATCAGCTGAAGCGCTGTAATTTTCTTGAAAGGTGTGCTTTCCACCTACGCTTGCTTATTATAAGAAGTATCATTTCTAAAACTAGCAATCCGTGATCGGTTAGCTGTCAAAAAACATTTTTTCAAAGAACAAAATACTTTATAAAATAGATCATTGTTTCTTCTTAATATTCCCACTAAAGTAAACAAACAGGAGAAAATTATTACGTTGTCTTATTTATTTCCATGCTTGCATCTAACTGTAAATGGGAGTGAAATACATCTTCTGATATATTATGCAATTAAATTGATGGATGGTTAATTGAGTCAGTATGGCATACCATATGTGTACTCATGACCTGAATGTCAGTGGTCAGATTAAGGCTTCACACACTTGGCCAAAAAACATATGCTGTTATTGAAAAATCACCATAAGCGATTCTGCTTTTTAGTTAACAGAGTATGGAATCCTAGTGAATTCACAGATAAATATTTAAAAATATTTATTTTTAAAAATAAATATATAAAATACTAAATATTTAAAAATATTGAATGAGATTAATTAAAATCTTACTGACATAATGATCACTAACTGTGGCAGGTTTCATTAATTTATCTGCTATTTCTTATTACAACATACCCTGGCCATAGTGTTTGTTCCCTTGCAGATCAGATGTTAGCTGTTAGTGAACTTTACTTCCTATCATGTGATATTTTTTCAATAAAATGTTTCTCTTACTCATATATACTTGGGGAAAAAAGCAGCAAAGAGTAAGTAGCTTATATAAATTCAATGACAAAAATACATAATGTCAAAATACATAGAAGCATGCATGCATATGTAGTTACATCCCAGCTGTAAGTAATGGGCATTTTTAGAAGGGCCTTACTAAAACATTTTTTTCACAATGATTAGTCGTACTTTTTGGCAGATGTAATATTTCTGTTTTATTTATCTAAATAATGTTTAATGGCATTCCATTTTTATCAGCTGCTTTGCATATTTTTTCTTCTAAAACAGCTATTATAAAAGCTATTGTAGCTTCACAAATGTTTTAAAGTAAATTATGTTATTTTACAAAATTATTACTGTAGAACATACATCTGAGCAATACTGTTTTATCTTTGACATTGCTTTGATGACTCATCCATTTTGACAGGTAACTGTCTGCTTTAGAGCTATTTAGTTTGCATCAACACTGAGATAAAATGAGACCTGAACAATATGTACTATAGAAGCAAAATAATATACAATCATTACATTGTTAGAAAAATAAAGATTTGTAATGGGCAAAAATATCTAATAGAGAAATGTCTTTGATTCAGTCATTGATTATTGTTGCAAACTTACATATCCTTTGTCCACTGGCTTTAACCTATAAAAAGAGTGGTACTGTCTCTGCTGCATAATTTGTTACTGCCACATTGAGGAAGATTATGATAATGTACATATAATAAAATTGACAACAATGGAGGAGTCCTATAATTGTGAACTAAATTCAAGGAGGCTGCTTTGAGTATGAGAACTAACGGTGTCTTCATTATGATTAGCTTACCTTTTCAAGTGTTCTGCTAGGAACCTCTATCACGCAAATTGAGGCAGGAACTTTATTATCATCACTATAGCAACTGCAGGGAATTTTATTTCAAAACAGTTGGCTACCTGAAAATTTTCTCATGATGGAAAGAACAGCAGATGATATATACATCTTAATTCATTTTCATTTATTCCTGTTTTGAAGTGTTCCATAAACCAGTGTAGTGCACTTAAAAAAAAAGCAAGGTGGCCAGTTCCATTTTATATTACTTGTATAATCCAGCAGGTTTTTATTGAGGGAAAAAAGAACTTGTAGATCTTGCTTGTATTATTACTTGTAAAATTTTAATTATGCTTAAAATACAGAGTATTTCAAATCTATGCACAATTTATCTTTATTCTTTATTTCTTCAGTTTAGCTGTTGCCTCTTTTTTTCTTTTAACTTTGATTGTAAATCTCAGCAAGAATAGGGATGTGTCCATGTTTGATTTTCAAGTATATTATTATATTCTGTGCCTAAAGAATATGACTGTACATAGTAGATGAATATGTAAAAGTTTTAAGTGAATTGTTGACACACATTGAAATTTAATACAAATACAAGAACTAGTCCCATTTTGTCCTTAAACAGACAAAATCACATGTTCACAGCTGAAATTTTTATGCAGAACCTTTCCTTTAAAATTGCACTAGTCCTCTATTGTTGTGTTTTCTTAATTGTGAAACTTGCTTCATATGGACAATAACGATGCTCCAGATACTGGCTTGTGTCTTTTATTCCTGCACAACTCTTCTTTGTGTTTCTTTTTATACAGTTCCTGAAAAAGAACGCTTTGTATTCAAGAACTCATCTAACTTTATTTCAACTATACAGTTGGTCCAGTAGAAGATATCACTCCCCAAAAAATCTTTTTTTTACACGGTAATGTTCTGACTTACCTTAAACAAAAAAAGGAAGAAAATCATTTGAAATGCACATGTGCTCAAATGAGCAGGTAAAAGCTAAGAAATGTGTCAGCTTACTTAAAACCCTGTTTTACCCATAAAATATAGGTAGATATTCAAAAGTTCCTAGTACCTATGCATTGGTAAGAGTGTTTTGTTATGGAAGTGCTGTGTATCTCCAAGCTGGCAAATATACCACATTTCAGTCATTGCTTTCACAAGTATCCATTTTTTATTGAAAAATACAGTACAAAGTTGCCTACAATCTGAATTAATGAGCAGAACACATAGTAGGGGCTTCTGAGGCTGTCTTTAACATTTGCATCTCCCTTATAGCTAAATGTCTCTGACTTTTTCCTAATGAATAAGTATATTTTGTATATTATTTTACAGATTTTAGTCAATTCTTTTAGGGTTGGTGGTTGTAGCCATGTTGGTCTAAGGACATAGGCAGACAACGTTATTTGGGTAGATTTGATATTATTTATTAAAGCAACTAAATAGTTGGAAAACTTGTTCTTTGCAAGCTTTCAGGCAGAAACACCCTTCTTCAGGCACAGAGAGAGTCTGCTGGACTCATCCAGTGGTTGCTAAAGTTACTTCGATCAACAGTTACCTTAGATCTCTTCCTTGTTCAGGCAACTGCCATTGTTATAAAACTGTCCAATTGTCAGAGATTCCCATGAAAAAATGAGGTTGAGTCCTTCAAAGTTTGAAATGTATATATACAGTGGAAAGACCGAGATTGATATTTGTCTTTTTTTTT